>OX297866.1:14800000-15528333 GCA_946478455.1 Eupithecia vulgata
CACGCATCGCGTTTCGTCGGGTCGCGTCACGCGTGGCTTATTGATAGTGTGTTTCCAGCATTACAGTTCTTCTACACTAGAGATGTAACGAATATTCGCATCCGCATTCGCATTCGCGAATATTCGCAGGATTTTCAATATTCGCATTCGCATCCGCATTCGCCAAAATCTATGCGAATATTTGGCGAATGTTGATGAGGCAAAAACTTACCTAATATATTTAAAAAACTGTTCTCTTTTACATGCGGAATTATAAAAAAAACTCTGCACATCTCGTAAATAGGGATTATGACAGTAACAAAAAGCATCATTATTATGTATTTACTAAATTAAATCAGAGCCATACATGACAAAACGCGAATTATAATTTTTATTTTGATCAAGATCAATTATTATTTTGACAAATAATATCTACAAAATACAATAATCCGCCATGACACGTTGAACAAAAATTAGAGAACACAGACCAATGACGTCATGTGGTCACAAAGTAAAATGGAAGACACAGAATAACCACAGAAATAAGTAATTGTAAACGTATGACTTTCTTCAATCAATAGCTAGCTTCTTTGTTTCTTGACAATATTGTTAATACTTGTTTTATTATTTGATTGTATTTCTTATTTGTGAAGACATACTAAAGAATATAATAAGGTAATTCTGTATCATTAAAATTTGTGCATCGACGTCATAGACAGTCGCCACGAGAATTGTAGCGTTTTAGAGCGAAATTTAAATTACATTTTTAAAAACTCAATTTTACCTTCAAAATCCATGTTTTTTGTAGAAATATGTTTTATTTTCTATTCAGTAGATGTTTAAAAATATCAAGGAGTAGTCTCAAAATCAATCATCATGCCTATTACTATATTTTATTATGGCACTCTTATTGCTAATTCTTTAATAAGAACTTTGTAAGAAACTTTGACAAAACTTAACTGAAAAAAAAATGTTGAACTGACTTTGATTGGGTGACTAGTGTTTGTCCGTGGCTTTGCACGCGTTTCTACGAAATTAAAGAAACTAAACGTTTAATGTTTATTTTTTCCCTATGGGAACTAATTTGTGAGATCGAAAAATAGCCTAGCCTTTGCTTTGAATGACAATGTATTGATTATTCTAACCCCCCCTGGGGTACCCTTTAATGGCGGGAACCACTTGACAAATTTATGGTTTGTTTTTGGCGTGCACAGACCTTGATCGGAGGACCTAGGACAAGGCCGTCTTTTATTTTTTATTATTATGTTATACTGGTTAATAATTAAATATGAATATTTTAAATATTAAAAAAACAAGTTAATTTCTAGTTACACCCAACCCAAACCTCATAAGCTAGAAATCTTAAATTTTAAGCATAGGAGTTTTGGAAATTACACCCGCAAAAGAAAAGAGGATTGAAGTTTTTTACGTGTTTCTTTTAACTCTAAGAAGTGCCCAAATTTGCTTGAAATTTACCAAAAATACAAAGGCGTTGAACACGTATTTCAGAATTTTCTAAAATATTAATGAAATGGTTAGGTATATGAAAGTTTAAGATTTATAGTTGGGCTCCGACTTAAAAAGGGCTGTAACTTTCTAACGCATAACGCTATTATACTGAAATATTCTGAGTATATAAAAAACAATAGATTGAAAAACGACTATCAGAAATTTTCAAGAAAACTCTTAATATGATAGTATGCGGTTTTCAATCCATTCCTTTTTATATACTCAGAAATTTTCAGTACAATAGCGTATTGTATTATATCGATAGCGTTATGCTTATGTAACTTTTAAACCAGTACCCCTATTTATAATTTTACATTTTGCATGTTCCGCATCCACTAAGTGAAATAAGTCTAAACGTGGTCTAAATTTTACTCAATGTTTTCATGGAGGAACTCATTTTTCCCAAAATAACATATAAAAGACAAACAAATCCAACTCCAACCGACAAATGTGTGGATAAAAATATTATCACACAAACAACGCGATTGGTAGACGAAGATAGCAACAAACGATTCATCTTAATTCTAAATTTCTAAATTTTTGCTCTGCATCTGTTTTGATACAATTTTGCCAATATCAGTTTCAAATTCTGTGGTTATCAAGGTTGTGAATTGTCGATGTCATGAATGAATGAAATAAACATTATTACCCGTACGTAATTGGTAGTTGAAGATAGCTTATAGCAAACGTTGGTAATTGGACAACGCGCGCGCCAATAAACAGTACGTGAAGTTGGCGGCAAGTTCAAAATACCAACATTCGCATTCGCATTCGCATTCGCGAATGTGAGCATCGAATACTCGCATTCGCATTCGCATTCGCGAATGTCGAAAATTTGACATTCGTTACATCCCTATTCTACACTTATAAATCTTATAATATAAGGATTCGAAACTCCTTATTATGAAGTTTCAAAATGTTATTACTAAAATTATAAATAATAATTGAAGTGAAAATACTGTCCAAGTAAAATATTGGTCCATAAAACTATCAAAATAAGTGCTAACATGATCACCTACAACACTATTAAAATCTGAAACATTAGGTAATATTTACGTTTACTAGCTTTAACTAATGCCGGAATTCCACCACAGCCACTGACTCTATATCTACAAGTAAGTACTGCATAAAGCTCATAATCCGGTGGGACGACAGGCACGGGACCAAAACGGCGAGGCACGGGACCAAAACGGCGAGGCACGGGGGTAACACTACCAATTATCTGACTCCTGACTGCTATTGGCTAGTCACTCTGATGAGTGAGACTGACCGCCGTGGTCGAAAATCGACTAGGAGTACATCATCAATAAAGCTCAGTGGCGACAGCAGATTGTTAATTCTTCTATATAGGTAGACAAAAAAAGGGTTAACATTCCACGACAAAAACGGCAAACCATGGTAAATTTTCATAACGGACAATAAACGCTGTTTTATACCATCACAGTTTTAGAAGATTGAGTCAGCAATTTCGGTCGTGTAATGCTTAAATTAACACTTATGGCTCACGCACGACTCACTTGTCCCTCGGGACCACCGTGCGACAGCGGCGTGCCTGCGCGGGACGCACCGCCGAGTTAAGGCATTCACTGCCCTGGCTCGAAGATGCGACCTATCCGTGCCGCTGCAGCAGAATGGAATGTGCGTTATGAATACCCTAAGTATTAATGCGTTATAATAAAATACAAAACTAAGTATTAAGGGGATCTTTAATAAATATTCATTTGCACGAATATGCTTAGCGCCAGAAATAGGCCTGGTGGGTGGGTAGTACATGTCCAATAAGGTAAAAGGCCTTTCATACAAAATAATAAATAAAATGATCTAAGTACTTAGTCTGGGTTTACCAAATGTACTATATGCTCAATATTTTATTCGATTTTGTCAATAATGTTCAAATTAAAACTTCATAGAAGCGTTTACATTTACACCATCGATCAAGGTCTTTGCCGCCCGATTGCCTTTAATCGATTGATTACAATTATAAACTAGGCCTTAGGAATATCCAAAACTTAACAGTTAGTGTAGGTACTACAGTCTATGTTCACATAATACATTTGACTACTGCTACTTTCTTACGATCTCCACTGCATGTGGCTGGAGATCATCGTAAGCACGTAGACGCCCGTTGCGTGTCGCACGTCTGATACTGGGCAGTGAATGCGTTAATAAATGCTTATTAATGAGTTTTTTTTAATAATTACATTTAAATTAACAAATTATTTGTTCCGGTTACATACAGTAGATGCGTTGCTTATAGCGCGCTGATAAAAAAAATTCTTGTGACCAGTAGGGCAACCATGGGGATTGTTGTCTAGGGTAGAATAGATAAAAATTACGTCATTTTGTCATCGAATGCGTAAATTACTTGAAAATCATTCCTCTAACTTCAATAATATAGGCAATGTATGTCAATGTCATTATTGTCTATTCTTCCCTAGAGAACAATTCTTTTTCTTGGCCTACAGAAGGCCTAGAACAGCGATTGTTCTCTAGGGTAAAATAGACAAAAATTACATTGCATCGTCATACATTGTGTAAGTTATTGAAGTTTGACGAATTCATCCACACTAATCTGGTAATAATCGTCATAATTGCGAGAAAAGACAAAAAAAGGAAAGATATACACTTTCGCCAAGGAAAAAACGAGACTAAACTTCTAATCGTGCATCTCTTTTCCATGACCCATTTTTTTCACTGTCACAACACAAACAACAGTACACTTGTGACAAAAAGTACATGGGCTGTCAAGTGATCGTGTATTGTTTTAAATTTAATAAAAAAATGAGAATTTTTGTGAATTTCGGTGTGCATTTTATGAGAAATAGACTCCATAATCCAAAAAAGTTATAAGTACCTACCTAGGTATGGTTGAATGCAGCGTATTAGATTGCCAAAGCCGGAGTGAATACAAAAATCCGGAAATATTTTCAGACGTAAGTAGTGCTTTCTTTACTTTGTCTACATCGTGTACCTAATTGTAATATTTAAATATTTTATACACTGATAATTACGTTGTTTTCCATTATTTAATAGACAATTTCCTCGAAATAACGCTAATTTAAGATATAATAACCTAAAAATATTACTAGAAGAAATGTTGCCGTAAAATTGGTCCAGTTTTACCCTACTTTTAGGGAAATTTTTGTGAATTCGGAATCATAGTAAATTTTGATTACTTACAGTTTTCCCTTGGATCCATTTAAACGTGTTCAATGGATTCAAGCTACTGGGCGCAAAAATTGGCAACCAAGCAAATTTGCAAAAGTTTTCTCATTGTTTTCTGATACGACGCAAGTAATCAAAAAGAAAAATAAAGGACTTGTTTTGAACGCAGTTCCATTTAAAAGTGTACACGTGAGTACCGACTACCGACCGATGCATTATTTTTAGTTTGTTAATTTTTTTTGTTATTTGCGAAAAATCTAGCAGTGTCAATTTTCAAAGGGTCTTTTTTGTTTCTAGTTATCACCTGAGACGCAGACCACGGTAGAAAAACATGATCCAAAAACAAAATTATGTTTCAGGTAAAATAAATGTTTGATTCTATAATTTTTTTAAACATTAATGATGGCGTATTCAATATCAGACAGCTGCAGCTGTTTTCCCTCACGAGCTGCTAATGCTGCTATAGCAGCGAGCGCACCGAGCGCCATCTAGCTGCTAGTACCTACTTATATAGAACTATTAACTTTGTCATTGCATTTACAGTTACAATCGTCTGAGCCGCAAGCAACGACCTCAGAATGTATGTAGGGTAGCATTTACACTAAAACGCCAACTAGAAGAACTAGAAACTGTTCTACGTAAATAGCAGAGTAAGGTAGGTATTATTTTTTTTGTATTCTTAAATAATAATATCCTAACTTGTATTATAAATGCGATTTGACTAAAATGTTTGCCTTATTAAAAAGAACGCGGACTTAACAAGCGTTTTACTCGACCTTAAATGAAAGTTCTTGTTGGGGAAAGAGCAGATGGATATTTTGGAGACAGTAGGAGGGGGTAATGCTGACCTCATCAAGGCATAAGACTGCCTACTGGCAAAGCAACAACAAAAAAGTATCCAGAATCAGTGCGAAAGTTAGCTTTGTGCTTAAATTTCATAAGTCCAAAGGCTTATGAATATGTGCGCAAAGAGTTTAATACTTGTTTGCCTCACCCAAAAACACTGTGTAGTTGGTACAGTTGCATAGACTGTTAGCCCGGATTCACAAGCGAATCTTTTGAAGTAATTAAACAACTCGTGAATAAGTCTTTAAATTAATTGGTGTGTGCTATCAGCATAGATGAAATGTCTATCAGACAGCATCTACAGTGGGATGGCACTCGAAATGTTGGATATGTTAACGTTGGCGACAACTTGGAATCTGATAATTTGCCGTTAGCAAAGGCCGCCCTGTTTTTTATAGTTACCTCTTTAAAAGGACATTGGAAACTACCTGTAGGGTACTTTCTCACTAACGGTGTAAACGGAGAGTAAAGAAAATCGCTGTTAGTGAGTTGTATTGAACTGAACTGACCTTCTAACTGGGTTAGAAGTTGCAGCCGTGACATTTGATGGTTGCCCATCAAACCTTGCAATGGTTCGTTTATTAGGAACTACATTTGATGATCCCTGTAATATTCAGCCGATAATAACAGTCAATGAGACAAAAATCGTAGTTATGCCTAACGCATGCCATATGATTAAATTAGTCAGAAACACTTTAGGTGATTCTGACAATAAAGAAATTTCGTGGCAATTCATTGAAGAGCTTCATAACCTGCAAGAAAATGAAGGCCTCCATTTGGCTAAGAAAATGAGAAAAGCTCATGTTAATTATGCATGTTATTAAGCAGATGATGAAAGTAAGATTAGCCACTCAAACCTTTAGTAGGTCAGTGGCAGAAGCAATTCTGTTTTGCACTGCAATTTTGTAAGACACTAGAATAACAAGAGTTTAATAATTGCAATGGAACCGTCAGATTCATTAAAATCTTAAACGATTTATTCGACATTTTTAACAGTCGTCGACTAACTGCCCCAGGATTGAAGAAACCAATTTCACCGAACAATTGGCCTGAAATCAATAGTCCTCTAAGAAGCTAGCAAATACATACTGGGTTTGAAATTTGCAAATGGACAGAATGTAGTTAAATCTGGTGGAAAAACTGGGTTAATTGGGTTTTTGATGTGCATTGAGTCAATAAATTATATTTTCAACTATTTTGTTACAAAAACAAATTATTTGAGCTATATATCTACATTTCGACTGAGCCAAGACCACCTGGAATTGTTTTTCAGCGCCGTGCGATCAAATGCGATCAGGAGGTTTTAACAACAACCCAACGTCTGTACAATTTAAACCTGCATACAAACGCCTTCTTATTCATGGAGAGATAAAAAATATAAATAGTGGGAACTGCCTTCAAATGGACAACCTGACTATTTTGACAGCAAGCAAAGCGATTAAAAAAACTAACAAGACTAAAAGTCGTCTATTGGCAATAGAACACAATGATGCTGTCCTCGATGATGTTGAAGAGGAAGCAATAATCATATTATCTGAAGGCCATGACTATATGTATAGGCCAAACATGTCATGCCCAATTTTCCAAAGAAATAGTGGCCTATATAGCCTATATACAGTATTTGTAGACCTAATAATGTTTTCTGCTAATTAAATGTGGTAGAGTGACTGTGCGCACATTCTTGCATCTCACAACAATATATACCTGAAGCAACGATAATGTGATGCTGTGTTATTTGATGTAAAAGTGACGGTGAACGAAAAGTGCCGATCATTCCACTCGTAAGTGCAAGTTCGTTTGACTTCAAAAAGGTTCAAAATTTATAGATTTCAATTGAGACAAGGTTTAAAAATTGTGTTTTGTGGTAATTCTAATAAACATAACCTAAAATTACGAAAATTTAGGGTTGCCTACACTCGACAATAACATTCCCCAAACATGGCGCATTGGTATATTCATAAATACTTACATCCACATTAACTTAAAATATGTTTTTACTTTTTACAGATTTCCCAAAAACAATGAACCGTCTCGCCTTAAACAAAGAAAAATCAAGAATTCGAAGCAAACCATTTATGAAAATCTTTTAAAGGCTTAAAAGATAATATTTTACGCATTTGATGACGATACGATGTGATGCAATTTTTCTGTCATCTACTCTTAGATACATTCCCTGTGGTTGGCTTGCTGGTTTTTTTTCGAGGCAGCTTCGCATCAAGGCATTGCCTCATCTCGAGGCCAGGCAGCTCAAAAGAAGACTAACCATCACGCAGCCACGATAACAGCATAGCTAACTATTTAATAAGTGCACTATCGGATTCGAAATTTACTTAGGTGTGAGGAATTAATCACTTTAAATTATTCTACTAGTTTTAAATAATTCAAAGAAATAATGTGAATTGATTTGTGTAAACTTAAAACTACTTAATGTATTAACTAAGCTTAAAAAATACTTTAGGCTAATCAATTATTTTGTTGTTTTTTCGCCATTATAGGAATGAAATCTTCATGTTTCATAACCTAACCTGCTTTTCTTCAGAACTAAGCGGCATAGCTAAATGAAGATTTACTTAAATTTTTATGGTAGGTGTATTTGATTCAGTTTTTATTATTGTATAATTCATTCTAGTTCAATTTAATCCCAATTGATTTATTTGAGTAATTATAAGACTTTTTATTGGTTGGGTTGACACATTCCATCCTTTGCTACGCCGCTTAGGTGTGGTAGAATAGCAACCCTATGCTTAGACATAGGTCCACTAGCCAAACTTGATGTAAAATGCATTTAACAAACCACGACACAAAAATCTATAACTCACTTGCTTGGCGTCTAGTTTAAGATATAATTGTAAGAAAGGCCCTCAAACCGACATTCTAGTAATGTAAATTGTGTATAAAGAAGCGGCAACAGAGTGAATTTTAGGTTAAGTATGGGCGGTTTGATTACAAAGATTTTAAATCGAGTTTAACTGATGTATAAGTAGAAATCAAACAGAAATGACAAAAGATTTTGGATTAACTCTCACATTTTTTCGTTGACTTATTTAATACCATTACAAACCTTATTTTCTAATCAGGCTAACATTAGCGGGATATAATTATAAATACACAATCACTATGTTACGTTTAATCACAGTATTGTGATATTAACTTGTACTCTGAGTATTTTATTTATTGCTATTATTTTTGTTTAAATGTAGTGTCACAAAACAAGTACAACCTTAAGTTAGGAATTTGACTTATATAAAACGGCAGAGCTATTGGAGCGTCTCAAATGTAATATTAAATACGTCAATGTCGCGCTAAGTGGTTGTCTCATGGAAACCTTGAATACAGGATGGATTTTTTTAACGGGACAATAAGAGGGTACCTTAACTGGTGTAGCTACATGATCTTTGGAGACTTCCTTAATTTTTAGAGAAATATATACACCTGTTGTAATTTAGATACACCTGCTGAAATGTTCTCTTCTGTGCAGACACATTTTGCCGATGCGACATATTTAAAGTGGTCTAAATGTACCTCTCACTGCCCCGTCGACAAAATCCACCCCGTATTGTCGGGTATGTTCGGGCAGCGGTTTCCGTCAGGAAATCGCTCACAAGCAGACCATCTAACAGCTCTGCAGGACTGCTCTTTGCTTATCAGTCTCCAGACACAAATTACCACATTTAAAGCATTGCCTCGCAGGTCACACATAAATGTGCTCCACAAGTAATGCTCTGAGTCCGTCAACTTGAAGCAAAAAGGTGTTAAAAATTTATAAAATTACAAGCACATTATATGCACTTACACGTGCATTGATGAACGTGCCTCTTCCAAAATGGGGTTTGGCAATAATCACCACGCTTGGCAGGTGTTTTGGGGATCGCAGTGAAGGTGTCAAAATATACAGAAACAGCTGCCCTTTCTATGTAGCCAAGCACAGGTATTGTTGTCTAGAGTAGAATAGATAGTTGGATAGTTTTGAAAATACACACTATAAACCGACTTCGAATCCCTTAGTTTTAAACCGTTTTAGGTATAAGTTTTGCGGTATAAATAATAAACCCTCAGGAGTACATTTTTTATAGGACCACCTCAGGATCATACTCTATACAACTGCAAAATAATCAATGACGTCGACGGATATAAATAAAAAATTACAAACAGCCCAACATAGAACCACCTCTTGAATTTTTGAAGACGGTTATCACAAATGACATCTCATCGATTTACCTCTCTGCCGAATTTGATTGAAAACTGTTCAGCCGTGAAAAGGTAACAAACAGACAGACAGTGATACTTTCGAAATTATAATATTAGTATGGATTTCAAATATGTTAGACACTGCTGACAATGTTACCTAATCTTTCTCTATTCTGCCGTACACTACACAACAATCCCTGTGGTTATGGTAGATTTCCCTAGTCGGCTCTTAAGAGCCTTTACAGCCTCAAGTTTTTGTAAAAAGGATAGACATAGGAGTTTGCTTTCATATGAGCGGGACAGTGCATGCCAAAACAAAGCAACGCAAGCCAAGAAATCAAGGTTTAGCTTATTATCTATTAATTAAGACTTTATTTGAAAAATCGAAACATATGAAATGTTCTTTATACTTAGTTCTATTACCATGCTTATTCTCAAGATCTTAACTTTTGTACCTATTTATTTTTTACCCTTTACATTCAGGTTTTAGTAAGAATTTAGAGCTAGCTTTATGATTTTATTCTCTCGAGAAAATTTTATGATATCGTGTTTTTGAAACATATGATCGATAGAGTAAATCCTGAACTTTACTTTATATAAATTTCGAAGTTAAATATTTAGTAGCTTCGAAGATATTTCGATCTGACGGAGTTGATTTGAGGTATTATAGGCCCTTAAGATATCCACGGCTTGTGTCGGAGGGGTTGATTCTTTCACCGCGACCGCCACCGTAAAGGTCTATTTAAGTGCTTGTAATTTTACCGGCAACCATACCATTGAAACCAGAACACAGCAATGCTGCTTGGCTGTGGTAGCAATGGTAGCCAGGTAGGTACTACTTTAAGGCGCAACCGACTCAAACTACCGCCATATATTTTATCTTATTATTACGTTGAACAAAGGAAAAAAAATCCATAGCACAGTTTGTGATGCCTATTATAAGCTTTTTAATGCCTTTGTAATAGTTTTATTCTATTTAATTTAGGCAGAGAATCGAAGTTGCTCTTGGTACCAAAATCTATTTTCGATTCTCTGCCTAAACTAAAAAGAATAGAATAAAACTGTTACAGAGGTGTTCAAAAACAGCCTATAATAGGTATCACAAAGAAAGCGATGAATTTTTGAAATTTCGTTCGTTCAACGGTTCAACGTAATGATAAAATATTTTAAAATAGGTGGCGGCGGCGCTAGAGTTCGCCGTGTGCAGTGTGCACCTACCGCCTTAATGATCTGACACAAGTGTATCTTATAGATACATTATACTGTGTAGTTTCTAAAGTATAAAGAAGCAAGTATGAGAAACAGGTAAAGTTTACAAAACGCTAAGAATGTAAATTGTAATAATCAAAAACGTCAATTTCAAAATACTTTAGAAAAATCGAGATAAATTTTAAAACTATGACTAGTAATAGGTAAAGCTAAGTCTAGCACAACGACTTTAGCGGAAAGTAAGCGACTATGAGTCTAAATTGAACTTTAAGTGCATACAAATAGAGTTTAAATTAATTTAGAATAATTTTAGGAAGAAAAAATTTTAACTTTTCGCGATTTCTTAACATAATTAATGATTATTTATCGGGTTTTAACGCGTACCTACTTATTGTTATTATTTGACCATGATTGCTGTAACGCCATAGAAAGAAACGTAGGGCATATAACAACAAAAGGTAGGTACGCGATAAATAATCGATCCGATAAATAAATCATTGATTTTGAGCGAATGTATTTGAAGTTTTTAACCATTCCCATAGATCAAATTCAATTGTATAATCTATAAATGCATTGATTTGATCTCTTGGTGGTAAAGATAGAATATTGAATTTATATTAATTATTAAAAGTGAACTCATCTGTAAGCTTAGTTTTTAGTCGCCATTATCCAAGGATATAGCTTTGAGAATGCCTTCAATGCATTCCTTATTTTCATCGGTCAAATCGGTTCTAGAGTCTAAAAACTTCTTCAAATGATCTTGAACCTTAGCCTCCTTATAATCAGATACAATTTCGTTATTCTTAGACGTAATGTTTAGAAATGCCAACAGATTCTCAGCAACTTGTATCGGCATTTTCGCGCAGTTCGTATCAGTTAGAACTGAGATGTGCTTACCGATTTCGGACTTTATAAGCTGAGAGCTAAAGCTCTTTTCGAAATCAAAGTCTGGTACTTCTTCCGGTGATTGTTTCTTGAGGGATTCGATGGCGAGTAGAGTGAGGGCGAGGATAGCTTCGTTCTGCATGAGCGAGTGAGACACCAATAGCATGTTTACTAGGCTGGAGATGCACCCGTCCACCTGAAACGAAGAAAGACATTAAACGAGCGTAGAGAAAAATATACTAGGATTATAGTCCATTCCAATCATAGATTGAATCTAACATTTTAGCCTAAGTGGTTTATGCCTTGTGGTACAAAATATGTTGTGGTCTATTTTTGACTAGCTCTCATGGCTCAAAATATGTTCTTTACTTCATTTGACAAGCTCCCTAAAATGGACATTTCATCAAAGAAATTGAATGAATTCATCCAATTTATTAGCAACACTATAATGGTCCAGCAGTGGACCATTATTTATAGGCTGTTGAGATGGGATGACTAGATATTGACTAGACAACACCGATATTTGATCAAAGATTTGGGCACTAGATTCTGACTGCGGCTGCGCACGCGAAAAAGGTTAAAAGGTTATTGCTTTTCCACACAAAGATTAGCATTACATAAAGTAATTGGATATTGGAAGAGTGAAATGTGTCACTCAGACAGTTACCTGCACTAGTTTGACCCTCTCCCCGGGCTCGCTCAGCTGTTTGACGGTCCAGGCGAGCAGGCGCGGCGCCTCGCCGCCCGCTCCCGCGCCCGCCCCCGCGCGCGCCCACTCGCACACCGCGGAGAGGGCGGCGGGATCGTTGGCTAGCTGCTTTGCTATACACTCTGGAAATAGAACAAGTTATTTTGACAGTGGCTCTAACGGGGCTTCTGCACTGTTAGCTCACCGACTTACTACGAGCTAGCGATTAACTTAGAAAGGCACTATCGGCTGGCCGTCGCCGCGGTTGAAATTTTGTGGCGGTTAAGTGCATATAATCAAAAGCGGTTGCCACTGCAAAAGCGGTTAGCCGCTAGTGCGTAGGAGCGGCTAGATTGGTAAAGGTAGTTTGTTTTGTGGACAGCATATTGCATTTAGACGGCCTCCCTAGAGCAGTGAGCAAATGCAGTTGGGTTCCAAGATAAGATTTTGCGGGACAGATTTATGGTCCGCGCTCTTTTTTTTCTGTATATGGTACGTAAGGTTCCCTGACTTTGGCTGACTCTCAACCAATCTGATGTCATCTACTTTATCATTCCCAGAAAGTTATAATAGGCCAATAATGATAACAAAGGTTGTTATAGTAGCTAAGTACTCTGCTTAGTATACTTTGTATAATGTAGTGTAAATGCATCTGGCTTATCCATCCAGCGTCCGTATAGCCGCCAGCAGTTTGTAAGCTACATGAGGAAGGTCTGTTTTGGAAGAGGAGACAACAGCAATAGCCCCGTGAGTTCTTTTTCGTCCGCTGTATACTTGTAAGCCGCTGGAACTGCGAGGTTTCTAAGCGCTGAAAGTGCTGCGTGACAGATTCTACGGTAGATACAAAAAGCGTTATGACTTACCCTGTCCATCAAGCAGCATTCGTATAGCCGCCAGCAGTTTGTAAGCCACGTGATGATCGGTCTGTTTCGGCAAAGCTGACAACAGCAAGGGCCCTGCGCGCCCATTCTCTGCCGCTATACGCTTGTTGGCCGCTGGAACCGCGAGGTTTCTAAGCGCTGAAAGCGCTGCGTGTTGAATTCTTATCAGAGTTGAGTCAGGCTCGTCTTCGGTTTCGATGTTTTGGTGGTTTTCGAATATATCTGCAGAAATAATAAAAATTTAGATTTATATGTGATAATTATGTTGATAGACAAAAAGTGTGTTGTGTGCACATATATTAGACAGACATATATAAATGTCGCCGCCGAATTGTGAATAAGCCCGTTTGTGGGGTTGCTAGGCCGATAGACGCTATTCAATTAAAATCCCATGCCAATTGTTGAACAATCAAAAACATTCAACAACACAGGGTGTATTAAAAATAAGAGACCCAAATAACTCAGTAGCTACTCAAATGCCGTGAATAAAATAAATAAAAACAAGTAAAACAATTTATCATCTTTACTGATGATAATGACAAAAACACCTTGTTTCTATGCAGAACTTAACAACCAGATTAGGTTTTTTAACAGGTTTCTATAGTGACGCATTCACTGCCCAGCCTCAGCGGTGTGACACGCAGGGGCGCGCCACCGCTACACTGAGCCGGAGCACGGCTCCTGCGTCCATGAAAGTATTAAATAGCTTACCATCATACCAACTTACTTTTTGAAAGGAAGCGGTTAATAGTTAAAGACACGGCTTTCTTTACAAGCACACTTAAACCTTACCAAGTATCTTATCATAAACGCCGCTCTGCATCATGCTGAGACAGTAATCATCCTGCTGCGCAAAGTTGCCAATTGCCAGCACGGCTGTCGTTAGCAGATTGTAGTCTGCAGCATCCAGCCAACTCACTGCTGTTGTGTACACAGAGCCCGAGCCTTTGTTGTAGAGAATGTGCATCGCTTCATCTAAAGGAAAACAGATCTTTCATGATTTGAATTTTTGGTTGCCACCGATCAAATTTTGAGGTGAATTAGTCACGGTGATGTCTTTGTGTTACATGGTTTGTCCCGTTGTTATTGTGTGATTAAGAACAGCAGCTTAGGGCAATAATTTACTAATAAGTAGAACAGATTTGAACATAAGTCAGTTATGCCTACATTAGGCAATTTTTTCCCCTTTAACCAACCTACATTGACACAAACATGCTGATGTTGCATGCTTTTTAAACTCGCATAAGCCCTGAATGAGGGTATAGTCATAAAACCGACCAAATCTATAAGATCAACATTCTTTAAAACTAATATAAATTAAAACCCACCTCCAGTAAGCACAATAATAAGCAGCTCGCAAGCCTGCTTCACAATACTCTCAACCTCTGCATCCCCGGCACTCAGCTGCCCGGCCTCATGTCTGTCAAGCAGCTGCTTCAGCCGAGCGCACAGCAGCTCACCACCCCCTTCTTTAGCTATCAGCGTCTTTACAGAGTCTGGAATAAAATATCAATCACATCTTTGTCTTGTTTTTTTCACTTTAAGAATTGTCCATGAATGGCTACAGTCAGTGAATGAATACAATTAAATTAGTATCTTTTCATGTATAGTTTTTGATAGTTACCATGTTCAGCTTGTACACTAAAATGCTCTAAGCACAGCTCTGATATCTCCAAGTTGGATGTCTCTCGCAGTACGCTCAGCACATCCCTATTAATATCCTCACTTAGTAATGTGTCCTGGACTTCAGTATTGATTACACTAAGCAGTTGCAGCACCGCAGAAACGGTTTCATCATCCATATCATGCTTCAAAAGCTCAAGAGATAGTATTCTGTGCACAGAATCGGTTATGCTAGCTTGTATCATGGCATTACAAAACTCCGGACCTCCAATGCCAAAATTTAACAATGTTTTACACACTAGAATCTTGATTTCATGTTGAGATTTATCTGTGCAGTTGTCTAACAAGTGTATGAGTATTTTCACTCCGCCAGATTCGAGGATAATGTTCCTAGATGCATCACAGTCACAGCACAGGTTGCCTAGGGCTCTACAGCATTGCTTTATAAGCTCATGCCTGTCAGCAGTGTACTCTTTCTCTAATATCCCTAGAATGGGAATTATAATATCTTTATTGGCGTATGTTTCCCGTTTCTCTTCGGATTTCACGAGCTCCGATACCGATTGTACTGCTAGCAGTGTTATTTCTTGGTCACTACAGGTCAATAAAGATTCAATACAAGGAGACACCTCATACTCGTAATCTTTTCCGGTTTTTATGATGTCATTTAGCTTTGCCTTTACACAGTTAACATTCCCTATGTTCAGTATCGCTAGCGTTTCTAAAGGGGTAGGTTTCTTTGCCGAAGAACCTGGAAGTATTAAATTAGCGATAATTCACTAAAACATAGAAAACTATGAACCGTACAGAAGTAGACATACCTTCCATTTTATAACAATAATTTAGCGGCGAATGGTTATTATTTCTTCTATGTATGCTCACAAACAGCACCGTTCTTAATCTTTTTTTAGGAAAATATACTTTCGTAAATTATAATACTTATCGACAAACAAGCAACAGCAAAGTGTTTCAATTCAACTTCTTCAGCTTCAACTTCTTATATGTATTTTGGCTCTTTCTTGGCTCATTCACTTTGCTGAGATCGATTTAACATTTCATTTCATTTGACATTGACAGGTAGTTTGGCGTTGCCGTATTTGCGTTCCGTTTTCTCATATGATTTTCGTTCTGTCACGTCCAATAAACTTTTTTCTATCGTGATTCTATGAACTGCAAGTAGGTGGCGCTGATTACAATAAGAGCAAAAAAAGTGTGAATTTTAATTTTTTGTTACAACGTTTTTAATGTTAACGGTGGTATTATACAGATTTCATAAGATTTAAACATTTTACCGAAGACATACCTACTCCCATATTCAATAATGGTCTGTTAACCTAAAACAGCTGATAAGCAGTGTTACTTATTATTCTGACCTAGGTAGGTACCTAGGTATGTCAATTTATGAACAGACTGAGAAATAACAATGTGCTAAGTTAGCAGAGTAATAGCACAGACATTGGGGACTGTGGGGCATAACGGGGTCGCGGGCCAGAACGGGGTTCCCCCCTGTAGCCATGGGCGTAGCCAGGTACGGGCAGGAGGGGGCCGCTGCCCTTCCCTAGAAGATGCAACTGATTAAATTTTCTATGTTAATGAACAAAATCTGTAATGTACAAGGTTAAATGAATTAAGGTGAAGTAGGTCCCAAAACTCAGGTTTTGTCTGTACGGAAAATCAATTTTAAGGCAAGAAAACACAATTTTTTCAAATTTTTTTTGAAGATCATATAATGTTTAGGATTTTAGTTAGTAGGTATGTTATGGCAGTCGAAACACGATTGACTCAATTTGACTCGATAGAAAAATATCACAAAGTTTCCTCTAAATTTTTATTTTTAAAACGAAAAACATATTTAAATAAAAAATTATAAACAAAAAGAAGTGAAATTGCGCGCGGGCCGGTTCTTACCTGCCTTCTCGCCTTCACCGCGCGGTGTTCGCTCGTCCAAGTCACGAAAAAGGGAACCTACTTCGCCTTAAGCATTAAATTTATTAAACATATCATAAAAAAATACTGACTCGCTTCGCTCGCTATTTATTTTGTTCACGATGGCTTTATAACAATTGCAACACACTACTCAATTGGAATGGATTTCAGTGAAATTACTGTGCTTGTTCATACAGGTACTTAACTTAAATTGCCGATACCTACAGGCCAATAAGGGCTCGTTTTCTTCGCCGTTATAACGGTTTGCTACTGTTTCGTGCCAATCCTGGCATAGGACGTAGGACTTTCGATAACCAAAACTTGTAAAAATTTTCGCGGCTCGCTTTGCTCGCCGTTTAGTGTCTATATTGCCTTGTTCGAAGAAACGTTATTTTTAAATAAAATAATCTTCAACAATTTTCTATGAAAATAATGATCGAGCTTCAAAACAACGGTACCATTTGGTAAAATCATGAATTTAGAATAGTCTATGGAATACAAAACAGATTACCTACTTACAAGACAAGACCTATTAAAGACCTATGACCTATTTAAGTAAAGTTAACACTAAATTTGCAGCAGTTCGCAATTTGATCTGCTCGTTGATAACATTTGTATGCTTGTATCTCGTTTGTGGGCATTTTAGTGAACAGCGCCGAATATAAATAAAAAAAAAACACAAGTTCACGGCTTGTTCCTCTTGCCTAATAGGCGCAATATAATGATAACGTTTATAGGTTCTGATTTGATCCGGGACTCCAACCACACTGTAAGTATATAACTTCTACAAATTTGCAAAAAAGCGGCTCGCTCCACTCGCTGACGTCATTTTAGCCTTCTGGCTGAGATCTGTGGTACTCAACGCTCGTTTGAGGTCAGTATACAACACTGTAAAAAATCTAACGGATCCACAAAATTTTCGCGGCTAGTTCCTCTTGCCAAAAATATCTTGTATGGTCCAGTGCTCGACTCCCACTTGAACTCACAAAAAAAAGGAATTTTGTGGAATTTTGTGTTTCCGCTCGCCTATGACAAACGCTTGTTTTTCCATGATCCCGAACTTGACCCACCCATCTATGATTTTCATAACAAAAAATACACAAAAACTAGAGCAAAACACTGTGTTTTCGATAACTTGGAGTATTTTTTGGTTAGGTGTTATACCCCCCCCCAAATGAATTTCTGGCTACAGCCCTGTGTATATCCTTGGTTCTTCTTCGCCTGCCCCCCCCCTTTAACAGAATCCTGGCTACGCCCTTGCCTGTAGCCGCAACCGCAAGCGGCCATTGCAGCCCTTGCTGACTGCACTGTAAGCATCTTGTCAAATTGTAGTTTAATATCTACTTTGCAACATATATTTTTTTCATACATTTTCATTCACTCATAACGGAGATATATCATTTTGAAAAACTCATGTTAGCCCATACAACAGCCTTAAGGACTGCAATGCTGACACACCGCTGTGATGACCCGGACCTGCGCTACGCTGCACTACGCTGCGCTTTCGGCCATCATCATGACATTACAGATCTCGGCGTTAGGTAATATTAACGTCGAGATCTGTAATGGGTGGGTTGCTGGGTCCCACATAGACCTACTAACTATTGTACAATAAGAGGAACCAATATCAATACAGAGATTAGCCAATAGGTACATTAAATTACCTTGAAATTATTGTGGCAGCCAACCGTACCTGCCTACTCGCAATATCGTATACCTAGGTACCTACCATTCCTACTCTCATTTGGTGAAAATCGTATCCGTATCGATATAAAAAACACATAAACTCACTGGATTATATTTCGACCATATAAAATATTTGCAGACCGACGACCAATAAATAAATCTTGAACAATGTATTTTACATAAATATTTTCATAATAAAATTAGTTCCTAGTTATAAAGTTTGCCATGAAACAGTGTATGGAGTTCATGTTTGTGTTTTCCTTCGTTAGTTTAGTCGCTTCATCGAAATTTCAGTATGAGAAGATGCAAAACTTGCGAAGCAAAGATAAGTGAGTTTGGCTAAGCCCTTCCGTTGATAGTACCTTCCTACGTACCTACCTAATAAAATACGCAAGGCTTACATATTTCCTTTTGTTATTTACAATAATTTTATGTGGGCAACAATCTATAGTATGGTCTCATAGAAATTGGAGACTTATTTACTTTAGACTTCAGTACCTGCAATACTGTGGTAGAAATAATTCCAGATAAAAACTTAAATGTTTGATTTGACTCCTTGCATACCGGACACCGGTGATTAGTTCAGCATTGAACTGAGATTAAATGGCATATAAGGGTTAGCTCACACCGAATTGCGACGCTACGTGACGCGCTAGGCGCACTTTGATTCAAAATATAAGAATAAGAATAAAATAACTTTATTTGTTCAATCAGACATACATATTTTCTTAAGCTTAAAACAACGTAAAATATTTATTACATTTTATTTATACCTTTATTTATTACGCAACTGGTACAAATTTTATTGACATAATACGAAAACTACCCACGGCCCCGCGATGCACATTGTTCGCACCTATTTGTATAATTTTGTGTAGTAAAAAAAGTTTTACTTCGAATCAAAGTAGGTACTCGCAGCCTAAATGACATTTTAGTATTTCCTAAAATACTTTTATCTTTTTCCAGTGCAAGGTTTTCATTCAAACATCTCCTAAACAAGAAGACATACGAGTACCCTCAACCACTTCCATCATCATCATCCCAAAGGTCCGTTATGAAACAACCTTACACCAACTTGTACCAAGGTGCACGTTCTGATAACGACCGACGGGTCTTCAGGAAGCAGTTCGAATATCCGGCTACTCCGGTTGGCCATCAGGTCACCTGCCATGACCTTCTGGATTGTGATGTAAGGAATTCACATCCTTTTTACATGAAATTGCTCATCAAAAACTTTGATTGCAACCTGGCTATTTTGGGCAGGGGCAACACTGGCCAAAATAGGTCATAACGTTCAATCTTACATCTGCGTAAGAGCACGTTTTGTAAGACTTTGTAGCTCGTGCTACGATGCTAGATGCTACGCCAGACCCGCGTTTCATTCAAAAGATTTCAACGCGCACTCGCTTTTCTGCAACAAACTATTCTCTTGTCTCTGAAACTAGAAGATGACCTTCTGTGTTGCGGTTTTTTTATCGTAACAAATGATTATGTACTTATATACCTACGCAAATCTTCTGGAACGAGCCATCCATACTGCAAATCGTAGCCGTTCCTCGGCAGGTACATACCTACTGTAAGTTTGCTGAAGTAACTGCCTAGTTTCTAGTTTAGAGACAAAGCTCCGCAGGCATAGTTACCTACTGGCTTTATTAATTGGTGGCTATCATATGTCATGTGGCAGTCAGCGTGAATAGGAATTTATACGCCTGCTGCGTTGTCGTTCATACAGCGCCGTCGAAAACGCAGCAGGTTGTTTGAAACAAAAACTTTCAATGAATAATCGACGCAACTGTCCAGAAGGTAACCGCTCAACAATTTGTCCTTATAATTCCGTTCTGTGCATATTAGTCATGGTGATTTCGTTCCGTCGATATCAGTCTGTTACCTTTTCTAGCCTAACGGCTGAACATCTTATTAAAATGTGACAGGAAGATACAGTCGTGGTCAACTAATTAGGGACTTTCAAGATAGTGAAGAGCAATAACCGGTTATGTACATATAAATATAAAACCATATTGATTTCTCAGCACCTATTATTTGCATAATTTGGTCCGATTATTATGCTATAAATGGCTGTAAATAAAAGAATAAATAAATAGAAAAAAGTATTTAATATCAAAGGTTGAACATGTATTCAATTTTAAGGTATAATTCTGTAGCTGGACATTTAAATAAGGACAGTAAACTATAATGAAAAATAGAGTTAAACAAAACTAATAATCTGCAGTATTATAATATCTTTAACAGCTCCATTTTATTGCGTGTAAAATCAGTACCCAGTAGCAAAACCTTTGTTAGTAATTACCGCTTGACACCGATGTGGCATAGACATTATCAGTTTCTGGCATGTTTCGACAGGAATGTTTGCCCATGCCTCACAAAAAGCTTCATTAAGTTCATCTAAAGTTGTGGTACGATAAGTGGCAACTTTTTTCTTGATTTCGTGCCAAAGGTGCTCGATTGGGTTAAGGTTCGGGCTATTTGCTGGCCAATCTAGCACCGATACTGACTGACTGGTAAGAAACGACTTGACTGAACGGGCGGTATGTTTCGGGTCGTTATCATGCTGAAACGTCCATATAATAGGGAGATGCTCCTCAGCATAGGGAAGCATCGTTTCCTCCAATATTGCCTTGTATTGATGTTGGTCTAAGTTACCCTGAACTTTCCTCACAGGTCCCACTCCACGTCCAGAAAATGAACCCCACATTTTAATGTTTCCACCGCCATGTTTCACCTGCTTTTTTGTGAATCTTGGATTCATTTCCGCTTTTACTGGACGCCGTACGTATTGCCTTCCATCTGAAGAAATCAAATTAACCTTGGTCTCGTCAGAGAATAATACATGTTGCCATTGGGCGTAGGTCCAATGTCCATATTTACGTGCAAACGCCAAACGAGCATTTCTATGTTCTTTCTTCAACAACGGTACTTTGCGAGCCACTCTTCCGAACAACCCTGCTTCTACCAGACGTCGTCGAACGGTCCTCGCTGAGACACCAGCTCTTTCGTCTGTCCCAAATACTTCGTGTTTAATTACAATAGAGCCTAGAAACGGATCTTTCTTAGCTAACCTGGTTATCATTCTATCTTCTTGCGGAGTTGTTTTTCTCGATCTTTTTGTTTTGGGCACATTTAAAGTTGTGTTATTGCGTCTGACATGTTGCACTGCATTGTATACCATAGTTTTTGAACAATTTAAATGTTCTGCTATCCTTCGGTATGGCCAACCATGCTCGACAACAAACTTCATGATAATTTTTCGTAGTGTTGCATCGCAACTTTTATTTTTGCCCATTTTTCTTCAAAATATTTTTCAAAACTTAAAATAAAAATCGGGATTGCCGCCAAAACTACCACGAAACAATAAGAGAAGAAGTAAAAAAGTATTGAGATTCAAACTTTGAAAATAGAACGCAATATCTCAGTGTCCCTAATTAAATGGCCAGCCAGCAATATTTGAACAAATAGCACTATGATAATCTATCAGCTATACTGTAAAGAGGTTTAATGTTTAAGAAGTTGTTATTGTTTGTATAATCGGGCACATCAATGACTAATTATACTTACATGTAAAAGATATGGAATATTTTTAAGACTCGTTGAAAAAAATAAAAAAAAATCACAATTTGGCCTAACTAGAGATTGTCCCTAATTAGTTGACCACGACTGTATATCGTACCTCGGGGAGTTCGTAGGCTACTTTTATCCAGGAAAAATGTTCGTAAGTCCACAAACAGAAGGAAGTTATAAAATATTATGTTATTTACCCATTTAGATATCATTCATCTCTGTGGAGACCAAGGAGAGTACACCAATAATACTGCGCGGCGGCGCGGGTTACCGACACTTCACTGTGGTCGTACGCGCCAACCCCTGGCACCCGCTGGAGGGTACCATACGAGCTTACTGTCGGAGTAAACCGGAGGAGACTTGACTTGATCGTTGTAGTGACAGAGCTAAAACCCGAAAATCTAGAAATTATACCTGTGATATATGTGTTGTTTTATTCTGCTGCAACTTTTCTGGTTCCACCAAAACTATAAGTAAAAATGTTGATACCAGCATGTGCTATTACCACACCTAACTTTTTGGTAAAAAGTCAGTAAGTTAAATAATAGACTCAGTCAATCTATGAACTATCTACCGCCTTCGGCTTCGCGAGCGTTGTTTAAGGTTATTTCTATCCCATGGGAACTGATATATAGGATAGAAAGTAGCTTATGTTACTCTCCATCCTTTCAACTAACTATATGTCAATCAAGTCGTTTGGTTGCTTATTTAGGCCGTGAAGGAAGGACAAAGAAACACACTTTCGTATTTAAAATATTATAGTACAGATTTTGAATTGTAACAATTCCGCGTAAATTCAGTAAGTATAGAACACAGTAATATTGGTGTGCCACAAGGCTCCATATTGGGACCACTGCTGTTTCTGATATATGTGAATGATCTCTCAAACTGTTTACCAGATTGGGCTCTGGTGACTTTTTTTTGCAGACGATACGCACGTTGGTATAAAAGATCGTAACATTAACATAGTCATTGAAAAAATAGATCTAGTCATACATAAATTGAAAAAATGGTTCGAAACTAATGGTATAATTTTAAATGAAGACAAAACTAAAATCTTAAATTACTCTACAAAAGTTAAAACGGATGAAACTAAGTTCTTAGGTTGTATTTTGGACTCTACGCTAAGCTATAAAAGTCATATCGAAATTCTGTGCAAAAGATTAGGCAGTGCTAATTATGCCCTATTTAAATTAAAACCGTTAGTAAACAAAAGCACACTAATATCGGTATACTACGCATATTGCCATTCTATTATCGGGTATGCCATTACTGTATGGGGCAATGCATCTGAAATAAATAGGGTACTTGTTTGTCAGAAGAGGTCTATAAGAATCATATTTAGTCTTCAGAGATTGACATCAGTTAGAGCATATTTTAAAAAGTCTAAAATACTTACAGTCATATCTCTCTTTATTATGAATTCTCTCCTAGAAGTGCACTCTAATAAATCAGATTTTCCTATGAAAATGCAAATCCATAGCTACAATACCCGAAGCAAACATAAGTTAAACATACCCAGAACTAGACTAGTAAAAACCTACAAGCAGGGACAATGCATTAAACTGGCTATGTACAACAAATTACCTCGAGAAATAACGGAGCTACCTCTATGCCAATTCAAGAATAAATTAAAATTGTTTTTCCAATGTCATCCATTCTATAACATAAATGAATTTATGAAATGTTCATTCAGCGATTTGCAGGGTGTGTAAGATGTTATAATAGCTTATATTGTTAGGTAAGAGTCACGTTATGACCTATAAATGTAATTATTTTATTATTGTGAATTCAAATTATTTTTATGTTCCTAATTATTGTTAAACTAAGAAATTGACTTGCCTGTTATGTAATATAACGTTATGGTAAATAAATGAAATCTGAAATCTTAGTGTATACAAAATATCGATCCTAGTCTTTTTCTTTTTCTCCGTTATCTATAACGAAAAAGCTTCGAAAAAAATTCGCAATAATCTATGGGTTCAAGGGGTGGATGGTGCAGATCCTCTTTGTTTCAAAAATGTAAAAAACTATTTTATATATCAGAAATAATAGGGTTTTAATTACTATGTAAGATTTATTGAGTTTATTACTAAGTATTATTGAGATAGCATAGGCAAAAAGCAGTTGGAAAATTGCGAGCTAATTGCTATTGTTGTACACACGTGTCATCCCAAACTAATGGCCAAAAAATCAAAGTTATACCGTCAGGCTTTTACCATCATCT
The DNA here is from genome assembly GCA_946478455.1 of Eupithecia vulgata. Taxonomy (NCBI): domain Eukaryota; kingdom Metazoa; phylum Arthropoda; class Insecta; order Lepidoptera; family Geometridae; genus Eupithecia; species Eupithecia vulgata. The sequence continues at coordinate 14,824,389 of OX297866.1, forward strand.
CACATAACGTGGTTTGAGAGTAGCTGCCACGCTGACGCTGGTAAAAATCCGACGGATGATGTCAATAATTGAATTATACTCATCCATTTGTCTCACTTCGAGGAGAAAATGGGACTGGTAGCAAGCTGCTAATGATGATTCTTAGAGTACTTAGCCAGACGATGAGTTGACATGGAGTAAAATCGTAACCAAAAGGTAGCCAAAATTGAGTCGTGGAAATCCGTGTCCATTGAGAAAAACTTTTGAATTTGGTGCTGACTCCCCTAAATTATGCCACAGTTCAGCACTGCAGAGTGCTGAGAGTCCAACAATCTACAAATACGTAGCATTGATTGGTTAGAGCGCACCCGTGCTGAGGGTGAGGCGCGGGTTCGAGTCCTGCCGAAATCGAAATTTTTTGGAACATTATAAAATTTTCGTAGAATAGCATTGAGTTATAAGTACCGCTATAGACCGTTCACCGTAAGATGTCCCCTGTTTCGTAGGTAATTCCATACAAAGCAGGGGTCATATTACGGTGAACGGTCTGTCTGTCTGTAGTAATAGTTTTTCAATGATGAAGTTAGCTTATCAACTCATTGTTGTTGTACTAAAATACAGATAATGTTAAGTTAACAAACAATATAGTAATTAAGTGCAGGTTAATCTTCATTTTTGAATGACCTAACTTAGTTCATAGGTATCTTTGACCTAGCTTTATCTGATACCGATGATACAATAAATAAACTTTGTTAGGTACAGCGGGCTCCAAAATTCACAAGCACTTATTAGTACTACCATAAAAATATCTCATCATCATCATCATCGGCCTATATAAGTCTGCTGGACATAGGCCGCCCCTAATGAGCGCCATAGCGCCCTGTCTTCAGCTTGCCGCATCCAGCATCTGCTAACAGTCTTTCGCAAATCGTTATCCCACCTGGTCGGTGGGCGTCCTACACTAAGTTTGCCGAGTCGCGGTCTCCAAACAAGAACACGTATACCCAGCGGTTGTCGGTTCTTCTCGATATATGGCCAGCCCACTGCCACTTCAGCTTTCCAATCCTTTGAGCTATATAAAAATATCTCGATGACTACAAATACAATTGAATATAAGTGCATGTTCAGTGCACGAGTACTTAGCAGAGAAAAAATAGTAACTATGGCCTGTAGAGTTTATATTGATTGAAATTGACTTCTAATTTGTTAGCGATAAATCTTCGACCCCGCCTACACACGCGGGTCGATTGTAGAAGTGGGACGTGTTGAACAGTAAACAATTGAACGTCGGTTCCTGCAGGATTGAGGCGGTTTTTCCCGCTTCAACAAGAAGTTATCTACATGCTGGTTCTAGCTTCGAGAAGGACTTTTATAATATCTGTTTGTAAAATAAAGGAAGAAGATTAATTTTACATTAACCCCCGAATACTCAAACGCATCTCAGATTTAAGCACGTCTCAAGTGACGAATTTTTGACAGATTTTCATTGAAAACTGTCATTGAGACGTTCTTATATCAGAATTGCGCTTGAGTATTCGGGGGTTAGTGTATATCCTTTAATAAGAAAGAAAATTACAATCAAATGATAGAATTAAATTAAAACTAGTATTTACAATAAATAAATAATGCTGGACAATTCACTCAGCATTATCTAGCCCCAAGTTAAGCAGAGCTTGTGTTATGGGTACTAGATAACTGATATACATAATACAATACATTACATAGATAGATATTTTTTATTATACATTGACAACGACCAGAACATCCGGGACAAATACCTGCAGATCGTACAAATATTTGTCCCAAGGCGGGAATCGAACCCGCAACCTCCTGTGTTGCAGGCAGACCTTCGCCCACCGCGCCACAGAGGTCGTCAATAGAAACAATTGAGCTAACTGCAGACTATTGCAAACAATCTACAGGTAGCTGAACTGATCCATATTAATACCAGTCGGAAGCGTGCCCAAGACACTGGCTGCATTGTTGAAACATCAATGCGATACTTTTTATGGGACGTAGGTAGGTATTAGCATTAGATAGATAGAGAGAGAATACTTTATTCATCACCATTAAAGAATAAATAACGGATTATTATTATTAGATTAGTTATTAATAGACCAACCGATTTTATTGGTACCTATTCTGCCGATAGTACTCCGTTCAAATTCGACGTCAAAAGTATAACTTATTCACTTTGTTGCCGTATATTTTTAAACATAATTTCCATCCATCACTAAATATTAGTAACAAATAGGGATTATATGAAACTCAACACCATGTATGTATTGTTTTTGGTTTTGGTTGTTGATTTTACGTCGAATTTGGCTGGAATATAGATAGGTAGGTACATAAATAATATAATAGGAATCTTAATGCGGCAAGCTGAAGAGGGGTCGCTATGGCGCTCATTAGGGAGGTCAGCAGTGAACTAATATAGGCTGATGATGAATGATGATGTAAGTACATAAATATTGATACCTTGGGCTATTCCCTCCTATACCTCATAAACTATGAGACATAACTTAAAAATGTAAGTAGACACTACCAATATTTCTAAGGTACTACATGATTAGAGCCGTGTATACAAGCTGCAAATAATAATGTTACTTATCTACATCAAATAATAAAAATAAATCGTCGCTTACATTTAAATGAAATTATGGGCAAATGACGGACACCATAAAAAACTTAAATTGGTAGGACTATATAGATACGTTAGGGATAGACAATAAAGTTGATATTAGGTATTCAATATAATTATATCCGTAACGCAAATTGAGCTACCTGTAGATTGTTTGCAACAATTTGCAGATAGCTTAACTGTTTCTATTGTAAATACTAGTTTTAATTTAAATTTGTTATTTGATTGTTATTTTCTTTCTTAACGCAAATTAAGCAAATCAAATAGCAACTGCCTATTGACTTTAAAATTTAGCGATATTAGGTTACCTACCACGACGTGGTCAGCGTCATTCTTGACACTTCGGGCGACTCATGAATAGTCCAGAATCACATCCGCTATCATAACATCAGCCTGTTCCTATCCTAACTATCCTGATCCTTATCCTGTTTCGTATCGTTTTTAAAGTAGGTTTCATTTAAATATTGTAAATGTTTCCCAATTTTTTCCAATTACTAAAATTAAAAAAAAACAGAAAATGGCAAAAAACAGAAAAAGCTAAAACTAGCGAGCCCAAAAAAAAAACATCAGCCTGTAGAAGTTTTAAGAGCTCCACAATGACACATGTGACAATACATTGTAGGTACAGTCAACGAAATAAGAAAATGATGAATACGGACTTGAACCATTAATTTAATAGGTAAATAAAAGGGTATTTTACTCTATATGAGAAAAAGTCGTAAGATATTTGTTTTAGTTCATAAAATAACATTCATTCCATCCAAAGTTTGTCTGGAAGAGATCGCTATCCATTTTTTTAATCTGTTTTTATACACCATGAAATAGTAGGCGCAAAGCTGTTATGTCATACGGCTGTATAGGCAAACTAAAAAAGATCATCTGTCATCAGCAACATCAGCACAATGTTCAGGTATCACATCAAACTGACGTCATGACCACAGAGCAATATGGCGTCCACTGCGTCCAGCGGTTTCGTCAAGTTATACGTACATTTTTAGGGCACTTATTGATTGAATAATTTTTTTGTGGTTCATTATCACTATAGAACCTAATTGAGGAGCTTATGAAAAATAGATGTAATACCCTGTTCATTCGATAATACCATCTTTTTGAAAAACAGTAGTTACTGTGTTCTTTGATATAAATACTCCAAACTAGACATAAGAGCGGTTACGGACCGTCAATGTTTTATTCAGATTGGAGATTCAAATATTTGGATAGGATACAGTACGTAGGCGCTCTAAGACCACTTTGTCATGTTAAGATGTCATGATTTTTATCTCGTTTTATTTTGTTTACAAACATTTCACATCGGATTTGGCTGAAATGTAGGATTTTAATTAACTGTAGATATAGACCAGGTGAATTGATTGGTCCTATCCGGATATATAAGGTAGTCTGTGGGTACCTAGCGTCTTATAACCATTTTATTTATGGTGGATCAATTTACGCTACGATTTTAACGTTGCCACCGTAGATTTATGTAATATCTCGCGGGTAACCTGAATCTGAATGTCTTCGGATAACATTGTCAAGCTACCATCTACCATTATGCCTTATACCTACCTGTAATGTGGTTTTTGCTGCAATAAATATATTTTTATGTTTTTTACTTTTATAAATTCCTCACAAAAAGTAAATAAAAATTGCAAGGCCACTAACTTGAGGTTATGTATATTTATTGACCTGACTGTACTCAGTAATTATAATGTGTACAGTGTAGATCCAGTAAAATATCTGCTGTACTCAGTAACGTTACATATTGAAGAAGTCTCCCATTGACATTGTGCGCGATAAGTACCCTCATTTTGTTTGTTTTTGATAACTGATCTGTCAATAGTCTATGACCGCAGCGAGTCGAGTGCATTGTAGTGACCAGTTCAAAGCTTGATAGATTAAATTGTTCTGTTGAAAGTTAGGCAGAGGTAGAAAGTGATTATTTTATATATTTTCTTTGGACAGTGGTTTTAAAATGTCTATTTGTGGGATATCTGATTTTTTTCGCCGGAGGAGACCTGTTATTGAAAGGGTGAGCTTAGTTTAATTTTTTTCTTTTAATTTTTGAATTTATTTTTTTTGGTTGTGAAATAATCTTCTCCTTGAATTTGTATTTAGGTGTAGTCGTGAATGAATAACGCATTGTATTTCTCCGCTTATTGGCATTTACATTCTGAATAACGGTCTGAATATGAAAAAACTGGTGCTAATTAAACTGACTTCTATGTAATAGCATTTTTCTCCTAAGATTCTACATTATAATGTCCGCCTTATGAACATTTTTCAAAAAGTGTTTATTTTACAGACTTCCTTATATTTTATCTGTAAATTAAATATCGATCCCGCAAAAGTGAAAAAGCAGTGGTCTGTTTTTAAAACATTCATTTTCACATCGCTTGTAATTCAAAAACAAAAGAAAACAGTAGGCAAAATGGGTTCTAGATCATTTCGGCATTATAGTCAATTTGTTTTTAAAGAGATTTGAGTGCTCGACCCATTAAGTAGTAAGTAGTCACTTTAAGCCATAGGCAAATATCAAATGTAGCCAAATTGTGTTCTAGACAGTCCGGTCTTGGACTGTCTAGAACACAATTTGGCTACATTTGATAATTTGACATTTGAAATATCAAATGTAGCCAAATTGTGTTCTAAACAGTCCGGTCTTGGACTGTCTAGAACACAATTTGGCTACATTTGATAATTTGACATTTGAAATATCAAATGTAGCCAAATTGTGTTCTAGACAGTCCGGTCTTGGACTGTCTAGAACACAATTTGGCTACATTTGATAATTTGACATTTGAAATATCAAATGTAGCCAAATTGAGTTCTAGACAGTCCGGTCTTGGACTGTCTAGAACACAATTTGGCTACATTTGATAATTTGACATTTGAAATATCAAATGTAGCCAAATTGTGTTCTAGACAGTCCGGTCTTGGACTGTCTAGAACACAATTTGGCTACATTTGATATTATATAATGGATTATAGGGCGCTCAGGTCATGCGCAGACATGACCAACCTCATTCCAAAGTACCAACTTACCAATAAAAAATAAGTAGGCGATCGTTAAAACAAACGGCCCCCGATTTAGAATGAAAATATAAAAATATGAATCGTGTACACAAAACGATGTCAACAAACTAATTTATAGCGCAGGAGTTCGCCGTCAGTATTTTACATACAAACAGAAAAAGGAGAAAGAAGATGGCTAGTAAAATATAAAAGAAATCTTTCGGTTTAAAGAATTTATTTAGGTACTCATAAAAACTTTACAGTTCACTTAGAATGAGTATTATAATGGTTACTTATTTCTACGTTTCTAGGCTAGCGCGCTCAAACTTTATTACGAATACAATAATAACATTTATCTTTTCTTTATCGTCGGTTGCAGGTTCATTATGTAATTGTAATTTTAATTTAATTGTAATTTACTTCAAAATACTAACACTAATTGTAAGGTCTAAACTACTAACAAATTATGGATCATGTAGTCCGAAATAAAAGAATTTTATTTATTTATTTTTTATTTATTATGTAAGATTTTAATCTACGCATAATTTTATTTTTTCCAACAATTACGTTATTTAATTCCGGAAACAAATATAACACCCACACGGTACGGTCTCGACAGAGCCTACACATTTGCTCCCCTTGGAGTCGAGACCCTAGGTTCGTGGGGTACCGAGGCTCTCCGGGTTTTCAAAAAATTATCTGAGCGTCTGGTCGAAGCGACGCGTGACCCGAGAGCTGGTGAGTATCTGGCACAGCGCATCAGCATTGCTATACAGCGGGGCAATGCAGCCAGTGTGTTAGGCACGCTTCCAACTGGTATTGATATGGATCAGTTGAGCTACCTGTAGATTGTTTGCAACAGTTTGCAGATAGCTTAATTGTTTCTATTGTAAATACTAGTTTTAATTTAAATTTGTTATTTGATTGTTATTTTCTTTCTGAATAAACACCCACATGAATAGAATTATTAGTAACCGACAAAGTATTTCTTAGGTTTTTCTACTCTTTCCGATTTTAATGACGTAGTTAAAAAATCTAGCTTTAAAAAAGCCTAACAGTTAACACTTAACGCTACAACATTTTAGCTAGGAATATTTCAGATTTCAAAATTTGTAACTGCAATATTTCAAGTAGGTAATCTTGACTGCAAATTGGTGTAACTGAAATTTATAGCACAAAATGCATAATTTGTTAGAAAATTCAATTAATTATAAGCTTTTCGAAAAGCCGATATTTTGTGAAACTTTGTATCGTTTTCAACTGCGCGTTTTTGTTCCTTTGTCACTTATGCCCTTTTACACTGAGTAACGATCTTTTTTAAGCGATTTCTCATTTTCTTTTTTTTTGAAAACGCTTTGTTGTATAGATTTTTGCGCCAAATCAAACGATAGATACCGATATCTAGTTTTGGCATTAATGGCACTTAAACCCTTTTCTCGACACTTTAATTTTATTTCGTTGGGATATTGAAATTATTATTCTAGACTTGGAATAAGCTCGAGTACAACTGTGGGTAGGTAAAGTTACCGACAGCATCATACGAGTAGCTGGAGACGCCGTTATCTTAAACTATCTAATTGAGAATAATTGCCGTCTCAATTGTCTCAATAACTGAAACATTATCAGATGAATGTTAAACGAGCCGTTGTAGTCCTTATTTGTGGAACTAATCACATGCAGTTTTGAAAAGGGTTTTGGAGTTTATGGGTGTAGTTATAAATATAAAGTGGATAACGAGATATCATTCATTACGTAATAAAATTTCTTCACTTCTGTTGCTCAAAAAGTGTGTCATTATAACGTGGCTTAGGTTAGCGGGCATAAAAATCGAGTATACGACGTTGAGATAAAAATATTTCTCTTTTTTATTTTGTCTTAAATCCACAATACCTATTTTTTCCCTTTTTCATATTCACTCTCTTTCATAACAACTCGACTGTTTGGCGTTCTATTTACAAAAAAATACATTTGAATTTATTTTTGAAAATGGAACTGAATCTTTTTGTTCACCGTCGGATGTTTTGTAGGGAGGTTCTTCCTCCATGGTAGAATCTCTAGATAGTAACTTTGCGTTGCAAGCATAGATATCTAAATATAAAATACATATTTAGATTTCTATGGTTACAAGTAACGAAGACATAAAAAAGTTGGTTTCAGCGTGAAATTTTTGGAATTTTCGTTTACTACCATTGAGGTCCGTTCAACTGTTTTGGATGAAAAGGTGACAGACAATTACACAGACAGAGTTACTTTAGTTTTTATAATATTGGTATGGATTCTGTAATCTCGTGTCTAGTAATATTTGATAGAATTTGACGACCGATGTGGCGCGGTGGGCGAAGGTCTGCCTGCGACGCAGAAGGTTGCGGGTTCGATACCCGCCTCGGGACAAATGTGTGTACGATCTGCAGACATTTGTTCAGGGTGTTCTGGTCGTTTTCTATATACATAAAAAATATCTATCTATGTATTGTAATATATTATGTATATCAGTTATCTAGTACCCATAACACAAGCTCTGCTTAGTTTGGGGCTAGATAATGCTGTGTGAATTGTCCAGCATTATTTATTTTTATTTTAATAGAGAATCGATAGAAGGTTCCAGTGATTGCGCCATACTACTTAGGTACCTATTTACTATCCACCTACTGTCTGAATTGGTCAATGTGATAGTTAAGTTACTGGTTTTGTTTATGGCTCTCTTGGCATTGACATTTATGTTGCAACTGTAAAGGTTTTGTGGGTTTATGGGAATTATTTTGACCATGCCTCGTAAGAGCAACAAATAAAACATAGAATATAACTTTTTACCTTTTCTTCTCCAATTTCTGTTTTCCTAGCTATCAAATTTCCTGTAATTCCGAAAATAAATACTTACCTAGAAGTTTCTCGACTGGCTAGGTATAAAAAATAAATAAATAACCGCCATTAAATGTAATATAGAGAACAAATATTTTGGTCATAGGGAGTTGAAATTGGCAATTTTTTTTTAATTATTCTGTTATGTCACAGTGTTATTATGTAAAGGTGCGCCCAAATTAACCACAACATGATATAAAAATTGTTTAATTATGTTTTATGAAATGACATCAATGGGACGTGTTATAATTTTAGATTTATAACTACGAGTATTGGACTTACATATATGATTTACTTATAAAACATTACTTATTGGATTTTTATAACCTTTTAGGTACTTATTCTGGACGTACTCAAGGCGCTGCACTAACATAGACACTTTTTGTGTCTTGTGTCAGATACAAGCTACCGATGAATATTTGATTTCCATAGAACCAGTATGAAAAAATCCATTGGTTCGCTTATGGCCAACTTAGCAAACCGTCCACTAAAATTTTCTGTAGGCACTTCCTGCGCATACGTGTGTCCAAATGCTCCCACTTAACACAAACTTATTGACGATCAAAAAGTGTATCGGTAGGTAACTGGAAACTAAAAGTCGTCAAAGATACAAACAACATTAAGGCGCATACCTTACCCAAACTAGCGCCGCCACCTACTTTATGTTCTTATTCCGTTTAACAAAGAAATTTTCAATCGAAGTTGCCCTTGGTGGCCTCCAAAATCTATTTTCGTATCTCTGCTTAAACTAAATAGAATAAATCTATTACAGAGGCATTAAAAAAAGTCATGATAGGTATCACAAACTGGAAAATGGATTTTTGAAAATTCCTTTGTTAAACAGAATAGTAACATAAAGTAGGCGGCAGCGCCACTTTGGGTGGGGTATGCGCATTAAAAAAATTCTTTACAATTGTACTTGAAGACACAAGCAACATTCACAAATATCGTTACAACTGTACTGAGCTGCGAATTGTACCAGGTGGCCAGAAGTAGCGAGGGGTAACTGTGTCCGATACCGCTACGGACACAGCAACTACAGTTCCCTGTGATGGTGTGCCGTGTCGGCAACACATTTGCGCAGCGCCTAAGGTGGATGATATAAAACGATCATGTTCGAATTCCAATGTTATGACCAGAGTAAGTGAATGACTAAAATCGCTGAACAACCCTAGCCCGTAATTAGCTTAACATTACTCGATGAACACCTACGTCGAGGCTTGTAGAAGTTTTTGATTGTGTATGTATTCAGCATTACTGTGCTGTGTGTATTGTGAGTAGGTAATTAAAGAAAATGAACGTTAAGTTCAGCTTCGAATATTAATAAATAATGTAAAACCAAACCCTAAGCTAAACAGAGCTTGTGTTATGTGTACTAGATAACAGATGTACTCTATCCTATTGATATTTTAGAGGCGAAAGTTTGTAAGTTATATGCCGTTGTAAAGATTGTCAAAGTAAAACCAAATCTACTGATTTAATCGGGCTGAAATTCTGCACACCTATAGATGTGGACTTGGAACAGCATCTAGGCTACTTCGTTTAAAAAACATTTTGATTTACTAAGACAGATATTTTTATTTTACTATACCATATCTCCAAGAACTGGAACAAATATCTGCAAATCATAATTACAAGCATTTGTCCCTAGGCGGGATTCGATCGGTACCAGGCGGAGCTTCGCCCGCTGCTCCACAGAGGTCGACTTACGTACTCCAGCTTTCCCCACTATCTCCAGCACTATCCAACGCGTCGTCTGATCCAATTTTAAATGTCAGATAGATAATTGTGCAACGTTTTGGCGACCGATCAACGGCCGCGGTAGACCTGTCTCCCGACTTTCAACTAAAATACTTTAGTTCTCTCTTACTTCTTGTAACAAACGCGAGGCGCGCACGAAAACGTTCCAATTGAAAAAAAAAACGTTTATTATCATTTCGCGCCAAAAATAAAAACGGTGACAGTTATGTCGGGCTAATTCTGTTTCCTTTGTGTTTTCGTTTTCGGTTAGACGGATTAAATGGATCCAACGCAAAAACTGGACAGGCGAAGGTGATTAAAAACCTAATTTCGATGTTATCAAAATATTATCTGTTTGTGCGCTCGGATTTATTAGCAATCAAGCATCTCTCATGGTAATAAAATAACATTACAAAATAACGCACAATAACATCAATTTCGTAGAATTTTTAAACTTTCTTACGCGTTAAATGTAGTTTATTAGGTATCACCCACGTATAACAAGTTCACTCTTCCTAACTAAAACAATATAGAACACGTCACAACAGTACTTATGTATTTATAAAAACGTCAGATGATTTGCTTGCAAAAAGGTTTTCATACGTTTTACTTCGTTAAATTAAATAAAGAACTCTCTCAAATTTCTTCTTGAATTCTTTAGAAATCAAAATTTTCGTAGCACCTCTACGAGCCTAGGCCGTAGACAGGGTACCTAGTCGCACAAACCGTCTCAACCAAAGTGTGAACGCAGAACAATAATTCGATTACCAGCTGTAATACAATTAGCAACAAAGCCAGTCCAGCCATCCATGGGCCAGCACGTAAATCGAAACCCAGTGTAAAATCAGTGTCTCGAAAATCATTGTGCTAAATGTGCTGAACAACCAACGTGCTCATAATGATACGGTCCATCTCCTTAAGATTTGACAAGTAATCAAATATTTGCTTTATTGCCAATAAATAAACGACCCATTTTAAAGAACATAGTTATTTAATGCCGTTAATTATTAGAGCTCATTAACTAATTAGGCTTGCGATAGAACTGGCTGGTTACCAATCTCTTAATTAAATGACAGTCGACAATATTCTGATTGAAAACGACTAATACAAACAAAAAAATAACAAAAATTCATTCTTATTTTTTTAAAGAAATCGATTTGATCATTGCAAAATAAATTGCACAAGAAATTAACGCTGCACTTATTTTGGCCTACATTATGTGGTACCGTTTTCAAAAGGGGTCAAGTTGTGATAAAATTGATTATTTGTGATTTATCTTTATCTTTAACGAAAGTGGGTAAATATCGAATGCAAAAACTACGTACATTAGTGTTTTTGCCGAGTCTCAGTAATAACCAGCCGGCTACTTATAACCGTCGTTAACCCTTAATCAATCCACATAATCAAATAAAAGTCATATAGACCCTTTCATTTGGTAGTATCATAGCTTAGCCTGATTTCATTTTACTTTTCTAGCACCACAGCGTAGGCATACACGGATCGTTACTAATTCCAGTTAGTATAGTGCAACAGCTTAGCTTCCCGGCAGGCTTCGGCTTTACTAAGTAGAATGTTCCGCCCGACGCTGTTTCGCAAACTGAGCCTGGACTCGTCTGACTATGGGTTTGACAGGAGCCGTCGGGCCTCGCTCTCTGCCGAGCAGCGCCGAAAGCTGTCCATGTTGAGGACGGCCAGCATTCCGACGCCGTTGACACCGGTGAGCCACATTTACCATTTGGTACCCTGCCCTACAAACTGCTGCTCTCAGGTACTAGACGTATTGGGCTACCGCAGCTGGATACAATGTGCGTGCGTTGTTACCTACCCTCTCAGGAACGGAGAGGGGTTCAAAATGCCTACCATAATAAGATAAAAGTGGGTCAAAAAACTATTGATAATGCAATATAATTGCAAACTCACATTTACAAGTATCATAAATCAGTTTAAGATCATTTCAGATCATTGCACATTACAATGTTCGACACAGTAATCATTAGCGGGCCATCAGTTACTAAATAGCTTGCGCCCAAAAAATAATCTTTTATTTCCTTTAGCTACATTAAACCAATAAATTTAAATATTTTTATATGACAGAAATATTCCCCTCGATTGGTGCTTTTAACCCTTATAATCCTCAATGCCTCCTACAATTTAACGATTATTCCATATACGGCCCAGAATGCAATGAAGGGTTAAATAATGCACCTACTATTCAAACCAAAAGTAACTTATAATTATTATTTCTTTGCATGTTTAAAACCACAGCGATACAAATACCATGAGGCCAGAACTTCCAGAAAGATATCGGTGGGTTTCATTCATACAAAATATAAACATTTGTGAAAACTAGCACGCATATTGTATGTAGCTCTGGTTACATGTTGTTTCGGAGTAAATAACACTAATAACGTACTGGATCCGCAGTTACGATGTGTTGTAAATAAATAAACGTTTGATATGCTGACTAAAATTAAAGGTTTTGGCACACGAGGCGTGGAAGTGTTTCGGAAACATAAAAACGGGTTGGGTTCAATAGGCAAAGGGTGTTGCGGGAGAGAGAGCATATTTGAAAACTGGCCAAAATCTGTTGCCTCTCTCTTGTCAGAGAATTTGACCTTTTTTAGTTAGGTTAATATGATATTATTTCTAACGCTAATTATTGCGTTCAATTAGAATTTCACATTTATAGGGGGATAAAAAGGTCTTTTTTCTCATAAATCTTCAATGAGAATTTGATGTTTCACCAGAACAGATAAAGTAGCCTATGCTGTTCTCCATCCTTTCAATTAACTCTGAGCCAAAAATCAAGTCGATTGGTTGCTTAGTTAGGGCGTAAAGGAAGGACAAACAAACAAAAGTTCGCATTTCTAATATTTGTGAGGATTTCAGCTCGCAGTGTACCATATCAGAGCAAATGCCTTTCTTCAGTAAAAATTGCCAATAACTTAAAAATAACAAACTTTAGCGACGCGTGACTCGAGAGCTGGTGATTATCTGGCGCAGCGCATCAGTATTGCTATACAGCGGGGCAATGCAGCCAGCGTCTTGGGCACGAACGCGACTGGTATTGATATCGATCAGTTGAACTGCCTGTAGATTGTTTGAAACAGCCTGCAGTTAGCTCAACTGTTTCAATTGTAAATACTTGTTATCAGTTGTTTCCATTATTTGATTTAAGTTTTCTTTGATACTAAAGATTATACCTATTAATTATTATAACATTTCCCGAATTTTCGCGAAGATATTCCTATTATTAAAAGGTCAACATTAATCGTTTTTATGATTATGTTGACATTTTAGTAAACACAATCATTATTCTAGACTAGCGTCACGTAAATACTAATTCTATGATTATTTCCGCTGATTTAGGAATACCTGTATGCTCTCGCAACCGCTTCAGTGTGCCAGAGCCTTTACATCACCATGTGAGCGTTTATAATACATTCGGCTTGTTTGTATCTATTCACCCAGATTTCTTTTTGTTTATGTTATATTTCAGATACTATCATTTGATGATTATTTTTACATGTTTTTTCAGGATAATATTTAAATTTTTAACTCAAATATTTTTTTACCTATTATTCGACGTATTCTTTATGTTGAACAATAGGTACATTGTAGGTTTTAACATAGGTATGCTAATCCTAAAAAAAATTGTTACGGATGTAAGCCAGTTAACTATGAACCTTATTCGTGTTGGTAGAACCGCGACGACGGATTTCTTCTAATTAAAAAAAAATATCGATGATGATTTAAAGCAAATGAGCTTCTTACACGAAAAGTGTGCTGACGACAATACTTATGCCTGCTTTCAAAAAGTGGGACGAATCTGGAACGTTTTCAGAATACAATTTGAGTTTCCGCACTCGTCCCACTTTGGGCCGAATCCAGTAGGTCGTGTCCGGAATAACTTTTTTGATAGAGTTTGGATTATATTTACTTGCTATCTACACACGCAAATAATGTATTGTTTAAAATCAATTTAAACTAATATCAATATTATGTCAAAACAGCATTAACAGATCAAATAAGCATAAATAAACATTGATTACCTACGCACTACAAACGAACGTAAAACCATCGCCGCCGCGATAAAAGTCTTTTATGTTTGCACCAAATGGATTTATACAACGGTAATTTTGGTCGAGATTGATTTTATTTGACTTACTAACTACTGTTTGGGTTTTTTGAGCGTAACGTGAAAAACTTGAGCTCTGATGTCGGACATTCGTAGAAAGATCTAACACTATCTGCTAATTTTACGTTTTCAAATTTCGAACAAAATGTCCTACTTTTTATCCCATAAATCAGTTCCCTTAGAATAAATGAAATAATGTTTGAACTTTTCTATTGAAACAGCGCGTGCGAAACCACGGGCAGGAACGAGTTAAAAATAATATTAATATTTTATTATTTTATTAATATTATAAAAAAAAACTATATAATCATAAAACCTTTTTGTATAAGTCGCAGCTTTTCGTCCTAGCTCCAATCGCAGACGACAATAGCGCGTAGTGAAAAAAACCTAGATCCAAACGTAGGCTCTAGGATCTTTGCCAAGGTATATGATTTTATCACGCGTATTATGTTGCACCTTGTAGATGTGGATATTGCCGGCCAGTGCCAGCCGTCAAACCACGTCAGTGTATAATTTGCGTACAATGCTTTGCCCCAAATATCAAGCAGACTAAACAAATTTATCGGCAGTTTATAAATGCTAATAACTGCGTTATTATGGCAAGTAGCATCGTCGTTCGATTGCCTCACTCTCACAATGCGTGATGTAGCTAGGTGCGATAGGGATGCACTGCGTGCATTGTCATTTTGGTATGCCAACAACACTCCATTTGCATTTTTTAGACGCTAAAGTCAAAAGAAAAAATTTTTTTTTTGGAAACCTTCGGAAACCTTATCTACGGCCTGGCAAATGCTCACCAAAGTATGAATCAGTTGTTGATACAAAATAATTGGCAATTGCTCCATATAGCTTGGTAATTTTATGTGTTAGGTCACTTAGGTTAGGATTTATGTGCTAGGTGTAAGTATTATTAAACTTTTTGGTATCTTATCTATTGAGAAGTACTATTTCGTGTTAGAAAGCGTCTTCATGTAAAGGTATGTACATTGGCAATCCCAAATTATCATCACGCACGTTATTATTTTACTGCTAATCAATTTTATGTTTTTGTTTATGATGGGGCTATTACTACCTATTTTAAGTTTTCTGCTGAATCTATAAAAACGGTTTGATCACAAAATAAAATAATTAAATAGTTATGTATGGCAGTGGTTTAATCATAAAATCGGAAGAAGGAAGCGGCCGGGGCTGCATGCATCGTTACGAAGATCGGTAGGCGTAGAAATAAACAAAGCGACAAAAATGATGATGTTTAGTAAAGAAGGCCGTAGCCAGAAACTCATGTAACCCCTTACATGAGTTTCTGGCTACGGCCTTTTTTTTACGCTGGGAAGGGGGGGGGGGGCATAAGGCCTGTGGACCAGGTCACCTAAAATAAGTAGGTAACGTATCAACGATACTATTGGACAAAATTGTAGTGAAGAGAAAATCAGTAACACTTTATTTCATATTTCAAAATGATTTATGTTGCAAAATATGACTTGTCTTATTTCTAAACCTAAGAATTAAAATTTGTCACTTCTGACATCTCCTATTAGTAGGTATTGTCGGCGAGCGGAGCAACGTGCGTTTTGTTTTTGCCGCAGCGGGTAAACGTTCTGAAAGTCTCAGGAGGTTAACACTAAAACCAAAAAAAATTGTGGCTTGCTCCGCTCGCCCTTTGTTTGGTTGATATTGTTTTCATCAAATTTTCTGTCGAGCTGCAAAAAAATCTCACAACTTTTAGTTTGCTTGCTTCGTTGCCTTTATTATTTTTTCCTTTTGGTTTTATGGCCCACTATAGGAAAAAACCAAGTCAATTTCGCGAATTCCCGCCAAACTACTCTGGGCAACTCTGAACCAAAAACTTGAAAGTTTTCACGGCACGTTTCGCTCACCGTTATTTTTCTGGCTAATTTTCTGCTTTTTTCTTATTTATTTCGGTATTCGTTTTAACCTTGTTCTCACCTTCGTGCCCGATTTGGTTAAGATGACCCGTACATTCACGTATGGTACATTTTGATCGCGCGTCTCTAGTAGGGCATAGTTGCATAAACTTAATAGATATTTCTTTCAAAACTCCACTTTTCCTTCAATTTGTTAAAATCCTCCCGGGCTGGCTCTTTCAAGAGTTGACAGCCCTAGGTCCAACATTATTTAAAAAACGAAATAGTGCAATTCTGTGTTTTACTCGATGACCTACTTATTTAGTAAGTCCGCCATCAAGTGATTATTAATACAATAACCCTTTATTAGAAAAGAAAATTACAATCAAATAGTGTTATATTAAAATTATTATTTAACAAAAATACCTAGTTAAAAATTTTTAGGCTCTGTCGAGACCTGAATATATTTGCGTCTCTTGAAGGAAACGCCTCTCCGAAGATCGCGGATCACGGAAGTCCTAGGAAGATGTCCCACAAAAAAGGCCTCCCTAACTCCCATGAGACTAGAGTCATGCCGTCGGGCCTCTCACCATCTTCACGTAACAGACCATTCGGTTCGAGAATAGCTGGTACGTTAGCGGTGACAAATTCCCGCCGGATGATGTCGTTCAGGCTGGCATGGCGATATATCCAACCGGCAGGTAATCCGCGATGACCAAGTGATTATTATCAAAAAAAGTATTTATGTATCTATAGTATATATATTTAACCTACTGGTACTATTGCAGCTATTGTTGTAAATATTTGTATTGCGTTGTTGTTTACGATGGGCGAACGTAAATCGCGGAATGGAACAATGGTGCAAGGTGACACATTTAGCTCCGCAGTCAGGGCCTCCCGTGACGTTGGAAACGACCTTTCTCAGTTACGATCGGTTTATGAGTTTGCAATTGTGAAAATACGCGATTTGAAAGCTTCCGCGACGCATCAATTAGTATTGTAATAACTTGATATGGTAAAAGGTATTTTTTTTTATTTTGTGTCTTCCTACTATAAAACTTTTGAAATAATTAAACTACATAAATAACATTCGTAGAAAGATTCATGCATAAATATTTTACAGTCTTCATTTGGCGGCTACACCCATAGACATAGAATTTTTTCAACAACACCACATGTTTTTTGTTTTATTTAAGTTTAAATGCAAACTTTTGTAAATTATAGATATATTTTTTTAAATCGACTATCAAAACTCCATAGTGTCAGGAATTTTTGAGGGGGTTGAGAAGGTAGGAAAATGCCGCCCCTTCCTCCATTTTATTTTCGCAATCGATGCACCAAACACCCTTTTTAATAATACTAACGTATTACCGATCAAATTATAAAACTTAGTTTTTTTCGGCCGATAGTTCCTCTATATACAGTCTACTAACCTGGATATTGATTTACTACTCTACCATTATCAGATCAAGAATAGATGAGACAGAAAATCTCGATTATCTAGACTAAAGTTTTCTACGTATGTGTCATCCAGATACGACATTACTTATTGCTGTATTATATCTACCTTAAAAAAAAAAAAACAAAGTTAAAGATTTTTTTATTTAACAGCAAAAAATAATTACAACTAATATTCACAATAATATCTATAATAATAATATCTCTTTTAATATCTACCTTTATATTTTATTTCATTTTTTGAATAATTAAACGATGTTGAATTAGATTTATTATCATTGTGTAAAAGCGATGGACGTACGTGACCTGCTTTTGACCTACACTGAAAACCAGCGCTGGCTAGACACACCTGGTCTACCCAGCACAATGCTGAGTGTGGGCCATATTTCCCCCAAACACTACTACGTACTAAAAAATTAAGACTAAAATCTAGGATTAATTTAGTTAAGTTAGTTATTGTGTTGTGTAGTTTAAAGGCAAATAAAAATATTTTCTTTCTTTCTTTTTAATTCGTATATTATCTTTATTTAAGAAAGAAAATTACAATCAAATAATAGAGTTACTAATGAATACTAGTATTTACAATAGAAACAATTGAGCTATCTGCAAACTGTTGCAAACAATCTACAGGTAACTCAACTGATCCATCTTTTTTACTTTAGATACAAGGTATATCAACAAAGCATGGGGCAAAAAAATGACAAAATATAGACCAGACCCGCGAGTTCTTTTGACCATAGTAACGAAACTAAGGCTCTTATTTGTATGGATTTCCGTAGTTCCCTGTAGACACGATAGAGGCGCTGGTAGTTATTGTATACTCATTGAGCTGTACCTACCAAATTTATGATAAAATGTGACGTACTAGGGGTTCAGATTACGAGCGTGTTTGAGTAATAGACTTTTATTGTCTACCTTACGCCAAATACTATATAAATAAAAAAGCAGTTTGTCGTAGGTATATGACGACTCAGTTGAACGACAAACCAACAAAATAAAATACACCCACGCATGCTGTGTGTTGACTGATATCGTCAAAATAGTCACACAATACATAGCATTTGAAATTTATTTTTCTACGTTTTTAACAATTTAAAATATATTTAAAGTTCCAGACGGCGTGGTGTGAATTACGTTTCCGTTCGTTTTTTGTTCTCAGTAACGAAATACAGGTAGACTTATAATTCCTATTAAATATGCTCGAGCAAGTTATAAAGAAACGGAAGTTGTTGACAGGTATTAAAACAAATTATTACTTATATTATAGGACTAGGAAGTCAGTCCTCATAAAAAGAAATAGGATATTTTGTCATCAATTATTAGGCGTTTTGGTGATTTATTGTTGAGTTATGGTAGCCAATTTTTATATGTTTATACCTACCTACTTGTAAAATATGTAGGTTTAATATAAAACTAGTATTTACAATTGAAACAATTGAGCTATCTGCAAACTATTGCGAACAATCTACAGGTAGCTCAACTGATCCATATCAATACCAGTCGGAAGCGTGCCCAAGACACTGGCTGCATTGCCCCGCTGTATAGCAATGCTGATGTGCTGTGCCAGATACTCACCAGCTCTCGGGTATAATATTAACTAGAAATACAAAATTTTAATGAATGATTAAACTTCTTATTAGTTCATTGAATACACATTCAGATGAAGTTTCATCACTTTGTATTTGTAGCCCCCCTCTACGTCGTAGATGTACCACACATCGTAGTCCTTCTACGTCTGAGTCATACTACAAGTCGTAGCACCTGTACCTCATAGATGTACAATACGTCGTAGCCTCTCTACGTCGTAGATGTACCACATCATAGCCCCTTTTTTTTTTTTTTTTTTTTTTTTTTTATTATCCTGAGGGAAATGCGCACGCATATCGCACTGCCACGGGGAGACAGTACGATTATGTGGGACTCCAACCCACTAAAACCCTCAGGGTGTTTCCGTCTCTGCCGCTTGTGGTGGGAACATGGGAACGTTTTCTCTTCCACGAACCCACCACGGCTGCCCGATATCGGGCCCCTCAATGGGGGGTGTGAAGCACCCCCCTTCGCGACACGCCAGAAACACGTGACGCGCCGCGACCACCTCGGGGACCTTAACCGCCAAATGGGCGCCGAACGACCCCGTGTCCAGACGCCCTAGGTCCCCCTGCGACGGGTCAGTCAAGTGGCCCCGCCGCCTGCCACACGGTCGCAGAGGATAGGGAGAGCGGCCCTCGCAATACCGACACTCCTCCTCCCCTGCGACCCCACCGCGTCCGCCATCAAACGGTGGCGACCCCGCCAAGGCCGCGGAAGGCAGGGAGAGCGGCGCACCGCAATACCGGCACTCCTCTCCCGCTGCGGCCTCCATCTCCCTGCGGCCATGCTGCCCATACAGCACAGCCGCCCGCCTCAGTCACGGTACCGCCCATACGACACCGCAACCTACTACCACTCCAACTGGGCTTAGAGCGCAAAACCCAGAGGAGCGGTCCGTCTCGGGGCCGGCCGTGTCGCCCTCTGCGTTGGCACGGCCCCATGGGTTCCTCTTAGCTTCACCGCGGGTGACCAGTCCGCGATTACTAAGCCCCCCCGCCCCGGCAAGGCGGGAACCCCTCGGGGGGGACATCATAGCCCCTACGTCGGAGTCATACTACAGCATGTAGTAATAAGTTGTAGTTCTTCTACGTCATAAATTGATTACACAGCGTAGTCCCTCTACAACGAAGGTTTCACACAACGTATTGAAACTCCATGCCGCCGTAGGTATTACACGTTAAACTCTCTACGTCATAGACGTACCACACATCACCCCTCTCCGCCGTAGGTATTACACGTTAGGCTCTCTACGTCATAGACGTACCACACATCACCCCTCTCCGCCGTAGGTATTACACGTTAGGCTCTCTACGTCATAGACGTACCACACATCACCCCTCTCCGCCGTAGGTATTACACGTTAGGCTCTCTACGTCATAGACGTACCACACATTACCCATCTACGTCGTAGGTACTACACATCGTAGGCCCTCTACTTCGTGCGTAACCAGCATGCGTCGTAATTTTTCAAATACTTAGTAATTTTATTTTAATAACCCGGTATAAAAATATATCATGCTTGTTAATAAACAAGCATGATATATTTTTACCATCATTATATTTTTATCTGAATAATAATTCAGATCAAATACTGATAGCGCAGGATCTATTTTTGGATGCGTGAGCGCATCAACGGACATCGCCATACCTAGATGCTTAACTATTTTTCAGTGATACTATATTAATTAAAAACAATTCATACCTACACCAAATCTACAAGAAATGAGCCTGTCGGCCTGTGATAAAACTGTCTATGGCAAAGTTTAGTAATTAATTTTAAACTAAATCATGACTTCAATTAAATTTAATTCAATAACGTTTATTTCTTTAGCCTTACAAAATAAGCACTTAGACAAGTGAAATTTTATACTATAAACAGGTTTGTTAATAGTAATTATTATTATATAAAAATAAGGTGACAGTGGTTTTGTCCACTTCATTTTTTTTTGGACGGAGTGGAGAATAAACCACTAGTAAGTGTATTGAAGACTTATAAAGTAATACATTATTATTTGCATATCTAAGTCTAAATATAATGTGATTTAGATACAGGTCAATATATAAATAAAACTAACTAAGTTTAACATTAATAAACCAATAATAAACCATTGTCGGTTCGGAACTGGGCGACATCTGGCCTGTATCAAAAAATATAAGATCTATATATTTCCTTAATTAAAGTACTGAGAGAAAATAAGATAATACCTTATTCGTCCGTATATCACGAAACCTTGCTCAGTCATAGATCTAAACTTGAGTTTCGTTTATGCCATAGAAAGGCGTTACTCAAGCATACATCGATGAGAGAATCTATTTTAATAGGACCTAAGTGTGTAGGAGAAAGATAAATAGTGTCATAGCAATCTATTTCTTTATTACATATACGTAAATTATTAAAAATTACTAAAAAAAACAATTATTTTTAATTATTAGTGAATTGAACATCATTCACAAAAAAAAACAGGGTCGTTATGCTGAATAAACCTTAGAAAATAGTAATTGAAAAAGCCCCAAGACAAATTAGGATCTAAGGTCCTAATCCTTTTGGGTCGATATAACCTAATCTGCGATCTTAACTCTGGGTATCTGTAAGAAATTAAATAAGTACCCAAAAATGTTCGACTTCGGCGGGACTCGAACCCGCGCCCCACCCTTTGCACCGCCGAAGTCGAAAATTTTTGGGAACTTATTTCATTTCATAGACGACCGATGTGGCGCGGTGGGCGAAGGTCCGCCTGCGACGCAGGAGGTTGCGGGTTCGATTCCCGCCTCGGGACAAATGTGTGTACGATCTGCAGATATTTGTTCAGGGTGTTCTGGTCGTTTTCTATATATAATAAAAATATCTATCTATGCAATCTATTGTATTATATATGTATATCAGTCATCTAGTACCCATAACACAAGCTCTGCTTAGCTTGGGGCTAGATGATGCTGCGTGGATTGAATATAATTAGGATTTACCTAACATCGTTTGGGACGTGTGGTCACTGCATCAACAATTGCTCTGGATATATCTCACTTGCACAATAGCAATCAATTGAACATATGTCCAGGCTATAAATAGGACTCCGGGACCACTGCCGAGCCCCCAATCATGCACACGCCTCGACAAAGATCTGACGAAAAGATGGTTCGAAGTAAAATTTTAAAATTTGCTTTGGTGCAGAGTTTATCAAACTAAATGTATTCCAGTCGACTACACTTTTAAGTTTTTTATCGTTTACTTAGTCTCGAAAACAAAAAAATAAATACTCTTTCACAGCCTGGCTTTAGGTATGCCGTATAAGAATAAAAAAAAAAGTCTTGGTGTTTAAATTCAACCCATTATTATGACAGAATGTATCCATAGGGCTGTTTGTTTGTTCACTTTGATCTGAAGTCAGTGTTATCCGGATGTTATTATTTTTAATACATGCCATGTTCGTAAAACTAGATAATTGATAGAAGTATCAAAATATAATCTATTTTAATGCGTTTCGCTAAGTTCTCTTTTGTTATGTTATTTTGTTATTCTGCTGGAAGCACACATTCTGTCATCTTCCTATCAATAAATAAATAATGCTGTACAATTCACACAGCATTATCTAAACCCAAGCTAAGCAGAGCTTGTGTTATGGGTACTAGATAACTGATACATAATAATTATAATACAATACATCTATGTATATATAGATATTTTTTGTTAGCCAGAACACCCTAAACAAATATTTGCAGATTGTACACACATTTGTCCGGAGGCGGAAATCGAAACAGCCAGACCTTCGCCCACCGCGCCACAGAGGTCGTCAATAAGGTTCACTATAATGCACGACAATTTATTGTACGGTCGAATAATGTACACCTTGATAATCCGTGTTAAAACCTATCAAAACCTATTAAAATTGGAAGCCATGACACGTATTATTAGGGTGTACATAATTCGGCCGTACAATAAATCGTCATGCATTATAGTGACCCGTCAATAAACGTAATAAGTTCTTAGTTGTTGTTCTTTGGACATTCTGCGCAGGTCCTCTAGTCTGTGCCTCGCTCTAGATGCTGCGATTGTGCGCTAAATAGGAAACATCTTGACTATCACGTATTCATGCACTCACAAGTCACAAGTCACGAGTCATTTCACAATTAACTACGAGTAGGTCTGACTATCTCAACCATCGCCCACGCCTATATCAAGGTACATTAGGTAACGTTTGTTACATTTAGGTCTATTTTTGGCTGTTTGAATTAGACACTCCAATAATGCACGACAATTTATTGTACGGTCGAATAATGTACACCTTGATAATCCGTGTTAAAACCTATCAAAACCTATTAAAATTGGAAGCCATGACACGTATTATTAGGGTGTACATAATTCGGCCGTACAATAAATCGTCATGCATTATAGTGACCCGTCAATAAACGTAATAAGTTCTTAGTTGTTGTTCTATATATGGCAGTCCAATCCCCAAATTATAAAGTATAAAATCAATGCTATTGAATGAATTCAAAGAAAATGCCTAATTTTATTATGTCGTCACCGATTTTGACCTGGAAGATTGGTAATTGTCACGTCGCTTACACATTCGTTTCGTTTACTTGTACAAAATCATGCATTCTGTTATTGATTATCCAGAGTTTATTATTCATTAAAGCATTATTATTAATTAGTAAATTATCTTTGTAACACAGAAATATAAAGTCGATCGAAATTATAATCTGATCTACAAAGAACCGTAAATACGTGTGAAAAACTTGGCAAGAAAAACGTTAGTGGCGCCTAGCGGTCTATAACAGAACTTTTTGCCTGAAATTCAGCGGATTTTCACTTTCAGCTGCCGGTGTAGTTTTCTGCTTAGTAACGCGTTTGTCTAATACATTGTGAGATGGCGCTTCATGCACTTTGATTAATGGACGAAATGGAATTTTGCTTGCGAGAAGGTTACAACCAAGGAATGTTTATGCTTATTTCTTGGGTTTTAAATAAAATACAAAACCGCGGCGCGATAGGTATTCTTTCTAATTTAGAGTGAGTATAGTATGCTTACTCTGACCCTTCTTTTGAGTATGCTACCAGATGCCGTCATGATATGGGGTCCTTATTGCGTTATCGTTTAAAAGGGTTTTTATAAGAGAGAAATAGAAGTAGAAAAATCACCCCCCCCCCCCCTTTTACAATCGGTTCGTATATACCGTGTGTACATTTCTGTGTTGCTAGTCGTGATTTCATACAAACTCAGGAATGAAATAATTTTGTAGATTTATTTTGGGATCTATAAAGTAGTGAAAGAATCAGCAAAATCGGTTTACCATTAACGGAGATATCAATTAACACACCATACATAAAATTAAACAAACTGCGGAATTGAGACCCTCCTTTTTTGAAATTATTGAAAATGATACACAACAAAATGGTTTAATAGGCTTATACATAGGTACTGCCGATGTCACAACGCAATTTATTCTTTACGATATGTTTCGATTTGAAATTCTAAGACAAGCTATTTTAATTTCTCTGTCGATTCTTATCAATATTTTGAATAAACAAAATCAGACATAATAACAACAGACAAAAGTTGATTCACCCATTTAAGTTAGGTGCCCATTCCACTCATCCAGTATCTTTGTTTAAGTTCTTTGTCCAATATTTGATCAAAGTTCTTGGATGAAGACCCATTCCACTCATCCAATATCATTGTCCAAGATTCCTAAGTAATTTACGAAGTTGATTTCAAATGAAATTACATCACATCACACTAATATTATAAATGCGAAAGTTTGTATGACATGTATAGATGGATGATTGTTACTTCTTTACGCCAAAACTTCTTAACAGATCGCGCTAAGAGTTTGAATAGGTGTAGCTCCATATGCTGAAATAAACCACAGGAAATAATTAACCTATACGTTTTCATAAAAACAACGCGTGCAAAGCCGCGGGCAGAAACTAGTATCCAAATCTTTGATCAAATATCGGTGTTGCTAGTAAATTGGATGAAGTCATCCAAGTTCTTTGAGCAAATGTAATTGGACAAAGAAATTGGATAAGTGGAATGGGCACCTTATTTAGTTTATGGTCGCAATAATAAAGTTTAAGATTATGTAGGTATCTACTTACTTCTATTCAGGAAGAAGATGAACGATTGCCTGCACTCGGTTTGCCGCGTGCTACACATGTTTTATGTTTTTATTGCTATTCGATGCTTTTGAATATTTTTTGCGAGGTTTATGTTGTACATCACTAAATTAATCTAGTGACGTCATAGTACCTAGGTCAAAGATCCTAGGATCCTACGTTACCTACAAATCGTTTACCGTAAGTTATCCCGTGCCTTGTATGGAATAACATACAAAACAAGGAACATCTTACGGTAAACTAACTGTACCTACTACTGTAATTGGCGATGCATTATTTGATTTTTATCGTATTTTTTAAGTGTTTCCTCTGTTGGTAGTTCTAAATAAATAAACAACGGTCTATAAGCAATGATAGACGTGCGAGTAAGTTCGCGAACTTGTGGCTCGACGACGACCTTTTTCGCTGGTGTGTCACCCTAAGTACGCGTACTTTAAAACCGCCGAGTAAGGTTGTTAGTCTAAGGGCGTCGTCGTTCCGACAAGTTTGAAATTTTGTTCGTAACCCGCCTCCGCTCGTAGGTACGTGTGTTAGCACTGCGAACCGCGAGCCGCCATTTTGTTTCATCAGTTCTTTGGTCTTCGTATTTTTTTGTTTTTAACATTTAAGTATTCCTTCTTTAAATATAAAAAAAATATGTAAGAAATACGATGTAATTCCTAAATAACACAAAGCTTCTTCTGTCGACGACATCGCAATACCTCAGACGCGCAATACAGAGTAAGCTTTACGTGTGTCACCGACGTCGAGCGGAGTAAGTTCGCGATCTAAAAAACCGCGTTCTTCAAGTTTGTACGTCTATCACCCACTTAAAACGCTCCGTTGGTCTATGTAATGCGTATAGAATTGTGGGTGGTATTCCGTAGGGTTTTTCACCATTTGTTTAATTTCACGAAAGAGAAACGAAATAAATCATAGCTTTTTTCCATTTCATAGAAAACAAAACACGCGAAAGAGATTCTTCCTGTAAAGAGTTTCATTCCCATTGACAAATAAAACGTCAATAAAAGTAAGAATAAAAGTCAGTTACACAAATGCGTGGACCTGCGTGACCGGAAGAAATAACCTCCCAATTGTACTCCTTGACAGTTGCCCAAATGAAATCAAAATAAATCAGTGTTGTCAAAAATCTATTTTTGGCTTATAAAGCTTATGCATTCGTATAACAATGCTGTTCTTTACTTTTGCCGGTCTTCGTGTAGCCACCGCCTCTATGACGATCACCAGAAACATGGCGAAGGAAGCCACTGACCCCGTCCAGAAGCTTTTCCTCCAGATGATCAGAGAATACAAACAGAAGAGCGTTGGGGGTGATCTAGTTGAACCCCCCCCGAAAATAGTAAAAGAACTACAGAAGGAATTGGAAAAGCTGTTACGGCAGCATGGAGGTGCCGCTGGAGATGACATGACCGCTTTCCCCAAGTTTGAGTTCAAAGAACCCGAACTGGATCCTATTGATGACAAACCCAAGGAGCCCAAGGGAAAAGGGGAAAAGAAAGCCACATCAGGGAACAAGAAACCATCAAAGAAAGGGAAGGAAAAAGGGAAAGGGAAAGGAAAAGGCAAAAAATGAAGCAAATATACATAATCAATTTCAGCGAATGCTTGTGTATTAGTAAGAGGTTAGATCTTTGTTAGAATAAAAGGAAAAGTATCATTCATAACATTTTCCGTTTCATTTTCAATTTGTCATTACGTACATTCAGTAGAGAAGTTTCGTCCCGAGAGGCACCTTAGGAAGTGGCAATTGGAGACGACCTAATTAGCTGCAATTTGAGCTCCATTTATTACTTCGATACGTGCCAACCTGACTGAACCTGGATGTACCTACGGCCTTTTGTAGATTGTACTATATATAATATGGTGTATACTAAGGAAAAAACAAGAAAATTAAATTTAAACTGTTATCGAACCTGTTTTCTGATGAAAACATTAATTGTGTCATACTGATATTTATAATATCCTGTAACACACATCCTGAAGGTGTAGTTGTTATAGTGTTAGTTATAGTGTGTGTGGCTGCTTCGAACCCAATTTTTATCGGCGTCTCAAATTCGATTAGTACCAAATTCAGTATAGTGATTCACATAGTTCATACCTACCTCCTGGAGGTTCATTAGCTTCGAAAAGCAGTCAAAATAACGATATCAAACGTAAAAACGTATTTGCGCCTACAAAATCTGTGATACTAACTTGACCAGTTACACGTCACCCAACCGCAGAGGATCTTATTATTTGGTTGATTATGGCACTACATGGCATGTTGAATCCAAAACAAGCACTCTGCTGAATAAAGGCGCGCGGAAAGGTCCAAGGAATACTTCACTGCTACGAACAATCAAAATTATGGTGATGATGATACTTGTCAATACCTCGTCAAATAACATATTCAATGAATGAAAATATTTCTATAGAGCGTTATTAGACTCATCGCACACAAATCGGAAAAAAGCGGAAGGTTTATTTTTATCTGAGTTTGTAGTAGGTGAGTCTAATATTTATATTTATTTTTTCTTTAATTTATATCATTATAATATTATTCGGGGGATACCCCCGAATACTCAAACGCAACTCACATTTAAGCTCGTCTCAAGTAGCTGTTTTTTGACATATTTGAGTGAAAAAGTTGTCAAAAAATCGTCACTTGAAACGTGCTTAAACCTGAGATGCGTTTGAGTATTCGGGGATATGCCATGCAAGTAATTTTGGTGTGTGGTATTTTATTTTCAACTTAATATTAATCTTCTATTTACTACTTATAAATATAATGCACATCGGATTAAAGTAGAAAAGATTGTGCAAGTCTCGACTCCTCCATATGCCCGTCTTCTGAGCTAAACTGAACTAATTTGTGCTATATAGAAAATATTCTGATTTTCTATACAGCACAAATTCGTTCAAGAATCATTTCTTACAATAAAACGTACGTTTCAACGGGGGTTTAGAGGTTCACAACCACCTTAATATGTCCAGCAAGAACCCTACCGAGATACAACAGTATTTCTCGAATTCTAGTTGCCGAAACAACTCAATCAAAAGTCACCTTTCAGCAATATAATGTATCCCACTTACTGTGCGCCGCCTCTAACCGTACGGCTTCCCTCGGCGATCCCTCACTGCACTCCCGTATCTCCAGACTGCTGGTCGCGTCTGTACCTTACATTCCACGCTTTACCTTTTAAACTTGCCTGTACTTACTAGTACAGTTGTGTGAAATGGCTGAGACAGACGAGAAAGGAGTTCATGTGAGTTTATTTTGGTAATTTATTGCTTTGTTTGTTTGTGGGTACCTATGTCTAAAGAGAAACCTTGATAATATTTTTACCATTCTGAAAACAGCGGTTGTTAATGAGTTATACGTTAAATTGGGCAAGGATGCACCCGCCTCCAGTAGTACTAAAGGAAAATGATAAGCGGCAACAAAACAAATTTTAGATTAAATATGGGCGGTTTGTTTACAAAAATTATACAAGGAGTTTGGCTGAGGTACAAGTAGGTAATTTTACAGACTTACATTTTTGTGTTTAAGATGACATTATAGTTTCAGTCATATTCTTGGATCCTACAGATCGAAAACCAAGGCACCTACTTATGTTATTTTATTATGGATGTCCCTCGTATCCATCAATTTTTTGACTTTTCGTATTTGTTAGTGTTAGTGTATTTAGCATTATTTCTCCGAATTACTGAACCTAGAACCTAAGTGTAATGTTTTTTTTTCTAAACTGGGTCAGCTAATTTAACTCTTGAATCCTAAATGCGGGAAACAACATACTTTGAATCCGTATCAGTGATTAAGGCTATAACATTACAGTTGAGCCGCCCGCCCCAGATTCTCGAAGCCGCCCAAACGCCAACATCAAACTTTTAAATTAAAATTTTTGATAAACTGCGTATCTTAAAATTAAAAACTTTGTTGGCTTTTGCAAAGAATTATTAAATAAGAATACCTGCAAGATGTTTTATATTGATAAATTTTTAAGGCTTAGTTACAAGTTGTTTGAAATCATCACACAAATATTATAAATGCGAAAGTTTGGATGGAAGTTCCTCTTCCATCCAAATGGAAGACCATCCAAACTTCCTAACTTCCAACCTCCACGCAAAAAGTACTAAACGGATCGGCTTCAAATTTTGTTTCCAGGTAGTTCTAGGTCTGGAATAAAATAAAGGCCACTTTTACCCCATACATAAATCAGTTCCCATGAGATAGAAATAACCTTTAACAACGCTTGCGAAGCCGCGGACAGAAAATCCAATTGAAATAAATTGATATAAATAAATTGATTTCGATATAAATAATAATAATAAATAAATAATGCTGGACAATTCACACAGCATTATCTAGCCCCAAGCTAAGCAGAGCTTGTGTTATGGGTACTAGATAACTGATATACATAATATAATACAATACATAGATATATATTTTTTATTATATACAGAAAACGACCAGAACACCCTGAACAAATGTCTGCAAATCGTACACACATTTGTCCCGAGGCGGGAATCGAACCCGCAACCTCCTGCGTCGCCGGCAGACCTTCGCCCACCGCGCCACATCGGTCGTCAAATTGGAAAGAAAATTTATTGAATAAGAATAAGTTCCTGTAAATATGGAACATAACAAGCTTTTTATATTGGTAAATGTCCAAGTCACTTGGGTCCTATTCTGCGACCTACACTATTTATTGTTGACCTCCGACCTTTCTATCCAATCCCTCTCTGTGTGTTTGACGTGGGTAAAAGTTTCACGTTTTATTTGGGGATACCCGTAAACATTTTATTTGCAGACCATTTTGCTTGGAGTTTATATAGGATGCAACCACATGGGTGTACCTAATAGAACGCAAACAAGTAACATACAGTGTTCGACCTCTGTGTCGCGGTGGGCAAAGGTCCGCCTGCGACGCAGGAGGTTGGTGGTTCGATTCCCGCCTTGGGACAAGTATTTGTACGATCTGCAGGTATTTGTTCCGGGTGTTCTAGTCGTTTTCAATGTATAATAAAAATATGTATCTATGGAATGTATTGTAATATATATATCAGTTACCTAGTACCCATAACACAAGCTCTGCTTAGCTTGAGGCTAGATAATGCTGTGTGAATTGTCCAATCATTATTATTTCATACAGTGTACGTCAATACGATAAAAATCACGGAACATAGTAAAATTTTCACTTTGGTTTTTACCCATATCCGTTGTATTTATATTGTAACCTACTTTCTTACACTGTTTTTATAAAAAATAATGAACATTGACATACAAAGAAGCTAACACAACCAGATCGAAGTAAAAAAAATATTTAAAGAGAAAAGGAAAGGATATTTCGAGAACTTTGAGTTTTGATTCGAATTTAAAACTAATGGTTATAAAAGTAGCCTTACTTACGTAGAAAACACAGCTCCAGTCATATTTGATTTATTGCTTTACAGAAATAATTTTAAATGTTATTCTTCATAACATCTTCTCCAAAGTTGTAAAGTGAGGTCAACATTCATCTAGTTTACGCAGTTGGATTGTAGTCACTGAACTCACCCGTGAAATCACCCGTGACTTGAGTACTGCATATTTTTAATATCTATTATGTATTATTTTATTTGTTTGTTCCGTTCCCGGTAAAGAAATATATACACGTCTAAATTTATATGGGTTAGTTCCGCTATGCAGGAGTCCCGCTATGCACGGATTGTAAAATACCTAAATAAAAGTGCCGCTATGCTACGAATTTTTCAGAATGGAAGGTACAGTTTATTAAAATTGTGTCTCTGAAGAAAACTCTTCAAGCCTACATAATTTGAGGAAAATGGTTTTGCTAAATAAAAAACTAATTTTAATTTAAGAATTACGTGTTCTCATTTCGATTAAAAATGTCGAATCAACAATTAAACGTTATGAAACATAAATCGACTAAAAATAATGTGAATAAAATTAGCTAACAAAATAAAATATAAAATAATTTTAAAAACAAAATAATTTTTAATTAAGAGATCAAATGGCGAGTTTCAAAATATTCAAAAATTTACGTTTAAGAAAGTTTATGGATTTCTTAGGAATAGGTACCTAGAAACCTATATTATCGTAGCCAGAGAATATAAATTTGTGACCTATATATAGCTCAGGATAACTGTACAGCGTGGTTTTATGATATGGTGTGGATGGCCAATTCTGATCTGACCCTCATGGTTTCATACTTGACTATCCACTCTCAAATCCAAAAGCCGCCCTGTCAACAAATAACTTCGAAAGCTAATAAGGCTTTAACAGAAAAAATGAATGCAGGTACAAGATTGCGTCATTGTCCCAGCAAATTGATAATAATCCGATGATAGTCCTCAATAGCGAAGATAAAAGGTTTACGATGTATCTATATTCCATCGAGATACGTCTTGAAAGCCTTCGGAGAAATTACTTCTGGTATTCCCTCTAGCACCTTTAGAGCTTTACAACACTGGCGATTTGTGAGCGATTTCAAAGCGAGACGAGTGCGCCGCGAGCATTATATGCAAGCGATTTTAAAGCGAGACAAGTACGCTCCGAACTCGCTGCTACTGTGAATCGCTTTGAAATCGCTCGCAAATTGCTATTGATAACGTGATAAGGCTCTTAGTAACTGCATTACGCATATTTTAGATCAAACTTAAATCGTTTTGTGTAAATAAATCGGCACCCTACAGGCCTTCGTTCCTTTCAGATGAGATTTTTTTCGTTTTTGTTACTAAACATTAGCAAATACCTAATAACATACGATACTTTTTAATGAGTAAAAAGAAATTAAGTTCAAAAAAATTTTTAGTAGCACTCTCTTCTTAGTGCTACATACCCTGAAGCGATTATTGGCTCTCATTATTCCCTGAGGTAACGCTAGAATCCCAACGCTGGGCGTGCGGTTGGTTATCGCAGTTGGGGGTGGATCTAATCCGCATGTTTTTTTTATTCTTTATTAAGGGCTTTGTCGCACACGAGATTATGACTCCCTGGCGAGTTTACCTAAAATTACAAGTTTGTACAGCGTTCTAGCTGTGTCCGAAACAGGCTCAGCTAGAACGCTATTACAGTGACCTATATCCCTATAACTAAATCATAAAATATTAGATCTAAACGGTTCATTGCGAACACACTCCATCAAAATGTGGTAAACGTCATCTATAGCATTACACAGTGATACTGCAGGTATTTCTTCCAGTACTCTGAATACTACTCGTTTACACAGTTTTTTTTATAAATAATTATTATGAATCTTTAAAGTTTTATTATTAAAGTGCGTAATCACAAGAGGTAATCGCTACTGAGGGTAGGTCCCGCCGAAATCTAACTTTTTCGGGATATTATTTAATTTCGTATGAATTTTAGTCATTAATAACTCACAGTCGACGCCATATCGACCCATTCCGAAAATAAATCATTGCTCTAGACTAGAACGTTTGGTCCAACATATCGTTCGCGCTATCAAGTATCAACTCAACTAAAGTACCTACCACTAGTGGCACCGAACTGTGTATACAACAGATTTTAGCTTTGGCTGGTTATGTTAACACCTTAGAGTAATAAGACATACTAGAGTGATAATTTCATACAAAATTCCGCTCAAAGTTGAAGCCAAAAAACAACCAATGTGTGCGTAAGCGGCACGTTATTACATTAGCCGACACGCACACAAGTGCACAAATAATGTTGCAAGTAATTAAAATTTTTTCGTAAGGTCGGGAAATTGTAACATTTAGTAAGGAGTAAATGATTTGCACATTTATCACTTTTCTGTTAGATGATATTTCATTAACTTTATAATTAACTAGCGGCCCGTCCCGGCTTCGCACGGGTGGACATTTATTTCTAAACATTTTGGGATAAACGTAGAGTAAATGTATCTTTATGCAGGACAATTTATACTTTTATTCGACTACCTCGTTGGTCTAGCGGTCGCGTTTTCAACCGGTGATAATGAGGTCCCGGGTTCAAATCCCGGGTCGGGCCAAGATTTTGGGTCTTTTTTAGCAAGAAATATTCACAGTAGCAGCCCGGTCGTGTCGGTCTGCCGTCCTATCGTTGCTCGCGTGCGTTGCTACCTGCGCTGAACGAGGCCACACCGCGCACCGGCCACGGCGCGGGGTGGCGGCGGCGGCGCGGCACGGCGCGGCGCGGCTACGTTTATTTTTATTATTTATTCGTAGTACCAATGTAAAGTAGAAATAAAAAAAACAAAGAAGTACATATCTATGGGGTAAAATATTAGGTCCTTACATATGAAATTGGCGTTTTTCGTACTGGCCACTTTAATCACAAATTTCTCCTCTTTGGTAAGGAATTCCAAATTCAAATTTGTACAGCTATACTATAGCTGTACAAATTTGAATTTAGCTGCTATAGACTCATGTATTTGTGCTTCGATGATCGTCATTCATTTGTTTTTTTTCTTCTGTTTTTTTCTGTTTGCGTCACTCATTTTACAAAATGGAAAACTTAAAATATCGCATTATTTACGAGTACGAGTTCCGCCGTGGCACTAGTGCTGCGGAAACAACTCGAAGGGTGAATGATGTGTATGGCGGTCGTGTTGCAAAAGAAAACACAGTTCGTTTTTGGTTCCAACGTGGCCAGCCAGCCAAATCCTGCCCCAAGCGAAAATTAACCCCAAAAAAGTTACTTGTAAGCGTTTGGTGGACTAGTGCCGGTATTGTTCATTACAGTTTTCTCAAATCTGGCCAGACTATTACGGCTGATGTCTATTGTCAGCAATTGCAAACCATGATGGAAAAGCTAGCGGCTAAACAACCTAGGCTGGTCAATCGCTCCACGCCACTGCTGCTTCACGACAACGCTAGACCACACACTGCGCAACAGACGGCTACTAAATTAGAAGAGCTTCAATTGGAAAGTCTAAGACATCCTCCGTACTCCCCGGACCTTGCTCCAACAGATTACCATTTTTTTCGAAATTTGGATAACTTCTTGCAAGGGAAAAAATTCAACTCCGATGGGGCAGTCCAAATCGCCTTCAAAGATTTTATTGATTCCCGTCCGACTGGATTTTTTAGTAAAGGGATCAATGAACTACCTATAAGATGGCAAAAGTGCATAGAAAATAATGGTTCATACTTTGATTAATTAAATATATTATATTAAAAAATATTCGACTTTTTGTTCCTCCCATACAAAACGCCAATTTCATATGTAAGGACCTAATATTTTTGGTCTATATCTAGCAACATTTATTTGTAATGGCGTGTGTTTTGTTTACATTTTATTTTTGTGCATAAACTACTGTTTTACTCAAGAATATAAGATGCCAGGAAACTTACCCGTGAAATGGAATCTTCGGTTGTTTATGGTGATTATGTGAAGAGTTGTGACACCCTTTCACTGCACAATACGTCATTTTTATTAAAAATTCGTAGAGCTCTTCCCAGTAGGCCTTGACCTTGAGCACTGACGCGTCGAGCGATGTACTTAGCCTTTAAAGGCTAACTTGAAATTGCTTCACTTCGCGTGCGCCTACTAGGGTTCTATGTCTAGTTATTCTAAGGTTAACACGATCACTGCTAGCGTCGGCGCGGGCGGTGCGACCCGCGGAGGGGCGCGCCGTTCGTACACGCACTTGCAGATCGCTCTCTGTGTTTTCAGCCATAAAAGTGCTAGTCTAGTATAAAAGCTAAATAGAAAAGAAGAGAAAAAATCCCCTGTTAAAATTAAAGCCAACCGTTAGTTACATTATATCCATCAAAGATAATAGGACATATATATACAGTTTTGTTGGTAAATTAGCTTAGACAATTTAACCCGCTAAATTAGAGTCAAAAGTTTGAAATTTAACCATCTGTTTGTAAACTCGAAAGTTTTTTGCAGGATTTCGTATGCAGTTAGCAGTTTCGTCGGTCCTTACATTCTAAAGTCATCTTTGACGTAAAATTTATGAAACTTCCGTCTGATAAAATGATTGAAAGGATCGAAATCTTATCGATGAACCTATAACCAGGACCGGCGCGGCGGCGCCGACCGCTCAGCGATACTGCTATGCGGCGCGTACGGCCGGGCACCGGTCAGCGCTGAAGCTCGTCAGCGCTGAGTGCTCGGCGTTTTTCTAAAACGCTTCTAAGGCTACTTTACATATTGATCTATCAGCGCCTCAACTTATCCAGAACTAACAACAATTTCAACCAGAGGGCTTAGTACGATTTGTACCTACGCATTTTCTTCGAATACTTCTATTTCTGTGACCCAGCTATGTAGGAGGGAGTCACTATAATGCACGACAATTTATTGCACGGCCGAATAATGTACACCTTGATAATCCATGTCAAAACCTATTAAAATTGGAAGCCATGACACGGATTATCAAGGTGTACATTATTCGACCGTACAATAAATTGTCGTGCATTATAGTGACCCTGTAAGAGGTACTCTATCTTACGTGAGATCTTACGTACTTTTATAACATAAATACCACACTGCCACTTTCATGTCATAGTGCAAGAAATCACTTAAAATCATTCGATAACTATCATCGAGTTAGAAACGATTGGATCGATGTCTATGATAAGTAGTTCCTTTCGATCCGGTAGGGGCGCTACAAGGCACTAAATGTATAGGAAGGTCTCGAATTCCATGGAACTATAAATAAATAAAATAAAAAAATAATGCTGGACAATTCACACAGCATTACCTAGCCCCAAGCTAAGCAGAGCTTGTGTTATGGGTACTAGATAACTGATATACATATTATCACGCAATACATAGATAGATATTTTTTATTTTACATAGAAAACGACCAGAACACCCTGAACAAATTTTAATGTCTGCAGATCGTACACACATTTGTCCCGAGGCGGGAATCGAACCCGCAACTTCCTGCGTCGCAGGCAGACCTTCGCCCACCGCGCCACAGAGGTCGTCAAAATTCGTTCGTATTCGGAAGATAATGCGTACAAGTCGTACTAGGGCCTCAGAATCTTCGGATAAGATGACTATAATGACATTACCGCGGAGCTGACTGGAACAAGTCCGGGGGTGAACTATCGATAGAGCTCTCCATACCAAAGATAACAATAAACGAATTACGTCAGCCAATCAGAAGCCTCGCCCTCGAACCCAGATATCACATAAACTAATTATAGGGACATTCGATCCCGTACCGTGCCCGCGGTCACGTCCAGTGATCCGTGACAGCCTTGGGACACTAATCTTATACTGAATAGAAACCCTCAGGGGATAATGTCTCGACTGATAAGCAAGCTGAATGTCTCACCTTGACAGTTAGCTGCTGAATTTTCTTGAACTTTATAAGGAATCTTTTGTATGTTCTTTTATTGACCTAGTTTTGGTAAGGCAAAATACAATTCCATGGATTAAACTGAATATAAAAAAGGTCATGGGAAGGTCCAACACAATCTCTTTCATACATATACGTAGATAGATTATTGCTTTATTCATCACCATAAAATACATCGTCAAGTCAACTTACCTATGAATATCAAGCTTTACAGGATTACAGCTGTTCATAGAGTCGTATTTTGTTATTCGATTTTCGTTTTGACTGTCGCATAAAATATGAAGGTTTTTTAAGACCAATATGCCAAAGAGAACCGTATTAGCAAATGGAAAATTCACGCGCATTTTGGCAAATCTTTTATACCTTGCCCTTGGTTATTTGTAAACAAAGTGTATTTTCAGTTTCAGCAGAAAGTTAATCCTCAGATCGGAATATTTTGCGAAGCATAAAAACATTTTGATTGATGGAGGCGATGACCGAAGAACAGCCATGAACGTAAATATTTAGATTTCGAGGTGAAACTTCCAAATTGTTTTAGATAAGAGGTCAAATGGAGAGGTCGAATGGCAGTTCTAGAGTTCTTGAGTTATTCTTTGAGTAAGCGGACTTAGATTTACGTAGGTAATTGGTAGAGATCTACCAAAATGGCTAATCGTTTCTATCAGACAGATTTTGCTTTATGGTATACTTTATTTATGGCATTGTTCCAAAATAATGCGTATTTATCTCTTGAGTCACCGAAAAAAAGTTATTTTTCATAAATGTAAAGTTATACAATCTACCCTTTCGCCGCCCCGCTCTGACCCGACCACTCGAGACGGAAGCGGAAAATGTTTCTGAATACCGCTTTGACGATGGAAAAGCAACATCCTCATAATTATACTACTGCAGTACCTACAGTTAGCTGCACAAAGATGTGCCATTTCTCTTATAATTGACCTACCAGACAACTACGTTTCATCAGTCAATTATGTGCTCTTGGTATGCACTAAAGTGCTTAGTGTAGCCAACTATGCCTAGTATCGAGAGTTTGAAAACGAAATGGGTTTCAGATTGCTACATCTAAATTTTTTGTCTTTTGCTAATGATTTTTAACTACTATAAGCCCAAAGGTTATCGACATAGTTCAAAGGATTAGCAAGCCGAAGTGGCAGTGGGTTGGCCATATCTCGAAAAGAAACGACAACCGCTGGGGTAAACGTGTTCTTGAGTGGAGACCGCGACTTGGCAAACGTAGTATAGGACGACCTCCGACCAGGTGGGATGACGATTTGCGAAAGACTGCTGGATGCGGCAAGCTGAAGACAGGGCGCTATGGCGCTCATTAGGGGAGGCCTATGTCCAGCAGTGGACTGATGTAGGCTGATGATGATGATAAACCATTTGTTCCTGCCTAACGTTCATAGTAGTTAGACCAACGAACGAATTCTTCGCCCTAAAAGTGTTATTTATATAACATCTTACTGCACCAGTACGTCATTTTATGTGTAAGTAGGTGCCTATTGTTCGTCGCACACAACATGTTGTTCCATTTAGGCACTACTCTTGTCCCGAAGATAAATCAATTATGGATCCACTCGGAACCACTCGTCAGAACACGATGGAATCACTCGGAGCAGTTCTCTTGAAGTGCTTCAATTTACCAGACAGGCTTTTGTTAGTACTGAATACCTAATCGTCTGGATTTAGAATGTTAGGTCATAAAATTATAGTCATAAATACAACTATGCGTTCCTTATCTTCATCGAATGATTATCATCATTTAGAATGTTAAAAACAGCAGCACTTTAGTATTATTAATACACCCGTGTTATCCCGCGTAGTTCCCGTTGGAATTCCGGGATAAAATAGCCTATGTGCTATTCCAGACTATAAGCTATCTCTGTACCAACTTTCATCCAGATCCGTTCAGCCGTTCCGTGATTGAGCAACAAACATCCATCTACCTATCTAAACTTTCGCATTTAAAATATTATTGTGTTTCCCTGTCCTAGGTTAGATAGAGCTTGGTATAGGTGAAAAGCTTTGTAATACAGAAAGTCTAGTTTGGTTTGAATTATTTTTACACAAGATGTCGATGCTTTAGAATTCCATCACTATAAGATTCAAGAGTTAGCAGTGACCTAGAACTGAGCTCGATCGATAAACGATTCTTAAAACAGCTAAGCCGAGCTAGACTATTTTAGACTATTCTTGTAACGAGAACTTGTGAGAAAACTTTTTCTTTCTGACGACGCCAGCAAGTTCAATATCATAATATGATAAGTATTGGCAGGTTTTTTCTAGAAGCTAATTTTTTCGTAAGGACTTATGTAGTTTAGAAAATTATAAAAAAATCTTCTATTCGCGGCTTCACTCACGTGGTACCTGAATAAGTAAAATGATGGAATAATATACTTACTTTTTTTTATTGTTTGCAAATTTTTTATTTGTCGCTGTGTTTATCCATTTTATACTACTTTTTCTAATTACTACTCCAAAATTACTTTTCACTGAAGTTATTAATAAGGTAAAAAGTACTATTTTTATGTTTGCTATTTATAAAAAGACAAAATAGGTAGGTATTAGGTTGTATCCCGGAACTCTATAACCGTATCAGAGGAGATAAAGAAATGCTTTCAGGCAGAAAGAGCTTTTACTAGATACAAATAGTATTTTGTTCTCCTACTTACGATTATTGTCCGGAGAGGGAAAACTATACAATAGTAGTATGTATAGTTTTCCCTTAGGTTTTATTCCCGATTTTGGTATAGAAACCTACTGTATTTTTTTTCTTTTAATTTTAAATAAATATTTTGTGACCACTATTTCTGATATAAATTTTTCTCATTGACCTGTATCTTCAATACAGTTTTACCAAGTTCTACTGAAATTATCAGCGCTGTCGAATCGTCGGATAAGGGTAGCTATTATTGGCTGGCCGTGATGTTCGACGCAGGTGAGAGGTTTAAGTGCTTTCAATTAATTTCCCAGAAGAGTTCTTGAACCAATTAATGTAAAAGCAATCCAATTTGTAGTGCGCGTGAGGACTGGACAAATATGTTTATTTTATTTCATTTGAAAAACAAACGTGAACAACAAGTTTAGACAAGCGTATCAATAAATTTTTATTCATTTGATCAAAAACCATTGATTTCGTCTTTATTTAGGATGATGGATTAGATTGTTGATTGTTTGCAACAGTCTATTGTAAATACTAATTTTATATATTATTCTATTACTTGATTGTAATTTTCTTTCTCCATAAAGAATTATACCAACTATTAAATAAAAACAATGGCAGACAAAGGTTGAGTTCTGTGTTAAATAAATGTATATCTTCTTCTTCTTCTTGTTCGGGATATCATAATTAGGGTTCCATTCCCATAGGGTGAAGACGAGACTTACTAAGCCTCCGCTGTCTGTCCGTTGACTGTCCATCTGCGGGCTGTATCTCATGAACAGTAAAAGGTAGATCAGACAGTTTAAATTATTATTATATATGTTTTTCTCTTGCCGCTATAACGAACAAATATTAAAAATAAAATAAATATTAACATTGAAGGGGTCTCCTATAATAAAAACATCATAATTTTGACTATTTTTGTTCTATACTTTTGTCAAGATATACATTTTTGAACCGTAATAGGTAGTTGAAATTTTAACAGGGTGTAGATAGAGATATACTTAGCACTATTGTCACTATAACAGAAAATAATAAAAATTAAATAAATTAAGTGATCAAGGGGTCCAATGTCCATACCAAATTGAGTACCGAACACTGAAGTTAAGCAACTTCGGGCGAACTTGAATGGGTGACCGCGTCAAGCTATATTTTGTAATCAGTTTTGTATGGTTACTTTTGCAAAACAGTTTTGTAAGATGGTACGGAACCCTCCATGTGCGAGTCGAGTCGCACTTGGTTGGTTTTATTTTAACATATTTCAACATTTTCGCAAAAGGTGCCAATGCAACCATAACCTTTGTCCTATCTTCATCCGACAGGTGATGTCCCTGACTTATGTATTCAGGGTAGGTAGGGAGTCCCATTCAAAGAAGCTATGAGTATCTTTATGATAAACTAGCGGTCCGCCCCGGCTTCGCACGGGCATATTCTATAACCTATGCTCATCAAGGATAATGTAGGATTTTTATGGTGAAAGAATTTTTCAACTCACTTAAAAACTTTTTTTACTTGGATCGTACTCGATCGCTTACATGAGAATGGCGGTCTATTCCCGTCTCGTAAACAGAATGATTGTGCGCGTTGTTTACGTGCATATCGGTCTGTGACGACGTTTTCGACGCGAGGTCGCGCTTTTCCGCAGTTTGTTAACAATTTTATTGGTCATGAAATTGAGTTTTACTTTTAAGGCCCATACCGGACCCAAAGTGGCGCCGCCACCTACTTTATGTTATTATTCTGTTTAACAAAGGAATTTTCAAAAATCCTTCTTCCAGTTTGTGATACCTATCATAAGCTTTTTTTTAAGGCCTCTGTAATAGTTTTATTCTATTTAGTTTAGGAAGAGATACGAAGTTGCACTTGGTGGCCACCAAAATCTATTTTTGTATTTCTTCCTAAACTAAATAGAATAAAACTATTACAGAGGCATTAAAAAAAAGCTTATGATAGGTATCACAAACTGGAAGAAGGATTTTTGAAAATTCCTTTGTTAAACAGAATAATAACATAAAGTAGGTGGTGGCGCTAGTTTAGGTGCTGTATGCGCCTTAATGGAACAATACCTAAAAGTCGACAAAATAGGCACAAAATCAACATGTTTTCTGTAACCTGGTCATTTGGAAACAACTTTTTGATTCAGGATGCTATTGGTGATTGATAAGTTGGTAACGCAGATATATTTAGTATCTTTTAAAAATCTAAGCCGTCACCAGAAGGCAGAGTGCCTAGAATGCTGGCAGCATTGCCACGTTGAATGGCAATGCTAATTCGTTGACCGAAATAAAAGCCAGCATTTTTTTAGAAAATACATATGTATAAGTGTATATTAGTTTTATAAGTGTATATTAATATACCAGTTGGAAATGTTTCTTTTGTAATTAACATCTATGACATTTTTTAGTTTTCCATTTTTCATTTAATAATTCATTCGAAACTACAAATTTTTACACATTTAATTCAGGACTGACTCAGGCTAAGGTTACCGACCATTTATTTTTCTCATTCGCACCAGTAAATGTGAGATATTTGATGTAACTTCTGACACCTAAACAGCATAGTCCTATAGGATTATTATTATATATTATCTGGCTACTGTTAGTATGTAACTTACATAGATATTTTTGTTATTCTCACAGTAAACTGTGCGTAACGGGAACGTTGGATCCTAGGATCTTTGGTAAGACAAAGATTCTAGTATAACGTATGGTCCTAGGATCTTCACCGTAAGGAATTAACTATTATGTTCTAAATATTTGCACACAAATGATTGCTGCGATACAGGCTTAGCCTAGTGAAGTAATCAACAGACAAATACAATATTATGTAGGTATTAATGGCTTTATACGTGTTTAATGTTTCTCTTCATAAGATACCTATGTTGTTTTATACATAGGGTTGCACATCCTTAACTAAGTACCTATGTATGTTTTTAGTATTTATTACAAAGGTAATAAATACTAAAAAATATAGTTTAAAACTGGTAGAGCTGTCGAATCGTCAAAATGGTATATCCATCATACTGTCATGTGTCCATTTTGTCCACAGTCGTAAACTTGCTTGAAATGTCGATGTAACCTCATTACTCAGAGTGGAGTTATGTCTCCATGCCTGTGTTGTGTTGTGTGCACTATGAGTGCTATTCCTATTATTTCAACACGCCTTCTTGTTGAGTTTCTTGTTGTTTTCAAAATATTTCCAGGTCATTGATCGAAACAGAAAACCTTTTGGCAGTAGTTGCTAGTACTATTGTATGATTGAATAGAATAAACGGGCATAGGTAGTAAAAAAGAATTATTTTATCACTAGTTTATCTGTCCGTGGCTCCGCGTTATTTCTATCGTATGGGAACTGATTTATGATATATAGAAATTATCCATGGTTTTATTCCATGTCTAGACCTACGTTTATGCAAAACTTCAGTCGGGTCCGTTCAGTAATATGGCGTGAAAAAGTAACGTGCATACATCTAACCAAACTTTTGCATTTATAATATTAGTGTGATATTGTATCGTAGGCACCTACTTATCAGTAGTGCGTTTTCAGGAGGCAGCAGAAGCGGTGACTTGACATTTTTTAATGCTCTTGCTGGCCACCGCGCTGGCGGGGCGAGGGTTCTTTTTAACATTTTACTACAATACATTATTTTTTGTATTTTTATAAGTTCGTTTTTAAAAATTAATCGACGACCTCTGTGGCGCGGTGGGCGAAGGTCTGCCTGCGACGAAGAGGTTGCGGGTTTACTTTTAATAAAAATAGCACAAACCAAATTCCATTTACATCACGTGTCTGTACTTACCTATTTTTGAAATATGTTTCCTATTGTTTCAGAAATATGTTGTCAGTACGGACAGGAGCGGAGACATCCACGTCCATGTTCAAGTAAGTTCAAAAATAAGTTAAAGATAGGGTAAGGCCACCAGGATCCCCCAGATGGATCCCCTGAGGGATCCTGGTAAGATCATGAGTTCGAAGAGGAGAGATCCCCATTGAGTGAAGCGCCCTCGAGGTAGACCACCTTCCAGATGGTCGGACCACATTGTCGTGGTGGCCGGAAGACTGTGGATGAGGCTCGCACAAGACTGAGTTAACTGGTGTGTAAAAGAGGAGGCCTATACCCAGTAATGTGTGCCAACGGGCTGATGATGAAGTTAAAAAATAACATCTTTAGGTAGGTTTGTACCTAACCAATATTAAAATCTGTTTCGTGGTAGCGCTTAATATAATTATTTTTAAACGATAACAGATATTTGTGTTAATCACAATTTTTTTTTAAATATTAAAATTAAATTAGTTATCTAATTTTGCAATAGATTTTGTGAACCTAGATAACGTTTTAAATACTAGAAAGACTCTCATAATCTTCATCATCATCAGCCTGTGTTAGTCTACGGCTCGACATAGGCGTTCACGTTTTCAGCATGACGCATCCAGCATCTGCCAGCAGTCTTTCGCAGGTCATCATCTCACCTGGCTGGAGGGCGTCCTACGCCACGTTTATAGAGTCGTGGTTCCCACTCAAGAACACGTTTTCTCCCGATAGACTCTACTTAATTTAAATTTGTTGTTTTTCTGTAATAAAAAATATAAGCTATGTTCCATAGAGTCACTTCTAATGAAATGAAAGCAAAATCAATTCTTTCAATTTTGTACTATAAAATAGGACGAAAACATGTCATTTTCGAAGTAAAAATATTATGCATTTCATTAGAGGTTGAAAACAAACCAACAAGGGACTTAAATACTACCTATTCGAATACAAAAAATTCTTTATATGATTTAAATATGCTTGAATTACAAATTATTTTGATACTTAGTACGTTTGTATGAACTATTCATCATCCGCAGGCCCCCTAAGGTGCTTGTTTCTTCTTCATTTATGAAGGTACTGACATTTCAATCCGTCAAGTAAGTTTTGCGGTAAAATGGCAATCTAGTCACCGATGGGGAACGAATCGCGTCGTTTCGTCACCCTAAATTAGCTGTCATAATAAGTGGGACGAATTACCTTGTCATTTCTGGAATAAAGTACATTCCTTGTACTTTCTTAAAGGGTAGGAGTAATAACCGCGAGATCTTTCGGAAAAGTTTAAGAGCTCTAAAATTTTATGTTTGTATTATTTTCATTAAAATGTTGTATGTGCAAATCAACACCAAAATCTGCTGAGCATTGTTAATTTCTTACTTTGATTTTGAACTTCTAAATACGTTTTTGGGAGATCAGTATTGTTCAGCAATTTTTGTTGATGGCCTTAAATACTGTGAAGTAGCAGGTTGGTATTGATTTGATATATTTTTAAATTTTTCACGCTGCTTTGGATCACAGGGAATAGTCCCGAAATATGGTCAGGTTTGTACATTTACGATATCTAAATATTATTAGTATATATTATTAGTATATTCCCAGAGGTTGTTGTAGATCTGGCCTCCCAAAATGTAAGTAGCAACATAGTGTCGTGTGAAAACTTAGTCCCATGCCACAAATGTTCCCAAACACGATATTTCAAGGGCCTTCGGGGACTTAAAATCCATGAAAGTAGAATCCATAAAAATTCCCAAACTACTGCATCCATTTCGAATCATATTGAAAATTCATTATCAACCTCGGACTCCACATCGCTTTGGCAAAAGTTATCAAATTGTAAACAAAATTTTCAAATAGTAAAACGCATC
The DNA here is from genome assembly GCA_946478455.1 of Eupithecia vulgata. Taxonomy (NCBI): domain Eukaryota; kingdom Metazoa; phylum Arthropoda; class Insecta; order Lepidoptera; family Geometridae; genus Eupithecia; species Eupithecia vulgata. Next base: position 14,869,388 of record OX297866.1, read on the forward strand.
CCCAGAGGTGCCAGATTGTGTGTTGCGCAGTCCTTGACAAAAGATATAAAAAGTGCAGTTTCGGAAAATACAAGGACTGCTTGGGAACATTTGTTGACTTTCCCTTATAGGATACTGCATGCTGAAAGAGACAATAGAAATATTTCTCTTACAGCCAAAATTAAGCAAAATTGTACAAAAATTTCTAATCCACCGACAAGTTTTAGTTCAAACAACTATTTTAGGCATTTCGTAAAAAAAACAAACTCTGATATAGCCTATCGAATGGTAGAAAACCGTGTCAGTGATGGGGATATCAGAGGTGCAGCAAGACTTTTGTTTTCTAACGACACGCTTGCCTCAAATTCTAGTGAAACTCTTTCGGCACTTGCATCAAAACATCCACCTGCTGCGCCTGATCTTTGCCTCCCAGCACCACCGGATGATTCCTGCACTTTCTTGTCAGTGCTTCCTGACGACGTAATCTTCAGCATAAACTCTTTTCAGAGTGGCTCTGCTGGTGGCCTCGACGGCCTTTCACCACAACACTTAAAAGATTTAACAGGTGCTGGTTGTGGTGAAATGGGCGAAGGCCTCATAGTAGCGATTACGTCGTTAGTGAACAAAATGCTATCCGGGCAGATCAGTGCAGACATCATCGACATTTTGTATGGTGCAAATCTATGCGCACTTTCAAAAAAAGATGGAGGCATTAGACCAATCGCAGTTGGTACGACCTACCGCCGGCTTGCAGCTAAAATTTGCTGCAGAATCAAAAGCTCAGAATTGAGGTCGGAATTCCAGCCGACCCAGCTGGGTTTTGGATCCCGTGGTGGTTGTGAAGCTGCGGTACACTCGCTTCGATCGTTTGTATCTTTTCACACAAACGATTTTTTGTTGAAGGTGGATGTTAAAAATGCTTTCAATTCTGTAGACAGGGGCGCCCTTCTGACACAAATAAAAGATAAATTACCTGATGTTTATCCCTTTCTTTGGCAATGTTATGGTAGTCCTTCAAAATTAGTATATAAAGATAACTTATTGTCCTCTGAGGTTGGTTGTCAGCAGGGCGATCCTTTAGGACCGGCTATTTTCAGTCTCGCAATACATCCCATTATAAAACGTTTAGAGTCAAAATTTAATGTTTGGTATCTGGATGACGGCACTATAGGAGGCGAGGTGGAGACGATTTTGGAAGATTTACGTGTTTTAAAACAAGAATTTAAGCTTATAGGCTTGGAGCTAAACTTTGCAAAATGTGAACTTTATGTTCCAGAAACGGCAAGGGCTTTACCTAATTTTTAAAATATAAAAAGTAGCTTTGAAAGTTTAGCCCCAAACCTGAAGTTGATAGATAAGTCTTCACTTTGCCTATTGGGATCTCCGATAATGGATGAGTGTTTGCCTAATTTCATAAATGAAAAAATTCAAAATTTTCTTTCGTTTTCAGACAAATTGCAAAACATCAATGTTCACGTGGCTTTTGTTATTTTACGTTTCTGTCTTTTTGTTCCCAAATTCACTTACTATTTACGATGCTCCCAACTCTGGAAATATCCTCAACTTACACAGCAGTTGGACAGCATCATGCGCGACACATTAATCAAAATTTTTAATATACCTTTAGATGATAGAGCGTGGCACCAGGCCACTCTTCCTATTAGATTGGGGGGTCTAGGTGTCCGCGAAATTTCTAGTGTTTCACTCCCTGCTTTTATGTCTTCAATTCACGGTACAAAGGATCTTATATATAAAATTTTGGCCAAATGTTCACAAAATTGTCAAATAACAGGTTTCGAGCAAGCATTAGCGTCTTGGAAAATAGCCTGTCCTGAAACTAATCTGCCCAAAGTCCTCTCTTCTCAGAGACTGTGGGATGAGCCGCTATGTGAGTTGGTACGGAAAAATCTTATTAATACGTCTACCAGCTCATCAGAACGCGCTCGTCTACTCGCTGTTTCCGAGTGGGAATCAGGACTTTGGTTATATGTTTTGCCATCCAAAAATTTAGGTACCCTTTTAGACAATAACTCATTTCGGGTGGCTACCTCTTTGCGTTTAGGTTCTCCTTGCCTAGTGCCACACCGTTGCCAGTGCGGTGAAACCGTTGATAAGTTCGGTCACTATGCACTGGCATGTGTCTCTAGTGCAGGACGTGTGTCCCGCCATGGTTCAATTAATGACATCATTCGTCGGGCTTTTACCAGCGTCAGTGTGCCAGCTACTCTCGAACCACGTGGCCTAATGCGAGATGATGGTAAAAGGCCTGACGGTATGACTCTGATTCCTTGGAAGATGGGTCAGCCTTTAGTTTGGGATGCTACGTGTGTAGATACCCTAGCACCTTCTCATCTTGCAGGGACATCAGTAAGGGCAGGCTCCACAGCAACATCAGCGGAGTTCCTCAAACGGCGAAAATACGCTAGTCTTGACAGAGGTTACCTATTTGAGCCGTTTGGGGTGGAAACCCTAGGTCCTAGGGGTTCTGGGGCACACGTTATCTATAAAGATCTTACAAAACTACTAATAGACTCCACAGGTGATCGGAATGCTGGTTTTTATTTCGGTCAACGAATTAGCATTGCCATTCAACGTGGCAATGCTGCCAGCATTTTGGGCACTCTGCCTTCTGGTGACGGCTTAGATTTTTAGTAAATAGATGTAAGTGTAAATATTAGTTGTAATTATTTTTTGCTGTTAAATAAATAAACCTTAGTATATTAGGTATAATGGATGAAAGATTTAAAATTGCCTTTGAACTTAGAACTTTTAATTATTTCTCGCCCAACATAACACAATACTCAAAAAGAATAGCTAGGCCCACTCCAGCCATTGACACATAACATTTTCCGTATGAAAAGACGGCATTTGTGAATACAAACAATGCCTTGTCTATATTTACCTAGGTCTTCCATTCCGGTGCATCTTCAAATAATGAGGTTCTTAGAAACTCTTTGTGTGCTAAGGATCTCTGCTTGTAAGAAACTGCGAGTATGGAACACAGTATTTTCTTGTTTCGTGGCTTTAGATTTTGGGCTTGGAGCTTAATCATTTAATTCGGAGCTAAACACGAAGAGAAAGGGTGAAAAAGTGAAGTGTTATAAAATTAAATAAAGCTGAAATTAACTATCCAACAATACATAAGGAGTTGTTAACAATCGTGGTAGGCCATTGGCCATATCTTTATGGTAAAAGGTTTAGAATATTAATAGATCAAAAGCAATTGGTACATTTAATTGGGATGACAGATCCAAGTAGTAGATTGACCAAATATAGATTGTAGCTAGAGGAATACGATTTTGGAATAGAGGGTCAAATAATATCACGGCAGATGCATTGTCAAGAATAGTACTAGCATTGAACGATTTAAGAGGGTTGAATTTTCTAAACATGTAGCTGTGTTCACATTTACCCCTCATTATATTACGATATTACATTGCTAAATCTGATTAAATAGTCTACGCTACGACGAAATGAACAGGTTTCTGGAGACAATTACGTATACCAAACTAACAAAGTTCGTTGGGTAATGTATTCTGTCATATAGTGGTCCAATGTCGTCATTAAGTCCATGCGAGTTCAGATATTGCCTCTTCACCAACTAGGTCATCCCGACATCTCTTTGTAATGTGCTTGCTCGTACGTAGATACCTACAGTACCTATCTTTCTTTTACATGGCTCTGATGGCTGAATTCATAGTAGGTTCGGTTTCAGGCATTATCTTTCTATCTATCCTATAAGCCTTTTTTCCATTTGAGGTACGGAACCCTACAAAAATGACCAGGTATGGTAGAGATGGTGCAGAGTTAGGTACGTACACTCTCAGGATTGTGGTCAAGGCAAGGTCTATCGACAAGAATACAAAAGAATAGGTTGAAAATAATACACGTATGCAAAAGGCGATCATTCGTGTTGTGTTGAATAACTTATCAAGTGAGATTGTATTTATGTTTTCAGGGAGACCTGAGCCAACAAGACAAAAGATGTGTGTTCCTGACGGTTCACGATCTTGGGACCAATCGTAAGTTCTTTAATCATCTTACTATGCAGAAAGTTTCTCCTTCACATTAACCAAATAATGATGTAAGAAAATATACTGTAATCGCTTGGAAACTTTTGAATAGCAGTTACCTATGTTTATCAGTCAAGTATCGATTAGTTGTTTCTTTCTGCAGAACTTGTTCTTGAATTAAGGATCTACAACGGAAATTTAACTAGACCCTGAATAAAGTATTATGAGTTTTTTACAACCCCGAGAAGCCCCTTAAACAATCAGAAAGTTTTACATAGTTGTTTTTGTGTAGACTCGTCGCTGGTCGACTTCGTGAACTGCCCCGCAATGTCGGAGATCAAGGAGCGCTCCTGCTTCATCCACGTCGACGTGCCAGGACACGAGGAGAACTCGCCAGATCTGCCTGATTCGTGAGTTCAAAATACCTTGGTGATTGGCATGTCAGTTTTGTTATCAACTTTATCTACCAGAATTTCAAAACACAATATCTTTTTTTGGGATGCGTAGCGTTTGTGTTTATTTTTGCGATGCCTAGTAAGTGAAGGTTAAGATTTCTTCAAAAATTTGAGAATAATGTGACAAATGTGTATGTGAATGGGTAAATTCTTCTGAGGTTAATTCGTAAATTCTGTGCATTAAATCAAGTCGAGTAGAGTAGACTTACCCATAATATTAGAGGATATTAGACTATGCGTCCATGTTTACAAGTACTTACCAAGTAAAACATATATGTTTTAGCTATCAGTTCCCGTCCCTCCAGACTCTAGGAGAAGACTTGATCACAGTCTTAGACTTCTTGCACGTCCGCTACGCCGTCGGCCTCGGCGAAGGCGCCGGCGCCAACGTCCTGGCTCGCTGCGGCCTCGCACACCCTCGAAGACTCCTTGGCCTCATTCTCTTCAACTGCACTGCCTCATCATCCTCCGTCGCTGATGCCTTCCGCAGTCGCTTCTCTAGATGGAAGGGCGCGGATATCTCTCAGTCGGAGGAAGATTTTCTGATCTTCCATAAGTTTGGACACGTGAGTTATCTGCCAGAGCAGATTGATTACAACTACCAGGTATTTTTCTTTTTTTGTTTGTTGCTAATGTACTAACTTGGGATGGTGAAGGTAATTTTTTCTATGATAATTATCGTCCATAAAACTTTGTTCTTTTTTTGTATAGAAACTCAATCATAATATACACTATCTTCTGCCCGCGGCTGCGTACGCGCTTTTCAAGTAGCCTACATGAATGTCCAATGTCCGTCCCCGGGTTATTATAACTATATAGAACTATATTATGTCTACCTTCCGGCCCAATTTCATTAAGATCTGTTTAGTCATTTAGGCGTGAAAAGGTAATGGACAGACAAAGTTACTTTTGCTTTTAAAATATTAGTGTACGAATCCTTATTATGTACTATACCTACTAAAGCCGGAAACACACTATCGACACGCCACGCCAGCCCCCCGACGAAACGCGATGCGTACATATTGATTCGATCAAATCAAATCGTATGAATTTTCGATGACCAGAATCAGTAAGACCCAATGCGTCGCCACGCGGGCGTTTACAGTTCTGGACATAGAAAATAATACGATTTGATTTAACTCACCACGCATCGCGTTACTTCGGGGTCCATGGCGTGTCAATATTGTGACCGAGTCTTTAGTCAGCCTTGTATTTCAGCAGCAACCGTGTTTGATATTTGTATTTTGTGCTAGTAGAAAGCGAATTTATTTCTTCTGAAACTAACATACTTACATTCTTAGTTTTAGAACTTTTGCTTTTAGTGCTTTGATTATATTTGCTTTTTTAGATTAGTAGTTCTTAACTTAACAACGAATGAGAATGAGTTTACGAATGAGTTTTACCTTTCAATAATTACTCTTTCTTCTAATTTTCACAACTTGGTTTATGCCTGTTCCAAGAATCCATACATTATTGTTTTTTTTCCTGTCTCTCTTATAACTTTCCTACATGAACGAAGAATGTATCACACACAACTAAAAGACTATTTAAACCAAAACGGAGTGGTACGTAGAGGTGTTAAAACAATCAATATCATGGTCTCATAATAGCGCCCCCTATTACGACGACGTGTAGGTACCTACTTATTCAAAATTATCTTTGTATTTAGCACCTCTGCGCTCTGCTCCAAAGACGCACATAATTAAGTTTCTATTCAATTGGTATTAGAATTCTGTTTCGTGGGTATTCCAGCAAATGTCGTCGGACTCCTGCGAGCTGGCTGAACGTGAACGCTTGCTGAAGGAGTATCGCTCACGACTCCGCGGGAACCTCAACACGCACAACATCAAGCAGTACGTCAGGGCTTTCATGAAGTAAGTCACCTTGTACTTCCTATGTTTCAGAATGGTCTTAAATACGAAGGTTTATTAACGACAAAAAGATTCTTCCCTAATTATTTACTATTTGAATGAACATTTGCCAGTACCGCTCCTTTCTAAATTACATTAGCAATACATAACGATTGCTATATTAAACTAAAGCGGTTCTCTACTACAGAACTGTTCTCTACCTTTAGAAAACTTGAGTCTCTCTTATCTGATAATTGAACGACCTAGGCCTCTGCTAAACAAGATTTATTGAGAACAATCTTCTATATCTTCGTGATACATCGTTGGCCACATCGTCACTTAGGTGTTAACATTGTGTGGTGAAGAAATAACTAATACAATACAAGAATGCTTATTAGATAAATTATGCAATATTTTATACAAAAAAAAAAATACATTACAATAATGGGCGGCCTTAGGCTTGGAAACCCTAAAAATGATGTTTTATCTTTCAGCCGTAAAGACCTGGTGCTCCGCGGCTGTCAGCCAGACATCCTGCTGATCACAGGTATGCTGAGCCCTTACTCCTCGGTCGTCGAGAAGATGTACAAAGAACTAGACAAGGACAAGGTCACCATACTCAAGATAGAGCGGGTTGGAGACGCTCTTACTGAGACGGTGAGTTATGTCTGCATAATAAATAAAGAAATAAAAAACAAGCCAATGCTCGCTATGAAAAAATGCTTTTACGAACTTGACGAAATCTTTAATAATAATTTTAGCGACTCGTAATATATAATAGGTATTTAATACATTAATTATAAGTAAATTCATCATAATTAGAAAGGCATGATACCTGGCCAGTCTTCCATTGCAACACCGTAAATGGGTAAATATTGTAAACATTTTATTAACACACACAATCCCTTAGACCTGATGACGTATGAATGCAATAAATAAAATACTGAAATACTGACTCGATCAACATGTGGACAGACTATTACATCTCACTAGACTCATAGAGTGATCGAAATAAAATAGATGGCACATTATCTTTAGTGCTCGAAATTAGTTTTTGTACCACCAGAATTGCATGTTTTCTGCAGGAAAATCAGAAAATCTTTTGTCATGTAACTTTGACGTAATAACTCGAATAATTTTGTGAAAAGCATCATTATAATTTTGAGTATTGTCCGATGCTTTTAGAAGAGCACCGCCTATTTTTAATCACATTTTGGTGCTGCAGTAGTAAAATTATTAGCTAGCTACCTATAGTATCATACAAACCAAATCTAAAATCACAAGTTAGCGAAAATGCTTCGGTGAAAATTTATTCGAATGTTCAGTGAATTGTAACAAAACTAATTTCACAACAATTTCGGGTCAAATTAATTTCTATGTTATAATGTCCACGATAAGATGAAATTTTCAACTAAAATGAAGCGTGTTTGAGCTTGAAAAGTACCTGCAATAAAATCATAGTGTTTAGTACAACATAAAACAACATCTTACCTCGCATCACGTAACCTTTTCAACCGCATCTCCTCTGCGTGATTTCCACATGGGCAGCTATTTGCTAGGCAATCATATCGCTAGTACCTAAGTACTTGTTAGACAGCTATATTTGTGTATTATGCCGCCCCACCGCCGCCGTCTAAGACCGATTGCAATACCTCCGGCGCTTGCGCAGTACTAGCGAAAGGATAGGTGCGCTGACGTGCGTTCATTGACTTCTCACACCAGTTTTAGAAGCCAATTTAGGAACTTAGCGGTCAGATACATAAATATACTTAACGTCTAAATAATTCAGAAAAATGTCCATCATTTTCCTTATCATAGAAATAGTCATTATCGGTGGAATGATAGTGGGATTGTATCAGAAAAATACGAATCAAGTGTGCAAATCTAAAAAACGCTTTGACGGCAAGACTGTTCTTGTGACGGGTGGCACCTCGGGCATGGGGCTGGAGATAGCAGCGGACTTCGCGCATAGAGGAGCCAGGGTCATCGTGGCATGCCCCTTCGAAGAAGAAGGCCAACATGGGAGAAAACTGATCGTAAGAAGCTCAGGAAACAACAACGTGATTTTCAAAATATTGGATCTGGCTTCCTTGAAGTCGATTCACAAATTCGCTGCAGACATCTTATCGACGGAGGACAGACTGGATATTTTGATAAACAACGCAGGTGTTGGCATGGTCGGAGACTTTCATACCTCAGATGGGATGAACTTCATAATGCAAGTGAACTACTTTGGGACGTTTCTACTGACGATGTTACTCCTACCGCTTCTGAGAAAGACAGGCGAGCCAACCGAACCAAGTAGGATAGTGAACACGTCGTCAATAATGCACAAGGTCGGTCGGATCGAGATAGAGAACTTGAACAAAACTGGTTACTGGAACAAATGGCAGCTTTATGGGAACAGCAAGCTGTGTCTGACCTTATTTGCGAGGGAACTGGCAAAGAGACTGAGGAATTCAAAGTCGAATGTGATTATCAACGTGGTGGATCCGGGAGCCGTCGGGACAAGAATCTTCCAACATAATTCTTTCGGCAGCTTCATTTCTTTCATATTTATGATACTGTTCAAGCATCCATGGGACGGAGCACAAACTGCGCTATACGCGGCAACGAGTAAAAGAGTGGTTAATAAGAGTGGGGAATATTTTAAAAACTGTGAACTTTCGCGGGCTTCTGATAAAGCTCTTGACGATAATGTTGCTTTAAAAGTTTGGGAAGAATCGGTCAGACTAGTCGGCTTAAGAGAAACACAAATTGAAAACTGTTTTCAAGAAATATTATAGCATAAGACGGTAGGTACTTCAATTTATTAAATGTTTTGAAACAAAACTTTATTTTATTGTGATCCAATGAATTCCATTTTTATAATTATGTATTTCAATATTCTGTTATGTTCTTGTTTATTCTATCTTTTGTACACCCCCTGCCTTTCTTATATTCATATATTTTTTTCCATCCAAAGGTTGCCTGGAAGAGACAGCTTCTAAGCGATAAGGCCGCCCATTGGACGTGTCCTTTTTGTAATGTTCTTATTCTGGTGTACAATAAAGTATTTTTTGTATTTTAATGTATTTTTACAACATTAATCGAAACAATCAAAGGTGAACTACTTATATCTCAGTAAGTAATAGATATGGATAGCCACTGCTATTGAGAAGGTCTATTGTATTGCGGCTATAGGTATAGCCGGATGAGTTGGTTAATTATCAAATCGGCAAGTTTTTCACAACACCCAATCGACAAAAAGAATGCAACTGACTGCAATTAACCTTCTACCTTCATAGTCATACATTGTAACACTAAACTAGTAAGTACCTAGTAACTCGAAAAATAACAACAGGTCAAAGGTTTCTTCGTCGCTTCTCTACTTTAGTCTACATACCGAAGCGTCAGAAATCAAAAATATCACTTTATTTCCGTGTCAATGTTTTATTTTAAGAATTTGGCCTTTTGTAAGTGTATACATATTTTTGTGTTTATGGAAATAAAGACTGATTTGATTTGAGTAGTGACAAGACCGATAAACCTACAACACTGATCCAGCGCTTAGCCTCTCCCCGGTGTGTTGGTCTTTCCCATCGGATTATGAGAGTGAGGTGTCGAGTTAGAATTCTATTCTAACTCGCCGTTCTACGTACTTATACATTGTTTTAGTTTACAATGATATTTACTCGAATTTGGACGTTATCTCGGTTGTGTAGTGTTCAAAGTCGCCCGGAACAAATACCTGCAGATCGTACAAATACTTGTCCCAAGGCGGGAATCAAACCCACAACCTTCGCCCACTGCGCCACAGAGGTCGTCAAATCTTGGGTGTCTTGGAATCATAGTTATGGTGGATTTAGACAAAACGAGTGAATACTCATTCCCCACTCCGTAAAATTCTTTTTAGAACAAAGACAGCATTTTATCTTTGTTTTATATCTGTTCAAAGAAACTCAAACAGAAAGTAGACGATTAAAAAAACCTTTCTTTTTGTTCTAGCACTTTATTCGTTTGGCCTAAATGCTCGCGTACACTAATTTTACATTACATTACAGAGGAATGGTTGCAGTGACCGATAACTCTATACAGCAATTACTCAGGCATTACGAGCAGTTTGCTTACTGTGAAATTATTTTTCAGCCTGCAAAAGTGGCGCAATCTCTCCTGTTGTTCTGCCAAGGACAGGGGCTGCTGACATCGCTGCCACCGCCCGGCGTGGAGCGGCGAATGTCTCGGGCCATGTCCATGGAAGAGTACGACAAGCCCAACATCAGGCGTCTGTCGCTCACCCCCACGGTTGCTGACTCACCCGCAGCGAGAAAACTCTAGGTGCGTTTAATTTTTTGATTTGGGTTTCAGAGGATGTCTACGTGCATGTAGCTACCATATTTTTTTACTTCGCACATGTACAAACATAGTCTTGTCTAGACTAAGTGAGAAGCTCTGATGAAAGTGAACGTTGCAACCTTTAGTTCACCAACTATATTCCGCTATTTCGAGCCCTAGCCTCGAGTTTATTGATTTAAGTAGCCTATTTTATGAGTTCTCATATCTTATTAACATTATTACACATCTAGTATTTATTAGTTGTAAAAGCAAGCATAGGCAAACACAAACTTTCGTCTTTTACAGCAGGATATATGCAATAATGTTTTATTATTTAATTTCTAGGTCAAGCTCACCGACTCCTTGTGTGAAGAGGAGACGGTGTGAACAAATGAGAGAAGAAAAGAAGATGATCTGTAGATCTCCAGTCGCGTATTAGAAAACTATGGTTTAGGAATAGGACGCTCGGAATAATGACTATTATATAACCCGAAGACTCCCAGTAGGAATATGAACTCTCTTTTTCTTTAGGAAGACGAAGAGTCCTTGTTCTGAAACTGATCCATAGAAGTATTTGTTTGCTGGAGACTAAGTTATTGGATTTTTATCTGCAGTCGTTGGTAATTTTGAAAAATATCGAGAAAGTTTTGACAAATCATGTCATGTACACGTCAAATATTGTTAATATCGCCACCGCAAGCCGCTTAGAGCAGTGCAGCAGTTTATGGCAGCCTGGTTTGTATTTCAGGACCTGCATGGATATAGGGTAGGGTACTATAACCTGGCTGGTGATAAATTAATAGTATTTGAAGTGTTGGTTCCATTTTCAGTCAAAATGACTGTAAATGCTGGTTAATAGCTGATGGCGAAGAACCCCCCGTAGGTGTTCATGGTCGCTCAGTATCGCTCACCCTATTACTGCACCTAACTTATTACCAGTGGAGGCTGGGTCGATATGTAATGTAGGTATTCTTATGTAGTAGAGTATATTATTAAATGTTACCATCATAATCTTATGATTGTTTATCATTCGTTTTTGTTAAAGTGAAATGTTAATATCTTATTTTATAATGTATATGTACTATACCTAGTAAACTTGTTGTAATTTTAAACAGCATTTTATGTTATACCTGTAAGTAAACTATCATGGGGATCAAAAGCGTAGGTACGACAAGAATCACAATATCTCAGAAATGTCGAAGCCGAACCTACAGGTTAAATAGTTAACCTATCAATCAGGGTGACGAAAAATACAGGTGGGCGGTTAGTTGTGCCGGTGAGTGTAATAGAATTCTACAATTATTGCCTTTTCACATGTATACGCACCTTGCCGTGACCATGTGCATGTGAAAAGGGCCAAACCCGGGTTGCAGACCGAAAGCCAAGCTGATCAAGCTTCTGGTCTCTTCTGGTCTCTTGATCCGGCGGGACAGAATATGCTATACTGCCGGCACAACGTACCGTCACAACGCAACGTCGACTGTTTTGAGTGGAGAATGGTCATTTGATTTTCACACCGCAGCTTGACAACGTAGTACCCACTCCTCACTTCACTGCGCTATAGCCCCTTACCGCTGACACAGACATCGATGGAACAAAATAGACGTTTTTAATAAGAATATGATATTATCCGGCACTGCATACCCCAGCATACTGCTTTGTGATCACGAAACTAATGCTTAGTTATCAGATGCGATTTGTTTCCCTTCTCGTATACAAGCTAGCTCGGAAAAGTGGCGCTCGACCTGACTCACTATGGTGAAAACGTCCAGGGGGACGCAGAAGGCGCTTTTTCCTCTATCTCCGTATTAGGCATAACTGGTAGAGGGTCGGGGGATCGGCCAGCATGCACGGCACCACATTTCTTGACCCAAGTGAGTTTCATTCCTCCCATGAGCATAGTAGGGGCAACCGCCGTGCAGAGACAAAATTTACGATGCCCAACTACGTGGGCGGATGATCAATACAATCGTTCAGACGCATAGTACCAGAAACGCAAATTACCTTATACGCGGATGGCCAGAAATGGATTTCGCAAATTACCAGATACGCAAATTACCAGATACGCATACGACCAGGTTTTGTTTCGCAAATTACCAGATACGCATACGACCAGATTTTGTTTCGCAAATTACCAGATACGCATAATGCCCAGATTTTGTTTCGCAAATTACCAGATACCTATTACCAGACCTGGGAATATAGGGGGCAAGCGCTTGACAGATACTAGAAGTTGACTAAATTTTTTTATCGACATTTATGGATATCGATATATTTGTTTTCGATTATTTCATCCAATTTTTTCCAGGTTGAATCGTTCCTTGCCAAAACTGATAAGATTGCTAACAAAAAACAATACACATTTATTTATATTTATAAGAAAGTTCCTGACAGTAAGTGTTACACCTCCGACGGATAGACGTATCTGTCAGTTAAATGTAACTAATGCTGTCTCCTTATTTGACCATAATGACAGAAAAGGATCTCGTTAATTTTAACTGGCGGTTAGTGTTTATTCGGACACTATGAGACAGACCCTAATACTAAAGAAATTCTTTAAAACAAATTAGACAAGACAAGTCTATCTATATACAAACTCTCTACTAGCCTTTCTAATTTGCAAAAAAAAATATTTTCTTGGTGCCAAAAATATCGATATGCATAAATGTCGATAAAAACTTTCGTCAACCTCTAACATTTGTCAGGCGTTTGCCCCCTATATTCCTAGGATTGCCTATTACGCAGGTCTTAAATACCTTTTATACTATAAAAAAGTAAGCAGTAAAAGGGTAAAACACTTGTGGTGGCTAGTTGTTACGAATTTGCTGGCATTTTTCTAGAATGTCCTATTTCGGTACGTAATATTCAAAATTTGATAGTTATTAAGATGCTAGTGCTAGACGAAATAAAAACAACATGTGATGTTAAGTATTACTACTTTATAGTCTATAAAAATTACAATCATAAAATATTTTTCGATATTCCACTTAAATTATGTATGCACACTCTGCTTGCGTAAATCTAAAAGAAAATATAAATGTGGCAGTTTTTTTTAACTAAGCTTTTTACTTCTTCTTCTTCCCACTACTCAAGAGCTTTAAAATTATTAGTTTTCTAAGAAATGAATGGAATGAGCTGGAACGGAATTCAGGTAATTTACGTATAAAATTCTGGTCCTTCACGTATAAGGTAATTTGCGTATCAGGTATTTTGCGTAATTTTAGCATCCTGGCCATTTGCGTGATGGAATTCAGGTAATTTACGTAGAAGGTAAATTACGTAAAAAATTCTAGTCCTGGTAATTTGCGTTTCTGGTACTATGCGTCTGAACGAATACAATACAATAAAATTACTCTATTGCACACCAAATAAGACAAATACACAGGCTGGAAAGAACTTATACAGATTACGTTGTACAAAGGGTGGCCTTATCGATTTGAGCGATCTCTGCCTCTGCAGGCAACCTTTGGATAGATTGGAAGTGCTAGAACAAGTGTAGACGGTGGCGTGTCATACACAAATATTTAGTTTAAAAAAAATACATGAACCTCCTCTGCCTTGCGTCGTTTCCCCATTACTTGGGGTCGTGACCCATCAGCATCACGGAAGTAGCTTCTGAACAATGTCGTGACATGAACCTACTGCTAGCTATAAATGTAAAATTATATACATGAAAATAAATAATAAATTTATTATAAATAAAAATATATTTATGTAGTGTTTATAAATAAATATTAATACTTAAACAGTTTGATGTTGATGTAAGAAAGTATTCGTAGACCATATGTTTGAAAATAGAGAGACTTAGCTTGTCGAATAGAAGTGGGTAGAGCATTCCACAGCATTATGGCATGTACGGTAAAGGATGAGCTATAAGAATGGAAGCTACGGGGCAGTTGGAGAGTGTGTTGAGCGGAGGTAGCGGCTATTGGTTTGGTGGAGATAGTTTCATGATTGGGTTTTTAGGAGTATCTCTGCTAGCAAGCCCGGGAGGTAGCTGTATAGTTCCTTTTATGACATCAAACCACATTTCAGTGTGGAGAAAATGAGAGACTAGCTATAAATCACGAAATAAAAAAATTTTCAAATATTTTTTCTGCGTGTTGGGTTCATATCATAACATTTTCCTAATGATTTAGGGAGTTTATTTAGGTCATTCACAGACCCTCCTTCGTTACCATGGATACACAATTTGATTTTATTAAATTTTCTCTGTGACCAATAAAAACAAACGAACCATCCGACATGTTTTTACCAAACCGGCTACCTGCCTACACCAGCAAGAAAGGACCATTTACCTACCAGATTATTTAAACTAAAAAAACAAACATTTTGGAAAAAGCGGACTTTTATTGAACAAAACATACGTTACAATGTAAAATTTTAGTTTTACCACAACACAAGACGGTCACAAAACTAGACAATTACACTTACAAGCGCACTCTTTGCGCATCTAACAAAATATATCAAAACTTGTAAAAAATTGTATAAAACTGTCAATTAATAGGCTGCTTCTTCGTCCAAGATTTGCCTAAAAATTTAGAAAAAAATATCCGAATGTGTAAAACTTATCGCAAGTTTGTTGGGCGAAGAACCAAACTGTTGGCTGTATGTGGGAGTGCATACCTGATTTTACTTATCATTTTACATATGTAAAAATTCTATAAAATATTGTTAGAGCAACTCTGACATACATGACCTCGGCGGACATTTTCGAACCTTTCATTAAATTTCGCAAGTTCTGCAATATTCAACATTATTAACGTGCGGCCGCAATTTTTGGGCATCCGCTTCGGCGAAGACGCACAGCTGCTAACCAGCACCATACACAACAAACTGTCAAATCACAGAATCTTAAATTCGGGATCACAATCTCAATTTAGCGAATAGATCATTTTCAAGTTAGAAACATTATCCTCCATGCTAGAATTTTTTCTGCAAGTTGAGAATAGATTTTCTTTCCAGTCTAAGTTTCTCTCGCATATGTTAAGAAAAGAATCTGTTCCAGGGCAGTTAAGACTCGCTTCCAATAAATCCAAGTAGGGAATAGAATCTTATCCAAGGAAGGAATAGATTCCTTTTAGTAAATCCATGTTGGAAATAGGATTTAATAACCCAAGTCAACAGAATTTTATCCAAGGCAGGCGTCGAACCTGTTCAGAATGAGTATCCTTCCGCGTTAAAATCAGGAAATCTGATCCAATTCAATATACCATCCGGGACTAAATCCAATTTAATACAGCATCTAAAAATCTATCGTAAATGATAGATATTCATTGCTACAGGTTTTTATACTATTTGGGATCAGATATTACATTCGGAAACAGATCCACCCATTAGTCAGAAACTGAATTCCAACAGATTTTCATCAAGCCCGGAAATTCTTAGGGGATAAGATTTGTGTCCAAAAAAGATTCAAGATTCATAAGCATGACAGTCTCTGTGAGATCTGCAGACTATTTTTGGTGCAACTTCGATGCACGTGGTTTGGTCGGTGGTATTTTGGTATATGAATTGCGGTATTTGCGACACTGGCTCGACTCAATCGAGGTTCACGTGTTTAGTGAACTGGAAAATCTGAATTTCTGCTGCTTTCCGATCTTGAAACTTTTGTTTCCGTTTGAAATGCGCAGAGAGAGCACCAGGCACTAACTTGATGTCCTTGATGACGTCACCGTTAGTGAGGCGAGGTGCTGTGCTTTACATTTCATCGTCTCCAGGCACCATATCAGAGGTTTCGATGGCGACCTCGTCGTAATCCCTCTCGAGCGCAGCCATGTCTTCACGCGCTTCCGAAAACTCACCTTCTTCCATACCTTCACCCACGTACCTGGCCAGAACAAAAAGGTTTAGAAGGGGGGTTTGATTATATTGGTCTTCATGATAATACGGTGAACGTTAGATTTAGAAATTTTGCGATCAATTCTGAAAATATCTACATTTTAATGATTGAAGTACGAAGTAACAAAAATCAAATAAATCAATATGCAGATATATTTCTAAGTATCAATCAATAGAGAATACAAACAAAAATAATCAGCTTTTTTGAAGACGAATGCACACTCTTTGGAATAATCAACTAACAGGACGGCTTGGGTACCAGAATCTCTTTGGGCAGACAGACCCACAGTTTAAGTTAAGTGATAAAAACAGCTTAACATACCTAGCCATCGGTTATAAAACGGTTAGGTACTGACCAGTGAACGAAGGCTCTCTTCGAGTACATGAGGTCAAACTTGTGGTCGAGCTTGCCCCAGGCCTCTGCAATGGCCGTGGTGTTGCTCAGCATGGAGGCGGCTCGCTTCACCTGCGCCAGGTCGCCGCCAGTCACCACCGATGGTGGTTGATAGTTGATGCCGACCTGCACATCAAACAGCTATTACACCGAAACTTTTGATCGGATCATCTCATTATTCAAGATATAGAGGTAATTTAGATTATCGTTAAATTGTTTTCATTGTCATTGTCGTAGATGCCGTTGTTGTAGTAACAAGGATCTGTTCTCATCTTTGCCGAAGGAGCATCTGCCGTCGATAGGTTCTTACGAGTGTGAGCACTTGCATCTTGTTCTGAAACCTAGTGTTATTACCGTTCCCTCATCAATAGGTACTGCTGTTGTCACCTTAGTCCTTCTCGTTCGCATTGAGGTTTATATTCCCTGTATGGGGTAGGTAGTGAGAAATGCCAAGATATACCTACACCGCCCATTAGACTGATAACAATAGAAACAATATAATAGTCTATTTACCCAACCTGCATACCTTTTAACTATTTGTCTACTAATTAGTTTGCTGTTACATTTCAAGGAAACAAAATGCAAAAAAAGTTTGACTCCAGTCGTTTCGCATCTGTTGCTCACTTAAGGTAGACAAACCAACGCGTTCAGCTCGCGTCCGCGGTGGCGTGCGCGGTGGCCATTACTGCGTGTGCAAAAGTTGTGCACACTATCGCGTTCAGGTCAGTTCAAGTCAGGCGTTCACCAGGCTGTCCCTACAATGCTGTCTAATACAGATAGCATGCAGCGTCCAGACGTAAATAGTGATCGCTATCGCCGCGTGCAGACGCTGCAGCCAATCAGAAGACGCATCCATGTGAACAAATCGCGACAATTTCGTACACAACTGACCACCATTGCGCATGCCACCGCAGACGCGAGCCGATTTTGGTTATAACCTTAGTTAGAAGAGGGTTACATTCACCGTCACCGTCGTATCATTTTCAAGAGCGTGGACGTTGTTCTTGATATCTGTAAATCTTACTTTGAACCCAGTAGGGCACCAGTCCACGAAGCGTATCCCGGCTCTGCCCTTCATGGCCGCTATGGCTGCGTTCACGTCTTTGGGCACCACGTCGCCGCGGTAGAGCAGGCAGCACGCCATGTACTTGCCGTCCCGAGGGTCGCACTTTACCATCTGGTTCTGAGGCTCAAAGAGCTCTGATGTTATCTCGGCGACTGACATTCCTTCATGGTATGCCTGGAAAAAAATCTATTATTGCTGAAAAAAGCTAAAGGCACTATTTTGATATTACTCTACGAATGCCTGCTATTTTCATGGTATGTTTACACGCTGCCATGACATGACACATACTAAGGCAGAAAAGCCAATAAGGAACGGTTCGAATAAACAAAAGTGAGATCTTCGTCTGAGGTAACCTTATCTGCAGAGACGACGGGCGCGTAGGCGGCCAGCGGGAAGTGTATCCGAGGGTAAGGCACCAAGTTCGTCTGGAACTCTGTCAGGTCTACGTTGAGCGCACCGTCGAACCGCAGCGATGCGGTTATTGATGAAACCACCTGCGAGATGAATATCGCGTTAAGTTTGTATTAAATTGTCTTATGTGACTTGTAGGTATGTGTGTGATAACTTGTATATTAAGAAAGAAAATTACAATAAAATAGTAGAATTAAATTAAAACTAGTACTTACAATAGAAACAATTGAGCTAACTGCAGACTGTTGCAAACAAATTACAGGTAGCTCAACTGATCCATATCAATACCAGAGATGATTATATTCCAGTCACTGTACAAAAGTTTTAATCTGCTAAATAGGATGCAAAAACCGCCGGTAGGTACCTATTTCTATCTCGTTTCAGTAAAGAGCTAATACAAAAAGGATGAATGAAGAAACGTTTTTGATTTTGAAGATTGGCGAACGATTGCTCAGAAAAATGATCGCTTGGCTCAAAATCACATTAAGGATAGGTAAACAATGAAAATCACCTGTGAAATAAGCCTGTTCAGATTAGCATACGACGGCCTCTCGATGGACAGCCTTCGCCTGCAGATGTCGTAGATAGCTTCGTTGTCGACCATGAAGGCACAGTCTGAATGAGAGATGGTGGCGTGCGTGGTCAGCACTGCGTTGTAAGGCTCCACCACCGCTGTCGACACCTGGTCGTACAACATCTGAATTATAACGCTGTAGGTAATTGTTTTGCTTGCCGAGATGATCCTAGTCTACTTCCTGAAACTAGGGAGTTCTTGCAGTCTGGATTAGCAAGTAGTATTATATTAATAAATAGGATATCAACTCAAAAACTAAGCAGACTTGCCCCCTACATGCCAAGGAAAAACAGAGACGACTTGTTAACTCGCGCGAACGCAAGGTACGGTAAAATTCACCAGAAGTAATTTTGATTCCTCGATTATTTATATTTCGCGTTTTTGCCATGTGTACCACTGTGCTGTGCGTTTCAATAGCAACTTGGGGGGAAAAGGAAGCGACGAGTGAGATGGGTCAGTCAACCGACGCTCGAAGAGGTCAAAGTGTTCGTCGGGTGAGTTTTACCCGCCTAGCGTTCGGCGTTAATAATTTTCACTGGTATGGTATTATTTCAGCATACAATAATCTAAATCTATGGTTGTTAGTTTAGTTATAGATAAAACTCGAGAATAGTTAATATTATTTAGAATGACTTTTGCCATGGTAAAATTTACTTGAAAAAGATTGATTATAATAAAAATAGGTTAAACTAATAAATAAATTAGTTTTACTTCTAGTTTATGGTAATAACATAAAAAGATGTCCAAATAAAAAACATAATATGATAAAACTTGGTATAAAATTATTCAATGTAAGAATTCGGGTGAAAATAACCCAACCTTACGCTCGGTTTAAAAAATTTGAACCTTACGCTCGACGGGTTAAGGTGAAGTGCATTGTAAATAAGGATTTTCATTAGTAACAATAATAGTGAAAGGCTTCGAGTAGGAGGCTGTGATGATCTTCCATGACTCACCCAGTTCAATCAAGATATTAGAAAGCAGTACCTGCCCTACGAAAAAAAAGTAACTCACTTGCGGTGCAGGATATATGGCGAACTCGAGTTTGCTCTTTTTGCCGAACTCGTCGGATAGCTTCTCCATCAGCAGCGACGTGAAGCCCGAACCCGTGCCGCCGCCGAATGAGTGAAATACGAAGAAACCCTAGACACATAATTTGTTATAGTCATAACTTATAGGTTCCATAGAATCAACGATATCGATCAGATCAATTCTACTACAGCTGCTATCCCAACCCGCATACCCATCATGAGGAAATGGGCAAAACCCTTAAGAGATAAAAGCCAACGAGGCACTACTCAAGAGGCCAGTGTTCATGGGATCAATACAGGCTGTTGGTTGAGGTGAGGTGGTGGATCCTAGAGACCGCTATATTTTGAAAATATTGGAAATTTTTCTACGCGTTATTTGCCAGGCTCGGTAGAACTCGCATGTTGGTAGAGGCTGTTTTTTTATGCACATATATATTATTATGTTAGTCGATATCTTCGCCAATTATTGTCACATTTTAATTAGAGAATTATTCCGAAGCGATGTCATAAAAGTTTTATGCGACTACGATTTGTCCTAAAACGAAAAATTATCGGTCTTGGTCCCTTACGAAAGAATGTTTTTTTTTTAATAATTTAAAAATTTACTGACGTTTCTCTTCTTGAATTGTGCTATTAGACCTTTTATAGTAGGGGAGTGAATGTCTTTGTCAGTGTTATCATCACGCACGGACTACAGAATATCCTGATGAAGTGTCTTAAAAGTCAAGGGTTGAAACCATTCTAGATCAGAATAGGTAGTTTTCGACACCGCTCCGTGGGAATTGCACCTCGCACGCGCCATTTCGATATTCTGTAGGTAATCTGTGTTATTACGCTGTGGTGTGAAAATAAAAGTACTGCGTAGTAGTCAAGAGATGCAAGTTAGATTCGGCCTCCAACTTCATAAAATGTGGTTCAGAGCATAAGTATTGATACCAAAACGTTTCCTTCTAGAGGTCCTGGATGATCTCTACTAAATGCAGCCACTCTACCTCAGTGAGGCTAAGGCTCCTAAGAGCCTGCTCGAGTAGACTGCTATTGCTCTCAGGATACAGCTATCTACGCGCGTAGTTTTATTCTTCTAGCATTCGTGTTTTCGAAGAAGTCCTAGAGGAGAGGGTCTACCAGCTCTTACCTGCAGTCCTTTGCATTTTTTTGATAGTTTCTCAATCCCCATGTGTAAAACATGGGTGGAACAAATGAACGAATGAAGTTACAAGCTTCTACAGCAGCCTGATGTGTTAAGTATGACCTTCGGGATCGTACGTATAATGCGTATAAGCGATAGTACGAGGCTGCTGTAGAAGCTTGTAACTTCATTCCACTGCATTTGTCTGACAGCTTCTCAACCTTCATGTGTCCATAGCAAGTAAAGAACTTCCAGATAATAAAGCAAGTCCTAGTGAAATAAAACGTCAAGTGCGAGTTAGACTCGCGCATCAAGGGTTCCGTACAAACTCCTACTCTTTAGCAAAGAAATCAGTCAAATCCAGACGAATAAGGCACAATGATTTTCTGATTTGATAACGATTATGACGTAACTTATTTAGTCCCTCGAACTATTGGCGTCTCGAGACTAAATAAGTTACGTCCAACCCTAGTGTAACAATGTACTATTTTGTATGAATAAACCACAAATTTACGGTTTTCTGATTTTTTTCTTTACTTGTGTTATAAGACCTTGCTTCTCACCAATTTTCATGGTTCTAGGTCAACGGGAAGTACCCTAAAGGTTTTTGATCCACGGCGAGATAAAAATTTTTTTTTTTTTGTGAATAAACTACAAATTTACGGTTTTCAGATTTTTCCCTTTATTTTTGCTATAAGACCTTGCTTCGTGCCAAATTTCATGGTTCTAGGTGAACGGGAAGTACCCTATAGGTTTTTGGTCCATGGCGAGATTCGAAAATTATTTTTTCTGCGAATAAACTACAAATTTACCGTTTTCGGATTTTTTCCTTTACTTGTACTATAAGACCTTGCTTCTCACCAAATTTCATGGTTCTAGGTCATCGGGAAGTACCCTATAGGTTTTGTGTGCATGTGATTCCCTTGGAAAATTGAAAAAAAATAGACATAAACAGCTGTAACTTTTGATTGCGTTGACTTAGAAGTTTGATTTATATCGAGGCTTCAAGAGGTTACGAGCCTGCGTATATGATGTGAATATCAACTCGATAACTCTACGCGTTTCTGAGAAAAGTGGGTTGACAGACGGACAGACGGACAGACGGACAGACGGACAACAAAGTGATCCTATAAGGGTTCCTTTTTTCCTTTTGAGGTACGGAACCCTAAAAACCAGTGTGCGGCGGCCCAGATGAGACTGCTGAGTAAGCTTTCTGCAGTCCGGTGTATTGGTCCAGACAGGATCTTAACCCACATGTGTATATGACAAGGTCCAGACACCTTGCGGCCGGTTGAGCGACACCTTCGAGAGGTAATGCCTCTATTAGAGGCAGCCCTAACTAGAGAAAAAATCACATACCGCACGCCCGGCTGTGTTTCCGCTGGGAGACTTTAAACTGGTGGACCAGCCCTAATGCGAGTGTCTACGTCTCAGCTCCGTAGGTCATGACGGGTAGGACACACCGATTGAAAACTTTCGTTTTCAAGCATTGCGATATGAATGACGAGTAGACGACGTAGTTTCCCTGTCCAACCTAGCTGGATAAGCTTATGTTTTAAGTTGAAGCTGCTTCTAAAATATGTTGCTCGAATGAGGTCCTAGCTAGAGGAAGACTATACCTGCAGCCCGGTGCATTGGTCAGACAGCTTTCTAACTCGCTCCATGACGGGGCCCAGCACCTCGCGGCCGGTCGAGTAATGCCCGCGCGCGTAGTTGTTCGCCGCGTCTTCTTTGCCAGTGATTAGTTGCTCAGGGTGGTATAGTTGGCGGTACTCCCCGGAGCGGACTTCGTCTGGCGAGTGGTGAAGATGATGGATAAATGTCTGGTCAAGAGCTATATGTATAAATATGGACAGAGGGCGTGACTGAAATAGTGAAATAAAATGGTGGTGATTGAGAAGTAGACTGCAGATAAATTGGTTGCAGCGATGGTAAGAAAACATTTGCTTAAGCTCTAAATTATTTTGCCTACAACAGTGATAGCAAATTAAAATTAAAGCTGCCAAATTCGTTTAAAGCTGCTGAAAAATTACCTGAAAACAAAGCATACCTATGACAGTAGCTTCAAGGTCCACCATCACGACTCTCGGTACCATCTTCCCTCTATCCGCTTCGGAGAAGAAAGTGTTGAAGCAGGAGTCTGATTGCGTGGGCGCTGATGGCAGGGTACCGTCCGGCCTGATGCCGTGCTCGAGGCAGTACAGCTGCCAGCAAGCAGCGCCCATCTGCACTCCCGCTTGCCCGACGTGGATCGATATGCACTCCCTCTGCTTACCAAAAACAGGTGGCACGTTATTCGATAGTGTAGAGCGTTATTTAACAGATTGAGGTACGATTTTCAATAGTCCACGAATACCGGTAGACTAATGATCTCCGCGAACTCGGCGCCATCAGCGATAGACTGCTCAGAGACGAGATGCCTAAAAAGTCGTGGATCGAAGGCCAAGATCCACTTTAGATCGCAGAGCCACTGAAGTAAATTGACAGCTAATGACAGGGCTTTTGTCAAAGTAAAAACTTTCTGAAATTTTGTTACAAGTAGGTACCTACCGGATTTGTGACTTTACAACTAGACTCCTAGGATACATACTACCACCATTGCCACCTGAATAATAGGTAACTACAGATTACGTTTACATAAATAATACGCAACTCATCGCAAAATAAAAATAGTCGGAGTTGGAATGAATTACATAGTTTCTAAATTACTACGCTGGTGGGAGTACTATAAGCGCTACTAGTTTGAAACTGTGTAATAAACTACGGGGCTGAGGTTGAAGGTGTATTTTGTATTTTGTTTAAGTTGGGCAGTAAGTATTTAAACTACCATAAAACACTTACCATAGTTTATACTAGTAATTTTGATAAAAACTGTATAAAAAATAAATAAAACTAAAACAGTTTAGCTATCAATTTTAAAACGACGGTAAATTTTGAAAAAAAAAGTGCGAATCACGTTACCCGTCCGATGGGCATACCGATTTTGAAATAATGTATTCGGTTTTCAATTACTCCGAGGTTTTTTAAAATTTTGACTGACGGCCAGTAAAGTTACCAAAAAGTTTGAATACGTTGAAAGGGCTAGCAAAAAGTTTTATCATTTATTTTATGGTCCGGGTGGGTCGATAAGTACTGAAGAGTTTTAGTGTTTAGTAGAGTTTTACCTACAAGTTTCATCTTACAAACGCAATCTGGCTTTGGATTTGTAATACTAAGTGGACCCTCTTGAATTTTCCTTGGAGGAATATATATATTGGATAGGTAAAAAGAAATCAAACTCATTTCAAAGTTTCAAATAAGTTTTGAAAGAAAAATCCAAACCGTCCGAGGGTGGCAAGTGGACAAGTCATGGGGGAGGACCCCATTTAGAGCACAATGCCAGATCGATGGGGCAATAGGGCCCACCGTTGGGCGTTCAGTTGACGGCACCAGGCACCCTTCTTTTATGCAGTCGGTGTAAGTTAATTTGCATTTTTGACGCTTGTTAGCTTTGAATATTTGATTTTCACATTTCTAGAGATGAATTTACAAAAATGTTTGTTGTTGTCGAATTTTAACTATATAAAACACCGAAGATTTTTGTAATAATCCTTACTTTATGTACTTATTTTTAAATTAAATAAATAATAACATATTGTTGAAATTAACTCTATCTGTCTGTCACGTTATTTATGTTAAACGCCTGATTTCAAGGCATATTAACTTGCTTACTGACACAAGGAATTTACCAATCTATCAAAAGCAGATTGAAAATTACAAAGATTATTTTTGCATCTATCGTCAAAGAGCTTATAAAAAGAATTTTATAAAATGGTCCTTTAAATATCTACTTACCAAAAATTCTAGTATATCACGGAACGTAGGATCCTAGGATCTTTGCTACTTACAAAAAATAGTTTGAGCGAATGCAATACATAAAAAAAAATACTGGACAATTAGCATATCAGCGTTAAGTAATTATTACAATACAATACATAGATACACAGAAAACACCCAGAACACCTGGTGCAATGTCTGATGAAATATCTTCAGATCGTACAATCTAGGTCTTAGTCTGGTCACCTCATGGTACTCGTACTTAGAAAAGAGAATGGTCAAAACTAAACGAACCCGGTTCAATTATAACCACCATGACAATATCACAAAACCAGTCGTGATAAATCAAATCAAGTCCTTCACACCTAGTTCACGGTGTAATCCTTGTAAACAACTATTCAAATGCAAAAGTTCTATCCCTTTGACTACATTGTTTTGAATATTTAATTGTGTGACATTGTGTGGTAGGCGAGAGCCCGATGTGAATCTATTTGCTATGGTTTGGAGTAGCAAATATGTGAATAATCTACGGTAATGAGTTTATAGGTTTGTAAAACAACTTTTATTCGTTATTAATAATTTTTATTTGCCAGTATGTAAGTACAAAAGTTCTTAATCTACACTAATATTACAAAGAGGCAAGAGGATATATGAGTATTTTTGTATGTAACGAATAAACTTAAAAACTTAGTGCGTATAGTACATATATATCGACGCTTAAGATCTGATTTCAAAAATTATTTTGCCTTTAGAAATCTACATCACTAATAAAGGCTATAAAATGTAACCGTGCGAAGCTGGGGCGGACCGCTAGTATTAAATATATAGAATCCTTATATTAACTCGAATGGTCTCTTGAATATGTTCTCACGACGTTATATTCATTTTGCAACATTGCTTTTTGGCGTTGTCAAATTTCAACAACCATCGTACCTATTCGAAAAGCTTAACTTCTCTGACCGACACGTTCGATTTTCAACTCGATTAATTTGCCCACGCCACAGAACTACTGCCTTTCGTGGCAGCTTCCGGTATGCTGCCACAAAATGCTGGAACAATTTACCCCCTCCAATTAAAAATGTTAAATCCATTTATTCTTTTAAAAAATCCCTTAAGAAACTTCTTTGAACGTCACAAGAAATTCCAGTTGGCAGTCGTTCTGTGTGCCAGTTTAGTTTTAGATAGCGTTTTAAAAGTAACTCAAAATTGAAACTATGTATAAGATATAACGGCATTTTACACATTTGTTATGTAACATTTAATCTGAGGCTTATATTTTTTGTTTAGTTTTTAAAAGTTTTTTGTAAGCGCGTGTCACAGCGGAGCTCTGCTTGCGCACATTGGGAGTCGCATAAAACCAGCGCTCATTAGCTGCCGATGCCCCCTTTTTTGTCACTTATTTTTCTTTGTTTGTCTTTTCTTTTTAATTTGTGTTATTGTGACAAAAATAAAACCTTTTTACTTTTACTTTTACTAAATATGTCTATTTACAATCTACCTATTATGGTGTGCAAAATTTTGTAGAACGATTTTAAAAAATAATGATTCTAGATGTCGATAATATTCTATTTAAATTTACAATAAAAAGGTGTTAATCAGTTCATAGAATACAAAAATACACATTTTCACACTACGCGACAGCGGAACTGCGCAGCCGCGTCAAATTAGAACAAATCACCAAAAAGGCCGCGCAGTTCCGCTGACGCGTAATGCGATCAGTCTCAAAAGATTTCGAGAACACCTAACGATTGGGTAATTTATTGTTGATAGTAATGGCATGATAGTAGCTGACAAGGCGGGACAAACAATCTTTGCCTTGTATGTCCAATCAGGACTTCTGCATGTGTTTTACAATACTGCCGGTATTATACATCTCTAATATCTCTATGTAAGATGCAGATAGCGCTAAAATCTCAGAACAGAGAAATAATAGTCGAAATAAGATCGTTCTGTTTTATGGTCAAGTCTGAAGGGCATAGGTACACAAAATACTTCATTCTATGTGAAGCAAGTGAACTCGCGACCAGAAAAGTTTGTTTCTTACTAAATTGACGTTGGTTGGACCAAATTTGTTCAACGAACACTTTCCATCATAGTTCAGTTGAAATAACTGATAAATATTGCTAAGCCCTGACAAATAACTGTCGTTGTGAGGGGTAGATGGTATCTGGACAGTTGATCCGAGATACATCTGAGAGATAGCACTAATGTACCGATCGGATCTCCAAGGGGGATCAGCAGATTTATCGTGTTCAGTTTTTTTTGCACTTGTTGAAAAGCTCAACAAGTTGGCATAATTCCAAGGCAGTAATGTACCTCACATAGAACTCACGGAATAAAGAGAAAATGCGGAGGACAATTTTTATTTATTTTTTTATTTTATTTTAGACAATTTCAAATAATGCAATGATCGTCATCAGCCGTATACGTCCACAGCTAAACATGAGCCAAACCAAAACGAGCGACACCACGAACGAAATACACAAATACAAAATTATTGATTTGTTTCAATTTAATAATCAAGGTGTTCGTTTTCACAAATAATAACACAATGCTTTAAAAGTAGTACATAAAATTAAACGGGAATTTCTAAATGCTCCAGAGTTTGAACTAAACAAAGCTAAATTACAGGCATTTTAATGTATAATTAGTACGTTATAGGTACATTAGAATGCCTATAGCTATTGTCTCAGTGATCTTAAAGCCATAAAACTGCCATATTTCGAGCAAAAAATGTCCAATTCATAGAACACAAAAGAGAAAAGAATCATCCAGACCAGTGACATCCAACAATCAACAATGCCGCGAGGTGTGGGCCAAATAAAAAATCCCATTTTGCCCACGGAGGCGGAATAATAACCGCTTTTTACCTCTAATCCGGATCAGATAACGTACGGGTCTCTCATTGGGATTGGTACACGGAATAAAAGCGTTCTGTGAATAGTGAGCTTTATATTTAGTTAAAAGCATGTTCTTGTTCTGCAAACGTAGTGTAGGACGCCCTCCGACCAGATGGGATGACGATTTGCGAAAGACTGCTGGCAGATGCTGGATACGGCAAGCTGAAGACAGGGCGCTATGGCGCTCATTGGTGGAGGCCTATGTCCAGCAGTGGACTGGTATAGGCTAATGATGATGATGTTCTTGATTATTGAAATAAGAGACAGATTGAAATAATATAGGTACCCTGGAGATTTCTATACTTAGTCGAGTCAATAGTGAAAACAGTTTCAAAATGTAGAACCTAAAATTATATTTAAAGATATGACTAGTTCATTGAATAAGCTTCGATATATTAATAGGTATTTCAAAAGTTATTTATTCAAGAATTGGGTAAAACGATTTTTGTTAAATGTGCCGATATTAAATCCCGAGCCTTCGAGCGGGATGGTGAAAATTTATTTTTAACTAAAAAACTATCGTTTGACGAATTCAAGATGAATTTGAGCGGGTTATCTACGAACCTATGTAGTTTGTGATGTATTAACAACGCCAATACCACAGAACAGATCTAGAACAAATCTAGAACAAATTTTTATATAAAATCAGCTGTAAAAATAAGTTCTAGACATGGACTTTTGATCTCTTTCTTGCTGCGAGCAGAAGCTTTATAATATATAAAAACCTGGTCTAAACACGACGACGAGGAATATAACATTCGAGTTCCAAAGTATTCGGTCACATTATATTTGGGTGGTAATGTACAGAACCCTGCGCACCCTAATGCGATGCCGTTTTGATATTCATGATCATTCCCGAAGGATTTTCGGGGATTTAGAGGATCAAAGAACTACTGCGATATTTAATTACCAACATTTATTTAATTATTTTTAATTTAAGTTTTAAATGAGGCACTCTGCTAGAGTGATCACTAGATTCATTTTGATCATACACATTTAAAATAAAATAGGTGAAATTACACATTAGTGTTACAGAACAACTTAATAAATATCTAAGATTTCAATAATTTCATTCTTAGTTTATACTGAAATATATATCTTACTTGCCACCTACTTAATCTATCATTAACTTTTTAAATCTCAGGAAACTAAACTAGTTAGAAATACCGATGAGATTTACTTATTTACCTTTATTTCGTATTTCAGAAGGCCATTAGCTCAAATAATATTTATTTAACAATGAGAGTTACTTTGTCACTTAAATACCTTATTTACCGACTTCAGTAGGATGTTCAATGTTGTGCTGACTGTATTTATTTTTATTTATGTTCGTGGAGATTTTCCTCATCAAGAAATGAAAGAAGTTCCCAAAATGACCGATTTCGGCGGGACTCGAACCCACGCTTCATCCACAGTACGATGCTCTACCCAACTAAGCCACGAAATCTTAGTCGGTTCCATCGAAAATCTTTCTCCTTCAATTATGGACCGATTTTAAAAATTATTTTACTATTGTATAGGAATTGATCTCGAAATGGTTCCATAAAAATATTCCCTAGGATAAGATTTAAAAAATTAGATCGCGCTATCGAAGTGTTACTTCCAAACTCGTTTTCACTATTTAGGATTTTCAGGTCCGTTAATAGTTTTGTAAAAACACGCCAAATTATTGCAATATGTACGTATAACCTTAAATCGATTCAACCACAAAAATTCTTAGTAATAATAAAAGCAAACAGTAGCTTGCAGCTCTAACTGCTAAACTAACTGCGCCTGCGGCGGTTACATAAAGGCCAGTAATTAAATCTTGAGAGAAATGAGGGTACGGCGTACTTGTACCTCGTTATTGGGATTTTAGAATGGCATGATGGTTCCGTATTGTATACTTTTATTACAGGAGGAGTTAGAAGAAAGTTAGGACTTCTATCGAAATGTAGAGCATGGAGCTAAGAAAACATCTGTTGTAGAAACACACATAAATTTGGCAAGGTCTAGACAAAGTCGGTAGTAACAGATGCAAAGGAACCAGAAGGGACATGGCAATCTTTAGTGTCAGAGACTTATAATAAAGTATAAAAAACATATTTTTAGACTTGAAATCTTCCTGGTAGAAATTGTTAGCGAAAGAATAACCGACTAAAAGCGTAAAGCGAGCTGAAATTTTGCACACGAAAAGATATACATATATACTGTACCTGGTAAAGCATATATACTATTTTAAATCTAGTATATAAAAGGACGTTATCGCTGCTGATCCGGGTTCGGTTTTTGTTTTAGTGAACCCTAACAAAGTAACGGAGGGTGCGCACAACGCACCCGCCAGGTGCCTCTGCTCTCGCGCACAAAAGATTTGACTTTATTTTATTTGTGATTCTGCGCGAGTTTATGGACTTGAATGGGGAAATAAATAATACGAGTATTTATAAAACTTGCCCATAAAATCGATCTATTGCTGTTCGCCATTATTGAGACTAGCGGATTCGGAGGACGATATACCACTGGATAGTGGAAACGTTATGGTCCTGTGGAGTTTGGGATTTGCTTTTAACACTTACTTACACTTTTACTTTATTGATTTTATTGATGACGAGTGTGGAAAGAGAAAACAAAAAGATTATGCAACGGCCACATTACGAGGCGAATATATTTTAAAAATACATATATTACATATTTATCCATTTTCTTATCGTTAATTTATCTTGTTTATAAAAGGCAAAAAAATGCTTACGCCTGTAAAATAAATAAATAAATAGTGCTGAACAATTCACACAGCATTATCTAGCCCCAAGCTAAGCAGAGCTTGTGTTGTGGGTACTAGATAACTGATATACATAATATAATACGTTACATAAAAACGACCAGAGCACCCTGAACAAATGTCAGCAGATCGTACACACATTTGTCGCGAGGCGGAAATCGAAGCCGCAACCACCTGCGTCGCAGGCAGACCTTCGCCCACCGCGCCACATAAAATCCTTTTGATGAGTTGCAATTTAGCGGCGCGAAAGGTATTCGTCTTCGCGATGATAGGACGAATTGCTTGAGCTGACTAGTCGCGACAGCGCAAATCTTCGCTTTATCGTCATAGTGTGGGCGTAGCATTAGTTGCCGAGTCACAGAACTATATATTGTATTCAACGAGGAAAAGAAAAAAAATGTTAGTTATTTCAAGTATGCCTTAAACCCAGTTTTGTTGGGAAATTCATTACGAACACAAAATATAATTATGACTGAATTTTAACATTTTGTCACCACAAAAAACTAAATCTCTTACCCCACTTAAAACCAACACCGTTTCCCTCAAACCGTGTTTTGTACCGAAAATCCATTTTTTGATAAAACTCCCATGAATGGATGCATTGTGCTGGTGCAACGACGCAGTTCGGCAGATGGCTACCCCACGATAAGGGTAAACGGTTTGACACCATGCCAATCGGTCATGTTGGTAAATAGATTTTGGTAAACAGAAATTTGGGACTTACCCTACCTAGAGTAATACCTAAAGAGATGATACGCTGATAGCAATTTCAAAAGATCTGAAAAGTACATCAAATTCTGTGTAACCCACCGGTTTTTCCAACCATAAAAATATTTTTTTCATTTTTTTTATTTGGGAAACAAACAGTTCTTATCAATTTAACCAAAAACTACTAAATTATCACTTAAACCAGAAATTAAAAAATTATAAGTATACCAATAAAAAAACTTATTCGAACAAATAGTTCATATATTCGCATTATCAACTCAAAAAATTTATTTGTTTTTGTATGGTTATATAAATTTTCTCCATTGCAGCAGCGAAAAAATTGTACCTTTATAATTATAAGCTTAGTTAACTTAAAAGAAATTGAGTTGTCGTTCAATGCATTATTTATTATCAGCAATTATGCTTGAAATCCGTGAAACTAGCATGTTATTGGTAAATTGGTCACGCGTGGGTGTGGTCCTTAGTTTGGCATCCTATTTAGAGTTTCATTAAAAATATAATTTCTTTACTCAAAGCTCTGTTTTGGCTCGTTAGGGCCTCTAAGTTAACTTACTTTGCTCGAATCTACGCTCTATAATTTGACTTTTTGTTAACTTTATAAGTTACATAGCTACATATGTATTTGTGTATCGATCACCACTCATATGGGCCCAATGTCATTAGGACACCGGTGGCGCCAACGTTCGCGCCATCATGGTGTCATAAGCTACCAAGCGAGAAACACCAAAACAAGCATTACCGCCACTAGTGTTGGAGTGAAAGAGACGCCTAATAGCTATATACATATGTATAGAGTGTAATGGTTGCGCCAACAGCGGATGATTTGGTTGTCAGCAAGAAAAATAGGTTTCCTTTCACACAACTGCAAATTTTGTTGGTGGCGGGACCGGTGGCGCCACCATGGTGTCCTAATAGGATACGGCCCTTCGTCCACAGCTGAACGTATCTCCTCCAAACAAGCGGAGTTTTACCATGATCACTACCCTTGGCAGGTGGATTGGTGACCGCAGTAGAGGTGTTAAAAATACTCTGAAGGAAGCAGCTGCCATTCCTCTTTTAGGTTCCCCTAGTCAGGCTCTTAACGACATCCACGGACTGAGTTGGAGGGTCGATTCTTACGTCGAGACCGCCACGGCTAATATACCATCAAAGTCATGCTAAATTCTACAAAAATAAATTATTATACATATAACGCTTCAGCTCAATTTTCGGCTTCATATTATTACTAGTAGTTATTTTAAAATATTATTGCGCTACGATGCTTATTTTATAAGTTGCACTTAACCATATGCACGCCACTTGTATATTTAAGTAATTTGCCACCAATCTGGGTATCATAGACCAATATCGTAAATACAGACACGCGCACGGCACACTTTTACGCCTTGGACACGTGCAAGCCACACTTTGACACTTGCGACTATGTGCGAGCAACACCACGACGCCTACATAATTTTCAATTTAAATCATTATTATAGACAGCATTTTTTTAACACTATGTGCATAGGTCAATGTTTTGTTTACTATGGCTTCGCTTCTTGGGTAAGATAATCGAATAATTATTGTAGGTAAATTGACGGTTTTGATTTTATTCATTGTACTTCAAAGTTGTATTGTACGCCTGTTATTATCGTATTTAATAGAACTTGCCTTAATAAGTCTACCTATCTTTATGAACGATCTATGTATACGCTGTTGGCGTTCCTTTCTTAATAAATAAATAAAGTTTACCGAAGAAGCTGCTTGTGCGGATTGCTGACCACCAGCTAAGCTAACTTAGTTTTAGCTTAGCTCGAATAATCTTTCAAAACAACACAACACAACGCGTAAAATTTATTATTCCTAAGATTATTATATATATAGATATCCCCATGGGCACTTAGTTGATCAAACGTGCCATATAGGTAGTATTTATTTGATCCGTTTTCACTTGTTGATCCGGGTGGTATTAGTTGATCCAATGCCGCATCACCCGTACGTACGTGGATCCGAACGGAGCCACAAGTGTCACCATCAGAAATAATAATAATTACGTGTGTTTTATACAAATCCACCTTTTTGGCGTTTTAGCACTAGTTGATCCGATTCAAATGAGCCAATCAGAGCCCACCGAGCTCAGCCATTGGTTGCTTGCGCCCTAAGCCTTTCGTTTCACCTAAATCTAACATTTTAAATTATCAGTTTGATTCTTTGCTGATTTTTATAAAACATCTTAGCAGATTATTGTTTATAGCTGTTTTGTTTGACACATTTTAAGCAGAACAACTAAAGCGCGGATCCCGGCTCTGATTTTTCAAAATTACTTAGGAAATTTCAAAGGGTGTTAAAAATGTTAGTCCACAGCTGGACATAGGCCTCCCCTAATGAGCACCATAGCGCCCTGTCTTCAGCTTGCCGCATCCAGCATCTGGCAGCAGTCTTTTGCAAATCGTCATTGGGGGCATCCTACAATACGTTCGCCGAGTCGCGGTCTCCACAAGGTCAAGAACACGTTTACCCTAGCGGTTGTCGGTTCTTCTAGAGATATGGCCAGCCCACTGCCACTTCAGCTTGCTAATGCTATTTCGATAACCTTTGTTCTCTGTCGGATGTATTCGTTGCGAATCCTATCCTTTAGAGAAACTCCGAGTAAAGCTCTCTCCATAGCTCGCTGGGCGATTTTGAATTAGTGGACCCTTCCTACCGTGAGTGTCCACGTCTCAGCTCCTTCGATCATGACGGGTAGGACTGATTGAAAACTTTCGTTTTCAAGCATTGCGTAATGGGTGACGAAAAGACTCGACGTAATTTCCCGAACGCTGCCCAACATAGCTGGATCCTCCTCTTGGCCTCCTTCTCGATTATTTTTTTACCCAACTGGAAATTCTGCCCAAGTTAAGTGTACTCGGCAACAATTTCGAGAAGGTGGCTATGTACGACGTCCGCTCCCGGATCAATGTGGTCATTGATAATGACCTTGGTTTTATCCAAGTTCATGCCAAGACCGATGCTTCGTGAGGCTGAAGCTAGGCCGTCCAGCATCAGGTTCAGCTGCTCCAGCGACTCCGCCATGAAGACTTATGTCAGCAGCGAATAGCAGGTGTGAAATGTAATCGCTGAGCCTGTGTTTAAACTGCTGGCCCTTTACTTGGACACTCATGGTGGCGGCATCATACAGACATCTCAGCACCTCGATATAACGATAGTCTACTTGGTAACGCTGTAAGGATTCCAGAACAGCCCAGTTTTCGACAGACTCGAAGGCCTTTTCATAGTACACAAAGGCCAGACACAGGGGCTGATTATACTTTTCGGACTTCTGTATAATCTGCCGCACTGTGTGTATGTGGTCTATGGTGCCATATCCTCCGCGAAACCCAGCCGGTTCCGGTGGCTGATACTCGTCGAATCTCCTGGCGAGACGATTTGTGACTACTCGTGAGAAAAGCTTATAGTTGTGGCTCAGGAGTGTGATGAATCTGTAGTTTTTAAGAAGGGTTTTATCTCCCTTCACAAAAAAGAGCACCACCAAGCTGCCGCCCCACGCTTTGAGTTGGGAGTTATTCCACTGTGATGGACTGTGTTGAACAGGTTCTGTAGTAGCTCCTGTATAACAGGGGCTGCTCCTGCCTTCAGAAGCTTTGAAGTAATGCCGTTTTCCCGGGGGCTCTTCCATTTTTAAGCTGCCTCAGAGCCATCACGATTTCGTCTTGACTGATTTCTGGCAGTTTGTTGGTGTAGTGACGTGTCAGGGTGGCTCTGGAATCGTAGTCGTCCCGTTGCGCACGAGGGGCATGCATGTGCAGCGTATAAACGGCTATAGAAATTATCTATCTCGGCAGAGGTCTCCGGCTTCGACAATACGGTCCTCCCATCGTGCGTTTTAAGCTTCGTCAGGTGGCTCCTGCCATGTTGCTAAGTGAATACTTTGAACCCTTGGTTTTCGGCGTATGTTGGAGCTTCGAAGGTGACGCCGTACCATATTCGCAATTTGCTTGTTCAGGTCTGACCGCTCTGACGAAGTTGTTTCGATGGTTTCCCGTCTTTTTGCCACCAGACCGAGAGTCTCATCCGAGAGTTTGGACTTCTTTCCAGTGCGCTGCTTATTGCAGAACTTGATGCCCTCCTCTATCAAATTATGTAGGGTCTCGTCAGCGTCATCAGTGGGTTCCAAGGCAGCAAAACACTCCTCGAGAAGCTGCTGAAACTTCTCGGTGCCCGCTATGATAATGGACAGGGTTAGGTTGGAGCATGGATTTCATCAGACGGTTTCTTTCATGGTTCAAGTTGGTATTCAAAGAGCCTCGGAGGTGATCAGATGCTGTATTGAACCTGTTGATCACTGAGACATCTCTGAATATGTGCTTGCTGTCCGTTATGATAAAGACGATCTCATTTTTGTCTCAGTGTCGGGGTTTCACTATTTCCACTTCCTTAGAGGCAGTTCTTCGGGGGGCGCTGCTGCCACCCCCCGGTGTATATCCCTTAGTCGCCATACACCCACGGGAAGAGTTGGGTGGTGCAATTCTAGGCCGACATGACACAGCTAGAACAACAAACACCTTGTATTATTTATCACTTGATACGTGCGCACTGCGCAACATAAACGTAAACGCACACGGCGATTACAACTCACACTGCGATGCGCTGATGACAGTCTTGATGACGGAGTCGCTGGAGGAGCTTAACCGACGCATCGGTCTTGGCATGAACTTGGAAAAACCAAGGTTCAATGGCCACATTGATCCGGGACCGGTCGTCGTACATGGCTATCTTCTTGAAATTGTTTCCGAATACACTTACCATGGGCTGATTCTGCAGTTGGGTAAAAACAATTTCGAGAAGAAGGCCAAGAGGAGGATCCAGCTAGGTTGGGACGCGTTTGGCAAACTACGTCAAGTCTCCTCGTCATCCATACCGCAATGCTTCAAAACGAGCGTCCTTCCCGTCATGACCTACGGAGCTGAGATGTGGACACTCGCGGTAGGGCTGGTCCACCAGTTTAAAGTCGCCCAGCGAGCTATGGAGAGAGCTATGCTCGGAGTTTCTCTAAAGGATAGGATTCGCAACGAATACATCCGACAGAGAACCAAAGTTATCTACATAGCTCAAAGGATTAGCAAGCTGAAGTGGCAGTGGGCAGGCCAAGAACCGACAACCGCTAGGGTAAACGTGTTCTTGAGTGGAGACCACGACTCGGAAAACGTAGTGTAGGACGCCCTCCGACTAGGTGGGATGACGATTTGCGAAAGACTGCTGGCAGATGCTGGATGCGGCAAGCTGAAGACAGGGCGCTATGGCGCTCATTAGGGGAGGCCTATGTCCAGTAGTGAACTGGTATAGGCTGATGATGATGATGATGACGTGCGCACACAACTTGACTTCTAGAGTCATAATGAAAACAATATCGGCCTTCACATGTGAAAGTGGATGCAGCAATGTATGGAGCACTGCAAATATTATAGATACAGAGCCAACAAATACTGAAGTTTATGCGAAAAAAATATACCTAACTTTCATAAGATAGTTTCTTATGTCGGATCAAATAAAGCTCTAATTTTGATAATATAAATGGAACAGATCAACATACGACTTTGGATTTGGTATATAAAACTCAGTCAACAAGTGTTTGAGCATTTCAAAATTTTGAACGTTACGGAGTCGTTTAGGTTTGTCTACTCTAGGCGGATTTAGCAATGTATGGAGCTTTGCAAATATTATATAAACGGAACCAACAAATACTGAAGTGTATTCGAAAAAGTTACCTACTTTACTTTTATATTCAGTTTCGC
Organism: Eupithecia vulgata; assembly: GCA_946478455.1. Lineage (NCBI taxonomy): Eukaryota > Metazoa > Arthropoda > Insecta > Lepidoptera > Geometridae > Eupithecia > Eupithecia vulgata. Next base: position 14,906,419 of record OX297866.1, read on the forward strand.
TTTGTCGGATCAAATAAAGCTCTAATTTTGATAATATAAATGGATCAGATCAACTTACGACTTTGGATTTGGTATATAAATTGGAGCCAACAAGTGTTTGAGCGTTTCAGAATTTTGACCGTTACGGAGTCGATTGAGTTCGAGATCGTAACGAAAAAAATGTCGAGTACATCACTTTCTCGATGAATACGTTTGGCAACGTCGCTTTCAAATTTGCGCCGTTGCCACTCCGGGCGAGATCTATACAACCGGAGTCGAGTAATAAGGGGGAAAAGGTGGAGTCCGGAATGCAGGGAAATCGGGCTGGATCAACTTAGTGCCCAAGTTGGTATTTATATATATATATATCAATTTATATTATATATATCAATTTGTTAAAGTCTCTTTAATGTACTTGTATTATTAAAAATATAATACATACCTACATACATACGTATGTATTAAAATTGATTCCACGTCTTTAGTAGGATACCCGTGTGACTATTTTTCAAGTTTCGTAAACCCTACTCTATAATACCCAAATGAACTATGAAAATGTTTATAATCTGGCGCCTAAGCTAACACTTCAAGGCCAAAAAGTAGGTAAGTAGCTACTTTTTGTTGTCCCATTTTTTGAAATGACACGCTCGTTTTCGAGTGGGATCATCATGACAATGCAAACAATGATCAAAAAGCATTTAGCATTATAGGGTTAAGTTTTAGCGGCGCGGGAGTGTGTGAAAATTATTATAAGGATCGTGTAAATATTAATACCTAAGTACTTATATTTAACATTTTAATGCGGGGGCTGAAAATATTGTGTGAATGCATTTCGTGGGAAGTTTACATAGGCTAGTTTTTTGGGTTAATATGTAGTGTAGTGGGTAGAGTTGGCTACAATGCACTATGGCTTTAGTACCTTGTCATAATAGAGCAATGAGAAAAAAACCGTATAGTATACGAACATGCCAGAAATCGAACGTAGGAACAAATCTATGCATGGTAATGGTCAGACTTCAGAGATAGAATTCATATCTGAAATCCGGCACCTTGCCTTAAAATCTCGAACTGATCAGTAGTCTCGTAGATCACAGCACAAACTTCTTCTATGGAAGAAGAATTAATGCTTATCGCACTTCTTTTGGAAATGTCACCTCAATAAAAATTTAGAATTTGATTTCATATTCAAATGTAAGGAATTACGCGCGTTCTGAATTCATAATCTTAATATTCCGATCAGGAATTCTGAACGCTCGTCAGTATCATTCTTACAGATCGATCTGATAAATTCAGAATCTGAAAAATTCAGAATGTGTGTGGACAATGTATAAATTGTATGGATTCCGGGCTTTCTGAATTCAGATTCTGAATTCCGGCTCTGAATTCAGAAAGACATTCCGGATTTCTGTGGCCAGCCTAACTCTCCAGATTCTTTTTGTTTTTTATTTTGATCCAATGATCATTGAATTAACTCGAGGTTTGTGCCATCACTCGCGACATAACAACTGGCACACCACTGGCGCGTGGCCAAGCTTAACCACGGAGTGGGTGGTCACGTGTCTTCGATCTAATGACCATATTACACGCCAACTAGCCGCTTGTCAAGATTTCACTTAAAATTATCACATGGTAATTTTTAAGGCATAACTGCATTTTTGGGGTTTCAATATTACCGTTTTATCCCTTTACGACTAACAGTTCAAAATCTGAGGCGTTTTCAGATTACAATTTTATATTGAGAAGTTATTGACAATGCTTTTGTTAAATGTTATGACGGTCGTATTTTTAAATGGTCATTGTGTTCAAACACCTTTCTTTATTAATTACCAGCGGTCCGCCCCAGCTTCATAGGGTAAATTCTATATTCGCCTATGTACTCAGTGAAAATGTGGCTTTCTAAAGGCAAAAGATTTTTTTAGTCGGTTAGTAGTTTTTACATACAAAAATACAAATCTTTCCTCTTTATAATATTAGTATAAAAATAGAACTTAATTAAATTAATACTAACATAGTCTAAGATTTTTGTACTAACTAGGATGTATGTAATCTGAAAATAAATGCATAATTATATATATTTTATTTATTTATTATGTACCGTTATTTTGACTTCATGCTATTGGTTAGGCTTTGTCTGCCGGCCTCAAACCTGCTATCACAGATGCAAAACACCACCACTACACACCACTACACCTTTCACAGCTTTCGAATAAAATGTTGTCCGCAGATGCTCACTCGACTTCAAAACGCAACCACTGTTATCTTTACAAACAAACAGACAAAGATTCGGCTATTTTCAATCAACTACGAGTGGATTCGGCTGAGTGTACCAAATGTTACAATGACTTGACAACCCTATACCACCGCTCTTATAATCTAGTAGTTAGAGTTCATTTTCTATCTATTATAATCGTAGCCAGGGCTATAAAATTATTGTGGCCTTAAACAGGAACTTATTGTAACTAGTTAAGATTGATTTTCCTTTCACTGGAGAACTATTCAGGTCCTCGTATAGTAAGTGTTTTTGGTTGGTTAAAACTTAATAAATAAGTACAATAATATAATTTTGGTAGAACATCATTGACAGAACTTGAAATAGTGTTCGGAGTACCTAGGTGGAATGTCTTAGATTTAAAAAAAAATCGGTAGAGATGTCTCTTTGGGGAAAAGAGAATATCGCAAAACAACCATTTTAGTTTGCAATGGCTGAGGCTTAGGCGCCTATATACCTACTCAACCTTAACCACAACAGCCTATAATAGTCCACAGCTGGACGCAGGCTTCTGAATTAATTTAAATCAAAAATTATTGGCTTAGATACCTCTATTTACTGAATATATTTTACTTCAATAAATATTTATAATGTTTGCACACTGTCAGAAATATCATTACAAAACACCCCAACTACCATCGACTAATTTCAATAGACCTCTGTTCTCTGCTTAAAATTTCACATTTCCTATGGCACTATTAGCTCTTTATAAAATGGTTTGTTACAAAGCTGATTGCTACAGAATATTAGCCTTTATACCGTGAGGAGATAGGATCTAAAAGTACTTGGAAACAAATGCTGTCAGCTGGATAGCTAATTTGCGGTGATGCCAATTCATCTTTTGGTATTATGTGTGGAAAATGACACATTTTATTCTATTAGTTTAGTATTTATGGGTTATGTTATGTATCGATCGAGCTAATATTTAATTATTGGCTTTGTTGTTCAATAATATATCAATCTATAATATTATAATCCTCTGCATATATTTTAGTTTTGACAAAACCCCTTCTTGCTTGGGGAGCTACGTTCAGCTGTGAACGAAGGTCTAGTGCTGAGGAGGAGGTGGCACCTTCGTCTTAGAAATATGTTTCTGTTCTTATTTACAAAAAAGAACATAATGTTAAAATCAAAATAGGAATATAAGGCATCATCCACACGGAAGGAATATATTATTCCTTTTTCCTTTTTGATGATGCCAGTCCATATTATCGACTCAAGATCCGGTTAACACTGCGAACTGAAAAAGAAAGAAAACAATTCGCCGAACAGTAGGACAGAGATGGCTGAAAATATAAAGTAATAATTGCAGGAGTAATGTGTAGGAACATAATATCCTCAATCTCACCTCAACCTCAACAGCCTATAAAGGTCCACTGCTGGACGCAGGCCTCCCCCTGATTTTTTTTATATCTCATTGGGGTAGTGCCCATAATCCCCACGCTGGGCATGCGGGTTGGGGATCGCAGTTCGGTGGTAGATCTGTTCTGCAAGAGGCGCTGCTGCCTGCCCCCCGGTGTATGTCCCTTAGTCGCCTCTTACGACACCCACGGGAAGAGTTGGGGTGGTGCAAGTTCTAGGCCGGCACCACACGGCTAGGAAATCATCATAGCATGAATTTTATTCTATGCGCTACTGTTGAACATCTTAATTTTAAATATAATGTTCTTGATTGATAAAAAGCGCTTAAATAAAGATAGACATTTAAAATGACGGCTGCTTATGGTGTCCTGTTTTGATCATAATTTCGTCCCACTGGCTACAACCCAAACTATTATAGTTCGAATCTTGATAATCAAATTCGACAAGATGGGCGTCGCAAGAAAACAATCCGGGCCGACTTTACATCTCTTCTTTTTATACCTTATAAAAACTGGAATGTATAATATATATATGTAGGTACTAACTTATACCCTAATTAGAATACGATATTTGCTTTGATTTATGTCTAACCAACCACACAACACAAATAAAATTTAAAAGTATATAAAAACACAATGCACCCGAGAACTCAATCTCTTTAAAAAAGTAAACAACCAATATTGGTTTAGCAGTAAGTAAACATACTGCCCCCGGGTATGCTCGCTGATGAATTTTAAACAGGCCAGTACAAACAGACAGACAAGGCAATTAGCCCGTGGCTATCGTTTGACATTTGATATAGGACATGTGTTTTCAATTTGATTAGGTGTTTTAGAAAAAAAGTATTCGGTAGGAAAATTTTATTTGTTTTTTTTTTCGGAAATTACTACGGTGGTTCTTATTATGGAGATATTGAAATTTCTATATATTAGTTAGAATACTCAGACGCTCATAATATTGAATTTGATTCTTATATAACTCCCTAAAATGTACTCCCTGAATTTGATAATCGAATTGTTATTCCCAATTGGAGAATAAATTCGACGATCATCTCAGAATCTCACTTAGATTTTTTAACTGACTTCTAAACTATCTTTTTGGTACGTTGAGTGTGATTTATTAACGTACTAGCTAGGGAAATAAAAATATAACTTACGCGACACAGTCATATCCTCTAAGTAAGTCTTGCCTTCTACCTACGTCCATACAAAAGACTTCAACGCGGGTGTAGCTACGAACTCTACGAGCAACAAAGCTTCAACATTTCAGAACTGTCCTACGATCGTGTTTCTTTGGAAAGATAATAGGCATCAGCTTAAAAAAAAACAGTAGTAGATTAAGTAAATATAATATATTACCTATAGATAAATTACTGAAACCTTTTCTCTCGGGATCAAGTAAGAGGCCTATGACTAGTGCCAAATTAAAACATTCTTGTAAATTATTAATACCGACACCGAATTGAGGGAAAATCCCCCAAAATGAAGAGGATTACTGTCGGTGCACCGAATCACTGCAGATTGTGGGGAGATACCGCTAACTACGACAGCTCACCACAATCACATTCGCCCATTAATTTGCGTGAGTTGATTACATTTCGATATTACAAAATATAATGAAAAGGATTTTCATAGCATGTAAGGACGCAGGACAGACCTTTTTTATATACCTTTTTTTCAACACCTTCGTTACCACAGTAGGGTAGGTATATGCTTATATTTCTTTAATTTTTAATCGATTGCTTTTGTTATTTTAGTATCGAAAAAAAATATAATAACTAAAAATTTTTCAGTTAATTACTAAGGATTTTGATAAATTTAACTTTGATTTTTTTTAAATTAACATTCATTTTTAATTGGCAAGCATATGGAAAAATGTAGATTTGGCACTAAATTGCGTATTTTCGTAAATGCTCCAAAGATACCAGTGAATCGAAAAGTTGGTTTTATCATAAGTTTTTAGAATGATTTACGATTTGCGGCAAATTACTTTTTCGCTAGTTTTATTACTTGTGGAACGCGAACGAAGAAAAAATTAATACCACAAAAAATTAATCTCGTGCCAGCCTGTGACGAATAACTTTATGGCCCCTTACAGTCGAGGTCTGTAATGATTGTACATCCATGGGTGTGCAGGAAGTGGAAATTGCAGCGTAGCGCGGCTATCCAGGTACAATGCTGACCGCTGATTGCGGTCCAGGCCATCATAGCGGTCAGCATTGCAGCCCTTGATGGATAAGCTAAGAAAACAAGATTTAAAATAAAGTTTGAGACCGAAATTTAAGGTCGAAGATGTGAGATGTCTATTGGTACAAATACTAAAGTAAACTTATATTTTGACTACACTAAGTTTATGTACAGTTGTCCTTTAAGGCGCATACCATACCCCACCCAAACTAGCGCCGCGCCGCCACCTACTTTATGTTATTATTCCGTTTAACAAAGGAATTTTCAAAAATCCATCTTTTTTGTAATACCTATCATAAGCTTTTTTTTAATGCCTCTGTAATAGTTTTATTCTATTTAGTTTAGGCAGAGATACGAAGTTGCCCTTAGTGGCCCAGTATTTTCGTATCTCAGCCTAAACTAAATAGACGCCGAAATAGACATGACTGATATTATAATTTTAAAAATAAATGATTCATTTCAATCAGCCAAGAAAATTAAAATTAAATCATAGAATTAAATCAAAACTAGTAATTACAATTGAGCTATCTGTAGACTGTTGCAAAGAAAAAAAATGATCCATATCAATACCAGTCGGAAGCGTGCCCAAGACGCTGACTGTATTGCCCCCCTGTATGGCAATGCATAAGCGCTATATAAACGCTATCGCTTATCAGCCAAGTTAATGAAAATTGGCTTATACAAATCAAGTAAAAAAATATAAATAACACCGGTAAAAAAATGATTCACAAGTGTTCACCTGCTATATTATTCTATGGATCTCATTTTAAAATCAAAAGTTTAATTGCATACAATGTGTTCGAGTTTTTTTTGTTGGTGTTGCCCTCGCCGACCGTAATCCATTCGTTCTGGTGACATTGTCGGTGTTCACGCTCGTTACTACCCACATGCCATCAATATGTAGCTGGCAACCGGAAAATTTTACTTATTTGAGTTTGTTTTTTTAAACATAGGACATGCTATCACACGATTAGCTAGTTATAATACCTACTTATAAGTACTAATCGATCATAAAGGTCAAAATGAGAAAATAATGAAATAAATAGTCTTTTGTAAAAGATTTCAACGCGCTTCTTGCAAACAGTATTTACAGAAATTTCTTGCCAGCTGTCATGAAGACTATTGTATACTTTTGCTCCATAAACTGTTATTTTATTACTAAATTTACTTCATATAAATGTCATTCATGTGTAAATCTACTGGCTATGTCTGCCGCTAGCCGCTTCGATGAATAAATAAATAATGCTGGACAATTCACACAGCATTATCTAGCCCCAAGCTAAGCAGAGCTTGTGTTTTGGATACTAGATAACTGAAAAACATAATATAATACAATACATAGATAGATTTTGCACCATGTTAGGAAAGTGCGTATTTTTGCCATATACAAATATGTATATGGCAAAAATACGTACATAACCGCAACTTCGTTACATAGCCCTACTGTATTAATAAATATAGTAGGGCTATGTAACGAAGTTGCGGTTACAGGGAAGTAAAAAGTATGTACGCTACCTTTGTTACCTAGGCCGAACAATACTTAGGAATTTTATAAAGGCAATAAATAAAATAAAATTCATTAGTTTTCTACATTCTACGAGATACCTATCGGAGTGTAATTTTCTGCATGAAATCACAGCGTTCAATAAACCGGAACAAAAAGCAGATTTATTTCGACAATTAGGCGGAAACAATAATTTCGACTACGATATTTGACACCAGGTGGCGCTGACTTCCTGTGTTATTTCCATGATTTGATTAATTCGCTTTTGATGTATACTGGAAAGATGTTGAATGTTGATGAACACATGCAAAAAATCTACTCCTATTATTTTGTGCTTAAACAATGAACTGACTCCGACCCGACCTTGGTTCTAGTTAGTTTTGCTAACCTAAACAAAATAAAAAATTTGACAGTGTTGAAAATATATTTATAACACAAGCCCTGCTTAGCTTGGGGCTAGATGATGCTTTGTAGATTGTCCAGCATTTTTATATACCGAACGTCAACTCTACTTAGTATGCATACATACTTCGTTAGCTTTTTATTTTGACCGACTTCCGGAGGAGGTTCAATGTTAATGCTGTCCATATAGAAAATGTAAGAACAAAATCAAAAATAAATTCTGCAAGCTGTGGGTCAAGTTGCGTGCAAATCTATAAATAGAGAATTTATGACACCCAAATAATTGGGGCAAAAATAGACATCTATAACAATTGCCGTAACGAATTTCCAAAGCAAACATTTAGTTTTCGGCGTTTTCGTAACTCGATCTAAACGGGTGCCCCTATTGTAAGTACTGCAGCTTCATATACGAGATATTTTGAGCTGTAGTGACTTTGGAATAGAATAGAATTTCGAATGGCAAGTGGTAATGTTTCGAAAGATCTGAACAATGTACCTAGTCCGCTTGGGGTGGAACTATTCACAACTACTCGCTCTTTAGCGGGTATTGTTCTCATTTGATTTATATTCATGGTCCTTATTATTATTAGCTGCTAAATCATGCGAACAATCCGCTTTTTCTGTTTTAATTGAATATCCGGCGTGGCTTTTTAAGATGGGAGTGAAAACTTTATTAAATCTATTAGGAATAGATGTTTCTCAAGAATAAGATAAACGCCGTTAAATTACAAGATAAGTATCCTGGCTAGCGGTAATCACACCAGCTATTTGAAAAGATTAAATTTTCACATCGCTGCATAGAAGAGTAATTCAAACTAAAATTTTTAATAATTTATTTGCAAATATTGATCCTTATCCTACTCGTATAATATATCAAATCCGTTCGTGCAAAAATACAGTTTGTCATATATAAATATTTGAAAAACCAATCGGTTTGATTTCTTGCTAAAGTAAAAGATAGGAAAATTCGAAGTATACAGTTTTTGTTGTCTTTTAAATCAAGTTCATGACTCCTTTCACTTTTTTCTCTTATACACTCATGGTTTCGGAATTAGCCATCCACTCCCATCTCAAAAAGCCAACCTGTATAAAGTCGCGTAAAAAAAAGTCAGCGTGTACAAAAATATTATAAAAACTTTATTACAAATTATTATACAGTAAAAAGATGACTAGCTATAAAAATATATTCTTTATTGTCTTAGGTTTTATACAAATCTAAAAGTTTCTTTTAAAAATATATTTTGTACATGACTAGAAAATTAGAGCAGCTTTACATTTGGGCGTTCACAACCGATTTATTATAATAATGCCTGTAGTTCCTCTGATCCTCGTAGTAATAGTTATTTGGAAAATAGCTACTGGTATCACAATTGTTGTAATATTGCATTTCGTTGAATCCATAGCTGCTTGTAAACTTCCCTTGATCATAAACTTCAGTTTTAGGAAATCTTTTTGGTTTTTGAGCACTTTCAAAAGCATTTTTGAATATCTCATAATTTTTCTGATTGAAATATCCTTCTGTGGTAACTTTCTGTTCCAGCATTGGGTGAAAGCTATTGGCATCGTAAGGAGGCTGGTAGATGTGTTGGTTCATGTCTTCTCCGAAAGACGAGGGGTGCGTGAAGAACCCTGTGCCAGTCGTCGAAGCAATGCAATTCCCACCTTTATTATTCACAGATACAGTAACATTTCCAACGTTGATCAGTACACCTTCAGCGGTTTGCATGAAATTGGTTCCGTTTGGAAAGGGTTTGCTGAATCCCTCGAAACAGCGGTAACTGCCATCACCATTATGCTCAGTCTTGTTTGGTTGAAATATGTCTCTAAAAGCGTCTTTAGGTGCTTTGTCTCCAGCATTACCGTAGTTTTGAACCTTTTCGTAGCAGAATCCTTCTGTAACATCTTCAGAGCTGATGTTTTCTAGAGATTCTAGTGTTTGACTTAGAGCGTAGATGTAGTTGTGTGCGAATCTTAGCGTTTCGATCTTCGTAAGCTTTGTGTCTTCGGGGAACGTTGGCAGGACACATCTCAACCTGTCCAACGCTTCGTTCAGCATGTGCATTCTGTTCCTCTCTCTGTCGTTCGCTTTCATCCTCCTATTCCTCTTTATCCTCATGATTTGCGTTGGACTTTTGCATCTTGTGACTCTGTTCTTTCCGTTGGCGTATTTTTTCTTTGGTTTGTTTGGATCTTTGACTTTCTTTTCTTTCACAGGTGTGGAAGTGTTTCCTAATGCATGTATATTCTCTTGAAAAGCTTTGATGTCTTCAACTGGGGCTTGGAATGAAGCGAATTCGTCGTTGAATAATTTTCTTCTAGTGTTTTCTTTCTTAGGTGTGAGAGAGATGCCTAGATCTGAGGTGTCGTGCTTGGAAGGAGTGCTAGTTATTGATGTAGAGAGTTCAGCGTAAGACCTGTCGATACCGGAGTCGTTGCTGCAGATGCTTTCGTTGAAGTCGCAGTAGTCGTCAAAGTCTGTGGCGAACATTATTTACCTGTAACCAAAGAAAAACAACATGTAATGATTTTAAGAATCAACTTTCAATGAAAAAAGTACTCAAGTCTGCCTGTTTTATGACAATAGAAAAACTAGTTGTAGAGTAGCAAATGCTGTTCATATTTTATCAGTAGGTACACGCTACAGGCAGTGCAAGAAACGTTACAAGTGTAGCACCCTTGTTTATTTAGTGACCATTCGAAGGCAGGTGACCCTATGCATCGCGTGACCAATGTGATACGGAAAGTCAGTTGAGCTCTATCACTTCCGACTTCCGGCGGCAGATTTCCGATTGTTTGGGGGTTGTTTTGTTAATTTTTAGTCAAGTGCGTATTTTTATTTAAGTGGTTATTTGGAGTTAGGAATTAGTTTTTGTTTAAAAGGCTCGTACGATTATTACAGCTTATTTATTGTAGATGAAAATTGAAAATCATTGTGTCCAATATGACCTGTAGAAGTTCATTATTAATTGAAAATGTTAATTACTTACATTGCAATAAAAACGGGCTTGTGGATGATTGAATAAAGCTTTGACCTATGACCAATAATTATTATGAGATTGTTCTTTAAAAATCAAAGGTCAGATTTAATACTCTTGTCTAGTTTTTAGTCATGTATTGAACTGGTTATTTTATCTTTTTTCTCGGTATTTTGTGTAATGAAGAAAATCAGGAGTAGAATAGAATAACATTTTATTGATACTACCTAAAAACGTGAATAATTTTTTTAACACAAAGGTCTTATTTTAAACAGAATTATTTATTATAATGAGTAATTAATACAATAATGCTTGGTAACCAAATTATGTTAGAGAACTAGTCCTGAATTCCATGGCTTGCCACCTGTGCTCCACCGCCGCGCGCCGCCACGCGTCACGCACGCGACGGGGGCGGGCGGTGGTCGCCCACGCGTGACCATCGCGAGTTAACTGCTTGACTCTGACTCATTTGATATCGTTCAAATGTTTTAAATTTTTAACCAATTCACAATTATTAAAGGAAGCCAGTCAGTTAGAACTCATCATGTAGAGGTAGCACAGAATAGAATATTATATGCGGAATCTTGTAATTAGCCTTCAAAAAACATACATTGGTCTATCCAGGCATGTTCTATATTTTAATTCTATTTAACAAACCTAGCTGTAAGTTTTCCTAAAATCTTGTAAATAAATAAATAAATATAATTCTAATGATTCTTCCTTCTTACCGCGGACCAGTCCGAGGGTACTAACGACTTCATACAAAAATCCTAACGTACAAAATAAAAATTATTTGTTGCTTCTGGTGCGTTAGACTTGAAAATGTAAGTGTTTAGCAATAACAGTGTACCATTATTATCTATAGGTACATAACAAACTAGAAACACCTGTTTTGAAATCGGTCTAGATGCTAGGTTTTTTTATTTTACAAAGACACGCGAGAAAATACGCACACATTAAATTAGATAGGTACTTAAATGTTTTGAGCCTGTAATCTTCAGTGGGTATTCAACGACCGAATTTTTACTTTAAAATTATATTACTTAAGTAGTGACCTACCAAAAATTTAAGTATGAATTTTTTTTTTAATTTCAGCCTACTTTGTCAAGTTTGGTCATTAATTTGAGACCATACGATGATTTTCAAGAGATATTCATACAAAATACAAAGCAATAGCTAGTTAAGGCGAGGATTCCCGGATTTCGGAATTTTTAACTGTCCGTACCTCAATAACTATAAGGCTTATAGTTTTGAAATTCATACATATTACAGTTGAGGATATTTTCTAGTGCATCACTAGACAAAAACACGATTGGTGATATTTCACCCGATAGAAAAAAATTACAAAGTTACCTCTAAATCAAACTTTGAATGATCAGTGTGAATAGAAAAATGAATAAAATGACACAAAATGTATACCAAAACATTGCAAACGTTATTACGCAGTGCATCACTAGAAAATATTTTAATATGCCATACAAATATTTTTCAAAACACCTAAATACCTACAAAATCGTGCTCGGCTGCCTGCGCATCGTCTTGCTCAGTAGTACTAGCCGAGCTATAGCATCGGCCGCTCGGGAATCCTCGCCTTAAGACCATTTCATTTTTAAATGGACGCGCTGACGGCGCGGGCGTCGTCATTTATGTGCGAGAGGCTCGGGCGCTTATGGCTTGTGCAGGCGGTCCGGCCGGAGTATATGGATAGATAAGGATATGGTTAAGAATGGTATAAGAGATGACGGCTGACAGAGGAGAGTAGGAGAAAAATACATGCTGTGCCGACCCCACCTAGCGTGAGATAAGGACCGGAAGATGATAATGATGAGTAGCTAAAGGTAGGTAGGGCAAGTTACAGAACGAAATAAGAAAAAAAAACAAGATCCTCATCTTCTTTTTAAATGATTCGATACCTTGACAAGATCTGGAGCTATTGAAATATGTATAGCTATTTAGATACAGTTTGCGAGGTCTGGATCTATCGATATTTTTTTCAATAGGAGTGAGTTACAAATGAAATACTTATAATACAACTGTATACTTACTTCTAGCAAAACCACAACTTCATTAACTAAATATCAGTAAAACACATAAAAATCTAATCACAAAACTGAAGTTACACAAAAAAATTAACTATTAAATTACTATCCATGACTAGTAAGTGCGCCTTGCTTCGACGCTTGCACTATACTACGGTGTTCTACGAGTTTGCTATGGTGGTGCCTATTGACCCCCCTTGTACTGTGTTCATGGGATGGTCCCTGCAGGCCCCGCCCTCTCTATAGTTTTTAAGGAGTCTCTGGAACAAGTGGAAATCGGTGGGAGTCGGATGGGTCCTTTTATTTTTGTATCGAGTTGTTATTGAAATGATATTTTACTTTATTTCTTACTAGCAACACCTCGCGGTTTCATCCGCGTTGTTCCCGTTCCCGTGGGGATTCCGGGATAAAAGATACCTAGTTTATGTCACTTTCTGCAATGGTGAAAGAGTTTTTGGAATCAGCGATTACCCCCTACAACGTCACAAACAATTCATAAACAAATCACAAACTTTACCGTAGGTACAGTGTGAAAAGTCATCTTTATTAAAAAACCTTTATTTTAAATTTCATCAACCTGTCGGTTTATGTAGACCCTACGTTTAATTAATGCTGTATGAAGAGAAATTTTAATATTTATTTAGTTTCAATTTCATTTTGATAAAATTATATTGTTCGATTTTGATAAACCACTGGGTAAGGACCATTCCATTGCAGTCCGCAAATATTACCGATTAGTTTAGTTTAAATGGTTAAGATTATGTTTCTTCTATTTTCTATCAGAAACAGACCCATAATAATGAACGAATTATACGTAGTTAGCTTTTCCCGAATAATTTCGTAGAGGGTCTACATCTTGCTCTACGTCGTAGAGTTTTCGTAGAGGTTCTACAAATTTTTCTTAAACTTCAGTTTTTCTGTCAACATTTTCTACAAGTAAGGGTAGACAGGGTCGATTTTAATAAATTAAAATTGTTACATACATTTCAGTATTTTTATCACCCAGCAGCCCTGCAGAGTAAATGGTATAATTTTGTTTAATTGCCCGTGCAAACTGTGCCATTTTTTATGTCAACCCCTTTGGCAGGTTCGACTTCCCATAAATTACATCAATATTTGATCAGACACGCCAATGGGCCAATAACCATGTATGGTGTTTGCTTTTACACATGGCTTTGACTGCATCAACCTTTCAAACATATTTTTAATGAAAATTTCATTGTACATTTTCCACGAATTGCCAAAATAACGATCCTGCAGACCTGCGATCTACGGTTAAATTGAAGATCGCAGGTCTCAAATAGATTTTAGAGGAAGTGTTTTAGTGCTAAAAGAAAAAAAAAATCCTTTATTTTTCCCACTGAGTTTGTGTTGTTATTTAATAACAGACTGTCTACTACCTGTACAAAAGGATTCTTTTTTATCTATGTTTATTTTAGAAAATAATTTATGGTTGCAGATACCTAACAAAATGTTATTCGTATCGATTTGTGCGTTATTGCCCAGTTGTGTTCAAGTGATAGTGCTGTATGATTGCGACCGCTTGATCACACTCATATCGATAAAAATCGTAACCAAAAAGGCCACGTTTTATTTTCAAATTAAAAATTGTATTGACACAGCTCTACAAAGACATGTGGTTGAATAAATCACGGTATTTGCACAAAAGTAATATCAAAATCAAGTGTATTTTATTGCAAAAATTAATAAAACTGCTATCTATAACAAACACCTGTTTCTAGAAATATATTCTCACGACTCTACTGATAGACATATGTCTAAAACACCTCACTTTTACGTATTATTTGATTGTGACTCGATATTGTGCACTTACTCCGATTTTTATTTATCATAAAACATCATTTTATTTTTAGTTAATTAGTAATAAACCTGTCAAAATTGACGTACTGTCAACTTGGTGTCAAGATAATGTCAAATGCATTTTATATGCAGCGGGCGATAAGAAGATGCCCATAAATGTAACAGGCAGCACGTATCTCGTTCAAACAACATTACTAACCCAACGCAAGCAGATATTTTTTTACCTAAACAATAAAGCGACCTTCTTGCTAAGAAATAAAGCATATTATCATAAGTTTAAGCAAAAGAAAAAAAAATGTTGGTAAATCTATTAAGAATTTGAATACCCTAATATGTCTGTGTAGTACCTACTATCGGTGTCAAAAACATTGCAAATCTTACACACCCTACATTTTTTCGTTACATTTAGACCCGACATTTTAAACACTCGTATCCAACCCTTTTAAAAGCGACCGTTTAGTTTTCTATAAAGACTTGCGTCGTCATTATTTACAGCCCTTCCCGATAAGCCCTTAACAACAAAGCTTTTTAACATTTTAAAACTGCGACCCACAATGGATGATGTATTGAACTTTTTTTTTGTCGTCAGGATTACAGAAACTTCAATAAATGTTTTAATATTTAAAAGATTAACGTCATGTTACTTGGTCTGAGTGTAAGTAAATATTTTGGATGTATTGTTTGTTCAAATGATTTTTGATGTTAAAATTTTCGTTACGAAATTAATAGAGCTAATTTTAAAAAGGATTGTACCGTTTTAGTCCCTTGATGTTTTTCTTAGTAGGGTGACACTCAGAGATTAATGTTAAAAACCTGTACCTTACCTTTACCTACTTGACTTTTTTTTCCCCAAACAAGGATTAACTTTATTATGGATTAAATTGAACCTAGTAGAAGGTTGGTACCTTGTTGAATATAATTTGGCAAACAACTCTGAAAATAGGCAAAACGTTCTCAATTTGAAGTTGTCAGTAGGCCTTTCAAAGTTTTCTTTAATATAAAATCTCAATCAAAAGAGATTAAGCCAAAGCCGAAAACAAGCAAATAATTATAGTAACGGGTAAGTCCGCAGAATTATGCTCGGTGGCGAGCGGGGCTGCGCGTGAGGGGATGGTCTAGTGATGTGCTGTATCGTTCTTTAGTATCGTACCGATAAACTGGGACAGGTTTCACGAGAACATGTACTTATTACTAGGTCACATCACATTTCCAAGAGCTAAATTATTATTTATCAAACATTTTTATCCCACTTCTGGGCAAAGGCCTCCGATTTCTTGGCAGGCCATGATGGCAGCTGTGCTTCAAACTCATACATAAAGCTATCTCGCAGCCTGGGCTTTCCACATCGCCTCCTAGCGATGGGTGGTCTTCACTTTGTGGTGGTCTTTGCCCACGAGTCGTTGGACATCAGACCAATCAAGAACATAACATATAAAACATATAAAATTTATTTTAAGAAGATCACAGCTGGTTGTTTGTAAAACTGATCATCTCTCTGTAGAGATAAGAAGAAGTAAACTATTTCACTAATCTATGATCAAAATCTCTGGTCAACGTCTATTGGGCACGTCTAGAGAACAATTCGACGAGACATGTCCGTTAGTTAGTAAATCAGCGTACGAATAACCGGTTGTAAGTCGATCAGTCTAGTCCAAATCGCAAGATTGGCTTAGGTTCCGTTGGGCTAGAAATATTGCAAGTAAATTTTATTATTATTTAAACGTCTTATGTGCTGTCCTTTTGTTTACAAATCGTTTTAGTTAATACTCAAATGAGTGAATTAAATTCTGAACAATGGATTCATCAGTTATCGATGTCCCAATTCATCGACACCATCTCGCCCTTATCTTTTAACCCTTCAACAGCCGGGCGCATTTAATGCATTCATGATCTCTCGAGCGTGCGTAGGTACTGACTGCGGAGTAGCGAATGTTGCTAGTTAGTTGCCCCTATGGCCCAGTGCTACATAATTTTTTTAAAACTTTAGTATTTTTTCATTTACATATATGTGAGGGTTTATGGGTATGTCTAGGCGAAGTTTTAGAACGTTGCGAGTCTTATTCACCGTTCACCAGATAACATTTCAAATTTTTTTATTATTGCTTGCACATAAATTCTTAGGTCTAAGTGAACGGTTATTTACGTCGTCACTAGGTACCACAGACATTACATTATTAAACATTACTAGCTGCGCTAGATTCATGCATTGCAAAACCAAGTGCGACGTTATTAAATATGTCAAATATAATTTAAAAATACTTACGTAATTTAAACAATAAAACAATATATTTCAACACACGACAAATAGGTAAATATTGTAGAGTTCATCTAAGTAGTTTGAGCTTGCGCGTGGCGATACAGAAATGGTATTAATTATTAACCTAACTAAATTAAGAGTGTTTTATACAATTTAAAACTTGAGTCTTGTCTGTTTTCCAGTATAATCTCGGTGTCATCAAATATTCCCGAGTGAATAAGATCCCTCTGGGAAAGCGTGCTCCATCTCAGACCATATATTTGTAAAATGAGATTGTGGTCAAACGCTTTACCAACACCGGTTACTTGCGTGATTTTCTAGAATTACAACGTATTTTTTCAAAAAATGCCGGCATTTATGTTTTTCTCTACGCCATGATTTCTTGAAAACCAATCAATAACCGATGATACACCCAATTATTTCAACAAAAGTATTTTATTGTCAAAAACATTTAACCCGTTACCGTGACGACATTATTCAACATCAAATTCTATTCAGCCATGACGGAATCAACATTTGGTGTTAAAACGTTGCTTTGAATGTTTGTTTGTTCGTCAATCATGCGGAAACAAGGGCAGTTGTAGGGTTAAAAGGGCCTTGGCGAAATATGGCGATCATCGCGGAAATCAATTCAATATCTTGTAAGTGTATTAAAATTGAATATTTTCATTGTTTGTTACGTCTATGGTTACAAAATAACGTAATATACTTTGATTATACACATTATGTTTTAATACTTCTTATGGTTGAGCCATATGACTTCCCACAGAGCTTAGACAAGCCTCTAGGAATTGTTCGTGCATATGCTTATAACAAATGTATGTATACATAATATACCCGAGGAAGTACTTATATGGTCAGCACTATACTACAAATGTATCTTCTAAAGAGCAATGTATACGCTTCTACAACAAAACTCCAAGTGAGTTGCAAAAATTATTATTAAATAAATGCAAACAAATTGTCTTGTGTAAAAAGGCTTACTATAAAATATCAGATTATCTAGAGAATAGGAAAGCTTGGGACGAGTATTGCTCCAACTCGAAAACTAACATTCTAACCAGGTAAAGGTTTCTTGTTCGCTTCTTTACTTTACCTTAAAAAGATTGAAGTGGACAAAAATCAAAGTGATCATTTTATTTCCTAGTTTTACATATTTGTAATATGAGTTTTGTGACGTGTCTTGTAAGTTTTGTAAGGTCTAAAGGAAATTTATTTCCTTGCTTTATAAAGCACTTTGAGTTTTAAGTTTTATTTACTACTTGAATACTACGTAGAGTAACTAGTAACAGCTAGTAACTGCTCGGCGTCTCTATTTTAAGGGAAACGCTCCCGCCTATGGAACATGTCCCGCCCGCCCGCGTCTATCACACGCACGTGACGTCACTGCGTACTTTGCAGATAGGTAGGCACAAAAACACCACGTGCAAACTCTTCAAAAATACCAAAAAATATCTACAATAAATAAAACTAATATTAAAATAGCATTATATTTGCACAATTGTTCAGTGACGATATCGGCGGTAATGGTCTTTCTAAAAATAATTCCTGCTGTAATAAAATTGATAATCGAGGTAATCCTTATTTGCACTAGAGGTGGTTGAAGTGGTTGCCCTGATAAGCCAGCAGATATAGCAAAACCATTCGTATTGGCCACGTTTTGAACCATTTTCGTGGTGCGAAATTAGCCGGACTCACTCTCACACACCGCAATAGGTTCAACTATTTTTTACAGTCGATTTAAGTAAATTATTTGGAAAATAAACATATAAGTGAACAAACTTATTCGAGCAAATAACTTTGAATTAGTTTACCAAGTGCATGCTCGGAACCTCCTTAGATGTTACCCTAGTTATTCATTAAACTGCCACCGTATCATTGTAGTAAAGTACATTTTTTGGAATATGTACCTAAATACCCCTTTACTACATGGAGTTTTGGTGCAGTTATTCATAAAGAAATTTAAAATCACGATTTAATAACATCACTTCACTACCATGTTAAAAATAGACCGCATATGATCAAAATCCTGGCTTTGGACTAATACTTCGCTTAATTAATATTAGCAATGCCATCCAACTTAGAAATGCCAAGAATATGGGCACATCGTACCACACTTTTTTGTTGCTCATCTCTTTATAATATTTTACGTGCTTACGTTATATTTGTGTCAATGAAAATTACAATCTAAAACCTAATTAATTACAAATTAGAACTAGTATTTAAAATTGAAACAATTGATCCATATCAATACCAATCGGAAGCGTGCTCAAGAAGCTGGCTGCATTGCCCGTTGTACCTATGGCAATGCTGATGTCGCCATCTCCCATTATTACTGAATCGCACTACTAAGTGCAAGTAGCTTCTTATATTTTTATATTAGTATTAAATAGTTCTTACTACCTACAATAAGTAGGTCAGTTCCTTGTTTTTTATCTTAGCATACTTTTGTTAAATCTCATTTTTTCTTGTTTTTGTCGAACAAACTAATTACTTAATACTATAATGATAACCACTTAGGCTAAGATTGTCCAAGCCAACCACTGTAACCTCGCCACACAGGCTCTACAGAGACCTAGTGCGAGGGACAGAGCTCTGGTTAGGTACATCTACATACTAGCAAGCCGGAAACATTTATAAAGTTTTAAATAGGACTTTTAAGTCTACTTCTAAGTTAATTTAGTTGTATGTACCTACCTTAAACATATTCTGTGTATACATGGGTAAACCCATGTAAACCCATGTAAAAAATTGGAATAAATAAATTATTATTATTATTATTATTTATTATGTGCTGCGCCAGATACTCACCACCAGCTCTCGGGTCACGCGTCGCTTCAACAGACACTCAAATACTTTAAAAAAAGTATGTGAATGTGACAATAATCTATAAAACTCATAGACACTACGCTCATAGACACATCTGAGATTAAATTAGATAACTCACTTCTGGAAACTGACCTCCTGCTAAGCGTGTTGTGTAAGCTTTTAAAATAGACATGTCGAATCGGAAATAGGAATCGGAGGACCGTGATCGGTGGTGAACATATTAATCGGAAGAAGATGTTGCTCATGCGTGACGAAGCGTGGTTCTAAAAGCTAGATGACACGTGAGCACCGAGGCACCAACGGGCTGCAGCGGCTGCCGTAGACCCACCACCATCCACCGGGGCCAATACTGTGGCCGCATCTGCCGTTCCCATAGATAGAGGCCTTTCAAGTCACGTTAGTGCCGAATAATTATCACTACATAAACTTCTTATCTCTACTAATCTCCTTCGGGGATGAAGGTCACTGATGATGATGATATTTATTGCAGCGATTGATTTATGTCTATTTTTTTATTGGCACACTCAGAAAAGCTTGATTGGATCTTTTATCCTGTTGCCCGGACTCTTATGAGACCGGTGTCCTCGGGACTATCAAACTGAACACACAAATTTTAAACACGTCACAAAACGTCACTTCCAAGGACAGTATTTAACTAAGTGATTTTTTGTATTTCTTAATTTTAATATTTTGTCCTACCTAACCTAATAATAAGGATTCTCTAACACAAGCGTACCTTACCTAATTATGCTTAGGAACCCCCAACCCACTACAAGCCATGGTTCTCTATATGCATTATTTCTGTACCTACTCAAAATAACATGTTATTTTAAACTACTTAGGTCCAGAAATAATACATTTTTTTTCGTATCTCATCTATGATGTCCTGATCATTCTGAATCAGAAGTTACTTATTGTACCTAATTTGTTTTAAAAAACCGACTGCATATTCCTGAATGCAGGGACGAGGGAAATTCCCTCGTCCCTGCCTGAATGGTAATCATAATCACACTGTTTCTGTTATTTCCATTCCAGGCCAAGTAGCACCTACTCCCTTCAGACTTAATTATAGGGAACTACTTACATTGGGATCATATTCTATAGAAATATGAAAAAATCATTGAATTGGACAACAATTGGAAAAATATCGACTACGACGAACTAAGAGCCATGTTGAGAACCGCCCTCCTTCATAATTCAGTTAAAAACATAGATTTCCATTTATAATGTACCATTTTTCCGAAACTATTTTTAAAAACCAATATTAGGTATAAGTCTGTGGAAAACCCGGCAGACGATTCTTCCTTCTTAATAGTTGATTCCTGGAAAATAGCGCCATCTACTTCGTGTTGATAGAACACTAAGCAAAAAGCACAATGCTTCTTCCACTCGACACTAGATGTCACTAATAAGAACAAGTTCGTTACAAAATATTCTTGCCACCAGAATAAAGTATTCACTACTCGGCACTAGATGTCTCTAGTAGGTCTCTAATTCTCATTCAAAATATAGTGTTGTACTGGTATAAAAAAATATAGGTACCTACCTACACTTTGAATTAAACACAAAATAATCTGAATGTATCTGTATTTTTAAAACCATTACAGGAATCCTAAAAACTTGTTAATATTATTCCCTACGGTTTGTAGTTATTTTTAGTCCCAGTTTACCTACATAAGAAAAGGCGCGTAGGCGACGACGACGGTGACCGACGACGCGACGGTGACGGTGACGGCGGCGTCGGCGCGGCGGCATAGCGAGCGGTGCGGCGGCGAGGCGCCTCATGTCAGGCATCAGTCAGGCATCAATCGTTTTTATCCCATCACTAGGAGGGTGGTGCCGCCCGCCGCTGTCGCCGCTGTCGCCGCTGCCAAACCGAATGAATGTAGTGCTTTGCTTCGGTTATTTAAAAATATTTTGTTTACTTTGTCATTAGTGAAAATTGTTTTTATGATGTCTCTGATATTGTTTAAAAGATCTGCATAGGTAGTAGTGTATTTAAATTACATCAGTATTTTTTATAACCTATTCGAGATTAGTCATCAGCGTAAGATTCGAGAGTAGACAGACGGTGCATGAAAGTGGAATCTCTGTTGCATTTTATTATTTATTCATTCTGCTACATATCACATGCAACAATTTGCTCATGCTGCTACACATGGATTCATTATTATACTGGTGAGTGAAGTTTATTATTAGAAATTCTGCCACAGGTCCTA
Source organism: Eupithecia vulgata (assembly GCA_946478455.1). Lineage (NCBI taxonomy): Eukaryota > Metazoa > Arthropoda > Insecta > Lepidoptera > Geometridae > Eupithecia > Eupithecia vulgata. The sequence goes on from OX297866.1 coordinate 14,928,261, forward strand.
CATTTCTACATGGTTTAGCTGAACTAGAGCGAGCCTGGTTTTCATTCAACAAGCTACCCCCATACATTTGGCTTCTGGACATAATAAGTAATGGTTATAAAAACTAACCAAACTGCATTGAATGCTTCATTGAATGTATATGAAAAGTTATGAACAATCATTAAAATTAGGTACCTAAGTAATTACTTACCTACTTGATAATAAATTTATTACTTACCTAATCTTATTGAAGTTAGTCGGACCCATTATACTAAAATTTTTTTTTTTTACCTTTTTCATACAAATTTGAAATTATTAATAAAACTCTATGACTCTAATTAATAACAATTAAACACTAACACTACCACAACCTTTATTCAACAAGACGTGTAAGAAACGAAAACAAATTTACTGTAATGTTTGAAAAAATCAACAAAAGTTAATATCAAAGAGATGAACAAAATGTTCCTTTGTATTCTAACCCGCTCTCTGAATAGTAGCACCGCCCCCTATTTTCACAATGTGGAACATAGAGTTCGAACTAAATTAATTTTAATTGAAAACCTATTCATTGAAACAGTTACAGCTAGATTTACAGTTATTAAAATGATATCAGCTACAGAATCAAACCCAACTCAACCTGTGGATTTCATAACAGATAAACATTTGATTGATGATTGGACAAATTGAAAAACTTACTAGAACAGAGGAAAGGCAACTTCCTACTGTGTATTTTTAACACCTGAACTGTGATACCAATCCACCTCCCAGCCATGGTGCTGCTGCCAGAACCTAAACAACTGAATGAAATAGGCTAAACAACTGAACGGAATAGGCAAGACTGGCTATATTTTTTTATAGTGTGTGTTGGTCATGTTTATAGTTATTGTAAAACTAGCTTGTTTGAGTTGTGTTTGCTTGTAAAATTACAATTGTATATGCTCTTATTAAGTGCTCCTTCAATGTTCACTTAATTATACAGTGTCTTAAATAATGGTCAAGTGTTTGTGTTGTAGGAAATTTTTATGCTAATTTCTTAAAATAAGGGTAGCTATTTTGAGACCTTATTAAAGGAAATCCCAATGCAATAAATGTAATTTTAATGTGTAATTTGTTCTGTTTTCTGTTCTCTGTATATTCCCTTGCTATGCAATTAATTTTGTTTGCAAGATTCCAATTCAAAAAGTGAATTTTTAACTGACTTGTAATTTGAAAAAATTACTCTTACCCATCATAACAGGAATATTTTTTGCATTGAAAGTTGGAAATACCAAGGTGTTATTTATATATATATATATACCATTTGGGAATCTGATTGAAGTGGGCAAGTTTTTTACTAATTGTAAAAAACTCTTCAATCAGATTTACTCAGGTGACTATGAATTTTTTTTAACACCACGGGAGAACACACTTTTCTGAAAAAAAAACACTCAAACTAATTTTTGATTGCTAGACATGTTGTAAATAAAAACTTTTCGTTTGGAGCACAAACGCCAGTTAGCATTTGATAGCACACTAATCCAAGAAAGCTATAACAAAAACATATCGAGAAAATTCCTTGTTTGCACAAGGATAAAAAAAAGTGGAAAATTTCGAAAATCTGATAACTATAAATCCGTGAGACTTGTGCAGTATAATTTTTTTCATTTTCTGAACTGTTATGTACCCATAAAAGAAGGTTTGACCACTCTTTATGACACACCCTCCCTGTATACAGCTTATGCAGATGAAAGTCAACAAGACTGATTATATTTTTTTTCATTATTTTGACACATACAAATTAAATAAGAGTATTTTGTATTGAAGTACTGCCTTGAAGTTATTAAACATATAGCATTGAAGTGAAGTGGTTATCTTGAGACATGATGAAATGCAATGTTTAACATTAAAACATCATTTAATATGTAAAGAAGGCAGTATTAAAATTTTTCAACAAAGCTGATTTCTTTGTTGTTTTTGTTGATTTCTCGAGTTTGCGGCTACATCATCATCACTTCAGGAGGCCTATACCCAGCTGTGGGCACTGCTGGATATAAGCCTCCCGAAGTTGTGCCATCCACCACGATCCTGTGATAATGCTAACCGACTCCACCCGCCGCTATACTATATCGTCAAACCAACTGGGCCTCCGACGATTTTTGTGAAAATGATAGGCATAGGATTTCGCGTTTAACAAGTTTTTTCTGTTAATTAGCATATTTATTTGCAAAAATAAGCCTTGGTATTCTATGGGCGCGTCTCGTTGTCGCCCTACGCTGCAGCTGGTCCCGAAGTACATAATGTGTGTTATTTTATTATCTATTAGATTAAGGATATGTTCGTAGGTAGGTACCTAGACCTACCTTGACCCAGCCGGAAGCGGCACTAAAATGCGGAAATCTAGTGTAAGATTGGGTTTCCTTCTGGTTCCGGAATCTAATGCACCCACACTGCGCTATGTAGGATGCCCTTTCAGAATAAATAAATGTTACCTACCTAGTTTAAGGTGGATTGGCGCGAAATTATTTTTTTTTGGTGGTTGTAATTCTTTTTTGCTTTTCACAAGCGAATAAGTAATTTGCCGCAAATCGTAAACTATTTTCTATAAAATTATGGTAAAATTAAAGAGATAAGTAGATTTTTAGCACAAAATTTCGTGGGTATTTTCCCAAATGCTCCAAAAATACTATTAAATCGATGTTGGTTTTATCACGAGTTCATAGAATAATATGGTTTACTATTTTCGGCAAATTACTTTTTCGCTAGTTTTATTACTCGTGAAATGCAGAAAAAATTATAAACCACAAAAATATATGAATTTCGTGCCAACCCGCGACGATCAACCTTAAGGCCCATACCCCACCGAAAGTGGCGCCACCACCTAATTTGTCTTATTAGTCCGTTTAACAAAGGAATTTTCAAAAATCCTTCTTCCAGTTTGTGATACCTATCATAAGCTTTTTTTTAATGCCTCTATAATAGTTTTATTCTATTTAGTTTAGGAAGAGATACGAAAATAGATTTTGGTGGCCACCAAGTGCAACTTCGTATCTCTTCCTAAACTAAATAGAATAAAACTATTACAGAGGCATTAAAAAAAAGCTTATGATAGGTATCACAAACTGGAAGAAGGATTTTTGAAAATTCCTTTGTTAAACAGAATAATAACATAAAGTAGGTGGCGGCGCTAGTTTAGGTGCTGTATGCGCCTTAATGTCATTATGGCTTGCCTCTTGTCATGATCTTTGCCATTCTAAATTTCAACGCGAAATAATTCGACGGGCTTTTTTCATACACATTGTCTTGTCTCAAAGTAACCCAACACAGATACATCTGTGTTCGATGGTCTACTCTACTATGACAGAGACCAGTCTCGTGGTCTTCTATCGCGTCGCGGTCTCAACATCGCACTCGCTCCCACACAAATACAAAAGCTATACTTAATCTGGATACAGTCGACTAAAGAGAAAAAAAACGAATGCCTCATCCACGGCTTACCTGAAAATATACCATTTTCCCCGATTTTTTGTAGTTTTCGAGTTGTGTTTTTCAAATTTCCTTTGGGAATTTTCGGGCGGAACAGTTACAACCGTTTTATATTTTTTTGTGAAATTTTAGGGGTTTTGTTATTTGTAATATTACCCCTATGAGTTGTACTTTCATAAAATGATTAGTTAATTCTAACAGTTCCTAACACACAAAAAATTTGATCTAATGTGAATTTACGTTTGAAGGAGACAAGGTTGCCTGGCATAGCACAGAAAATAGTTAAATAGGTAGCAACAAGGTATAAGTACTTAGGTACCAAAGTTTAACTGCTTAAAACTAGATTTTATCTAGTTTAGGTTATCGATCTTGAATATAATTAATTGTAACTCTACGTATCTTGATAATGATTTGATTACTCACTAAGCGCCTTTAGATAAAAAAACAGTTACTTATAATCGCTTGTTTATAATATTAAAACTGATGCACGATTATTAACAAAAACCGATAAATAATTTTGATAAAAGATGACTGCTCCTCGTCCGATGTTATGAATCACTGATAAGGTGATAATGAGAACACTGATAAGACGCCCAAGTAGGTGTGCCTATAGACGGAAATTTGATGATGCATGCAATATAATTGTCGTAAAGAAGCCCTGCCGATTACTAAAATATCTTACGGATCAACTAAGTTTCAAAATAATTAAGTAAGAGTTTAATTTTCACTATGTATGTATGTAAGTCGTCTCTGTGAATAAATTACATATGAAGTAATGTACACAGATAGACTCGCTCATACATTGCCTAATTACTATAAAATTTATAAATATGGGAAAATATTTGTAACGATATTATTGTTGAACAAGGTTTAACCTTCTACCTACATGAATTTTATAAGTACCTACTCTGTTCTAAAATGCAAAAAAAAAATAGTAAAGAAAGTAATTTATGTATGAAAATTTCATAAATATCCACACTGAGTAATTATTACAATCACAGAAAACAACAACGTCATCATCATCATAATCAGCTTGTGTTATTCCACTGCTGGACATAGGCCTACCCTAATGAGCGCCATAGCGCTCTGCTTGACGCATCCAGCATCTGCCGGCAGTCTTTCGCTGGTCGTCGTCCCATCTGCCCCCCTAGCACGGGGATTTTTGTCTAGGGTAGAATAAAAAAAAATTACATCACTTCGTAATAAAATGCGTTAATTGTTTGAAATGCATTCCTTCAACTTTAATAATGTACGCAATGTATGGCGATGCGATGTAATTTTTCTTCGTAATTAAAATTCGTAACTTTTCCTAGACTCTAGACAACAATCCCCGTGCTAGGGTGCTGGCCATAGGACGTCTTACAGTTACGTTTACTGAGTCGTGGTCTCCACACAAGAACACGTTAACCCAGCGGCAGTGGGCCGGCCATATAAACACTTAGGTTATACTCATAGTTTCCGAGATAAAAGCGTAAAACCAAAAATGGGACCTTCAACACTCCCCCGGTTCAAGGGATACGGGCGGGGAATTTTGATATGTTCTCTTCCTAACTAGTCCAAACAAAATTACGAAGTCAAAAATTATGTTCCAAACCATATACCTACCATTCTTGTCTGGCCTAGATGGAATAAACAATATAAATTGTGAATATAAAATTGTCGTGCGAACACGAGTTTAAAATAATATTTATCAGACATGTCTAAAACTTGGGTCTCTTCTTGTAGGTAAATATAGGCTTAGTTAATGTACTTGTTCTTATTAATTAATTTAATAAATAAACAAACAATAGAAGTCTACGCGGTTTTTAAAACATAATTAATTAGGTAATTACGTAATCACAATGAAAAGGCTATGAACCGAAATAAACTCTAGCAGAGTTCAACCCCCTCTTTTACTTCTTTTTTGATATTTTTTTAGGGTTCCGTGCCTTAAAAGAAAACCAAACTCTTATAGGAGCACTTTGTTGTCCGTATGTCCGTCTGTCATACCTCTTTTCTCTAGTACGGAAGTATTGAGTTGAAATTAACATCAAATACTCGAATCCGTAACCTCTTGGAGTCGTATTATTAATAAAACTTCTCAGCGCAACCAAATGTCACAGACCAATTTTTTTTTAATTTCCAAAGGAATCACATGCACACAAAATCTTCAAAGTTTATAAAAGAAATATGATTCTCGCCCTGAACTATAACCGGGGCCCGTAATCATAATATTTAGCATTTTATTTGGAAAAACGTCGGATACTTAAAAGGTCATTATAATTATACAGGTTGTCCCGAAACTCAAAGTCAAGCCGAAAACGGAGTAGGTAAAGGTGGGTTCATGACGATCCAGAAATACCACAAAATCATGGGTAGATCTCCAATGGTTCCTGAGTTAATAGGCTCTTTCCTGAAAATCATAATGTCCGGCGGCGTCAAACTTTTCTATGCTACAGATGTCAATATTTTGTGATTAAATTTTTTGTATTACAAACTCAAATAACTCATTGATTAATTTTAGTGCGACATACACAAACATGATGTCCATATTAAAAAAAGTATCGTGTAATTCCGTATTTGCGGAACAGTTTGCAGCTTCACGTTGAGTTTGGGGACACGGTATACGGAACCTTTAGAGCGCGAGTCGAACTCGCACCTGACGTTTTATTTTTTTAATGCGGCTCTTGTTTACTTATCAGGCATTTATGGCGTTAAAATCTACTTATGGCATGGATTACTAGATATTTAGTCTTGCTTAAAGTTACCACTTATAATACTTCATACATATGAATAAGGATTCTATGCGTTAAATGATCTTCTACACTAATGTTATAAAGAGGAAGGATTTGTAAGTATTTTTGTGTAACGAATAAACTTAAAAACTACTGGAATGATTTTAAAAATTCTTTTGTCGCTAGAAAGCTACATTACCAGTGAGTAACATAAGAATAGAATATACCCGTGAGAAGCTGGGGCGGACCGCTAGTCCTAAATAAAACTACTAAGTGAATGAATCATTTTATCGAGACTTGCCCTGTCCAGCCAGGGACAAGCGAAACGAATAAAAAAAAAAGTCAAGTGCGAGAAATTAAATTAATTCCCAAAAAAAACCATTTCGGCACGACTCGTACCTGCGCCCCATCCTCAGTACGGTTGTATTCAGGGGGTCGAAAGTCCCCCTACGACGCAGGAGGTAACGGGCTCGATTCCCGCCTTGGGACAAATATTTGTACTTACGATCTGCAGGTATTCTCTTGCGTAGCAGACGGACCTTCGTCCACCGCGCCACAGAGGTCGTTATCTAGAACCCATAACACAAGCTCTGGTTAGGTTTTGGCTAGATAATGCTGTGTGAAATTTCCAGCATTGTTTATTTATTATTATATTTTCTCCGCAGAGAAACAAGAAACAATAACATTATACAGGAAACTTGACTAAGAAAACATGACCAAGACTCTGAGTCTCCTTAATCTGGGTTTTGCAGCGAGCCATGGGGGTTAATGCCCATAATCCCCACGCTGGGCATGCGGGTTAGGGATCGCAGTTCGGTGGTAGATCTATTTTGCAAGAGGCGCTGCTGCCCGCCCCCTGTGTGTGTCCCTTAGTCGCCTCTTACGACACCCACGGGAAGAGTTGGGGTGGTGCATATTCTAAGCTGGCACCACACGGCTAACCGTAGCACCGATCAATTCTCGGCTTCAGATGATAGCGTCGCGCTCTTTGATATGTGTATGTGAAGGAACGACAGATGCCGTACTGGTTCTTTTGAAAGGGGTATTTCTTGTTTCAAGCAGGGACCGATTTGGTTACCCGTTGAAGGGGTTTTCGATAGGGTTTTTTGAAGAAGTTGTTTTAAAACCCTTTCCGTATGGGTAACACTTTCAACGAATAACAGACTCTTGGGGGTAACCCTTTCAAAACCCTTTCGAATGGGTTATCTTTTAAAAGGGTTTTGGGTTTTAGATAGATTTGATAACCCTTCGTATGGGGGTTACCCTTTCCATCATTGTAACACGGTTACCCTTTGTATCTTATAGTATAGTGTAAACTAATCTCTATTAGAATAGCGTAAGGTTGAAAATAATAAACGTTTTTGTGCAAAGACCACGCACACCTCAAGGCGGGTGTCGGTATCTTTGACCTTATAGCGGCTTATTGTTTGATGTGCCGAAAAGGTGGCAATTATTTTATTTAGATTTTGGTTCTGCGATAGACAAGGTACATTGGTCCTGCGCCTGACCTCTTCCCGGTCGAGTCGGTCTGCCATCCTTTAATAAAGTGAGGGAATAGGCTCCACGGCGGCCAGGCTAAACGGAGACTAGCCAGGTGCGCAGGACATATAATAGTGCACAAGTGTGCGCGCGAACACTGGTGCACTCTGCATCTATGTTAATTTCGACCACGGCAGCCAGGCTCAACGGAGACTAACCAGGTGCGCAGGACATATAATAGTGCACAAGTGTGTGCACGAACACTGGTGCACTTTGCACCTATGTTAATTTCGACCACGGCAGCCAGGCTCAACGGAGACTAACCAGGTGCGCAGAACATATAATAGTGCACAAGTGTGTGCACGAACACTGGTGCACTCTGCACTGCACCTATATTAATTTCAATCACGGCAGCCAGGTTCAACGGAGGGAGACTAACCCGGTGCGCAGGGCATATAATAGTGCACACTGCACAAGTGTGTGCACGAACACTGGTGTACTCTGCATCTATGTTAATTTCTACCACGGCAGCCAGGCTCAACGGAGACTAACCAGGTGCGCAGGATATATAATAGTGCACAAGTGTGCGCGCGAACACTGGTGCACTCTGCATCTATGTTAATTTCGACCACGGCAGCCAGGCTCAACGGAGACTAACCAGGTGCGCAGGACATATAATAGTGCACAAGTGTGTGCACGAACACTGGTGCACTTTGCACCTATGTTAATTTCGACCACGGCAGCCAGGCTCAACGGAGACTAACCAGGTGCGCAGAACATATAATAGTGCACAAGTGTGTGCACGAACACTGGTGCACTCTGCACTGCACCTATATTAATTTCAACCACGGCAGCCAGGTTCAGCGGAGGGAGACTAACCCGGTGCGCAGGGCATATAATAGTGCACACTGCACAAGTGTGTGCACGAACACTGGTGCACTCTGCATCTATGTTAATTTCTACCACGGCAGCCAGGCTCAACGGAGACTAACCAGGTGCGCAGGATATATAATAGTGCACAAGTGTGCGCGCGAACACTGGTGCACTCTGCATCTGGGTCAATTTCGACCACAGCGGCCAGTCTCTACGGTAGTAGAGACGTTCGTAATATAATAACACGTAAGTACCTACCTACCTACCTACAAATCACACTCGCATAAGAATCTAGTCTACAAAATACGATTTACCTACTTCGTTTGGCAGGTATTTATTTTACTTACCTACAGATTAGGTAATGAGCTAGTAGCTAAACAAGATAATTATTAATGAATCAAAATGTACTTTTAACATTTGATCATCTTCAAATTCACTTGTAGTTTTTGTAGGTAGGTAGGTACATACTACATAATGTATGTGTGTACACCTATGCCTATCCAAAAACGCACAGACGTTAGTCAGTGTTCAGATAATTCAATAAGTACCTAGTAAATTCCTATGCAAAAAGGTGCGCCACTCCCAGTTTCAACCAGATTGAGTGATCGCGCAATCAAACGAATTATTTATTATTAAACATTTATTTATTTTAATCGTATTTTAAAAATGCCGAGTTCCGGTCCCTATCAACTGCAGTAGAAATTATTACCATGTCGTAACACTACAAACCCATACAATGAGGTAACCTCAAAACCCAATAAAAGGGTTACCCTTTCACATGTGTTTTATACGGGTTACTACGAACTAAGGGTAACCCAATCGAATGCGCAGACGAATGTAAGTGTTACCCATTGGAAGGGGTTAACCGAAACTCGGGGTTGTACGGTCCCTGGTTTCAAGGGAATGGACATCTTGTAAGATATGGCCTTCAAACAGGCTAGGTTCAGCTGGAAACTTCTGGTCTGAATGGGGACCGGTTTCCAGCAAAACGGGTGGATAAAATAAGCAATGGTGACAACTATTTCATGCTAATACAATACAAATACAATACTAAACTCTTTATTGTACACTACAAAATAAAGCAAAAGAAACATTGACATAAACATTGAACATAAAAGTACAATAGATAGAGATAGATAGATAGATAATACTTTATTCATCACCAATTAATAAAAAAAGAGATTATTTTAAATTTTACATATAAAATAGAATAGCAATGGATTTGGCGGCCTTATCGCTTAAAGCGATTTCTTCCAGGCAACCAGAACAATTGGAAAATAAAATAAAGGATGGCGGTGCTTTACAAACATAAAATTATAAACTATAAATACTTATACACACTATACCTAATAAATAATCTATTACAATAATATATACAACAAATTAATTCTATTTAGTAACTCTAAGGGACATGCTCAATAATCTACTGTGACATGACAACTAAATAGTAGTTATATACTTTCATTTTAAAAGCATGATGTGTTGTAGCACAACAATGGGTGGCCTTATCGCTTAAAAGCAATTTCTTTCAGTACTTTCAGGGTTTTTACAATTTGTTTGAATTTATTTACTGATTTTGAATGAATTTATTTATGAGATTTTGCAACTCACTAAGAATTTACAACAAAATTCCTATACATTGAAGCGTATACATTGCCCTTTAAAATATACATTAATTTTGTAAAGCCTAGTTGTGGGCACAGCAAGTTTATGTTTATTTCTAGTATTTATATTATGTATAAGTTTTAATATAATCTAATCGTAAAGTAAATGACCGTATATAATAACAAGTAATACAAAATACAGTCGTGAACCCTTTTTTTGATATCTGGAAATATAGCGTCATACAAGCATCATGGCTATTTAATCATGTATTCGAGATTTTGTTTGTGGTTTTTACTCGATTCATATTTTTTACCTCGCCCCACTTCGTTTACGCACCGTGGAAAGCCTTTGCCTAAAATCCAGACCGTTTGACGTAAATAAGACCTGTTTTAGCAGGAAAACCGACTTTGTTTGTAAAAATGTATTTATTGTTTAATTTGGTAAAGTAGTCTCAACTTTAAACAACCCTAAACTATAATTATCTGGATGGGCAAAAAACGACCTTCCCTTTTTAGGGTTCCGTAGGTACCCAAAGGTTAAAACGGAACCCTATTACTACTCGACTCCGCTGTCCAACTGACCGTCTGTCACCAGGCGGCATGAACCGTTGTAGTTACACAGTTAAAAATTTCACACATGATGTATTTCTGTTGCCGCTATTACAACTACCTACTATATAACAAATACTAAAAAATAGAATAAAATAAATATTTAACACATACAACAAACGTGATTTTTATGCTCGTTTTTGCTCGATATTGAAACAGACAGGTAGACGCTTCAAATATTCACAGATTATTTAGGTAGGTATACATTTATTCACTTTTAAAAATTATTAATTAAATTAAAATTAAATTAATATTTAAGTAATTTACTCCATACAACAAACGTGATTTTTTGCTGTTTTTATAGATAACGTACCCCCCCTTCGTGCGACTCGCATTTGGCCGGTTTTTTGTGAATCCGGTGGCTTACAAAAACCCGGTCCCTTATAATTAGTTAATTTTCTGTCTGCCTGTCATGTCCATCAAAGCACTAATTCTCTCGCATCTATGCAACGCACAATAAAAATAAATTTATATTGATTCGTTTTATCAGGCAAAATCTTGAGCCTCGCAATTGCGAATTAAGTATTTAATTGATTTCAAATCGACTATACCAATTAATCGTTTGATACCAGTGTTAAAGCTAGCCTGACTTTAACTGGTATCAAACTATTCAACCATTTTTGTAAATTGGGGTATATCCATAGAATTTTTTATTACTTTAATCGACTATAATGTTATTTAATTACCGAAAAAAAATTACACCTACATTTTTATTTTAATTAACCTTTAAATTATTAAAGAAAAAAAAAACCTGGGCAAAATAACGGGTTATAAAAACGCTGCCAATATCCTGTGACATCACCGTGCAGTTAACTAATTAATTTGTTAACTAATTTTATTTCTTTTCTTTCAAAAAAATTATCTTGCTAAAAACTTCATGAAAATAAGGTGAACGGTGACTTCACGTTTAGAAATGTTGCTATTGGGTCATAAAATGTCTACTTTTCAATGAATAAATTTCACAATAAAAACATTAAATTTATTTATTAAAAAAAAATCATAAATAAATATGTAGATATATTTCTGTAACAACAGATATTAAAAAAAAATCCGTTTTTTGAAGTCACATGCATTCCGCTTCCTTCAGCTTTGTAATCCATGGCTGTTTTTATTGCAGAACTGGCCTGAGACTTGCTGACGAGACCTGCCCAGGCTGCCTGTGATATTATTAGTGAGAGTGGTGTATCTGTGAGTACCTGTTAATTATTTAGCTGTAAACGATTGTACGACAAGTATACCCGCCCCGGCTAAGCACGTGTATGGTAGCAGAGCAGGTATTAAATCATTCTGAGATGAAAAAAATCTGCAAAAGGTTTTTTTTTGTACTATGTCGGTTTACGCTTTACGGTATGTCGGCCCGCGCCTAAGCCACGGTAATGTAGATAACATTACCGTGCTTAAGCCCCTACCACGGGGATTGTGGCCTAAGGTAGAATAGACAATAATAACATCGCATCGACATACATTGCGTACATTATTGATGCTGAAGGGTTTTTTTTTTTCAAATAATTTACGCATTCGATGACGAAGTGACGTATTTTTTTAGACATTTTCGACAGTAATCGTCATTCTTTTGCTAATTTACTCAAAAACCTTTGTAACTTTTACATCTTAACCTTCCTTACCAATCCGTCCATTGCTGAAAACCGTTTTGAATTCCGTTCTTTAGTTTCTTAGGGACAGATGCCCTCGACGGGGACTTTATTTTATAGCTATGTACATATGTCCTATGAAGTGACTATAAAATTGTAAGGAAAGAGGTTCATCTAGTTTATTTGTAAGGAGAAAGTAATATTCTGAGTAGAACTGCTGATATTAATCAAAAAGCGCCTCCACTAAAAAGTAACTCTTATCTAGTAGTCTACATTTCATCCAAATTATCTCTTGCCTAGTAGCCTACGTTTTATCCAAAAAGGTGCCATGTGAATTAAAGTGTCAGAAGGCGGGGTTCATATCAGCCCACGAATGTCCACTGCTGGACATAAGACTCCACAAATAACGGTACTAAGCCGTGGGAACATTAAAACCTACATAGCTTTATAAAATATCTAGCTGGCACTGCGGGGGTAGCGTAACCACGTTGACAATCTATATTTGAATTATTTGATCATCCCACGAGAACAGTGCACTTTTCCGAAATCAAATGTAGCTTATGTTTTAATCCAGGATATAGATATACTTACCTAACTATGCAAATTTCATCTAAATCCTTTCAGGCGTTGACATACAAACTGTCGCCTTTATACTTAATACTATACTAGTGTGAAGAAGAAGTGTGCTTAATTAACATAAAAAAATATGTAGATGCACCTACGTATTTCCCATAATCTATTCAATTCTTTTTCACACGACTCCAGCATATATGACGTTGGTAAGCTAACCTTCCTTAAGGTATTTAATTTAAGGCTGGTCTTTAGAAAAAATCAACATTTTCATGATCTTTGAGACCCTACTCTGTTTAAATGTGAAATCTAGGATTCTTAGACCTGATATTCCATTTGATTCTGTACAAAAGCGCCAAGATAGTTTTTTGATTAGTTGTGTAAGTTTGATGATAAAAAATATTTAAACTCTCAATTATGATACATAGTTGCCTTCTTCTCCCAAACAATATGTCATACTTGATTTATATTTTACAATATACAGACTTGATTTATATTTTGAAAAATAAAGCAAAGGCATGGTAATAGATTCTTGAACCGAAATAAATATTTGATAACTTGAACCGAACTCTTTTAATTAGAAGAAATCTTGATTTTCGCAGTTGATTTTTTCACACGCGTTCTGCTCTGTTCCCTCTCATGTGATCGCGCGAAATCCTATGCCTATCTTTTTCACAAAATGGCCGGGGAAGAGGCCCTATAACCTAGCAAGTCGCCATGTGCCAATCTCTTTCCCTATTATTATTTCGTCTCGTCACAGAGGAAACGTGTTGTAGGTACCCTGGTACACCAATAACATAATGGTAACCGATTGATAACACATTTTACTAACATCTGGCAGAAATTAAACATTTTTCTATTGTTTTGACTTTAACGTTTCCTATGAAATCATAGGCCTCTAACTCGGAGACAGACGCAAGACTGTGCAGTATGCTGCACTGTACTCTTTATATAGAATGATATAGAAAGGTTGCCTGGAAGAAATCGCTTCATCGCGATAAGGCCGCCCATTGTACTTTTATGTTTAATGTTTATGTCTATCTTTCTTGAGATTTATTTTGTTGTGTACAATAAAGAGTTTTGTTGTATTGCATTGTATTGTATATGTTTGTAAACAAAGACATTTATTTATCATAACTTAAGAGGCACACGTATCGTGTTTGTTTGTCAAACTAGGACTAGATCTCAGTATTCACGGGACTTCCGTGGTTAAAAACTCGAATTAAGTACATAAAATTCTACGTTTTTTCTTTGGTTCTTTCAACGTGACAGCACGATTAAGAAAAAAAAATGGTCGACATCTTATAACCCGGCGGTCTACTGAAATGACTTATGTTTTGTTTTTTAGGTTATTACTCTACCTATTACTCTACCTACTTGGTTCCTTCAGATATTTACTTCACAAGCATGTGTAGTTTTCTTGTATTGGACTTTTTTTTAGAAACTTGCGCCGTTCCAGAAACGCTCTGCTCTGTCCCGCTCTCCTATGAACGCGAAATCCTATGACTATCCTATTCACATAAAGGCGCGCATTGCGCTCTCTTAACAAAAACTGATATTTCCGATTTAGATTTCAGATATTAAAAACTTTATTTCTTTAGGCTTAGACACAAATTCACTTGCAAGTCAAATTAAGCATCCACTCTAAATTATTATAAAAGTAATAACAATAACTGACAACAGTAAACCTACTGTTCAGAATAAAATTAACTATTAACGGTATGAAAAGACTAAAACCCCCTTCGAGTAATTTTACACTGTTTTCAAGTTTGGCGGTATAAATATCGGTGGTCCCATGCAAATTATATTCCCAAGGCATTATTCTCTATACTACAAAAGCGAGAGAATCTTATAATTCACGGAGAAATCTAAAAATATAAAAAACATACAAACAGCCGAACAAAATCTCCTCCTATTTTCATAGTCGGTTAAAACTAAAACTTCAACAATACATAGCTGATTTCGTTGCACAAGATCAGCGAAAAAGGGGCACATTCGATTTCGACGACGAAAGGAATACTAATCAAATTATGAGTGATAGAATAGTATGATTTAAGCACACAACAGATGGCGCTATAATATATACTATTGATAATATTTATAAATCATAGCTAGGTATATTACGGTATATTTTCTATAGTAATCGGCGAATTACCACAGACGCAGCTATAACGTATATTTTTATAACGTCACTAAAATATGTCGACAGATATAGCACGATATATTTTGGTGCAGAGCTAATGAGATAAAAAGTATTATATTTAAAAAAATGCTGGATAATTCACACAGCATTATCTAGCCCCAAGCTAAACAGAACTTGTGTTATGGGTACTAGATAACTGATATACATAATACATTACCCAAGACGGGAATCGAACCCACAATCTCCTGCGTCGCAGGCAGACCTTCGCCCACCGCACCACAGAGGTCGTCGTTATAAATATATAAGCATAGCCACAATTTGTGGCAGCTTGCTATACCCATATTCGGTAATCTATAGCTTACAAATTAAACCAAGTCTGTTGTGGGCTTTATAACAACAATGGGTCACTCACTCTCGTGCTTTAATTAAATTAAATTAAATTCATTTATTAAATCAGACAATATTGAGTCCATTTTATTGTTAGTGAGCTGCCTTAAAAACTATGTTAAAACACAAGGAAATTACAACACATAAATATTACAACATGAAGGTGTAAGGGCACCTGCCACCACGCTTGTCCTGATCAAGCTGTCTACCCGATCCCCAATTGACCCTCTACTTGATCAGGACCCGAATAAAGGCCTTCATTATTGGCAGATCGTAATGATCTGGAATGACCTGCAGGATGCTGTTGGAACTGCCTCGCTCTCTGCTAAGCAATGAGGCAGTTTTCTTACGGATGATGGCGTGAAAACCATCGACCCGTGCCTCCGCAAACATGGTGGATGCACTGCAGAAACGTGGCAGTCCCATCAGCATAATTTAATAATTTATATTATACTTTTGTACAAAACTCCTAGTGGATTACTTCTACTCAGACTTAATGCATTCAATGCCCAGCCTCGGCGGTGTGTCTCGCAGAGGCGCGCCGTCGCCGCCGCCGCCCCGTCGCGCGTCGTCGCGACACGGACAAGGAGATCGACTTCTGCGTCTTGGGCCATGAAAGTGTTAAGCGGTTTAAAGTTGTCGCATTGGTTCTGCACCGTTGAACGCACGTTGTTCATACGATGGAGTGGCGGTCACCGAGACCTTGTATCAGCGGTAAATCCACAAACTAAGCTAATATCAACACATCTGCAGGTCTTCCGGACCAACAATGGTATAATAGCCTTGTCCAAAACAACAGTCATAATTCGATTTCTTACTATAATATTTGCAAACTCGCGTGATTTCAAGCGATTATTTAATCGGTTGGTGATTTTCAATTTAAATCGGGAACTGATTGGTTTATTTTTATTTTAAACTGTTTATTTTTGTATGTTTAAAAACTTCTGCCGCGAGCAAAAACAGACTTGCTGTTATACTCACAGCAATAGGCTAGCGATATATTACCTTGCCTATTATTAGGTCCATGGACTATTAATACAAATCTTGTAATGGTCTTTTCGTGCGTCCCATTTACCTTTCTGAAAAAACGCCTTCTTTCCTTTAGACCTTACAGGATTCTTGGAAACGTCACAAAATTCATATTACACAAATAAACTTTATATTATGTGATCACTTCGATTTTTTGTTCACTAGAAGCGGACAAGAAACCTTTACCTTAGTTTCGAGTTGGAAAAAAATGTGTTCGGTCTCCTATTCTACTCTCCTTGCTTTTTATCCATGATGATGATGTCCTAGCCGAATTTCAGCCAGTTTCAACTGAGATTATCCAACTGTAAAGGTCTGTGCTCAAACACAGATGCACTATATTCCCTTACTCTTATTCGATGAGACGTTGGAGTATTTATGTTAATTGTTGAGACAGAACGACAACACCGAGGGGAAGTCAGGCGCAGGACCAACAGAATAAGCCGTTTTCCGAAAACACTGGAATTTCCTGACAGGTTACCACTGCTGTGGACTACCCACATAATATTAAAAGCAAGAGAATGATGAACATCGCTGTAGGCGTTAAAAAAACATGTGATAATAGTTTAATAACAATTATTTATTTAAATAACTAGCAGTCTGACACTGGTATTTAAATAAATAATACTAAATCTATATTTTGACCAAAATACAACCTATTTTGCATAGAATGTGTGGTATAATTAGGTACCTACCTATAATCTGTCTTGTGGTTATTCTTTGAAATAGGTAACGTGAAACTAAGTCCAAAGCTTTCGAAACCTTGAAGTTGACATAAGATTCCGAATTTCCGACTATCAATTGAAGCTTAGAGTCAACTTAAGCTTGGCCGGTTTCATCACATTTTATTTCCAGGAAGTGAGCCTTGATACCTTAAATGTATTTGTTTTATGCGTCCGCAATGTAAATTAAGTTTTTAGTTTTCATCAATAACACGGAGTCAAATTCAAGAGTATCAAGGTATTGTCGCAAGCCCCAGTGCTAATTGTGTTAGTCAATCTCAATGGTTTCGATGACGTTGCGTGTGACGCGGTCGCCGATAGCCTGGTCGGTCGGCGCACGCGCACGCTCCAGTCTCGCCAGCACTACCGCCGGGGCCGCTGTTCCGCGCGAAAGTCGACCTGCTTCATTATTTTATATATTCACGCGGTGTCCTGGGCGCATTCTTTCTATTATAAACGGGAAGACATTTTGTGAACGGGGCGCCATATCAAGTAAGTGTTTTTTTTATCATTCATTAATAAGTTGAAGTAAACAAATAAATGTGATAGTGAACTATGCCATTATTCTTAGTAGCTTTTATATAGAATCTATATAAAGTTTTTTTTTTAAATAATCATGGGCAGTAAACATTAGCTATATTATAAATATTCTTTAAAGAGGGTAAATAATAATAAAGTTAATAGGATTATCCTATTTCTGCCGACGTTTCAACAGGTTTACACAGCGTCGTGGTCACGGGGTGACTAGAACCTACAGGTTATAAGTGGTGCCTGCACTTATTTATCACTGAATAAAATTTAACGCTCAGGGATCGGGACAAATTTATATTGATTTGTATCTACTTATTATTTAAATGATCTTCAAAAACGCAGTTCCGTAGATTACCCATTATAAACAAACAATTAAACTTATTAACTCGATGTGCATACATTACTTTACATAAAATAATACACGGATATTAACACAATGTATCCATTGCTAAATTGTATTTGAGTAGGTACATAAGTAGTTCATTGAAAGATATTGTAAAACATAAAACTCGCTGAACAAAATATACTTTCGAATTAATAAAATGAGTCAGGATACTCATATTATTAACTTTGTCTGCCTGTCTGTTACCTTTTCACGCCTGAACAGATCCTAATGAAATTTGGCAGTAAGGTAAATAGTATCCCGGGATGGACATAGGATGCTTGAAAACCGCGGGCGAAGCCGCAAGCAGTAGCTAGTAGATAATAATAATGTCAGGTCTTAACTTAAACCTTTTCATTAGTTAACTTAAACGTCGTCCTAAGCAGCAGATGTTAATCAATTATTTGCCAAATTTAATCATGGGCACGCTTCCGACTGGTATTGATATGGATCAGTTGGGCTACCTGTAGATTGTTTGCAACAGTCTGCAGTTAGCTTAATTGTTTCAATTGTAAATACTAGATTTGATTGTACTTTTCTTTGTTAATAAAGAGATTCTATTAAATAAAATATTAAGTTATCATTATCAAACAAGATTTTTTTTACCATAATGTCGTATCGGTTTTAATAAAATATATCTGTTTTTCGGCGGAAGGTAACCATAAAAAAGTACTGAAAATAAGTTCTTTAACGTGAGAAAACTTGAGTCTTTGTTGGGCCTATGCAAATGCATTTTAAAGTATTGTCCTAGTCGTATTAACAGCCATTGGTTTATTTTTCAACCTTTGTTAAAGCAAGATTTGGGCGATAGGAACGTTTATTTGTATTATGGTTCAATAATCATAGGTATTAAGAGTAAACAAAGAGGTTACAAAAACAAAACAAAAATGATAAATAAAAAATTGACACTGATAGGAGCAAATAGCAGGAGTTCTAAATAATTTTTGGTAAGTACCAAAAATTCCATCATTTCATTCGTCTAGTGTTCATTTTCCAATTCGAAGACGTTAGAACTTTTTTCGCTGCGTATGAAAATACGCAGCGCTGTTGTAGTGGATTTCTGTTTTATAAACTAATATTATAAAAAGGAAAGATTTGTTTGTTGGTTTGTTTGAATTGAATAGGCTCCAAAAATACTGGACCGATGTGTAAAATTCTTTCACGATTAGAAGCCTACATTATCCCGTATAGGTCATAGAATATACCCGTGCGAAGCCGAGGCGGACCGCTTGTTAGTGATGATCTTGAAGTTTTCATTTATAAACTTTCCTGTAAAACCTTTGTTGACATAAAATTTCTTAGATTCTAGATCCGGGTATTGGTGCGAGTAGTTTTGTAGTGGTTTTTACCTAATGGTTTTGTATATTAAGTCTAATGCGATAGTGGATTGATCTAAAGGGTGATAATATGAAAAACAAATAGAACTGAACGATGTATTCTGCACGAGTCCGTTAAAAGTTTCCGTGATATTAAATAAACATTAGTAAGTACCTACTGGTACAGAATCAATAATAGTAGGTATAGTACAAGTTGATTGTGTCAATATTTTACCTATTGTATATTTTATACAAGCATGTCGTAATAAACGTTCATTGCATATCCGGTTTTTTACAAGCTTTTATTGTACTTCACCTGGGGTCGAATTCTGCTAACGAATCATCATCATATCGTTTTGCTATGACAATAGTACCGTCGCAGATTCGTCCATATATGAATGCTATTTGCACGGAGCGATTGTTTCGTTTTATGGACACTTTTGACACACGTCCTATGTGCATTTTCATCAAAGTTAGAATGCCAAAATGTGTAAGTTTGAAACGATACCATTGTTATGGTGAAGCTATTAATTTACTGAATTTCATACCACAAGGCTGATTCTGTAAAAGGAATTGGAACTCGAATTCACTCAAGTGACCAAATTCAATCGCTCCTTTGTAACCTTTTTTTTGACAAGTAAGTTCGAGTTTCAAGTATCGAGATTTTTTAATTCCCTTACAGAATACCAATTGTAGATCGTTCTTTAGCATAAAATGAGAAAATCTCACTCATTTCATTAGTTCATTTCATTAGCACGCTCGTACCCGAGGCGCTTCAAGCATTATCGAGGTTCAACAGAATACAAGTCCTTAAACTCACTGCAGTTCAGCTTGGTGGGGTTCGAAATGAGTTTAGAGAATGAAACTGCTGTTATCCTCAACCATTTGAGGTGAATTTTGGCATACTTGTAAGTTCGGTGACAATGCAATGTCATTGTACCATCCAGCCGGTCTGATTGTAGAGACATAAAATGGCCATAGGAAATCCTCAACGAAACAACTTAATCCTGTCGAGTTTGGGTTCATCAAGATAAATCCAATCTTCCCAAGCACTTGGTCCTAGATAAGATAAAGATCAAAAGCCTGTTATATAATTTTGTCATAAAATATTTAAAAAAAAATACCCTTAAAGTGCATTTTCGCGCGTTTCGATGGCTTAGTCTCTTCTTTATAACTCAAAGCATCAAAAGGCTAAAGTAATTTTGATAAATGAGCTATTAAAAATACTCGTTCTGTATTCTTTTTGTGTTCTTAGCAATATTTTAGGCTTGATTGCACCTTTCGTCATTTTACTACAAAAAACCCGTAAAAAAAGTATTTAACTTTAATTCCGTCGCAATTCTTCTATAATGTTAATAATTGAATAAACAAATATAGTCCTATAGTGTACGACCACCAAAATGTTTTTTAAGTATTAGGTATGTGATTGAATTTCTCACGAAGGTGTTTTTTTTCTTTGGGTAATAAAATACCTATCTTAAACCAAAAAACTTGATATCCGGGTTATGTACATATTACATATTTACAATAGGTGTCTTAGTTATCTTCAAATACCTATTTATTGAACGGCATTGAACCCGAGAAGAACTGATATGATAATCAGATCATACCTATACGTCTAAAAATGTAAATATATTCTCTTTTCATACGTCACCAGGAACTTATAACTAATATAATAAACCTTAAATTATTAATTAATTGTTATTATATTACTTATCCATTTAATGTATTAGGTATAATAAGTAAGTATATCAGTCATCTAGTTTCCATAACACAAGCTCTGCCTAGCTTGGGGCTAGATGATGCAGAACAAGATTCATAACAAACGAGTACCTACTTACTTAATAATCACACTAATATTATAAATGCGAAAGTTTGGATGTGTAGATGTTTGTTACCTCTTCACGCCAAACTACTGAACGGATCTGGCTGAAATTTTGGATCCAGGTAGTTCTAGACCTTCTAGACCTTCAGGTCAACTACCCGTATAGCTATGTTTTATTTCAATAAAACATAGCTTTTTATCACATAAATCAGTTCCCATGGGATAGAAATAACCTTAAACAACGCTTGCGAATCCGCATAACATAACAGTTACATATCCTTATTTTTTTTATGGTAGATCGTAAAATATTTGACCAATTTACTTGAATGGTTGCAGTAACGGCACGTAAAACTATTTTTGACCGACTTCGCAAAACGGTTATGTTGATTATTACTTGTAAGTACCTAGGTACCTATCTAAGAACGTGTCATTGATACCTAACTTAAATCAAACGGGCGATTTGCTGCGATTTCGAATTTAAATTCGTAATTTATGTTGAATATTGTTCTTTGATTAAATATTTTTTGCATCGGTTGATACTTATGGGCAGGTGATTTAATTTTTTTCAACGATGTATATATTGTATTGTTTATTTATTTAATATTATAGGTATTTATCGTCACCAATAAAACGAGTACGAGTAAGTACTATGATTAGGTCAAATAAGTAAGTTTTAATCATAATTTGTTATGACTTATAAAAGATAAACTGGAAACACTGGTTGACTGTTCCTATTCTGAAAATTATTTCTCTAATAGGTAGTTCGATCTATCCTTGTGTATTATTTTAATTCTACGGTGATTTATATTATAATTGCACAAAATAATACCTAATTGTGTGAATCTTACTAGATTCATATCTAAATTTTGATTAGGTAAAGCTTTAACTTAACCTAGACTAAATTCAATGTTAAATTACCATACAGTCGGGTTTTCTCACGCAAATAATATTTAAAGATAAAAAAACTAACATAACCAATGGTCAAATCTCTTGTCAAGTGCTTATTGAGTTTATTTTGTATTATGTAATTTTGTACCCGAGTATATTTTATAAACATAAAAGAGCCATATCTTCCATACTACTAAATATTTAACTATGAAATGTATATACAAGTAAAGTTCAGGACTTACTCTATCGATCATATGTTTCGAAATCACGATTCCCTAAAAATTATGCGATAGAAAAAAATCGCACGTTACCTACCACTAAATTTTTACTAAAACCTATCTCAATAAATACAGAAGTTATATGATCTTGAGAATTAAGCATGGTCATAGAACTAAGTATAAAGAACATTTTATAATGTTACAGTTTTTTAAAATATTCTAATTAATAGATTTTTTCTTGCGTTACTATGCCCTGTCCCGCTCCTATGAACGCAAAATCCTTTGTCTATCCTTTTCACAAAATTTTGTGAAAAGGATAGAAAAAGACTGTTATTATAGTGCTTACCCCGCCCACTTAATATCTCGAAAAGATATTATATAAGTGTCCAAAAAAAATTCGATGTCTGTAGTCCGTAAGAATTCACAGAGATTTTCGGGTCGGCGTAAAGTGATTTCGTGGCTTAGTTGGTTAGAGCACACCGGTACTGAGGGTGGGGCGCGGGTCCCGCCGAAATTGTAAATTTTTGGGAACTTATATAAACCAAGACTTACATTAAACATTGGTATGACATGTTTAATGTAATATAGTGTTGTTATGCTTGCGTCCTCGCACGCGCTTTTCCCGGATAAAAAGTAGCCTATGTCCGTCCACGGAATGCCATAAAACACTTTGTCAAATTTATCTTCTTTAAATACGGAAAAAAATTAAAAAACCTACACAAATTAATATAAAACTGTTTGTTGTACCTATACCATTCTTATATGATAAAGCGAGTTCTTCCCCTCACCTCAACGGTTTATTCCGGAAATCCCCCACGTCCATCCCCCACGTGGGGGATTTCCGGAAAAAAATCCGGAAATCCCCCAAATCGAATCAATCAGTCTCATGGGGGATTTCAGGAAAAAAAATTCCGGAAATCCCCCATATAGCTCGACCATAGAAATATATTAGTTCTTAATAACCTTTAACTCGTCACCGCTGGCTGCTAGTGGTAGACCGCTCACCACTACAATGAGAAGTCTTCCAAAGCAAAAAACATCAAATGCGATAGAATTTGCCAAAGACACTAACAGCTGTCGAATTGACACATACTGTCAAAATGACACATAATGTCAAAATGACACATACTGTCAAAATGACACATACTGTCAAAATGACACATACTGTCAAAATGACACATACTGTCAAAATGACAATGTCAGATGTGACTAACAGATCGGGCTTGGGGCTAGACAATGCTGTGTAAATTGTCCAGCATTATTTATTTATTATGTCTTATATACAGAAAACAGACCGTTTCGACCAAAATTGTTAATGAATGTCGTATTGACGGTAGATGTCATAACTAAAACTATCATATCTCGGGAACTACTAGTGCTGGACTTTCAGTTCCTGTCTCAAATGATAGGTACGAACAAAATCTACATTTCTAATGACAGCTGTCAAAACTAAAACTATCATATCTCGGGAACTACTAGTGCTGGACTTTCAGTTCCTGTCTCAAATGATAGGTACGAACAAAATCTACATTTCTAATGACAGCTGTCAAAACTAAAACTATCATATCTCGGGAACTACTAGTGCTGGACTTTCAGTTCCTGTCTCAAATGATAGGTACGAACAAAATCTACATTTCTAATGACAGCTGTCAAAACTAAAACTATCATATCTCGGGAACTACTAGTGCTGGACTTTCAGTTCCGGTCTCAAATGATAGGTACGAACAAAATCTACATTTCTAATGACAGCTGTCAAAACTAAAACTATCATATCTCGGGAACTACTAGTGCTGGACTTTCAGTTCCTGTCTCAAATGATAGGTACAAACAAAATCTACATTTCTAATGACAGCTGTCAAAACTAAAACTATCATATCTCGGGAACTACTAGTGCTGGACTTTCAGTTCCTGTCTCAAATGATAGGTACGAACAAAATCTACATTTCTAATGACAGCTGTCAAAACTAAAACTATCATATCTCGGGAACTACTAGTGCTGGACTTTCAGTTCCTGTCTCAAATGATAGGTACGAACAAAATCTACATTTCTAATGACAGCTGTCAAAACTAAAACTATCATATCTCGAAATGTAGATTTTGTTCGTACCTATCATTTGAGACAGGAACTGAAAGTCCAGCACTAGTAGTTCCCGAGATATGATAGTTTTAGTTTTGACAGCTGTCATTAGAAATGTAGATTTTGTTCGTACCTATCATTTGAGACAGGAACTGAAAGTCCAGCACTAGTAGTTCCCGAGATATGATAGTTTTAGTTTTGACAGCTGTCATTAGAAATGTAGATTTTGTTCGTACCTATCATTTGAGACAGGAACTGAAAGTCCAGCACTAGTAGTTCCCGAGATATGATAGTTTTAGTTTTGACAGCTGTCATTAGAAATGTAGATTTTGTTTGTACCTATCATTTGA
Source organism: Eupithecia vulgata (assembly GCA_946478455.1). NCBI lineage: Eukaryota > Metazoa > Arthropoda > Insecta > Lepidoptera > Geometridae > Eupithecia > Eupithecia vulgata. The sequence goes on from OX297866.1 coordinate 14,953,011, forward strand.
GACAGGAACTGAAAGTCCAGCACTAGTAGTTCCCGAGATATGATAGTTTTAGTTATGACATCTACCGTCAATACGACATTCATTAACAATTTTGGTCGAAACGGTCTGTTTTCTGTATATAAGACATAATAAATAAATAATGCTGGACAATTTACACAGCATTGTCTAGCCCCAAGCCCGATCTGTTAGTCACATCTGACATTGTCATTTTGACAGTATGTGTCATTTTGACAGTATGTGTCATTTTGACAGTATGTGTCATTTTGACATTATGTGTCATTTTGACAGTATGTGTCAATTCGACAGCTGTTAGTGTCTTTGGCAAATTCTATCGCATTTGATGTTTTTTGCTTTGGAAGACTTCTCATTGTAGTGGTGAGCGGTCTACCACTAGCAGCCAGCGGTGACGAGTTAAAGGTTATTAAGAACTAATATATTTCTATGGTCGAGCTATATGGGGGATTTCCGGAATTTTTTTTCCTGAAATCCCCCATGAGACTGATCGATTCGATTTGGGGGATTTCCGGAATTTTTTTCCGGAAATCCCCCACGTGGGGGATGGACGTGGGGGATTTCCGGAATAAACCGGCGGGCTTGTGGAATTTAGTGTAATTGGGCCCCAGAACTTGTACATCAGTGACGTTACCAATGTCATACTAAAGCAAAGTTTAGCAAAATATGGTTGATAGTTAACCTGTCTTCTGTTCCGATATTTGACATTCACCTTCAATATAAAGATTAAACCTTCAAAAGTTCATTCCAAAAATAGCTCTTCTATCAGGTAGCTATAACTATAGGTCATTTCATGTAAATCATACTAAAGCAAGGCTCTACCTATTTACCAGAGATGAGAATAATTTCAAGGCTTTGAAGGGCAGGGTCATAGAGAATTTACTAAGGCTCACATGTAATTTTTTTTCATCAAATGCTGTTAAGGATTCGGCGACAGCTGCTCCCAACTTCAATTCGTAAATTATTTTGTTTCGTAATACCAAAAATTATGACTGAAAACTCTTTGTATTTTTGACATTGTGTTGTTATTCTGTAACTAGACAATGTAAGCTATGTTCCTTATCAAACAAAACGTAATACATTATTGTTTTAAATACAAAACAAATAGGACGAAAACATATCATTTTCGACATAAAGATATGCAAAATCGCATTTTGCATAGTTTTGAGGTGTGTATTATTGTGAAAAAATAACCAGAAACCTAGATAAATACTATTCGAATATGAAAAACAATATGATATGGTGGAAATATGCTCGAATTACAAATCATTTTTGTAGTACGTTTGTATGGGCAAATCATCACCAGCAGGCCATTTAATTCACAAAAAAATAACACGTGTCATAGTGAAATGACCAAGGCTCACATGGCATTTTTTCCAACAATGCGCATTGCAGTAAGGTCAGTAAATCGATCTTGTAATAGTGGGTCTATTTGGCTTTCTTGATGCCTGGCTTGTTATTTATTTATGCAATAACTAGCATCTGCCTGCGGCTTCGCACAAGCTTTTCATGTAGTCCAATGTCCGTCCCCGGAATACTATATATGATCTCCCTGCCAAATTTCATTAAGAACCGCTCAGCCGTTTACGCATGAAAAGGTAACAAACAGACGAGAAATACTTTCGAATTTATTAATATGAAAATGGATTGGATTTTATTGTTTAAAAAAAACTAAAACCGACTTAGAATCCCATAGTTTTAAACTGTTTTTTTTATGAGTTTTGCGTTATTTTGTATTAGTAGGTACTCATTCCTCAATAAATTCGGGAAACAAATTTTTATGGGACCACGGAATCATGCTCCATACAGTCTCTTCCAAATCAGTCCATAAATGACGGAGAAATTGTCGAACATACATACAGCCGAACGTAGAGCCTCGTCTTTTTTAATAACATAATGTGAACTAGCTGATGCCCGCGGCTTCGGACGCGTTGTTTAAGGTTATTTCTATCCCATGGGAACTGATTTACGGGATAAAAAGGCCTCTCCATCCTTTCAACTTCTATGCAAAAAATCAAGTCGATGGGTAGCTAAATTGGGGCGTGGAGACTGTAAAAATAACAAACACACTTTCGCATTTATAATATTAGTATAGACGCTACTAGGTATAGAAGTATGGTTAGATGCAATCTGTATTGTAAATTTGTAAGGTGATGAATAAAATATGAAAACAGCAGTCTCTATGTCAGGATCTTGTAATACTTATGAATTAATTATCAAGGTATACCTGTACCTGAAAACACCGGTTATTTTTGTTCAAGTAAAATTAACATAAAGTACCTACACATTAAATAAACAAGTTTTGTATGCGTTGTTAATAAACGATTATTTTAGGGTCTAAACTACGGTGTGAGATAGAGTATTTTACTCTATATGATAAAAAAACAAAAAGTATATAATTGAAATAGTTTAGGTAAAAAATACAAAACATAAAATAACGAAACAATTCTATTCAAAGTTTTCAGTTTTTATATCTGTTTTTGAACACCATTTAAATCCAATTCAATAACGTTTATGTCTGTAGGCTTAGAAAATAAGCACTTAGACAAGTCATATTATAAACTTTTACAGGAACACGTATAAATAGTAATTATTATCAAATAAGAAATAAGGTGTGGATTTCACCTAATTTTTTTGTCCACTATGAAATAGTAGGCGCAATGTTATTGTGTTATACGGCTGTGTAGGCAAAATAAAAAGTATCAACTGTCATCGGCAATATCAGCGTATTTGTTCGGGATTCACATCCAACTGACGTCATGACTAAAAAGACATCTTTAAAAATGGGTGTACGTAATACCAAAAGGGGCTACATCGTCTCAACTCAATCTAGCGCCGCCTCCTATTTTATTTTATTATACCGTTGAACATAGGAAATGTCAAAAATCCATTGCACAGTTTGTGATACCTATTATAAGCTTTTTTTAATACCTCTATAATCGTTTTATTCTACTCAGTTTAGGCAGAGAATCGATGTTGCCCTTGCACCAATATCCATTTTCGATTCACTGCATAGAATGAAATTATTACAGAGGCATTCAAAAATGCCTAAAATAGGTATCACGAACTGTGCGATAGATTTTGAAATTTCCTATGTTCGACGGATTAATAAAATAAAATAGGTGGCGGCGCTAGTTTGAGACGATGATGATTGTTTACACAAATATCAAAGTACCAGGCAGGTAGACGTACTTTAATTAAATTTTCATGTGTTCAAATAGTGAACCCTACTAGCGAAAAAAAATTATGTACGACCTTATTTACAAAGGTAAATAATGACCGTGATATTTCCACAAGAAAATATCATGGTCTCGAGCTCTTTTACCAAAAAGTGGTTTCTTGTAGTAAGTACAACTTTCGTTGAAAGATAGATATAAATATGTAAGAACATTATTATCATACATAATCTATTCCTCTATTAAATACTAGCGGCCCGCCCTGGTAGATTAATATATATATATAATTATATATAGCCTAAGACCCGCAAATAACTTGGCATTCTATTGCCATAAGAATTTTCAAAATCGGTTCAGTAGATCCAGAGATTACTCCCTACAACCTCACAAACTCACATACTTTACCTCTTTATATAATATTATATAATATTAGTAAAGAAGTGTAGATTAATCTAGACCTCAAAACATCGCCGAAAAACCTATCTATTTGAAGTCGGTTGAAGGCCAAAGCGCCTTACACCTTATACCCCACTGGTTGATCTCATATGGAGACGCATTCCTATGTGAATACGTATCCGTTTTTTTATGACCGTTTTTCACAAATCCTTCGCTACTGGAAACAGTCGTTCACTGAATCCGAAATACTATCTAGTGTGTGAATTCTCTTCCACAGATGTGGGAGTGAGTTCATACATATTAAAAAAACGGATGCTTTGTGACGCCTTTGGACCACCCTATGCATTATCTTCGTTCGACATTGTAAAGTAAATAAGTTTATTTTTATGCTTACAAAAAAATTCAAAATTCAAAAATTCAAAGTGTTTTATCTCCTTTAGACCTTACAGGACTCTTGGACACTCTTGGACAAAATAAGCACTTAACAAATCAAATTTATATACTACTAACAGCTGCTCGCGGCTTCGCACGCGCTTTTCAACTGACCTATGTCTGATATCATTTTCCTCCCTGCCAAGTTTCATTGAGATCCGTTCAGCCGTTTAGGTGTGAAAAGGAAACAGACAGACAGAATGAGTTACTTGAGAATATATTCACTTGATTCTATTCACTTACATTTTTTGTCCCTAAGTAATTTTTCTTAAAATATTATTTGAATGAAACAGATTTTCACTATGTCACAATGAACCCTAGCTTTTCACGGAAAACGTAATGCCGGATTCAGCGGTCTTGGCGTACGTTATTTAAAGATATTAATAGTTTTTCAATTTCAATAAGTCACAAAGAGTTCACGGCCTCAAATCTTTTCTTTATTTTATATTCATACCTACAGATTTTTTTACCATAAACTTCAGTTAGCAACTGAAAGATTTCCCTCAAGCATTAACCTTTTGTTATACTCATTTATAAAAAATTTTGTAACCTTTATTATCAACAAAAACGACAAAAGTTTAACGCGTTAGCTGTCAGGTTTCGTGGTGCGACACGAAGCTGACTGCAACATGGTTCTACAATGCCTGCCTGGTTACATTAACACTAAGGGCGTTAATGCACCGGTGTTAATACTTAGTACCTATTTGTTGTTATGGCGGCAACAGAAATACATCATCTGTGAAAATTTTAACTGTCTTACTATCTCTGTTCATGAGATACAGCCTCAGTCCAGTCACAGGCATGCAATTCCTGTGAGTCTCTCAACTGCTTCTTGGTCAATAAAAAAATAATTTTTACATTGACGTATAAAGTGACGTATTCTGGTGCTGGCAAGCAAGAGACAAGTTTGGAGAACGGTATATTCTTCCTATAAAATGTATAACTCATTAATTACACATTACGTTCGCAACTTGATCGCTACTAACCTCAAATTATGCTATTACACGACGCTATTACAAGGCAGGTGCAGTATCGTGACCTATGACTTTGTTTTATTCGTCACTCAAACGAGGCCGGATAGTCATTCTGAACTCTGGAGTCAATTTATAGTATAAAACTAGCCAATGTACAATACTGCTAACAGCTATGCACGTGATTTTCCTGTAAAAAAGCATTTTTCGTTCCTAAGCCGAATTTCATTATTTAGTAGTTTAGTCGTAAATATTTAACAAACTGAGAGACGTGCAAACAAATTTTCTGTTTGGTAATGAGCTTTTCAAATTTTAATTACGATGCTATAATGATGAAAAGTGCATAGGTAAAATACGAATCGTTCTTGTCGTTACCGCTATTTATTTCGAAGCAAAGAATTCCCCTGGACTGTCTGCCTTCCTGTTTATTTAGATTCCTTATTTCATTAAGATTCGTTCAGCTGTTTAGCCGTAAATAAGCAAAATTACCTTCGCTTTTATAATATTTGTATATATATAATATTTTTGCTTATTTTTTGCGGTACGCTGGTGTTTTAGAGTACGTCTTACATCTCATTTATTTTATGTATAAGATTTACTTAATTCAATTAACTATTTTTAAGATAGGAATAAATGTTTGTATCCCAAATCTTTCTTTGATAGACTTTTCAAGTATTTATATTTCTGCTATCATGATCTTGATTCAATACAGATAATCTTCATAAACAAAGAAAATTACAATCAAGTAATAGAAACAAATTAAAACTAGTATTTGCAATTGAATCAATTGAGCTAACTGCAGACTGTTGCAAAAGATCTACAGGTAGCTCACAATACCAGTCAGAAGCGTCCCCAAGACGCTGATGCCTGCATTGCCCCGCTGTATGGCAATGCTGATGCGCTGCGCCAGATATTCACACCAGCTCTCTAGTCACGAATCTTAAATCTCAATATCTTTCTCTTTCATTCATAATTATTTATTTTGGTGGGCTGTTTACCATTACCCAATCTATGGCTGTGGTATTATTGATATAACAAGTTCCATATTTTCACACCATTTTTGGTTTCGCTCGATATAGCTCGGTTTCGCAAACAATGTGCTTGTTGCCAAACGCAAATGAATGTAAATTCTATAAAATGAATATCTTTGTAAGAATACTTGTGAAATGCAAGCAGAACTCCGGTTTTTTTTTATTTGTTTACATTTTTAATACAGTTTAGTTTTCTGTGTAGGTTAAAGTTGATAATATTGAATAATCATTATGCGCAGTTTACAAGTTCTTTGGCATTTTCTTTTAAGTTCAAGGGTTATTTTTAATAGTTGTGGTATTAAGTTTTTATGTCAAAAGGATATTTTAAGAACTAAAAATACCCAATCAATCAGTCAAATAGTTTTGTTTGCGAAAAATTCAAAATTATACTTAGAGTACACTTAGAAAAAATCTAATTCTTAAAAAAAAAACACTGATATTTTTGATTTCTTCCGCTTCTTTATGTAGACTAAAGTAAAGAAGCGAACGAATATAATAAAGACGAAGAAACATTTAGCCTGTTAGTTATTTTTCGAGATATAGCAAAACCCGTCCCGAGCTTTTTTATCCCTTCAATAATTTGATATTTTGTAGTGAGCATTTTTGCACAGAAAGGTTTTGACAATTTGATTGAATTTATTTCACAATTTGTTTGAAAGTATGGTAACGAAATGTGTATAGCCTAAAATTAAAAAAAGTTCTCATACATACATTTTTAAGGTTTCGAACCCAATAGTAAAATGGACCCTATTACTCTAGACTCCGATGTCCGTCCGTCCGCCCGTCTGTCTCTCTGTCTGTCACTAGGCATCTCATGAACCGTGACAGTTAGACTGTTGAAATTTTCACAGATGATGTATTTCTGTTGCTGCTATAACAACAAATATTAAAAGAGAATAAAATAAATATTTAAGGGGCTCTCTACTCGGCTCTTACAAAAAAATGTGTTTTTTGTCCTCGTTTTTGCTCGTTTAGGTAGACGCTTGAATTATTCACAGAATATTTAGTTATAAATTCACTTTAAAAATAAGTTATTAAATTAAAATAAAACAAATATTTAAGGGGACTCCCATACAACAAACATGAGTTTTTTTGCTGTTTTTATAGATAATGGTACGGAACCCTTCGTGCGCGAGTCCGACTCGCACTTGGCCAGTTTTATTTTAGTTTAAGCTTATTAATAAAGTGTCATGCCAAGGACATGATTATGTAAAAGTTCCTGTTATACAATGCCTAATGTTATGTAATGGAAACGTCTAAAATTGTTTAGCCTTGAATTCCGGTTTCGCATAAACATACATTTCGGTTTCGTAAAGTAGTGCGTAGGTAAATTATAAAATTTAACGCCTTGGGATTATACGGTGTCCGCGAAAACATTAAAATAGCAAGATGTTATAGATTTTCAATGCCGACAAAAACGAGTAACTATGTACATATATTAACGACAATAATTAAGAACACAAGTATTTGCATTTAATTAGTATTTGAAATTGAAACAAATACAAATTGAGCTAACATGCTGCTGCGCACAGCTTGATGTAATAAAAAACAAATTGAGCTAACTGCAGACTGTTGCAAAAGATCTACAGGTGGCTCACAATACCAGTCAGAAGTGTCCCCAAGACGCTGATGCCTGCATTGCCCCGCTGTATGGCAATGCTGATGCGCTGCGCCAGATACTCACACCTGCTCTCTGGTCACGAATCTTAAATCTCAATATCTTTCTTTTCATTGATAATTATTTATTTTGGTGGGCTGTTTACCATTACCCAATCTATGGCTGTGGTATTATTGATATAACAAGTTCCATATTTTCACACCATTTTTGGTTTCGCTCGATATAGCTCGGTTTCGCAAACAATGTGCTTGTTGCCAAACGCAAATGAATGTAAATTCTATAAAATGAATATCTTTGTAAGAATACTTGTGAAATGCGAGCAGAACTCCGGTTTTTTTTTATTTGTTTACATTTTTTAATACAGTTTAGTTTTCTGTGTAGGTTAAAATTGATAATATTGAATAATCATTATGCGCAGTTTACAAGTTCTTTTTCATTTTCTTTTAAGTTCAAGGGTTATTTTTAATAGTTGTGGTATTAAGTTTTTATGTCAAAAGGATATTTTAAGAACTAAAAATACCCAATCAATCAGTCAAATAGTTTTGTTTGCGAAAAATTCAAAATTATACTTAGAGTACACTTAGAAAAAATCTAATTCTTAAAAAAAAACACTGATATTTTTGATTTCTTCCGCTTCTTTATGTAGACTAAAGTAAAGAAGCGAACGAATATAATAAAGACGAAGAAACATTTGGCCTGTTAGTTATTTTTCGAGATATAGCAAAACCCGTCCCGAGCTTTTTTATCCCTTCAATAATTTGATATTTTGTAGTGAGCATTTTTGCACAGAAAGGTTTTGACAATTTGATTGAATTTATTTCACAATTTGTTTGAAAGTATGGTAACGAAATGTGTATAGCCTAAAATTAAAAAACGTTCTCATACATAAATTTTTAAGGTTTCGAACCCAATAGTAAAATGGACCCTATGACTCTAGACTCCGATGTCCGTCCGTCCGCCCGTCTGTCTCTCTGTCTGTCACTAGGCATCTCATGAACCGTGACAGTTAGACTGTTGAAATTTTCACAGATGATGTATTTCTGTTGCCGCTATAACAACAAATATTAAAAGAGAATAAAATAAATATTTAAGGGGCTCTCTACTCGGCTCTTACTACAAACGTGGTTTTTGTCCTCGTTTTTGCTCGTTTAGGTAGACGCTTGAATTATTCACAGAATATTTAGTTATAAATTCACTTTAAAAATAAGTTATTAAATTAAAATAAAACAAATATTTAAGGGGACTCCCATACAACAAACATGAGTTTTTTTGCTGTTTTTATAGATAATGGTACGGAACCCTTCGTGCGCGAGTCCGACTCGCACTTGGCCAGTTTTATTTTAGTTTAAGCTTATTAATAAAGTGTCATGCCAAGGACATGATTATGTAAAAGTTCCTGTTATACAATGCCTAATGTTATGTAATGGAAACGTCTAAAATTGTTTAGCCTTGAATTCCGGTTTCGCATAAACATACATACATTTCGGTTTCGTAAAGTAGTGCGTAGGTAAATTATAAAATTTAACGCCTTGGGATTATACGGTGTCCGCGAAAACATTAAAATAGCAAGATGTTATAGATTTTCAATGCCGACAAAAACGAGTAACTATGTACATATATTAACGACAATAATTAAGAACAATGTCAAGTTTATTCCCATATAATATACGTCTTTAAAATTCATTTTACCAAAATGAATGCTGGATGCGGCGCTATGGCGCTCATTAGGGAAGGCCTATGTCCAGCTGTGGACTAATATAGGCTTATAATGTTGCTATTCTAAATATTATCTATTTTAATTTTGTATGACTTTCAAATTGCATTTTGTACGTGTTATTTTTGTAAAACAACTTTAACCTAGTAGATTATGTATTTAACTCTAGAAAAAGCCTGGTAAGACTTTCCAAGGCAGGGACATCTTACGGTGAACGGTCTGTAATATGTATTTTACGCGATCTGTAGAGAAATATTAATATAGAACCGACAGTTCCTGAGATAACATTTTGCAAAATACTCCTTGCGAAAGTCATATAAGTACCTATTAGATTAAACATTCAAAAGAAATGTTCACCTACCCTCAGGCATTCGAAAAGTACCTAAATTTATGCCAAATAATTAGTGCCATAAAACGGGTCAAAGCAGCCAGCGTCTTAGAACGCTTCCGATTTTCAGATAACAACGTAGAACCACTCAAATTGGTATTGATTTGGATCACTTGAACTACCTCTAGATTGTTTGCAACAATTTGAAATTAATTTATTAAATCCAATCATCACCATCGGCCTTTACATCCAAGAAGGATGGATTCTGTAGTGTTCATTTTTCGGCATTTGTAAATACTTGCCTACTAGAAAATACTTTCTAGTTCTATTTTTTTTCCAGTAAAATAACTATAATTTTCTTTGTTGATAAAGATATATAATACTACCTAGATCAGATGATAAAATGCACTGATTTAGCAAATGGAATGGTCGCATCGCAGAGCGGTTGCCCCATCCTCGATTATACAATAGTTGATATCCACCGATGATCGCTGCATATCGATGATTTTGCGCAATTACGCCACGCCGCTACTGTGACAGCCGCGCTTTGTTACAAACCATAGATTTTGATAGAGAATCAATTAAATACAACACTAAAGTGCCTTAAACATATTGACACTTATAAATATCAAGACAATATCAAGATGTCTCATCTCAACGCAGATTAAATGGCTCTTAGCAGTTTTTTTTTTAATTCTATAAGTATGTCAAAACAGTATAATAAAAGCTTCGAGCCTGGATATGATGTATGAAGATAAGTTCTGGCAATGTTTATTTATTATTCTTATTTATAAACAAGTCAGTATTTCAAAATGTAGGTACTTTATTCATTTTATCTATTCAGAGATTTCAAATTAGATGATAATTTTTTATCCACCTAGGAAATATCAAGATTTGTAAATAGGAAATTCGTGACGTAAGGAATCTTATTAGTGTGGTGATAATGATACCTTTGTCCTTCATTTTCTAAATAAATCTACTAGTAACTTCATCATCGATGAGGGGAAAAAATCTCTATTTGATGTTAATCAATCATTTCAAGTGCCTGAGAGATCTATTCCGGGCATCGAAGGGGTTATACCGAGGCTAAACTCGTTAGCAAATACTCGCTTAATTATAAAACCAGTTAGAACGCATTTATAAGTAGACAAAGAACTTGACCGTGGTTTCACCCAAGTAGGTACCTATAGTGAGCGAGAAAATTGGTCTTCCGTGTTGACATGTTTTACATGAATTTCATGTTTTCAGTTCGTTTTTACATCTTTATGGAGTCTCCACACCAAACTGAATTTGGCTAAAAAACTGCCGGTTGTCCCACCAAACCACCACCGCCCGGACTGTGCGTTTAGGTTTAGACTCTACTTAGAGAATCACCAGAATTACTCAGCTTATTAATATCTTAATAATAAGATAATAAATGTGATAAAACCCTATAATTTTAAGGCCTTGGATCTACGCGGTATGCGCTACGCAGAGCTACAGCGGCTAGTTATATAGTATCTTTCACTCCGTCCAGGCGTTTATTTTATCTTTTATGTTTTTTTTTTATATACTGAAATAATACAGTTTATACACGTACCTAATCTGTCAACTCGATAAAAATCGAAGCTCTCGTTAGATTCGCATCACAATTTAAAAAGAAAGCTTAGTATAGAAATATTACATTCTTGAATCAAAGACTAATATATAAATGCGTGGAAGGAGCATAGTAGTATCCATTAATCCAATCTACTCCGTGAGCTCTCAGTGCTGGGATAGGCCTTCACTATATTCCGCCATTCTGTCCAGTCCCTTGCTTCCCTTATCCATTCCTTCCCTTACTATCCTAACGAGGGCATCTGTCTATCGAGCTGGTGGTCTTCCTCTTTGTCGCGTCTCTGGTCCACCGTTCCGGAATGGCTGTAGTCCATCTTCCGTCTTCCGTCTAGCCAGGTGTCCTGCCCATTTCCACTTCTGACTTTCGATCCGCACACCGGCTTTTATAACAGCTGTAGACGAAGAAATACAACGTCAAACTATTGTTATTATAGTTTGACGTCGTATTTCCACATTTATTCTATGCCTTTAATATTTTCTTTTTCTCCGGTTTGATGCTAAGCGTGATTGGGAGTTCTGTTGTTTATCTCATCTGGTAATCTTCTTCTTTAAGAAAGCCCATTCTAAGGATCGCCATCCGGGGAGACTGGGAAACTAAAAAAATAGATAAGCATCACATTGTACAAAAACAAATACATACAATTTTTTGTTGTGAATGGTTGTATCATTGGATAGCCAACCGAAGACGAAACTGTAAACGTGAAAATATCACAAATGTGAAACTCGATTGTAATGTTTTATATTAATTTATTTGTTAATACTTTATGATACTTAACTAACGTTAAGTAAACAAGGTCATGTGTGAGTAACATAATGTAAGTAACCCATAAGTAACTCACACGTGACCTTGTTTTTTACTTTTGTATATAATTTTTTTTAAACATTGTCTATGTCTACTACTATTCATTGCTTTGTACAATGTAATTTGCTGTAACTTTGAATTACAATTGCTGTAATCGGACTAAAAAAGTCAAGTGTAGGTACTCCATATGGCAATTGAATTTGACTTTGACGTTAAAATTTTCGTTGACTATCTACGACTAGGCTCCATCCTGCCAAAAAGTTGAAAATGTTTAAGTACCATATTGGAAACTGAAATTGTTTATACCCAGTCTCCCCGATCTCCCGATGGCCCATTCAATAGGAATGGGAGATGTTAGCATAGACGCACAGCATTTGTAAGTTTTATGCGGTGTGTGACCTGTGCGGCTATTTATATCTCAAGCCTTAAGAATGTTCCAGAAAAACCTGACTTCGCTTAGTCAATCCACGTTATTACTACATAGTGCAAACCGAAAGATCTCGTTGCAGTTGCAACACGTTTTCCTTGCCGTTAAATGCAACGCAATATTATTTTAGACCATCGGTATAAAGCAAATAAGTAAGTACTGAGATGTTAGCGATATATTAGGTCCTTACATATGAAATTGGCGTTTTGTATGGGAGGAACAAAAAGTCGAATATTTTTTAATATAATATATTTAATTAATCAAAGTATGAACCATTATTTTCTATGCACTTTTGCCATCTTATAGGTAGTTCATTGATCCCTTTACTAAAAAAACCAGTCAGACGGGAATCAATAAAATCTTTGAAGGCGATTTGGACTGCCCCATCGGAGTTGAATTTTTTCCCTTGCAAGAAGTTATCCAAATTTCGAAAAAAATGGTAATCTGTTGGAGCAAGGTCCGGGGAGTACGGAGGATGTCTTAGACTTTCCAATTGAAGCTCTTCTAATTTAGTAGCCGTCTGTTGCGCAGTGTGTGGTCTAGCGTTGTCGTGAAGCAGCAGTGGCGTGGAGCGATTGACCAGCCTAGGTTGTTTAGCCGCTAGCTTTTCCATCATGGTTTGCAATTGCTGACAATAGACATCAGCCGTAATAGTCTGGCCAGATTTGAGAAAACTGTAATGAACAATACCGGCACTAGTCCACCAAACGCTTACAAGTAACTTTTTTGGGGTTAATTTTCGCTTGGGGCAGGATTTGGCTGGCTGGCCAGGATCCAACCATTGCGCTGAGCGCTTCCGATTATCGTAAAGAACCCATTTTTCATCACAGGTAATGATTCGGTTTAAAATACCTTCATTATTGTGCCGGTTTAGTAATGTAACGCAGCAGTCGAGGCGCGTTTGCCGGTTTGCTTCAGTCAATTCGTTTTCCATTTTGTAAAATGAGTGCCGCAAACAGAAAAAAACAGAAGAAAAAAAACAAATGAATGACGATCATCGAAGCACAAATACATGAGTCTATAGCTGTACAAATTTGAATTTGGAATTCCTTACCAAAGAGGAGAAATTTGTGATTAAAGTGGCCAGTACGAAAAACGCCAATTTCATATGTAAGGACCTAATATTTATTTAGTATTATTATATTATCTTCATTATCATCCTTGTAATATTATCTGGGTAAGACGCATTAAAAGCATATGCTTTTTACATATTAATTTAAAAGTCTGTATTTTTATTTCTTTATTTCGTCGCCACCCAAAACCTATCTACCCTGTAACCGTAGAACAAATTAAGTTTCTTTTTAGTAATCACTTGGGAAAACAAAATATGCGAAATACGGACAATACTAGGCAGCATAGTAAACTAAAATTAAATAAATATAAATAATTGTAATTTACGTTCACTTTTGCACTGGGCTAACGCAATGTTTTGAAGAACGAGAACATTCCATAGGACTTGAAGTAACATGAAGTAGGGTAGTTCCCACGTAGTGGTCAAGTGGTCAGTCCACCTACCTTCGCCATCCTTGACCTCAACTCAATAGTTATGTTTTCTTACATCGATAATATCTAGTTTAATTTATATAGCTCCGACAATTGGTCCCCCTGTGCTTTACCAAAAACATGATGTTTTAAAACCCTGAGGCTTCGACACAAAAATAGACCTGTTATAAATTTCGTGGTATCAAATGGTGGAACAGATTTTGCTCAATACCGCCTAAATACCTTATACCACTCGAGACTTCACACTATACTGGAGGCTTGCATAATCCACTATTGATGTAGCTTCAAGCTCATAAGGCTGAGCTTCGGTCAGGTCAAAGCCCCGTCCACTTAGGATGCCCCTGGTAAACGTCATCAAAGCTGACGCATTGAATATATCAGATCTTGCACCCATATATAGCTGTGTGGATTATCCAACCTTATTTATTCAATAATGTAATACCAACGTGTAGTGTAATACTATCTTTTACCAATAAATGAACCATTGAACCAATAGAAGCGAGTCGTTTTGCGTATAAGTCATTTTCCGCGAATAAAATTCTGGGTACGTAAAATCAAATAAATAAATAATGCTGGACAATTCATAAATCACACTAATCAATCATTATAATGCAACGATGAGTTCATGCTGGCACCCAGCGTCTTCGCTCACTTGGTAGAGTTCGCGCAAATCTTAATGAATTCTGTCAATATAGCCTCGAATGCGAAACTGCGCAGTATTAGGCTCACCGCGCCCTTTTTGGAAACTTAAAATACGCTACTACACAGCTACTCTGCGTACTTCTGAGAATTGATAAAGAGTTGCGCGTAAAACTATGATTATTTTCATAATCCATAAAGATTTGCGCATACTGCACCTAATTTAAACATAGCACTCTGAAATAATGTAACTTCGTGCCTGACTAGTTGTGGAATATTTGTAGTCAGATCAAATTTGCAAAACAAACTTACACCCTAATGTTAAGATGATTATTTGCAAAGGGTGAACTCCACCATTGAAAGAAACCATGCTTCGCTGTTCGAAAAATACCTAATTAGTCTAGGTCCAAAAGTGGATAGTATAGACTCTAGACCTCGTACAGCCTTAAGCGCAGTCTGGCAGTGGGTCAGTGGTTCCGCAGGGCGCGAGTCTGGCGCAATTCCTTACCTTACGTAAAGTCTGCGCCCGCGCACCACGGATCGCACAGTGAAAGTTGCGATAGAACATTCGAGACTAATCAGTGACTCCTTTTTTGGAAACTATTAATTACTTTTGTACAGTTAAAAAAAACTACAAATCATATTTAAAAATATATTTTTTTGTGACTGTTAAGGACTCTGACAAATAACAAACGACTAGGTTCTGCTCGCAGTTTCGTTTATGTGGTTATAGTACGCAAGTTACCATAGCCTAGGACTTGGGAGTACCTAACTACGTATTAAGTAAACGGATTTCGTATTAGAATTAGATTAACAGAATTAGAACAGTAATTCCATTGATTACTTACATATTTAAAAACTTTACATTTTTATATTCAATCATAACCTTGTGTCATGTGCATAATAATCCTCGATAAAGAAACACCAAATCGCTTCCCCAAAAAACATTGTCAACTCATCAATCCATACACAATTACAAACAATTGAAATTACCATGCGGATATCGTCTATCGTGCCGTGCTGAATGGTTATTTAGTTCAAGTGTGAGTGCAAGCGAATTTCACCGTAAAGAGCAGGTCAAGGCCGCCGAGACATTGTGCAACAGATGTTAAACGACTGGCCCGTGCCGCGTCATCTCTGGGCGTCGGACCACTTGCTACCAGAGAATAAGAAAGAGCAATCGGGAATACGAAGCCGATATTGTTGTAAAAGTAGCTTAAAAACTAATAATCTGGAATCTAGACTTATAATTAAAGACGAGTAAAATTGTAAAAGTCACAATGGGTATGTAATTTACGCCCTACCGAACTGCTGAAACAATATTTCAAAAATAGAAACATGATCTAGCTATCTATTTGCTCGATATATTATCTGCGAATAGCGTGGATATTTTTTACAATAACCTGCCGAAACTCCTACAAATAGCACAGGTAATTATAGAAACTAAATGTTTAGATTAGTACCTATATTATATATTACATACTTACTTACATATAACATCGCCTTAGGGTTAAAAAAAAACCTGTTATGATGTTTATACTGTTTACTAAATAAATAAATAAAATAAATAAATGATTCCTGAGATTTCTTAGTTACTTTTTGTGTCATATGAGCCAAGCCGCAGTCAGAAGTAGTTTGTACAAAAATAAAGAGTTCTCTTGGATCGGGTAACCCTCGTTTCCGGACCCTCGCTTCCGATTCCGGGTCGTGGAGCCATTGAATCAGTCAGATTTTAGCATCTTCCACAAAAGCCAAACCCATTAAAGTATAAAGTTAATTGATGAACCGTACAAAGGAGGAAATTAACGAAAAAAGTGATGGGTATCACTTCCATCGCCAATTTTAATGAGCGAATACTTGCATTTATTATCGGAGTCCGTTGAACCGTCTCCAATCTGGCGGGATGCTCCGATGGCCGTCTCTCAACCTTGCCAGCGCACGATGCGATAATTATCAGCCAAGTCATTGACGTCTCGTTTACACATCATATCCCTTGATTGTTTTCCTTTAATAGGAATCGCACCGAACTTGACCGCTTCTATAACTAGTCTATGAGTTCCCGCAAATACAAGCTGTTAGCTGAATATCGAAGTTTGCTTCAGGGAACGTGACAATAGAAAGTAAATTCCTACGTGACGTTGCAATGTTCGTACGTGCTAATAATTAGCTCGTTGCCTTGTGCATGAATTATTCAATTGAATCAATTGGGCTGTTATAACATCTAGTCGAACTTTTCAATTATAAAACAAGTTCAGTTTAGATGCAACCTTATTGTTTTTTGTTGTTGTTCGTATGGCACCGATAAACTCAGCATCAATTTTGTTTCACAAGTCCTCTATGACACCAGTGCCTAAGATGTTGTTAAGAATAACCAAGAAATCATCAAATATTCCATGCTCGCTTGCACAAGTCGAGTTGTAAATTCGTTCAAAAACGTTAAAACTGCTTCGTGAGAAAAGAACTGGCAAATGAGCCCGGAGCTATGCTAGTTTTTCCACTATCCACGAGAGTGTTAGTAAACCTGCAGTATTGCCTAAGATGGCAGTGTGTGGATCAGTGTGTCGTTCGGTGCTAACCTTCTAACTGGTTGGATCGCCCCCCTTTCTCTCAAAGTCGTCGCGATGTGCAATCTGACGCAAGTGAAGGAAACTCCGTGCCATCATTGCTCATGCAAACTGACTAAATTACAGACGGTTTTGTAATGCTAATATCACTCACCTTCGTTAGGTTTCTTAGGATACCTTATAAACAAATGATGCTGGAAATATCACACCGTTTTATACCCAAAGTTAGCCGAGAACATGATTAGAACCAGGCCCAGTACTCTTAAAACCGAAATCGTAGTTACTGATTCCTTTTCTTACAAACGCAATTCTTATGCGAGTGACATAAGATTTTGTTTTGCACGAAAATGAATCAGAATCATCGATTTTTCTTTTTCCAGGTAGGCTCCCAGTTGACTTGCAGGTGAAGTACTAATTCAATGTACTTATTTTTGGCAATGCTTTGAGAATTAAACCAGTAACCTTTCTCACCTCAGACATACCTTCGCGCCTAGCGCCACAGAGGTCGTAAAATCTAGTAACACTTAAGAACTTAGTGCAGTCTTTAAATACGTTCTATCTGATCGGATCTCGTAGTATGCGATAAGTAACGATATAAATATACTCAACCTTTCAGTTTCCGTCTTATTACAACCGACTTTCAATTCCTAAACTCATATTAATTATGTGCGACTGGTATCAAGACTAGAGCAACGGTCGTGTGAAAAATGTACTCGAACAATAACACCACTATCATCACATCACATACAAAGTATTTGGTATTCTCTCGATGCGTATTTTGTAATAGGATAGGTAACCGATGCGCCTACCTACACGTACCAATACAAAGTGACTACGGCACCATTGTCACAGATATCCCATGCTTACTTGATAGATTATGTAGCCTTGTGTTATGCGTATGAAATTACTTCGATAGTTCGTTATTGTTCGTTATAGTTCGCTGGTTTCCTTCAATAATGAACCTTGATCGTAGCTGGGAATGGTCTTTCATCAATTCATGAGTTTATCATTTCAACCTTGTCTTGGTCTCTATATACCTATTGATATGGATCAGTTGAGCTACCTGGTAAATTGTTTGCAACAGTTGGGTGTTGCAAACAATTTACTGTTTTTTATTTAGCTAACTGCAGACAGTTAGCTAAATTATTTCAAAGTTGATAATAACAAGTTGTTGTAAATACCACATAATATGTAGTTCTAATTTTTTTTAATTATTTGTAACAAATAATGAATCCTGGACAATTCACGCAGTCGGTAATTAAAGGTAACAGAATAATATTCACCTTTCACAAATTTTGATTCTATAATATAATGTAGGATGATATTGGTAGGATTGCTTTAAAATAAATAATTTAAGAAAGGTTTCTGAATATTTTACTTCAGAATAGTAACACCGTTGTTAGTTGGTAGGTTACAATTTATTTACCCGGTCAATGTGTAGCAAATTGATAAAGTCAGTTTTAAACTACTATAATTATTAGCATTTACTGTCGCATTGCGAAATCCGTAGTTTCTATCGATCGTTCTTCTGGATAATCTCCAGTGGAGTAAATTATTTCACTGATAAGTAGCCATAGTTACCACTATAAAAAACGTAATCTTTTAATTTTCTAGTAATTAAACTGCCTATAACAATACTTTGTTATTACTAATTAAGGGTGTCGTTTCACGTCTTTTATTTTGATAATTAACTAGCTAAACGTAGAGAAGAATGTATTGAATTAGGTACACTTAGTTACCAGAGCCCGTACTTGTAAAAACGAAATCAAAGTTTCTAATTCGTTTTCGTGCCAACGCTAATCTTATGCCAGCGACACAAGAGTTTAGTTTGCGCTAAAACGAATCAGAAACTTCGTTTTTCCTTTTCCGAGTAGGCCAGGCAGAGTCGGCAGGCTGCCGGCAAGTTGACAAAACTCTGCTGCCTTTATTAACAAAGGAAATTACAATCAAATAATAGAAACAAATTAGAACTAGTATTTACAATTGAGCTAACTGCAACAGTTTGCAGTTAGCTCAATTGTAAATACTAGTTCTAATTTGTTGAATCTCCAAATGAAAGGAAAATGCAAGGAATCTACAGGTAGCTCAACTGATCCATATCAATATCAGTCAGGAGCGTCCCCAAGACACTGGCTGCATTGCTGTATGGCAATGCTGATACGCTGTGCCAGATACTCGCCAGCTCTCGGCTGCCTACAGAGTGTTCATACACTGAAATATGGCACCAATCCGCCGCGGGCTGTGTCGCCGACTTTGGCATAGGGTAGAGACTCCATAAGAAGGCCTGCCGTGATGCACCTTCTTCAGGCTTGTAGTAATAACCTTAGACGCCAGTTATTCTGATTTTACTGGAGACCAACTCAACAAGCTTTAGCCGCTTACGAACTAGATAGACACTTTCGATAGACCGTGGGTCCAACTGGCTCAGAGTCGTGACAGGATCATTAGGGAAAAGTCTTTGTCAAACTGAATTTCAGACTTTTAGAATTGAATATTTATGAGAATTGTAACGAAGATTTAGACGTTCATATTATCATTTATCATGTATAGAGGAAGTATTGCTATATAAATTAACTTGTTAAACAGGGTACCTTTTGTTATACAGTATGACTTGCACAGAAAACAATGTAGAAAACCCATTTGCGGGACTTGCGTGTTATATCGACATTATCACCGCAAATTATCATTAAATTATGTAGGTTATACAGGCTCGTCCTGTGTGTTAAATGAAAAACGAGGCTATTTATTACCTTATTGCCTAGGGAGGACAGTTTCCGCGCTTATCTATGTATGTTTGTATGGGCTTTTCTTCATCGGACGACCCGACCCGGCATGGTCACCGACAGTATTGGACGAATAATTTCATAAAATTTTAGTAAAATTTTGCAAAGGTAAAACTTAATATTTGTTCATATTATTGCACCATTCAAACGATGTAAATAAATGTTTTTAAACTTACGCGATCGGAACACATAATTATAAATACTATTTAACGGTTTAACTTAATTTATTTGTTACGTCGGGAAAAAATAAGTAAAGAAACGCGATGTAAATAAGTAAGTAAAATCAGTTTTAGTTCTAACACAAATGGCTGATAGGAAAATCCCGTCGATTTTCCGTGCAGACCATTGTAACTATTAGTAACTAATTTATTTAATATTTCAAACAAT
Source organism: Eupithecia vulgata (assembly GCA_946478455.1). Classification (NCBI taxonomy): domain Eukaryota; kingdom Metazoa; phylum Arthropoda; class Insecta; order Lepidoptera; family Geometridae; genus Eupithecia; species Eupithecia vulgata. The sequence continues at coordinate 14,973,390 of OX297866.1, forward strand.
TGTGCGTCCACTAATGTCGTTGCCGGCAATGAAATGTAACTTTGACCCCCTCTTATTCAAAGGGGTTCTGTGTCGGGTCGGATCGCGTCGGGTCTGGTCTGGTCGGTTATTGAAGAAACGCCCTATGTAGGTAAGTATGGGGTTGGGCGACCTCACACCCGAGAATTGGGTTATGTTATGTATGACCATCACTGCGTATTTCACTGTTCTAAAGGTATTTATAACATCAGAACATAAAAGCAGCCGAACATTATAGTAGCTATTGAGCTAACTGTAAACTGTTACAAACAATCTACAATCTACAGGTAGCTCAGCTGATCTATCACCAGTCGGAAGCGTTCCCAAGAAGCTGCCTACATTGCCCCATCATCAACAACAGCCTAGGACATATATCTCCCCGAATGAGCGCCATAGCGCCCTGTCTTCAGCTAGCCCCGCATGCAGCATCTGCCAGCAGTCTTTCGCAAATCGTCATCCCACCTGGTCGGAGGGCGTCGTCCCCACTACGTTTGCCGAATCGCGGTCTCCACTCAAGAACACGTTTACCTCAGTGGTTGTCGGTTCTTCTCGAGATATGGCCAGCCCACTGCAACTACAGCTTGCTAATCCTTTGAGCTATGTCGATAACCTTAGTTCTCTGTCGGATGTACTCGTTGCGAATCCTATCCTTAAGAGAAATTCCGAGCATTTTCTAATAAATAGTAAGGTTAAATAGGAATAAACACATTGCCCTACTAAATATAACTGACGGACGTCACTGCATAGTAATTTATTTTATTTATTTATTTATTACAGTTACTAACACGATTAAAAAAACCAATTACGCTAGTTACTTAAAATCAAAACAGATTATTTATGATTATCTACTAATAACTTAAAATATAACAAAATAAATCAAAATATAAACATAAAAAATTAATTAGGCAAATAAATTAATTGAAATTATAAAATAAGTTTTTCATGATAATATTACAAAAAATAAACTAATAGGTACTAACTAAAATAACTAATTAAACAAGCATCCTTTCATTCATCATCATCACTCTCGCACAACCTCAGGCATACCAACATTAAACTCTTCCATTCATCTGCGAAGATATCGCAGTCTGGGTTCTGGTCGAGAAGTCTGTTGAGACCGGCGAGGGTGCGCGGCAGTGGAGAGTTGGCGCGGGAGACGGTTCTGCAGTAGGGCACAGAGAACAGTCTGTGGCTTCTGCTGCGAACGTAATTATCGGGGAGGTAGAGCCGAAACAGAAGATTGTGCAGATCAGGAACGTCGATCATACCACGAAGCACCTTACACATTGTTGCTATCTGATCGTACGCTCTTCTGGTCTGTAGGGAATTGTACCCAAGACACCCTTGGAGAAACCTAGTTGGGTACATATATGGGTAATACCCGAATTCTCGTTTGTACTGAGACCTGAGAAACGCCTTCTGTACCTTCTCCAGTAACAGTGCGTACGTACTTTCGTGCGGATTCCAGACAGAACTGCCTGACTCTAGCTTGCTACGCACTAGAGCTCCGAACAGAAGCCGCACAATACTGTCACTGTGAAAATCTCGGGCGCTTCTCGTAATTGTTTTGATACCCAAGTTCCTAATTTGTTCGGCTGTTTTATTTCGATTATGATAAAACAGTAAATACTCATGTGTAAAAAATCACGTTTTCGTCGCGTTTGCCGCGGAGAAGATCGCCTGTAAGAGCGAAACGCGTCTGTTCCACATGATGACCTGCAGCAGGGGAAAGGCTATATGGTGCATACGCTCCTTAATTATATTCTATCAGTTGTAGGTTGCGAATTTGGGAAGTTAGATTATTCGAAAACGAAGCATCTATCCTGGGTTTACCCTAATTCTCATTTGTATTTATACGACAACCGATAGATGTAGTATTTTTTTTTTTAAAACGACTTACTTTTGTGAAGTCACCTTAAAATACAATAATATTATTTTATGCGGCGATTGGAACATTAACATGTTTAAAGATAATAAATATAGCAATGAGCTTTCGAGTGTCTTAAAAAATCATAATCTTGATATCCACATCACTACTCCTACACACAAGAAGTCTTGTAGGTATGGATTGCAAGGAACTTAAAAAAAAACAATAGGAAAACACAATAATTATCATTATCGGACCATGAAACAGCTCAAACATTGGTCCCCATAAAAAGAAAGTTTGAAACGGTTCATTGGTTTGAATATACCAAAGATATTACCTACTGTGATGAATTGTTAACAAATTTATAAATGCATAACGGCTCTATCTTTCTGAGAAATGCGGGAAAAGCCGTCTCTAAATGAAGCTATGACTATTTTCATGAGCTTTTTATTCTATGATCTGCGTTTTCCCGTTATCATAATACAAAAAAAAGTATAAAGCTGTAAAGCTCTATTTAAGAAATTTAATATTCTTCCTTTACCATGCATGTACATAAGAGACATTTGCTTATTTGTAAAACAAAATCCTCATCTCTTTAAAACACACGCGAAAGTGATGGAGAGAAAAACAAGGCATAAAGACAAACTCTAGGAACGCACCACACTGTAGATTAGCATATAAAAAAGAAAGCATTTCATCAGGCGATAAATATATATATAATAAGTTACCCAGCGACTTTAAAGCTTTGTCATTATATTATTCACTTATAAAGAAACTAAAAATATGGCTCATGGACAAATGCTTTTATGACGTAAAGGAATATTTTATTTTAAAACTGACATATTTTATCTATTTTATTCACGCAAATTATTAAAAAAATTAATTTGAATTCTGTTAATTTACTATTATTACATGTACTTAGAAAGCCTTGCATAAAATTTTGCGCGCCTTGACGAGGCAAAATGTATTGGAGTGTTATTTTTTATTACTAAGACATTTTTATTGTACGTACATTCCTGCAAATAAATGATTTATGATTACATCAAACAAAATTACCATTTTATCACACCTGGTTGTATTTGTTTAGTATATAATAAGGTAAGTGGTAAGGTGGTAACCTTGTGTGCCAAGTCTGGACGAAATTTAATTAAATATTTCCTTTGTTTCAGATTATTATTAGTCGGTAGAAACCAATCCAAAGATGGCGAGCATAGTACATGATTGGTACCGGGACCTCATGGACAATAGAGCCGGTAAGTTTGCATTTCTTTAATGCATACTACGTCACCAAACACGACTGCCTGCGCTTATATCGAGAGGCCTATGTCCAGCCGTGGACTAGTAGTAGCTAATGATGATGATGATGACTGCTTTCAGAAATACCATGGATCCGCACGGTTTCAATCCTATTCTTCATTTCATCAAACCATACCGGTTTTAACCCTTTACAGAAAAGAAGGCAATTTTGACCTGTGTGTCGTCTGAATGAATGAAACGAATGAACCAATTTGGATCTAGTTTTTTTTTTGTACAAAGATGACTTGGTCAAGAAAGTTCATAGACATTTTTGAAGAAAATCGGTGCACCTTTTCAAAATTATGATGGTTTAAAGATAATTCGCCAGGAGCTTTCGAATGTTGTCTCTAGTGTATAAATACCGTTGTAATATTTTAAATATTTTTTTGGTCGAGCAAGCAAATGCTAGCCCAGCTGATGATTGTATCTTGCATAAATGTTATTTTGGAATTTGGCCCCACACCGATTGCCGGTGGCGCGGCATCGCAAGAGGCAACGTCACAGCTTGCTCAACACATTATGTAAGTTGTGTGGGCAGTCACAGTGATCACACCAGCCTGAGAATACTTTAACAGGTGCCAGTTTCACACGGTAGGGTTGATTTGCGGTTTGTTTGTGGAAGAAAGATATGATTTAAAATCTTACGTGAGAACAGCTTTAACGTCTGTCGCTCAGCACATGCTGACCAATCCTTACAACGGAGCAGAGCGGCAAAATTGGAGCTTATCGACACCATACACAAAGTTGGTGCTTATCGATCCTCATCGACGACCGATGTGGCGCGGTGGGCGAAGGTCTGCCTGCGACGCAGAAGGTTGCGGGTTCGATTCCTGCCTCGGGACAAATGTGTGTACGATCTGCAGACATTTGTTCAGGGTGTTCTGGTCGTTTTCTATATATAAAAAAAAAATCTATCTACGTATTGTATTATATTATGTATATCAGTTATCTAGTACCCATAACACAAGCTCTGCTTAGCTTGGGGCTAGATAATGCTGTGTGTATTGTCCAGCATTATTTATTTTATTTATTATTTATTTTAATTCACACAGCATTATCTAGACCCAAGCTAAGTAGAGCTTGTGTTATGGGTACTAGATGGCTAGTGTACATAATGCAATACATTTCACATATAGTTTTTTTTTATTATTAGATATTTTTTATTATACATAACCAGGTATTTTACCCAGAATAGTAGTCAAAACTAGCAGGTTAATTCAAATGTATTCGTGAGGTTATAATTGTGTTTCAAGCCTTTTAATGAAGAAAATGAGCTACAAGCTTGCCTTCTTTCTACCGATAAATTTATTCAGAAGTTTAAGTCAGAAGTAAACTAACAACATACTCTTTTAACAACTCGGAATGTAATTTATTTACATACATCCCTTGCAGCAAGAAGTTGTATTTTAGGAATGCTGACGTCAGCAAAGCAAACACAACATTAAACAAAACATCCTAGAAGGATGCTGCGAGATAGTAAAGGCCATGGATGAGATGGCGAGGAATAGGCTAATTGTTTATTGACTTAAGCGCTTATACTACCTCAAATAAACTCCGTTAGATCTATATATCTTCCATAGTTCTCAAAATTTAACTTTGAAATGTATACATGGTACAATTCAGTACTTACTCTATCGATCATATGTTTCGAAAAACACGATTCCATAAAATTATTTCGATCGAAAAAAATAGCAAAGTTAATTTCTCAATAAATACAGAAGTTAAGATGTTGAGAATAAGCATGGTATAAAGAACATTTTATATATGTTTCGGTTATTTCAAATAGAGTCTTAATAGATCAAAAGCTAATACTTGATTTTTGAGCTTGCGTTTCTATTCCCTGTCTCGCTCCAATGAACGCGAAATCTGAAAAACGCGTAATTTGAAAAACAGCGCTACATGCATTACTTATAATAATGTATGTAGCATAAAGCTGAAATTACTCCCATTGCCTTAATTTTTTTTTATCTTATGTTTAATTGTAATCTGTGTTGTAATTTGTAGTGTTTAAGGTTATAAATTTATTTATTCTTTCTTTAAAATCCTATGTCTGTCCTTTTCACAAAAAATTGAGGTTGAGGCCCTTAAAGTACGCGCTAAAATATGATAAGTTGACGAACTGACAACAGTACCTAACGTATTTGAACTTTTGGAGGTAGTTTAAGGAAATTTGTGTTGTGAGTATTTCAATTAATCCAAATCGTATCGTATAAAAACATATTATATCCAACAGTAGACTGGTCTTTACCACCAAATTCATGATAGATAATATGGTATATCCAAAATGCAAGCAATAATGTGGGATTTAATACGTCATGATAAGGTTCAATTTAACAGCGATAACGATAGGCTGGCCGAGTGTGGCGGGGGCAAGTATCGTCTGATCGAAGTGTATGCTTACGCAGCGGCGGCCTCCTAACGCGAGAATGCGGTCAAGTGCAAGATTCGCAATAGAGCCCTACACACAATCGTAAACTTTTAATGTTCCCAAACCTTTTTTATAAGCTTGTAACAGTAAATAGTCATATAATAATAATAATAATATACGTTAGAACGTAGAATAGATGACTAGGTTTTTGCCCATTGCTTTAATAACGTGCTATGTTTAATTTAAAAAATTAAAGGTCTATTACATTGTATTTCATTTAATTTATTTCCACCGTGGGTATTACATTATACACTTGATGTCGTTAATTCTATATACTTCTATATTACTTGTATTAAAAGTATATCAGTTATCCATAACACAAGTCCTGCTTACTTTGGGGCTAGATCGCCTAAAACGAAGGACGACCGGTCCTAGACTAATGATATTGTTAGGGTTTTGTTGTCAATGGGTCCCACCCAAGCCAACGTATCTTCGATTTCCAGCATTATTTTTTATTTTATGTAGAATACCAATTTGTCACGGATATTTTGGAAAAAGACCGGACATTAACCATTTATACAAACAAACTATAAAATTTACCTTAATAAAATATTAAGATAAGTTTAATACCTTTTGTAGTTAAAAATAACATTAAGTTTCCTACATCTGACGGCTGAAATACGACCAGTCATGTTAAAAACACATAAACCTTCAATAAGGAAAACTACGCACACTTCATTGTGAGCATTTTGTAGGCAAAGTGCAAGTTTACTGACCAAACAACGTCTATTTAATTTAATCGTCATATTTCTTGGTAAATGCTGCCCACTTTACCTTTATATCTGTCGATTACACAGGTGATTCGTCGTAAGAGCATGACATACTAATGCCATAGTAAATAAAAACAGATCGCAAATGTAAATACACACTTATGCACGACAATATACGATCGCGTTTAGCAGATGATCCTGAAACTTCATCATTATCATTCTACATCCCTATTCACTCAATTCACATCTATCTGGGACTTAAATAAATTAAATGAGCGCCATATGTGTTACACCCTGTGTGTTACACCCTGTGTGTTACACGATTTTATAGAAGAGCTACGTTAGTGTCGGGTGTAACAAAAAGTCAGGACCAAACTGGAAGTGCGGGTTCAGCTTTAATCACAGAACACGAAAAAATATTAAAAAAACATCGCGACTGTTAGGTACTTTAAAAAAACCCTAATCTTTCATTACTAGACTAGGCATTGGTTATTGTCATAGAACGCAGGAAAAATATGTACGTTTGTGATACCCACTTACCGCATTTAAATCGCATCGCCCGCTTCGATGATGCTACGGGTCGTTGACTGCGGCGGTCAACGACCCGCAGCCTAGTTTGTATTTACTTTTACGAAAACTAAAATTGGGGAATTGGAAAATAAAATATTTTTCCTCAATTTTATGATCGAGTCGGAACTACCCCTGAAAGTTTGGTGATTTTATTGTTACACCTTGTATAGATAGATTCACACGTTATAAATTTATAATTTATATCATCCATGTTTTTGTCAATAATACTCGTATTTGAATAATATACAAACAATGCATATTCGATTGGGAATGGATATTTCTCCACTGACGATCTTTACCTTCGAAAGAAGTTACCTACTAATTATTTGTTATAGTCCTGTTCATTTTCCCTTAATTTCTCATCACACCATTAACATTTTGAATCGCGATGCTTGATTTCCATCATCAACATCAAATGAGATGCACTACGTATACTAACCAACCAGACAGACAGACTGCCTCCGTCATGGCGAGGAACAAATTCCATCATGTTCTATAAATTGTTCTAAAGATGCGAAACAGGAAAATGTCATATTTCCTGATTTGCTTGACCCGGTGTGGCAGTCTTGCGTTTACCTGGTAGGTTAGGTACAGTCTGTGACAAAAATCGCTAGACAGGGTCATTTTTTCTAAATGTAGAACAGGCGTATAAAATAAGAAAAAAACATTTGAGCAGTTTCATCTTTGTTTATGCTAAGGCTGGATCCTACTTGAGCGAACTTGATACGATTGCAAATCACCGGCCTAGAAATATATTTTCGAATTACAAATTTAGAAAATATAGGCGTTGCCGCTTCGCGATCTCTTCAATATCGCCCACATAGGATGTAGTGTAGCAATTTTTGTAATTAACTGTACCTAACTTGTCACTTGTAATTGAGACCTCTTGAAAATATCTATCTAATCTAGTGCTGTATTCATTTTGCAAACGCCAAACAAAAGCTCTACTAAGCTTAGGGTTAGATGATTGATGAGGCTGTGTGAATTGTCCATTCAATTATATTTTACTCCGTCTTCCAAACAGCATAGCGTTAAATTTTTATGAGTTCAATCATATTCTAAAGTCTAATACGTTTCAATATAATCCTCGTTGCAAAAGGCAAATGTGAAAGGATGTCAGTTGCACCATGCCGAAATAGTTCTACCTGTTTTTATAAATTTGTCGGAATGCAATCACTTAAGATCAGAATCATTGATGTAGAGCTTCATTCACTACAGTTTTGCAAAATCTGCAACATGTAACAAACTGATTTACTAGTCTACTAGTCCTTAGAATACCTATAGGTAATATACTGGTGACTTAACCTAACGTATACTCTAGCTAGACTAGAATTAAAACATAGAGTAACATAATCTTAAAACAGTAGAACTACCAATGTGAGTAGTTATCTTTTAATTCTACATACATAGGTTCTTTCCGTATATACTCTTAACTTTTATATGATTGTATAGATTTATTTCACAGTCATAATACGCCATTGTAAAGAAAAATAATATATTTATTTGACGGGTATTTGCCGTGTTTATTTTTCTCTATGTTTCGATTTCGACCCTACGTCCGTAACCCATGGGGGAAATTCCACGAGTTAAGGTTCCAATCCTCAAAACTTATTTTATTTTTGGATAAATTCATAAAATTTTCTACCACCAGCATGTGTTGTTGAAAATTATTTACTTATCACAGCATGATATGACACCATTATAGGGTAATTTTTGAACCCTCAGGCGATGCTAATTGCAATGGTAGAGTGCTAATTGTTTTAAATATTAAACCCCCTTGTTTCACCCTCATTTCAACTATTACCTCAAAAAAATTACATTTTGTCGAAGTTTGACCCTGGATGTCCTTACCAAACCCCTCGTCTCTCCATTCTAGATCCCCGAGTGAAGGACTGGCCGATGATGTCCTCCCCACTCCCGACCCTGGCTGCGTGTGTGATCTACGCGTACTGCTCCAAGGTCGTCGGACCTAGGATGATGGAGAACCGCAAGCCCTTCGAACTGAGGAATGTACTAGTCGTCTACAACCTTATCCAGACGATATTCAGCGCGTGGATATTCTATGAGGTATGTAACAGCCACGTCTACGTCAGTACAGAAACTAAAACTAACAGTACATAAATCATTCTTCGTAGATTTACGGCCAGTGATGATGCTGTAACAGTTTTTTCATTAGACAATACAATACAAAAACACTTTATTGTACACCAGAAAAATAAAATTACAAAAAGACGTATTACACGAGACAAGTACAATGGGCGTCCTTATCGCTTAGAAGCTATCTCTTCCAGGCAACCTTTGGATGAAAAGAATAATATGAATACCTATAAGAAAGGCAGGGGGTGTACAAAAGATAAAATAAACATGAATATATAAGAATATTGATAAACAATTATATTAAATAAATAAATATTACAAATTACCCAACTCAATATATTCATCATCAGACGTTTAGTACTGCTTCTGGGTATAGGGTTCCATGCTTAGAAAGAAAGAAACAAAAATGCAATACGCCTCTTTCTTGTTTTTTGTGTACATTACGGGAGGCGTAAAGTCTTGTTGTGGATTATTATAGGCTGATGCTTTAAAGGCACACAGTGCCCCTTATTTGACCAAAAGCTTCAAAGACGGACCCTCAAAGGCCTTCCCCCGTCTTTTACTTACTATAAACACGGAAAGTGTGCTCCAATCTCAGATCAAATCTTACCAAGTGATATGGTTTTTACGTCAACATTTTGCTAATTCAAGATACTAAAATTCAAAAGAGATGGTAGCCAAACTACTATAATCAATGAAAAAAACAAGAAAATTTACTTTTATAACGACATCTGATACATAATTCACATGTAAGTTAAAAACCGGTTTTAAAATAGCTCAGGAAGTGTCTGAATTACTTAGCGAGTATCATTTAATCACGGTCAGAAGTAAAATTCTACTGCTGGATTGTCACTTGTAAATTTCGCAAGGTCACTGTATTTATTAATTTATTCATTTTATGGGACAGCGCCTCTATCGTGCGTACATGGAACTACGAAAATCCCATACAAAAGCGAAACGTCACGATCTCATCTCGGTACTATTGGCAAACTGAACTGGGCTGGTTATGGTACCAAGTTTATTTTTTCTACGGCGACTGTGTGAATAATAAATATGCTTATATAAGAAGAACCAAGGTTATCGACATAGCTCAAAGGATTAGCAAGCTGTAGTGGCAGTGGGCTGGCCATATATCAAGAAGAACCGACAACCGCTGGGGTAAACGTGTTCTTGAGTGGAGACCGCGGCTCGGCAAACGTAGTGTAGGACGCCCTCCGACCAGGTGGGATGACGATTTGCGAAAGACTGCTGGCAGATGCTGGATGCGGCAAGCTGAAGACGGCGCTATGGCGCTTATTAGGGGAGGCCTATGTCCAGCAGTGGACTGGTATAGGCTGATGATGATGATTATATAAGATGGTATGGCGTGTGGTGCCGGCGTTAGAATTAGCACCACCCCATCTCTTCCCGCGGGTGTCGTAAGAGGCGGCTGAGGGACACACTCCGGGGGGCGGGCAGCAGCGGCTCTTGCAGAATTCAGATCTGCCACCGAACTGCGATCCAGAATTAAGCCGCATTCCCAGCGTGGGGATAATGTGCCTTACCCCCCGTGAGATAGCTTGATAAGCCAACAAGGCGATTATCTGGGGTAGGCCTGCGTCCAGCAGTGGACCATTATAGGCTGTTGAGGTTGAGAATATAAGAATGTAAGTACTAAAAGTAATATTTTCTGTTCACAGTACATGGCGAGCGGATGGTGGGGCCATTACAACTTCAGTTGTCAACTGGTAGACTACTCGAGGAGCCCTATTGCTATGAGGGTAAACAACTTTTACATACACATACAATAGGTCTTGAACACGGCTTGTTCGTCGTAGATACGGTTAAAGATAAATAATAAATAATGCTTGACAATTCACACAGCATTATCTAGCCCCAAGCTAAGCAGAGCTTGTTTTATGGGTACTAGATAACTTATATACTTATTATTATACATACATAGATAGATATTTTTTATTATACATAGAAAACGACCAGAACACCCTGAATAAATGTCTGCAGATCATACACACATTTGTCCCGAGGCGGGAATCGAACCCGCAACCTCCTGCGTCGCAGGCAGACCTTCGCCCACCGCGCCACAGAGGTCGCCATATTTATTTTTCAAAACGCAAACAATCTTGGGTGACAAACAAAATAAGCTTATTATCCATTGTTAGTAGTTCGGTATGAGAGAAATAATAAAAACAATGTGGGTAGTCAGCAATAATACTGTACCAAGCAAAATAAACGCGCAAACGCACTTAAAGAAATTCTGAAATATAAGATACATGGATGTAACGTGTTTTTAACGGATTATTTGTTCATGACTTTCCTAGTAACCTAAACTATCTTTACTGTTCTAGTAATTGTGCTGTTTGTTCCTATAATCCTAAACAAATATTATATCGTTTTAATCGGTTAGGAATTCAAGTTGTAAAAAAGATGAGTGAAACCTAACAAAAACCGATAACAATAAAATGGAAAACTACTGCTGTTACCTAAAAACGAAAACGCGAACTTTATCAACGCTTAATTGCACACACGCAACGAAAAAGTTTCAAATACGAGGTCGGAAATGGACGAGATTATAATGAATGAAAACTTTAAAAATATTTTTTTTCCAAAATTTTGCAAATTTTTTTTGATGATAACTTGATAACCAAAATCGATAAATATTTTCCACCAAAAATTAATTAGCCGCTTTTTTTTCGTATTACTACAAACAAAAAGTCGTATTACTCTACAACCAAGTAAAAATCTATGTTATAATTAGTTATGATAAAACCCCTCCAAAAACGAGTTTTTAGATCACTTGGTCAATGTCCGAATCGTAATATATGTATAACTATTAAGTGTAATACTCATCAAAGTATTCATAATTTGTTTGTGACGTTCTTGCATATTTTAGTTTAGAATTCAGTCATAATTAACGCAATAGATACGCGGAAGTTTTTGCGCTCTAGATTATTATTACAACAGAAGTAATAGAGCAATCGGCAAGTGGGTCTAGCTAGACTATGCTTCATCATCAGCCTAGTCCACTGCTGGACATAGACCTCCACTAATGAGCGCCGTAGCGACTTGTCTTTGTGCCGCATCCAGTATCAGCTCTCTTGTGTGGTCTACTCTGGTGTCGATTCAACTGGCATCTAAAAATCGCTGTTCTTTTAGTTCGATCATAAAGAAAAATGTCAAGTTCTTTTAATTTCGAGAAGGTTCCGACAACGGGGTCTTCTTTTTTCATTGGTTCCTACTGAATCAAAACCATGGCTTGACGTTGAAAGTTTTAAAAAAAGGTTTTCACGTGCGTTGAAGTTGAAATCTAAAGTCATCGCCATAGTAACACCATTCATTTCTTATCGTACAATGTCGTATTGAATGTAGAGGAAATCACAATCCTAGACTTTTTAATCTAACGCGAACAATACGTATCACGTAAACTGTTACATAAGCGATTTTCTAGATTGAATCCGTGGAATAATTACGCCAGGATAGATACGAATCTAATACGTTTCTCAACGAAATTTGCTAAATATACTTAATAACATCGCGGTAAAAAGGACATCTTTATGTCTTATATAATAATCGTGCTATTCCGTGATGGCCTAGTAGTGTCGGCTTAGAATATCCACCACTCCAACTCTTCCCGGCGTCGTAAGAGGCGACTAAGGAATTATGTCCCTTAGTCAGGGAGGTGCTCCGCTGAACAATTGTACCTCCGAACTGCGATCCCCAACGCGCATGCCTAGCGTGGGGATTATGGGCATTACCTCCATAATGATGGAAGCTAATAAGGCTTTTATCAGGGGGAGGCCTGCGTCCATCAATAAATATAAATAAATAAAATAGTCTGGTCGTTTGCTATGTATAATAAAACATTTTATCTATGTAATATGTCTATCTATATAACATTTCTATTATGTATATCAGTTGTCTAGTACCTACCCCATAACACAGGCTCTGCTTAGCTTTGGGCTAGATAATCCTGTGTGAATTGTAAAGCGTCAATAAAAAAAACTAATAATAAAATAGCTCAAGGGATTAGCAAGCTGAAGTGGCAGTGGGCTGGCCATATCTCGAGAAGAACCGACAACCGCTGGGGTAAACGTGTTCTTGAGTGGAGACCGCAACTCGGCAAACGTAGTGTAGGACGCCCTCCGACCAGGTGGGATGACGATTTGCGAAAGACTGCTGGCAGATGCTGGATGCGGCAAGCTGAAGACAGGGCGCTATGGCGCTCATTAGGGGAGGCCTATGTCCAGCAGTGGACTGAAAAAGGCTGATGATGATGATGAATAAAAAAAACGAATGATGGGATCCCAGCCTAAATTATCCACATAATATAGGTAGGTACCGCTTTATCTGTTTACGTCAGAAAATAGCTTAAAATAACGTTGACAAGATATGCACGTTTCTATACAAGTTAAGCGGATATACCACAACTGGCTGTTAATTGATTTGATAGAAAAATAAACAGTATCAGTTCCGTATCTATACTCGTACGTCAGTTTGCTTAGTTTATGGAAGTGCTGTGATGTGCAAAGTGCTTGCAATCAGCTGATGTACTTGATGGCGTCAATTGCTGATTATTCTGTTCTACTAGGTACCTACATACCTCCTGCCAATATAGAAACAGACTCTTTATTAACAAAGAAAATAAACACAATACAATTAAAGAATACAAACAAATTACAATAAACAATCAATAAATCATCATCATCATCAGCCTATAGCAATCCACTGCTGGACATAGTCCTCCCCTAATGAGCGCCATAGCGCCCTGTCTTTCGCAAATCGTCATCCCACCTGGTCGGAGGGCGTCCTACACTAACTTTGTCGAGTGGCAGTCTCCACTGAAGAACACGTTTACGTTTTATTGTTTCCGAATACACTTACCTTGGGCAGATTCTGCAGTTGGGTAAAAACAATTTCGAGAAGGAGGCCAAGAGGAGGATTCAGCTAGGTTGGGCAGCGTTTGGGAAACTACGTCGAGTCTTCTCGTCATCATTCATCATACCGCAATGCTTGACAACGAAAGTTTTCAATCAGTGCGTCCTACCCGTCATGACCTACGGAGCTGAGACGTGGACACTCACGGTAGGGCTGGTCCACCAGTTTAAAGTCGCACAGCGAGCTATGGAGAGAGCTATGCTCGGAGTTCTCTGAAGGATAGGATTCACAACGAATACATCCGACAGAGAACCAAGGTTATTGACATAGCTCAAAGGATTAGCAAGTTGAAGTGGCAGTGGGCTGGCCATATAATCGAGAAGAACCAACAATCAATAAATGATGCTGGACAATTCTCACAGTATTATTTAGCCTCAAGCTAAACAGTGCTTGTGTTGTGGGTAGTGGTACCTCTTCACGCCACGACTGAAACGATCGGACTCAAATCAAATTAAATCAAAAATGCTTTATTTCCATAAATACAATAATGTACACGTAGAAAACGTCATATCTTAAAATAAAATAACTGATGCATAGATGTATCTCTTAGCCTGGAATCAAGCATGCCTAGGCTTTTTATCCCATAAAATATTTCCTATAGGATATAAATAACCTTTAAAAGTTCCTATAGAAACAACGCTTGCGAAGCCGCCGCCGCCGCCTGTAGAATGTAGTTGATATAACCTTCATGGTGGGTAACTTATTAGCAACATAATGAATGTAAATTCCTCAATTTTCTTATAAAATGTTGCCTACAATTTCTACATTATTCGGATTCTGTCAATAATTTTGAAGAATCCAAGTTCTCAAAAATTCCTTAGCATACAATGTAATTGTTTGAATAACAAATTCTTAACATAAACGCCGGATGTACCTTTGTTTTTTGTTTGAAATAAATTACAAATGATTCATTAGTAAGGAATAATTGCCTACTGATTGTTAAGTTTTGAAGTAATTGGTTGAATGCACTGTTTTAATTATCAGATAAGGATGATTTGACGGAATTATAGACCGTATTTTTTTATGGGACTACCCTTTAAAAGTTCTTTAGAAAATAATTGGGCGATTACATTTTTATTGACGTTTTCATGGCTTACGTCACCAGCTTAGGCCCGGACTCCACCAAAGCAGAGATGTGCGGAGATGTCCAAAGCAGAGAAAAGACGTTTATCAGCTAAGTGTATCGACCGAAGTTGTGCGGAGATACGTACCTACTAGCTGGACTGGCGGAGATGTTATATTTACGACGTTATATTGTTTGGTTAAACCACCTCTCCTCTCGTCTCCGATTTGTAGTCCGGGCCGTAGCTGCTGCCAAACTCCCGAATAGATTTTAAAATGCCAGAAAAAAAAAAGTTAAATTAAAAATAAATTCGTCAAACTACAATCGTTTTTATAGTAAAATTTAAATTCTGTTTAATATTTATTTTTTCTAAACATTCATTAGTATGACACTATGATATTGGTTGACTTTACACATCACTTGGACAAACAACCAAGTTGTGGTACATCGCGCATCGTTTCAAGTGCTTGGACGCTGAATATGTTTTTTGTTGACTAACATCAAGTTAGTCGTTTTTTGTGGATATCGAGGTTTATTTTATTCTCTAACTACACAAAAATCGTGAACAATTGCATTCATTAAAACAAATTTTGTTTACAATAACAACGAATAATTTGACAATGAATTTGAATAAAAAAATAGGTTCAGGGCTTACATTGGCTTCCTCACGTCAACAGCCTATAATGGTTCACTACTGGACGCAGGTCCCCCACCCCCCAGCCCATCATACTCGCCTTATTGGTTTTAATCTCATGAGGATTAATATCCACAATCCCCACGCTGTTCATTTGGGTTGGGGATCGCAGTTCGGTGGTAAATCTATTCTGCATAAGAGGCGCTGCTGCCCGCCCCCCGGTGTACGTCCCCTAGTCGCCTCTTACGACACCCACGGGAAAAGATGGGTTGGTGGAAATTCTAAGCTAGCACCACCTATATGCTTTTATTCCAGGCCTAGAACTACCTTTACGCAATTTCAGCCTGCGGGATGACTGAGAGACCAGTCATCCCGTGACCACGGCAGTGTGTAAACCTGTCGAAACGTCGGGAAAAATAGGTAAATAAACGCGATAAATACCCGTTAAATAGTATTTATAATTATGTGTTCAGATCGCGTAAGTTTAAAAACATTTATATACATCCAAACATCAAAACTTTCGCATTTATAATATTAGTGTGATTTAGGTGCTGTGTTCCTTGTGGCCGATTACTCTTTTATAGAGCATTCAGCTAAATATAAAGTTATTTTTAAAATTTAATGTAGTTTTTGCTCTAAGAGGTCAGGGCTGCCATTAAAGTAAATATGTACCATACATTTGTACATATCCGTGTACATTTGTACATATACATATTCTGCATACGTCACAACTGTCACTATATCACCCTATGACACTAGTAATATAAATGCGAAAGTTAAGATGGATGGATGGATGGAAGTTACTTCTTCACGCCAAAACCTACTGAACCTGCCTACTGAACGGACCGAGTTTAAATTTTGCATAGATGTTGCTTTAAACCTAGAATCAAACATAGGCTTGTTATTTCTATAAAACAGTTTCCACGCGATACAAATAACGTTTGCATAAAAAAGACGTGTTCGAAGTCGCGGGCAGAAACTAGTGAAAAATTATCTTTTCAAAATATTTGCATTATAAAGTCGTCCACCTTAAAAACCTACATATTTATTAAACCAATGTTATATTAAGTACCACCTAACCTTATTGTAAACATTGGTCAGTATGGTCCGCGTTATTTTGTCCGGAACCTTGGTATTGACCTTTGAGTCATTAATCTAAGTCCTATTATAGATCATCGTTTATTAATAAAACCTTGTAAAAGCCGGTAACATGTGAGTGATCGCCATATAATTGGCTAAATCTACCTTGCTAATGTATTTTTATGTGAGTAGGCTTATTTCCTTGTGTTAATGCGGTTTTGATATCGAACTTGGTTCTTAAATTTCCCTAATACGTCATCCACACTTAAATTATAAGGTAACCAGTTAAGTTCGAATATTAAGGAGGTAAATGTTGGTCCGATTTCAATAATTATTTCACTAATGGTGAGCTACGTACGTTATTCTTTGTATCCTTAGTTACGGTAGCACAACCAAATCCACTTGTAGCAGCTAGTTAAGAATACATTTTGGTAGCATATACAGTACATAGTTCAGTTTGGTCCAATGCTGGACGTAGGCCTCCCCCTGATAATCGCCTTATTGGCTTATATTTCATGGGGAATAATGCCCATAATCCCCACGCTAGGCATGCGGGTTGGGGATAGCAGTTCGGTTGTAGATCTATTCTGCAAGAGGCACTGCTGCCCGCCCTAGGGTATATGTCCAGGACACCCACTGGAAGTTTTAGCGTCGTGCAAATTCTAAGCTACACGGCTTTTTCCTATCAGTAGCTTCAAACTCAATCAAACTTCAGGCTGGTTCTTGATACGAACACTACAGTTAACCGTATATTCGTGTACCGTTGTCTTAAACTAGAATCGGATTGAGCTTACACTCGATAACTGGTCACACTCAGCCATATTCCATCCAGTCTTGTCACGTGGAGCTATTACCTACGCTTCATACATAATTATACATATACAAGTTAGGACGTAAATATTTTGATTGTTCTGACAAAACTATGAACAGACTTCAAGTATCTTAATTTTACACTGCTTTTAGCTTTTGCAACACAAATGGTATGTATTTGTGTTGAGATGCGAGATTAGCTCTCGGGAATAAAAAAAATATGGGACCACCTCGAAAAACTTCGGGAAAGAGCTCAATCAAAATAAAAGAGCGAAAGAATTTTAAATCAGTCCATAATTTACGAAATTTATGAACGTGCATATCAAAATTCAAAACTCAATGTGCTTCATTTTTTTTAGACCTTACAGGGCTCTTGGACACGTCCGTCACAAAACTCAAATTACGTAAAACTAGGAAATAAAGAAACAAAAACATCGGCAAGTTCTTGACTTGACACTCTCGGACACTTCAAATTCTGTAAAGTAGAAATAAACCAGTCACTTTATTTCCTAGTCTTACTATCATCATGTGTGGTACAGCATATCTACAATACACCATTCCGTTCCAGATGGCAAACACCTGCTGGTGGTACTACTTCAGCAAGTTCACGGAGTTCTTCGACACGCTGTTCTTCGTGCTGCGCAAGAAGAACCAGCACGTGTCCACTCTGCACGTCATCCACCACGGGATCATGCCCATGTCAGTCTGGTTCGGGCTCAAGTTCGCTCCCGGTATGTACTGTTTTCTGCCGATGTTATTTGACACAAAGCGCCATCTGGGTTCAGAATAGCAAAGCTTTAACGAGCTTATTTCGAGCCAGCAGCCCCTACATAAGGCTACTTATTGGAAGGCCTACAAAAATAGCTATTTAACTCCACTGTAGATGTGTTAGTCTGTTGAACATTCTCTGCTGTATATCTTTGATTAGCGGTTCGCCCCGGCTTCGCACGGGTATATTCTATAGCCAATTTTCACCAGGGATAATGCAGGATAATAATGAACTAATTTTTCAAATTCTAGTAGTTGGAGCCTATATTGTTAGTGGAGCCTATTCAATTCAAACAAACAAACCTTTCCTTTTTATAATATTATTATAGTTATAAGACTAGCATAAGCAAGAGACTAGCATTTTACTGATGATGGAGCATACCTACACATCTTCAAGACTTAATATTTAATTATTATTTTATAGACAAATCCTCGCGTTGTATTCAGTCGAGGTGATGATGAATAGTACTCGATCAACACGTAAATTACGCGGCTCATCGACATGAGTTGCTTCTCCTCAATGATCTCACTGAGCAAACACTGAACTATTTAGCGGCAACGGTCACGTCGCGCCATCTATAAATTTTGAAATAAGCCACAGAAGTTCCTTTCTAGTCCGCTAGATGGCGTGAATAGTCTGTATCCAAGTTAATGTAAACTTTTTTTAGTCTAGCTACAGTTCTTCCACTCTCTTGTTTGATGTTTCGACTGACTGTCATGACCTCATGCCTTGCCGATTCGTTTTTAGGGTTCCCTAGCCAAAGGGTGAAAACCGGACCCTACTACTAAGCCTCTGCTGTCTGTTCGTCTGTCCATCTGCGGGCTGTATCTCGTGACCCGTAATTCACAGAATATGTGATTGAAATATGGGATTAAAAGTTTTTTTAAGTTTTATTCCCGGCCTAGAACTACCTGTGTGTGTGAAATTTCAGGCCGATCCGTTCAGTAGTTTTGGCGTGAAGAGGTATTTTTTTTTTTTATTTGCTTTGGGTGGCTTGTGTGTCACTGCGGCCATGATAGGCCTATTGTGATCGCCACTTTATACGTTCACCCCTGAAGCTGCGGCGTTCATAATTCGCCACTAACCCTTGCAGCTGCTAGGAACTGTAGGATTTTCTTCGAAGAGATGTCTCTTAGCTCATCTGGGCTGTGCAGATGCTTGCCCAGGTGGATGCTACGTTTTTGCATTAGCGCTCCGCACTCTCCTAGCAGATGGAGAGGCGTTTCTTCCGCCTCCTCACAGAATCTGCAGGATTGTGTGTCGCTCAGTCCCAGTTTGAACATGTGCTTGTTGAGGCGACAGTGTCCAGTTAGGGCTCTTGTCATAATGCGAAGGTTACTTCTGTTTAGCGCTAGGATTTGGTTGGTGTACCGTTTATCAAAGGCTTTTATCAGTGATTTTGAGTGACTCATGCCCGAGGAATGTTTCCAGAGCTTGGTTGATTCCTCGAAGCAGGAGTCCAGAAGGGTTCTGAGAGCCAGACTTTTAGGTATGCCGCAGAACGGCTCAGCCATTGATTCCCGCGTGTCCCGGTACCCATCTTAGGATGACTCTGTTGTTTGAGCCCAGAGCGTTAAGGCGTGACACACAGTTCTCGACTAACTTGGACGTGATAACCTTCGAATCCAACGCTAGGAGGGCCGCCTGGCTGTCAGAGTTAATGATAATAGTTTGGTTGGTGTAGCGCTTTTCCAAATTTATATCCGCGCATTCTAGAATGGCGAATACTTCTGCTTGGAAGACAGAGGCGTAATTACCTAGGTTAATGCTTTTGCCGTACCTGGGTCGCTCTCCGTACACTCCGCATCCTACATCCAGTCCCATTTTGGAACCATCCGTGTACCAGTTAAGGCACCCGTCTTTGCAGAGTAGCTGTCTATTTAGCCAGTCTACTCTGGAAGGAAGTTCCACTGTGAAGTGCTTTTCAAACACATGTCGTGGAAGCATGACATCAGTTGTCATGCTCAAAATGTAAAATTCCAGAGTTGAGTCTTGCAAAGATCTCAGTTTCTGGGAGAGCCAGGTCCTTCTGCCCAGACAAGTAGCCCTATACATGCTGGTCTTTGCCTCCTTGTGGATATGTAAATGGAGCGGAGGTAGTCCCAGCAGTGCATTTAGTGCTAGTCCAGGGGAGGTGGACATTGCTCCCGTAGCCATAAGGCAGGCAGTCCTTTGTAGACTGTTAAGTTTGTTAATTGCAGTCGACTGGAAGGCTTTGTCGTACCATACCATTGAGGCGTAGGTGATTATCGGCCTCACAATGGCAGTGTACAGCCATAGGGCAATCCTGGGGTTGACGCCCCAGTTGGTGCCCATTAGTCTGCCGCTGGCTCCTAGTGCCATCTTCGCTTTTTGCAAGACGTTGGCTAGGTGTATATTCCACGTCAGTTTTTGGTCGATGGTAACGCCCAAGTATTTTACTTCTGTGGAAAAGGTTATGACTTTACCGTTTAGGTTGGGTTTCGTAAGCTTGTCTAGCTTTCGTTTATTGGTAAACGGTATAATCACAGTTTTGTCAGCGTTGACTGAGAGTTGACTGTTGCTGCACCAGTCGCTGACAGCGTTGAGAGCTCGCTGCATGATGTAAGATATGGTGGATTGGCAGAATCCTCGTACGACGATCACAAGGTCATCTGCATAGCCTTGCGCATCGATATTAAGGTCTGCCAGTCTGCACAGGAGCTGGTCCACGGCTAGGGTCCATAGGATAGGCGATAGTACTCCGCCTTGGGGACAGCCCCTAGCCGTGGATATCTCAATAGTTGATTGGTGAAGGGCTAGTTTTGCTCCCCTGTGTGTGAGCATGTTCTCTACCCATCTGGTGGTGGTCTGGTCGACATTCTTGTTTGTCAACCCGTTCACCAGCAGTGAGATAGGGGAGTTATCAAAGGCGCCTTCAATGTCAAGAAAAGCACAGAGTGCGATTTCCTTGTCCTCCATTGCCTTCTCCACTTTGTCGATCAGGCTACTTAGCGCCGTCTCCGTGGATTTGCCCTTGCAATAGGCATGTTGGCTATGGTGGATGGGAGATGCGACTAGTGCCACATCCCTAATATGTCTGTCTACCACCTTCTCCATGGTCTTGAGAAGAAAAGAGGAAAGGCATATTGGTCTGAAGGACTTTGGCTGGCTGTAGTCCTTCTTTCCTGCCTTTGGTATAAAGACAACTTTGACATTAGTCCATGGTTCTGGCACCGATCCCCAGGCGAGGCTCGCCTTGAAGATTTTCACCAGATACGGAGTGAGGACGTCGATTCCCTGCTGTAGAAAAACCGGGAGTATTCCATCCTCGCCGCATGCTTTGTTCTTCCTAAAAGAGTTGACGGCCCACCTTACCTGATTCGGTCTTATAATCTTGGCCGCCCTGTTCCAGTCCTCGTGAAGAGGTAACAAACATACAACTTTCGTATTTTTAATTTGTGTGATGGTACGAAACCCTCCGTGTGCGAGTCGACCTGTACTTGCCCGGTATTATTTTATGACACTCTATTTTGTTTATGACGAAATTATTGTAATCGATTTTGTTATTTTTCTCAACCGTTTGTATTATTTTCAGTCGGGCATCTAAATGACTTTATTTTTGGAATAATCATAATCTTCAATAGAATAATGATGAATGATAAAATGGTATTATTTTTGTTCTTTTATTTGCTACCACGCTTTTCCGTAGTAAAACCGAAATGTCTAACAATCCATAAACCGCCGAAAACTGCTTTTCGTGCTGTTGTTATCTGCAATAAAATAAATTAAAGCAACAAATAGCTATCCGTCGAATTTAATTTGCTCGTTTCAGTACAAGATTAATAATAATAAATTATATTATGCTAATAAAATATCTAAATGCTTTATAAAATAATTTCTTGTCCTATGAGGTCACCCATAACCCCAGGCGCGTAACACATGCGTTTATATCATACCACGTGTATTCCGGTCTGTCCAGTCTTGAAATTCGCACTTTGCAATGCAAATTATGCTCATTGATTTATACTTGAACTAGCCCTACGTAATTTGCTTACCTATCAATATTCATGATGAAATCGGATTAATATATCTCGTCAAGTATTGGGTCTGACATAAAAGCTGTTTTGAGTTTTGTTTGAAGTACGTTGGGAATTAATTGTCATTTTGCAATTTTCGGGAAGTCAAATAGTTTTTTCGATTATATTACATCATTTTGAAAGAATATTCCTTGCAAACCAATTTTCGTTGATTAATTTCTTTAGAAAAATAAAAGTAATAAATCTGCCATAAAATATCGTAATCTAAATGAGTTAGGTATTAATATTTATTCATAAAACTTATCATGGCGATTTTTATAAGACGGCTCTTAAACATGAAACCGTAAAGCGATTGGTTTTTACGCGGTCTTTCTTAATCTTTCTAGTTTTTTTTTTCGCTCGTGCGTCATTCGATTAAATTATTACAAGTGCAGGGTTCGTTGGTTTGGTTTTGTTACTTTTGCTTTCGTTTAGGTCTGGATTGTACGTCGATAATCTTTCACATGGGTATAAATCTTGCTTATGTGTTGTGATGACGCAAGCAAAAAGGCAAAACCCGGCTCAGTGATTGTTTGCGTTTAAAATGAAGGAGTTTAATAATATAAGGACTGAAGGCCGATGTAAGAGAATATGGTAGTCTACGCCCAATGTCATACCGACATCGACAGAGATCAGCCTAATATTATAAATAAAAAATAAGTAAAGTATAGAAAAAGTAAAAAAGTTTGGATGTTAAGATATTGTTAACGTTCGCGCAAAAACTACGAAAGGATTGAGATGTTTGCATATTTATGTAGTTTCAGACTTGGATTATCATATTCTTTTCGCAAAAAATGCGTGCGAAGCTAAGGTACCTAGTAGAAAATATTAGAGACATTGGCCCAGAAGTAGATCAGCAATGGCTGGTAATAAATAAATTAAGTAATAGATAACCTTCGTTTTACTTTTGTTTGGATTGTTTTGAAATATCTAAAAACCAACTTCATATGCCTTAATTGTTTTACTTTTTTTTAGGGTTCCGTACCTCAAAAGAAAAAAGGAACCCATTAGGTTAGGATTACTTTGTTGTCCGTCTGTCAGTTATCAGTTGAGAAAAGAGAGTTCTCTTTTCTCAGAAATGCGTGAAAGTATCGAGTTGAAATTCACATGATATACTCAAGTTCGTAACCTCTTGGAGCCGTGATATGAATCAAACTCTCAAAGTCACAAGTCAATGCAATCAAAAGTTAGCCGTTGCCCAATTTATTTGAATTTCCTAAGGGAATGCTCACAAAACCTATAAGGTACATCCCGTTGACCTAGAATCATGAAATTTGGCAAGAAGCACAAGCAAAGTAAAAATCTGTACCTACTCATATATCATTTATATAGTTGTGACTAAATCAGATTTTTTTTATGAACTGGACGTCCGGGTCGTTTACTTTGCTTACAAGTAGGTGCTTAAGCTTGTACGAAACCCTTGATGCGCGTTTCCAACTCGTAACTACTTGACGTTTTTTTTTTTAAAAATTTTTTGAGACAAATGGGGACTAATTGCACGATGGTGAATCTTGGAATCATTCTCCATACAATAGCAAGAAAACATCAAAATCGAACCACAATTGACTAGAGTAATCGGCGAAAAACATTTAAAAAACCTACAGCCGATTAAAGAACCGAATCTTTTCGAAATAGGTTAAAAATGTATAATCCTATAGTAATGTTATTTGTGAAAATTCAGCGTAAATGAAACCTTTACCTAGTTATGTAAAAATACGTAGAAAAATACTGAATTATTTACATTCGGCGACAACGCAACGCTGTCAGTTCATTGAGTGCAACGAGTACGAAACTTGATTCATAAATGTCAGGTTAAAAAATAAAATTGCATCAACAATGTTGCTTATTCGGTAGTTTTATTTCGGCTTCATATTTGTATTCCTCTTCCTAGATATTCGATCAACCGTTTGCAAGGGGATAATGGGGGATAATGCACAATACACTCCTATGCGAGATGTCAGTGCAGATCCCAGTTCCCCTACTTAGAATTAGAATTAGAACCGTTTGCGATCTAGTTCGGAGCTCGCCCGCGAATAAATCCAAACTAATTGTAAACAGCTGATCGAAATATAGGAAGAGGAATACAAATATGTAGCCAAAATAAAACTACCGAATAAGCAACATTCTTAATGCGGTTTTATTACATTATTTTGTAAATGAGGACCTCGAAATGACTAAATTACGTAATGCTCAATATCAGTAGGCTCAGATCGCCTTTCGTAGAATTCCGCGGTGATCAATGTCACCGCAATTGTTCCTTATCCATTTAAGGCGCATACCCCACCCAAACTAGCGCCGCCACCTACTATATTTTATTATTCCGTTTAACAAAGGAAGTTTCAGAAATCCATCGCACAGTTTGTGATACCTATTATAAGCCTTTTTTAATGCTAAAACTATTACAGAGCAGTTTTATTCTAGTTAGTTTATAACAGTGAATCGAACCAAATTTCATTAAGTTTAGGCGAAAAGGTTACAAACAATAACTTCCGCTTTTATATTAACAGTATGGATTTATGACGACGTTTACAGTTTTGCTCCTCTGGTTTTTGAATCCCAACCGACCTTTGGGTGGAATGAATTGTGTTCTTTATTGCAATGAAATTTTGCATACATAATAGGATTAGAAATAGCTATGTTTGTACGGTTTTACTTTTTCTTAAAACAAAATCCTCATTAAATGAGAGCAGAAGTAATAAAATCGCTTGAATATAAAGAAATTAATTATCGCTCTCATTTAGCATGTATGAATGCAAAATTTTAAACCGAGAATTTTGTTTTCAAAAAAGGCTCAGAGGTTCGCGCCACCTTAAGCATCTTTATCGTCGTCATCGAGTAGATATTTTGGTCCAGGAACTTACAAATTGTATGTATTTTTATTAGATCTTTCGTAACTTAATTCACGTTACGTTAATTTTAATTATCACATAGTTCTTGTCACGGTTTTGCAAACATTTTGAAATCCGTGTAACTGCTAAGTTAAAATGAAGTAAGTAAATATGAATATTAATTTATTCAATGTTTCACATCTCCATGTTTGTTGAATACATTATTATAGCCAGCCATGCTGCACGTGGAACGTAATGTGATATTAATCTTACACAAAGACATGAAACAAAAAAACAGGGGAGGTGAAGCTTGTAGCAATTAAGAAGCTTTTAGAAGCCGCACTTTTATAAACATCGTTTTTAACGATCGCGTACCCCTACCATTGTACCTATTCCATAAAATTATTTTCTTTTTGGTTCGACTGACAATCGAATAGTTGTATTATGTTACAGACCTTACTCAAACAAAGTTATTGTTCAGTCAGAATATTCAATAGAACAATGTTATTTTGTTTTTATCATTCCGTGATAAAAAGTAAGACGGCAAGACTTACTGCGCTAAATAATCTTTTTTATACTATTTTCAATACTTTTTCTTGGAAAAATAATCTAGAATAATCTTACTCTTTTTCTTATTCGTTACATACTCTGTCGGCTCGATAAAAATCTCGAAACTTTCGTATTTCCCTAGTTTCAAGTCCCCATATTTTTCAAGTCGACAGATTCACATTCATATATATGTATCTCTGTCTATCAAAAGAATGTCTGTCTATAAAATGCTTCATTCTTTCATTCACTCGCCTGTCAACAATAGAGATGATTTTCATCATCTCTATTGTTGATTTATTTTGTATTCAGCAGTTGTCTAAAAATAGTTTGCCTATTAAGATTATAACAACCTAACTAACTAATAGTACCACAGATTACTTAATACTCATAACTATGTTTAGATCTAAGAGACCACCTTGAACTTCTGCAACAAAATTTAGAGTCGGTCAGTACCCAAAATAGACGCTATTTTTCACATACAATACTATACATAAAAAAACAATAATAAACTAAATAGCATTAACTCATAAAGCCATTGACCGCAAATAACATCAATCATAATTTAATTTATTAAATGCGCAATACCCAACTCATGCTAAATTTTCCATTGAGTCTTGAAGGGGTAGAAAAAAACTATTTCGCACGCATTCGCATTTATACTGTAAGCAGATATTTACCGGTCCATCCCGGTGCGGTAAATCTGCCTTTCATGTCGCTTTGATGCGGAATTTTCTGAACAATATCAATTTCGTGGGCACCTTACTTACCGCACTCTAACTCTAAATGCCAGACCATAAAAGGCACAATAATTTTAAAGACATTAAAATTAGAATTAATAAAAATTAGCTATCTGTAGAGTAAATACAATAAAATGTGTTTTGTATTCGAAATCGAATTGTTATTGTCTGCAAATACACTAAGATTAAACTCAATTATCATGAATGACCAGCATAATGTGCTGAAAATACTCTAAAGAATTTTAAGTATTTTGAATTTTTTTGGAGTCATTTTCAAAATATTTTATACTGGCTGCTGCTCACGGCTTTGCCCGCGTATTTCCCGTTTCCTTGTGAATTCCGTGATAAAAATATAGCTTATGAAAAGTAAGCTTTCTAATGGTGAAAGAATTTATGAAATCGGTTTTGTAGATCCAAGGATTACTCCCTGCATCGTCATAAACAATTCACAAACTTTACCTCTTTATAATATTAGTATAGATATAATTTATAAAGCAAACAAATATTAGTTTAAAAGGTACATATAAATTACTATTTGTTTGCTATATAATAAAAAATATCAGGTAAAGACGTTTGACCTGATTGCCATGTGAATGCGTCCTTTAAGATATATTGACCTCTCAAAACAAGTTTAGTCAGCGTCTCAGTTTGCGATATTTAATTATGCATAAGCATAAAGTAGGTTCCATATGTCTTCACATCAATTAACCGTTAGCTCACGTTACTGACCGTTACAACTGAAGATCAAAGAGTCAATTTTTAGTTTCAAAGCTGTCAATCTTTTTTTTTTGCTTCAGGAGGCATGAATGCGTACAATTAAGTAGGCGTTTTTTTATAAAATATAAATTTTAAAAATTCTTTGGCTGTCTAGAAAGAAGACTATTGCAATTGTTCTATTTTGTAACTCTTTGTTTTATACATATTATGTTTGGAACTTTGAAGACAGTAAAAAAATCGAATGATCACCACCACACAAGCTCTGCTTAGCTTGGGGCTTCACACATTTGCTGGACGATTCACACAGCATCTTCTAGATGCTGTGTGAATCGTCCAGCATTATCTACAAGTATGATTATAACGTGTATCTCATGCCCATGATCTCGTGTTATCTAGATTATTATTATTAATGTTACGTTTCCTTGTCCCCAGGTGGTCACAGCACGTTCTTCGCTCTGCTGAACACGTTTGTGCACATCGTGATGTACTTCTACTACATGGTCTCAGCCCTCGGCCCCCGCTACCAGAAATACATCTGGTGGAAGAAATACCTCACCGCATTCCAGATGGTATGTTTAAAACAATAGGAAAAGAGGGATCGATCGCCGAAAGTTGCGATTGTTAGAAACTAGATAGCGCTTACTCGCCGAGACCACGGAGATTCGCCGTTGTTAGATACTTGATGACATATCGTGATTTCCGTCGATCCCTGCTAACAGAAATACATCTGGCGGAAGAGATACCTCACGGCTTTCAGATGTAAGAGAAAAAACATGTATTCGATCGCGGATAGTTGCCACTGTTGGACACCAGATGGCGCTTACTGTTTAAGAGTCAGGGTCGCAGAGTAGTACCGTTGTGAGCAACTAGATGGCGCTTACTGGTATTTAAAATCAACTAAAGGTACAAATTAATTTTATAGATCTAGCCACCGCTGGCTAACCGCCAGTCAATCTAACAACTCTATATCAAAATGGTGTATCGATTTATGGAGGGATGCTCGTTTGGAATAATATCTACTGATGAAACCCACTGATGATTACTGTCATAACTTTAATTTTAGTTAAGTCTACGTAAGACTGGTTTTTACTATTTTAAATGTTTCCGAAAGCTTTTGTGTTGCTGAAGGTCGTACTCGCGATAAATAAATTAATAAATAATGCTGGCAATCCACAAGGATGACGCAGGCAAGGTCTTAAAATAGTAACTGAATCGAAATTAAACTTTATAACAAAAAGTAGGGACAGGTTTTCAAAAACCCCATTTCCGATATATGTCGGGTTTGACGTCTTTGGGAATCCCACAGCTTTCCGCGCTACAAATATATCTGCAAAAAGTAGACGGATAATAACATGAATAATGCCTAGCCTAGGTACTTATTAAAATAATAAGCCGTGCAAAAAACGTTACCGCCATGGGATCGTGAAAATTAATTTAGGAAGTAGAAACACTTCTACACTGTCTTACTTAAAATAAAAGCAATAGATTTACGCTCTTTAGTTCGAAATCGAATCTTCAAAGGTCGTCTTCAAAGGTTACTCCTGATTGGAAATATTAAAAATTTATGAAATTAAGAGTTATGCACGTCAATAAAATTAATACTTTGTTTTCCGTTAGTTTTATTGAGCGTTATTATGTTTTTATTAGCTTCTGTCTGCGGTTTCGCTCGCGTTCTATTATCTAAGTTAGAAAAAAATATAACATTACACAAATTTTTGGCTTTATAATTTAAGTAAGATGGTAATGGTATTATTTCATGGCAAATTCGGTAATGGTCCGCTGCGGACAAAAATCCGCCTGCGAAGCAGAAGGTTGTGGGTTCGATTCCCATCTCGTGACAAATGTTTGCACGATGTGCAAGTACTTTGTTCTGGGTGTTTTTTATGTACTATAAAATATTTGTGTTTATATCTAAACACATATATTATAGTTTAATGTTACATATTATGTTATGTACCTATATCAGTTACCACAACACAAGCTCTGCTTAGCTTAGGGCTAGATAATGCTGTGTGGATTTTTCATCATTGTTTGTTGATTTATAAACGCCTTTGAATGAATTTAAAGCGTATTGCAAAACCGCGGAAGCTGTTTGATTCCATAATAGCTAAATAGCATACCTTATAGCAGACATCTAAGTAAATAATATTATTTTCAAGGTGTTTGTCCACTTCACTAGTTTACATAGTCCAAGTCATAGACTACTCTTACTGCATTTATACTTATATATATGCTTAGTCATTTTCCTGTTTTAATAAAAAAGAATATAATTAATATTATATATATTATTATATATTAATATTATATATTATATATATAATTTGCATGTAAATTTGAAAAGTGCGGTTTTAGCACAGATTTGCACTGCTTTACTCAGGATTGTTGTTGTCATTGCACTGCACGCGGCTTCCCTCGGTACCTGGGAATCTACTTAGAAAACTGGATTCGAAGTTAGTGATTCGGTTTCGTGAATAGCCTAATATGTCACCTTCTTATGATAGAAAAGCATTTGCAAGAAAAATATGAAGAAGATGAGAACATACCTAATTAATTGTACTATTTAACATTGAGAGGGCGATTAATGAAAAAAACAAGCAAAATGTGTATTTTTAAACACTAGTTTTATAGTAACGAAAGTAAATGTTCAATTAAAAAAATGCAATAGAAAGGGAGAACCCTGTAGAAGCCGAGTAATCGAATAGAATTTATAACAAACTGGTTTCTTTGATAAAAAATTACAAATTACGAATAAAAAGAACTTTTAATTGAAATGCTCTATGTTATCACTATAAGCGGCAACATACAACACACATTATTATTTACGAATTACAAAGTCCGACTGATGTTCTAGTAGAGTAATCGTTAAGTTTTTCAATTGCATGCTTATATTTTCAATACTTAATAGACAAGCAAAACTTGGTTTTTGCACTAACACCACTCAGCTCTGTCCCGCTCCCATGAATGAGAAACCCTATGCCTTTCCATTTTGCAAAATGGCGTCATGCGTTTATTTACCTATTTTCCCGACGTTTCAACAGGTTTACACACTACCGTGGTCACGGGATAGCTCTTGATAGCTGTATTAGCTACGTATAAGTTAAAGAATTTCTTAAATCACTTCAAAATCACAAACAAACCTACAAACTCTGCCTAATTATGATATGAGTACAGAAATAAAATTTATTGGATGTATTTTTTTGTTATTATTGTAATATGATAGATTGCATTGTGGCTAGGAGCTTGTTAATAATATATAATAACAAATTGATTAGTATCAAACCAGTTTCTCGGAAAAATATAACAACATAATCCACCTACCTAATACAAATTGTTGTGATTATTATAGCCGGCAATAAAAAGGTACATTATGCACTTATAATCGTAGTCAACCGGTGAATACAAATTACTACCACTAATTAACACATATCTAGGCTAACTAAAAAAGGGAAATGCTTAGACTCTATGGTGTTATAATGGACTCGCGGAAGAGTTCGCAAGTGTACCCGTAAGTAAGCCCGGCAAACAGGGCGCAGAGCCGAAAATACAGTGGTGGGTTTAGCCGGTAGGAGTCCAGCATAACCGTTATTTTCAACAAGTGAAAAGTTCTACGTTTAACTCGAGAGCATTTTTTTTTGTTTCGTGCCTTTTAAATCCCTTGCTAGCAGTCTACATTTTAACCACTCGCTACGCTCGTGACTACTCCAGACTGCTTCGCTAGCTCGGGATTTAATATCAGCACGTTCAACGAATAATATTTGTTGTTCAAATAACTATTTCGTTTTCATTTTTATAAATTCGCAAGATATTAAAAATGTGTACGTTTGCCCCTAGGTCCAGTTCGTGCTGATCTTCTCCCACCAGCTCCAAGTCTTGTTCCGCCCTGCCTGCCAGTACCCCCATGTGTTCGTCTACTGGATCGCGATGCACGGGTTCCTGTTTCTCTTCCTCTTCACGGACTTCTACAAGGCGAGATATAACAAGACGGGAAAGAAGACCAAGAATATTGGGTTCTGTATGGTGAGTTGCCATTTTTATACTAGGTACTTATTGACGGACAGGGCAGTAAAAGCCCTCTTGGTGTTAAGGATTCAAGGATTTTTTTGCCCACTAAAACTTCCCTGTAGAATTCGGTAAAGAGGATTACCGAATTCTACCAAGGAGGTTTAAGTGGGTTTAAGAATTCTGAGAAGAAGAGGAAGAATATTGGGTTCTATATATATATTTATAGTTCTATAGTATAGGTGAGTAGGATTTTTATTTATCTTTATTATAAACTAGCGATCCGCCCCGTCTTCACACGGGTATTATATTATGCATGTATTAGGTATACATATAAACCTTCCTCTTGAATGCAAACTCTATCTTTTAAAAAACAGCATCAAAACTCGTTGTTTTTTTTAAATATCTAAGCATACATATTGACATACAGACAGCGGGAAGCGACTTTGTTTTATACTATGTAGTGATTTTGCCAAGTACCCTGGCGCAGCGGAAAAGTAGACCTAATGCAGACTTTAGAATACAAGATCTTTTACGTAAACAAAGATGTGTATGATAACTTAATTATAGCAGAAAGCGGCAAGGTATCAGCAATATTCCCACTAAAACCAAATCAAAATCTGCAACAAAGAATAATTGCAACACGCGCAGCGAAAATGGTGCAAATCAAAGTTTGATAACGGACAAGTGACTAATTAAATAGTGAATGAAAACCGTCATAACTTCCACATTCCATAAAACTGAATCATTTACCTATAAATTAAAATTATATATAGTTTAGGATTGATTCTAGAACGCTAATGTTTCAAAAACACGAAAGATAAACGTTCTTCCTAAGTTCACTCCAAACTGTACAAAAAATCGACGCTATTCAATAAATTACGTTAAAATAAAGTATCAAACTTTGTACAATATACAAATAAAATATAAATCAGACGGTGTGTGTTTTAGACTTTCAAATTTACTAGTATTTTTTAGATAATAAGTATAAACTTGATTTTTGCACACGCCGCTCTGCCGTTTCCCGCTCCTTTGAACGCGAAATCCTATGTCTATCCTTTTCACAAAATGGCGTCGTATTTTAGCCCGTAAAGCTAAGTTAAGAAACCATCTTTATTCTCAAGGTCTCTTACTTTGCCATCTGCAAGGACAATGGCATTAATATACAGTCAATATTGCCTACATTTGAACACTTAAATAAATTTGATGATCCCATCTAAATATCGTTACCCTTTTTTGAGGAAAATCGTTTAAAACAAGTACTCTATACTAACAAGGGTAGCAATTAGCCCTTCTTTGTTTAACAACACTAAAACACCTTCAATGTCGAAGCGAGGACAAAGCATGACCCGAGATTAAACCTTATTTATACGGTCATAGAACTTTTAATCTTATTCTTTGATTGTTTTGAAAAAACTAAAAAGTACTTTGAGTCCCTTTCTTTCTTTTTTCGGGATAAATACTAATCTCTAGGGAATACAACTTATGGGACCACATCGGGATCATTCTCTAACTATACAACAGTGAAATAATTTAAAATCGGTCCACAATTGAAAGAGAAATCGACGAATATCCGTAAAACAACATAGAACCTCCTCTATTTTTCGTAGTCGATTACTATTAAAGGTATAATTCTGTCTATAGTCTATACACACACATAAATAAAGAACAAAAATAATATGAAAATATAAACAAAACCTAACTAAGTAGGTCTTAACAGACTTAGTTAACCAGTCTAAGTTTCATCACCTCGCTCGCGTTAACTAAGTTCGAAACTTGTAAATAGACGCGACCTTGTTAGTAAAAATAAGTTCTTTGATATGAGCTTGATTTTGATTTTTCCTCAAATCATTCGGTTCCCTGTTTTACATCCTGTTTCGCAAAAACTTTACAAAAACATAGCATAATAATAGTTGTTTACCAACAAATATCGCCTAAACCTAATAACGCCTAAAACTAATAAACCTAAACCTAACTATGTATTTTTCCGTACTTTTGCTATTGATGTGTGGAATATTCTCACATCATTCTAAAAACTTAGTATCAATACTGTGATGACAATTCCCTCGTCAAGGGATGAAACGTTGCCGTTCTTATAGATAAATGGTACGGAACCCTTCTTGCGCGAGTCCGACTCTGCCGGTTTTTATTTGATAATAATTTCTATTTATAAAGCTTATAGTATAAAATTAGGCTTGTCTATGTGCATATAATTATTGACTTTGAATATTCTTAGCAATAGAACTTGCAAAATTAACCAGTTAGTAGAATTGTTCGTTTATTTTTATCTATTTCACATACCTCACCGATACATAAATAGTTGTACAGTCAATGTCCGACCAAAAACTAGTGTTTACTCGACAAAGATAAAAAAAGATCATCAATCATAAGTTTACTGCGTAGTTCATTCATTATTATGATTGTCGTGAATACTGCGATCTCCGAAGGTGCTAATTTTATACTTATTATAATAATAATCACGTATGAAACGTGAATTCGTCGGAACTTTGATACATACCTAATCTGTTCTAGAGATGTTTGGTATTTATCGATTGATCTTATTGATTAGGTGACCTACAAATTTTGTAATACTTCTGCGAAGTATTTTCTTATCACAATGGATAAAAATGAGGACAGGAATAATTGTGTCATCCAACTTTTGCCATTTGTAGGGTTGCAATCCGAATGCTAAGCAGATTTGAGCTTAGCCGGCAAAATGACGCAGTTTTTCATCTTTTATAAACGTTACATAGCATCATCTATTATTATTTATTTACTTAACTAGCCCCAAACTAAACAGAGTTTGTGTAAAGGTACTAGATAACTGAGATAGGTACTTGGTTCTGCCCGCAGCTTCGCTCGCGTTGTTTAAGATTATGTATCCCATGGGAACTGATTTATGGGAGAAATTGAAGGCTTAGTACCTGTATGCAAAATTTGAGCCCGATCTGTTCAGTAGTTTTGGCATGAAGAGGCAACAATCATCCATTCAAACATCTAAACATCCAATCTTTCGTATTTATAATATGTGTGATTGATACAAATATCTTGTGCACTGACATGATGACATGTGACTGCAAACTATGGTATGAAAATCTGCGTTAGTTATGTGTGCTAAATAATATAAGCTAAACTAATTTAGTTCAGCTTTCAATTTTCAAACCGCATTATCGAGAAATCTAGACTAGATAAATCTTTTCTAATCATTTCGAAAGCTAGTTTGTTTGACGAATGATCTCCATAAGTCTAATAACTATATCACAGATAGCTCACAGCCGGTTTTGCAACTGCTTATTAACCGCTTGTTATTTTTGACAATAGTTTAAATATTGTCAAATTATAACATGCGGATCAAAAACCGGCTATTAGTTGCTTATGGGGCCATGTCGTATCCAAGTTAGCCCCGGTCTCCACAATAAAGGCTAGTCAGTCATAAATCAGCAATTGCAAAACACCAACATAATTTACAATAGGCCATTTCCAGCTAGATTTGGAAATAGGGCCCGAGATGTCAAAAGACACAATGTATGCGTGGATTGCATCCATGCATATTTTCGCTTGACCCGCGAGAAGACAGCCTCAATTCTGGTCACTGCTCTAAAACAAGTTGGGCAACGCAGGTCATTGCCGTCTTCTCAAATTCACGATGATCAATGAATGCGATTTTGTGATAATTTTTATATCACTTTGCCTTTTTAAAGAATCACGGTAATGACTCGTCATTTGTTGTAACTAAAGGTCCAAATCAATGCACAATACACGTGATTTGTTATTGTAAGAATCCTCTTATAGCATCTTGAGTTTATTACGATTCATTTTCCCTTTTTAAGTTTCAAGTCTACCTTCGTTTTCCTTCAATTAGAAGGAAAACTTCTAAATGAAGAAGGTAAAAATCTTTAAAAATACAGTCTTTGAATTAAATAATCACACGCCACAAATCAATGGCCCCTGTCTTTAAAGTCTACATCCTGTTTCGCTAATACTTTTTATCAAGAGCATAATTGTTGTTTACTTACAAATATCGCGTAATTTTTCCGTGCTTTTTGCTGTCGATGTATGGAATATTCTCATATCAATAGTTTTTCGTCAGGTCTATTTACAAAAAAGTCATCGCACAATTCAATTGCTTGGTTTACCTACCAATTATTCTTAAGGGGCCTGCTGATCATTTGGCTATACAAACGTACCTACTACCAACATGATTTGTAATTCGAGCATATGCACGACATCCACGATATTGTGTTGTTTTTTGTATTCGAATAGAATTCATCTAGATCCCTGGTTGTTTCTTAATAATACACACCTTTAGTGACATATGTATAAGCAAAAGTATGCAAAATGCGATTTTGCATATTTTTACGTCAAAAATGACATGTTTGCCTCCTATTTCTTTTGTATTAAAAACAACAATATCTTACGTTTTGTTTGATAAACATAGCTTACATTGTCTAGTTACAGAAAAATAACACAATGTCGAAAATACAAAATGTTTTCAGTCATCATTTTTAGTATAACGGAACTTAATAATTTACGAATAGAAGTAGCTGTCGCCGGGTCCTTAAGAACAGTTGCGGATGTTCTCTGACTTACGTCACAGTGCGCTCATCTTTACGCTACTTTAATGATTGTAAACATTATTTGTTGACACGATATGTGTCAATAGTTTTGACCAATCAAAACATATTAAAAAGTAATCAGTAAATAGTGTTTTAGGTAACTTCGCCATTTGCTGAAGTATTCACGTCATTAGATTGAAGAAGGTGCTGTGTAATTGTGTATCTTTGACGTCTTATAATGATTATTAGCTTATCTTGTGATGGAAATTGCTGGAAGGAAAGACCTAACAATGAAATTGGTCGCGTGTACAACACCGTGAACTTGAAAAAAAGTTGATGGAAGTTTTTATTGGGAAATAATTTCAGGATCTTTAATGCTTTTGTTAACATTTTAAAAATAATATATAGAATAATCACAATCCTTGGAAGGAACTGGGGGAATCCTACGCCTAAAACGTTGATTTGATTTGATTTGATTTAGTGTAGGACGCCCTCCGACCAGGTGGGATGACGATTTGCGAAAGACTGGCAGATGCTGGATGCGGCAAGCTGAAGACAGGGCGCTATGGCGCTCATTAGGGGAGGACTATGTCCAGCAGTGACTAATATAGACTGATAATGAGATAGGTGACATAAGTTTGTAGAAAAATAAAGGCTTATTTTATGTATTATTTTATTTGTACCTGCGTGTATGATATTTTAAAATCTGTGGTATAAACGTATCTGGTACCCTTATCACCATGTACATGTCAGTTATGTACAATGCTGCTGTCGGAGATGTTAGTACTAGGTATTTATATGTATTAATAAATGTACCTTTGTCCACAGACCGTGCTAGACGATAACACCAGCTCCCTAAACGGAAAGAACGGCTACAAACAAGAAGAATCCGATGTGCCGAGTTCA
This sequence comes from Eupithecia vulgata, assembly GCA_946478455.1. NCBI lineage: Eukaryota > Metazoa > Arthropoda > Insecta > Lepidoptera > Geometridae > Eupithecia > Eupithecia vulgata. Next base: position 15,009,993 of record OX297866.1, read on the forward strand.
TACGCATCCTCCGGCGCTGATGCCTTCGTGCGCCGGCGGCCCGTCTCATAGTGCCTCTAGTTATCTTAATTATGCAATACTGCGGTGTTCGGTTCTATTGCTCTTGGTGTCGAGGATTACTGTGTGTAATACTGAAGGGTTCGGTCTTAGGATGCCACTTTTCGCGAGAACAACCCCCAAAAACTCCAACGCAATTCAATTTTAAGCACGTCTTCGTAAAGCTAGTATTTTTGCTAGATTTTCATTGAATCTGTCCGGGAATAGCGATTTGAGACGTGATTGAATCTGAGTTCGGGGCTTCCTGCAATACTGCAGGGCTCAATTTATTAATTTATTTCTTAGTTTATTGAGTATAACTGTAACTTTACCCTGCGGGTTATTCTTAGCGCGAAATCGGCAATATGGATTCATATTGAATTTCTTCTTCATTAACCTTACCGTGTCTCCACTGACAGGCTAAGAGAGACTTTATTTCCCAGATGTAAGATGTGCTTTCGGACGACTAGAGCAGATTTTTGACAGTTTTTAATGCACTTTTTGCCCGATGTGCATGAGATTTCCTATAAAAAGTGTCAGATATCTTCTCTCACTTCAGTCTAAGGTCACACCATATTGGTGTAAATAACGTCTCTAGCAACCGCTGAGCTTCGAACCGACTGGTTTACACCCAAATGTCTTTGATAAAGCTTCCGATTTGTACTGTCGTATATGATACTACAAATAGTAAATAACTAGAAATTCATAAATGCAAAATGTCTTTGTTGTCTGTTGCGTTCTAAAGTTTAGTCTATACAAAACCGAACCTGCCTCTTTCAATTTGTGTCTTTAATAATCTAGAACCAAGAAGAAATTATACACACTAGCAGCCCGCACCAAAAATACGAATAAAAGCAAGTGTTAGTGCGTCTAATGTTAGGTGACGTGCATTTTTGAAGGGCGGTCTCAGCTCGCGAGAAAACCGAATCGTTTTAATTATTAGTTATAATGTATTTAAAAGTTATCCTAAAGTAATGCACAATGTCTCACTATCTCGAATTCAGCATACATTTTCTAAGAGCCTTGTGAAATCTTAAGTACAAAATGTATAGAACTATGCATCGTTAATGTATCTTTGTGATTTTCATTGAAATCTTGTGTAATAGAGTTTATTGGGTTGAAATACTTAAAGCTTTATGGCAACGCGTGAGGGTTACAATTGCAATGGTGCCTGCGAGATGGGGCATTTGTGTTTTGTAAATATTTTAACTAAGAGTATAAATAGTTACGGTATTATGTTATTAGGATGTATGAGGTTTACGGATATTGTACATAGGAGGTTACGAAGTTGCTATTGCCGAACGCGTTCCAAGACAGTCGGTGCACTTTTATTATATAATTAATTATTATAATAAAATATATAATACTTTGCAAGGTCACTGCGGACGCTTTCGCGTCCGGAGAACTACGCAAACACAATGTTACCAAGTTGTTATTTAATAATCCAGTGTTGTCTTCTCTGTATCGAGTGCATTGCACAAGAATTTTATAGTTTTCTACCGTATTTTATTCCGTCACGAAGCATTTTGTAAGAATATTCTCACACGAGCTTAAGAGTGTATTTTGATAATCAATTACGAAATATGTAAAGCTATGATTTAATTTTTATGTAAAATTATTTTTCATACGTACCTGGTCTGTCTAATATATTTTTAGAGAAAATAACCTTTCGTGACAACTATCAAAGAGCATTCTTAGGTAACAAAATTACCAAATGCATGTCTGTTTATTGAAAGTACGATTTCCATTTTAATTAATATCGATATTAGTTAAAATCGAAATGCTCTGCGGACCTGAGAGGCTAGCATCACTTTGTTAGATATTTTTCTACAAATGTATGCAAACAGTTTGTTACTTAGTAGATGCATGAAGCCATACAAATCAGAAATCACAGAGCACTAACGCAAGAAACTGGTGCCAGATCACCGATCTAGGTGATGATAGCATAAAGTGACTACTTCGCAAATCGATCGCGATATATTCCGAACAAAACGACGTAGCTGTCAAAGTTATTAAATTCGCCCGTTCGTAAAGGCGCCCTTTTACCGCGAGCATTCGCCTGTGATGTGCCTAATGCCGGTTACAGACCAAGCGAGCGAGAGCGAGCGAATGCAAACGAATGGGATTCGACGTTCGTTCCATTTTCTATGATGTAGCGACAGCCGCCGGAGCACGGTCGAAGGCAAACGAAGACCCCCGTTTGGGCTCGCTTGCTCTCGCAATGAAATCCACACTGATTCTTTCACGTTCGCTCGTTAGCCTTCGCTTGCTTGGTCTGTGTCCGGCATGACGTGACAGCTACTTTTCTGACATTGACGCACAGCTGATTCTTCAACAGCAGAATTCTCGATTAGAAACTTGTTGGATTACTATGGGTACGGGCTATTATACGGCGATATTATACGTGTACGGGCGAAGACAGAAGGCGAGCGCTTTTTTTAATATATTAAAGGCAACACTAGGTAGTACATCTACATAAAAATAGTGGTCTCTAAAATAGAGGCAACTATTTGCATGCGCGATAATCAGAGCAACACCTTACCTTACCCAAGGGCACCGCCAGGTTCTTCTTTCTCAGTCGACCGATTAAAAAAATCACTACGTTCTAATAGACTTTCGTTTTCGTTCGCCATCGTTTTGCGGAGTAGACCCAGAAGCTGTCCGACTTTACATTATGATTTATTAATAGGTATCATGTGTACTGTGTTTTACGCTTTGGGTGTTGTTCGGCGTTTGTCAGACAGGTCTGCTCAAGTTACTGCTGCGATTTCACTCATTTGCAACGTTTATTTATTACTTATTATAATAAAGGATTTTTACAAATATGCTGTTTTTCTTCAGACACATCTTCTATCATCATCATCATACAACTAGGTATTCCCTAGACTTAGGTACTGCTGGTACTAGTTACTCTGTGCTTGATTCTAAGTAGAACCGTGCTCGGAGGAGGCTAGGAGAAACCTAACATGAAACTAGATGAACTGAGTTCATTGGGTCAATTTAGATGTCGCCGAAGCTAATTAATTTAGTTATGAATTCAAAAGTTTTGGCGTAAACACCTTTTATTGATTCAGTCCGTTAATAAGGCTTCTGAAACCAATCAAAACCTTGTTTCACTGCTCGGAGAATACGACCGTGAAAGCCAAAGTTCTTACGATCGGAATCACTTAAGACTATGAATATCACATTCATAGTCTTAAGTGACATTTAGCCCGTCTGCATTATAACATTTTAAATTAGCGTCGGCTATGCGACGCTTGCCCGATGCCCAGAGTGGGGATTATAGGCATTACCTCACATGAAACAAAATACCTACTCCGGGGAATTGTTGGGAGGCCTGCGTCCAGCTGTGGACCCTTATAAGCAGGCTGTTGAGGTGTGCAACGCTGCGCGCACTTTGATTTAAAATATAACTATGTACTACATACACAAACCGGTGCAAATTTTGTTATCAACTAGCTGCGCCTCGCGTTTTCACCCGCCTAGTTCCCGTTCCCGTGGGAATTCCGGGATAAAATATAGGCTATGTGCTATTCCAGACTATAATCTATCTCTGTGCCAAATTTCATCCAGATCCATTCAGTAGTTTTTACGTGAAAGAGTAAAAAACATCCATCCATACTTACAAACTTAAGTAGGGTACGAAAACTCCCCGCTGCGCCCCGCTTGTGCCAGTTTGTATTTTATTCCCTACTAAGTACATAAAGTTAAAATTATTTTAAATCAAAGTGTGCGCAGCGCCCCACTTCTCGGTGCGAGCTGACACCAAGAAGGTTATATCCTGTTATACCACTAAGCTTCTTGGCTGACACGCACTACGCGTCAGTGGAACTGCGTATCACGGCGACATTGCGTGTGAAAATTTTCCTTATAAAAAAGAAGTGCAGTTCCATTTCAAACAGGTACACAGAATAATCGGCCGCGCAGTACCGCTGCAGCGCAGTTTCGAGCAGTGCGGTCGTACCTTTAGCGTCGCCGGCCAATGAGCAAGGCGAGTTTGCCTATACTCATACGTCAAAGGTAAAGTTGGTACTTATTTGAGCGATATATTTGCAGAGGTCATACTCTCAGAACACCCGGTACAACGATAGAAATACAGTTCATACCTACCTCATCAGCATACATTCGTACACTATTGAACAACATCAGCATTAACCTATTTGTCAGTCCACTGTTGGACATAGGCCTCCCCTAATAAGCGCCAAATGAGCTGTTGAACATGCCTCCCCCAAAACAAGGGTGGTTTGTTTCGCTATAATCACCACGCTCGGCAATCTGATTGGTGGTTAAAAATAAAGGTGTCAAAAAAATTCACGAAATCCACGGGCTGATTTGGGGGGTCGATTCTAACGCTGCTGCCACGGGTGGTGGCGCGGCGGCGCGGCTATTCTGGTATCGAGTTACCACACGATGAAAACCTCGGACACTAGCTATTCTATACTAATAATCATATTATACCTAGATAGAATAGATAGAAAATGCTTTATTGCACACATAATAAGTATACATAAAAAAACAAAAATAAAAGAAAAAAAAACAAATATGTAAAAAAAAAACAATTGGCGGTCTTATCGCTCAAGAGCGACCTCTACCAGACAACCGTGGATGGATAGGATTGTTGGATTGAACGGGGATCTGTGTGCATAAATAAGAAGCAAATTACAAAATTCTAAAAATATTATTTTATGAAATATTAGTACATAATAAACTACCAACTCGAATTTCAAAACTACTGATTATACCTCGAGGTGCAGCAACCTATTATTCCTACCACCCATTAACCTATTGTTATTGTGTGTATGTTATTGTGTTATAGGTATTTTATATTTATAATATTGCTTTGTACAAAACCATTTTCTTGCATTCATCTAGGTTTTTTTTTCTAAATGAGCTGCAATATTACGTTCATAGTAAAAGTAAGTCTTTAGTAATAGTACTTCCCGCTCCTAGACCATTTTGCCCATTCTCCGTGAATTGTTTGTGACGTTGTAGGGCTGGATCTACAGAACCGTTTTCGAAAATTCTCCATTAGAAAGATTTCAGTGAGTGACAAAGGCTATGTTTTATCCCGGGATTCACACGGGAATGGGAACTACGCGAGCGAAGCCACGGGCAGCAACTAGTAGGCAATATAATTTTTGTACCAACCTAGGCGATTTAACAACTCTGTGGTATGATTATGGGTTATTTACCTACGTCCTTGTATGTAATTGTCATCTTATGATAATTTGTGCCAATTTGGGCACATAAACATTATTATTAACATCATGTTGTAATGTAAGGTTCTAGGCACCTCGATCGAGTATACCTACGTAAGTAATAACTTCTTACATAGTCAAATCAAAAGACTCAATTGGCGTTGTAGTAGTAAATACAGTGTCGTTCATTGTTACGTTTTAAAACAATTTCTATGAATCCATAACTATTTTAAATCTACTAACTATCTTACTGTTTATTGAAGATAGCAAGTCGTTTTATATCAAAATAACAAATTTATTGAAATAAAACCAATGCTGATATAATTACGAGCCGTTAAGCTAACAATGAGCGACATATAGGTACCTAACGTAACCCTGCCATATTTAATTTTTATTGAAGGAATAGCTAGCTATAAAAGTAAAAGAGAAAAACGACCTTTGAACTTAGTACCTACATAATGTATCAAGGTTTTTTAATTTCCTCCCCACCATGGTGCATTCACCTTTGGATATTAATCACACTTTGAAGGTACCTACTGCAATAAAGAAGTGCCTAGGTATAATACTAACATAACTAAGATATATCCTATGTATTAAAATGCGAAAGTTTTTATGTACTTAGGGTGATGGAACCAGTAAATGACACTTTAAGGCATACGTGTCATTCGATTTCAAATAACTTTTTTTTAGAGAACGATATTAAATCAGTTTTTAGTTTAAACTGTAGGTATTTTTATCGGGAAAGATATGGCTGTCATAAGATTTTCAGCAAAGCTACATGATAGAAATAATAAGGTCAAAACCAAAATAACTCAAAATCTCCAGTAATGAACACCGAAAATCCAGTAATGAACCCCCATTAAATGACACTACCCAATTATGAACATCCAGTATTTGACACTTACCCGGTAAATAACACCTAGTAATCGACATGGTTTGTCAATTTATAAACCACTTTAAGGTAGTAAAGGCTGTAGAAATAAATAAAAAAGATGAAAAAAATAAGACATTATATTAAATAAAAGCTATACTACTACTTGATCGAAGGTACGTCGCACATTTGTGCAACGTATTGTCTTTAAAAATTCAAAACAGTCAAAAACAACCTAATTATAAATTCAGTCTCAATCATCAGCAGGAAATATTTTCTGATATCTATCAGTCTCGAGATTTAGAAGGTAACTATTATAATATAAATTAGGTAACTTCTTATTATATAAAGAAATAGTTTCTAAAATAACAAATGAGTATCAAAATCTAAAATTACTTCAAAATAAATGCTCAAAGCTTAAACATCATTAAAACGTCTTTGTTGTAGAGCGTTATGCGAGGTACACCAAACTGAAGAGCGGCAGTGTTGCCACTGCTGCGCCTCCGCGTACAGCTTCCATTGCCCTCCCCATCTGCTCCGGCGTGTATTGCTTTCTAGGAGCCATCTAGAACAAAATCAGTGAGAACCAGTTAATGACACTTTTGTTACCCAATGATCGACACATTGTTCTTTACTGGTATTAATGTTTCAATCGGTGTATTTCAAATATATACTTAATTAGCAAAAAATTTAGAGCTAAGTTTGCTTAGCAACCAAAAAAATCGACAAAAGCGTAAGAATGAACAGCTGTCGATATTTGGAGTAAGTCACATTCTCAGTACCAGTAATGAACATCCGATCTAAAATAAACAAAATAGTGTCCCGGTGCAAGACTCATTATAAAATTATATCTACATTCTTTTAACTTTACATAAAATCAAACAAAATACAATAATATTTGTAATAGGGATGTTAACAATTTTTCGGAATTGCTTTTATTTTGAAGATGGACTCTTGTTTAGCATAAAAAAAAATATTTTCTTTAAAAATATTACTATTTTCGATAAGAAAATGTACAAAAATAGAGTAATTTTAAACTTTTCCGCTAAAACACTAACAACTGTCACGTAACAGAAATGACGTCACGAACCGCAAAACGATGGTCGCGATTCATGACATGACTGTATGTTGTATGTCCATTGTTCGATTAGGACATGTGTTTTCTTAATTTTACTTGAATACAAACAATCAAAATGAACACAAAGTTTTACAAAACCTGTGCAGTGCCCCCTGTGTAAAAGTACAACAATTACTATACCGGAAAAACTGTTTATTCATGTGCCAAAAGATAAGCAAATGTTACGAATTTATTGTTTTAGCACATAACCTAACTTTGTAAACAGTGATTTAAACGATGTTCTAAACACGATAAATTATATATAAAAAGCAGAAAATCATCTATTACACATGTACTTGACTGTTATTTATGTATTCGTAGATAGATAAATGGTATTAAACGTAAAAGAGTACCTACAAAGATGTTTTCACGTTCCTGAATTCTGAACCACAAAAGTCTTCGTTTCTTGCAAAAAAGTTTGCCACCATCAACAAATCTACTTTTGGTAAGTTGGAACTATTCCCTTTAGTGAATCCGGATTCCATCATGTATTAATATTATGTAATTTACAGACTAATTCGTCGTTATGAGAAAATGCAGAAAGGTAAACAAACAGTGCGACAGCTAGTTTTGCAGCTAGTGACGTCATAAGCTTATAATGGCGTTTGCAGTCACTTGACAACAGATTATAAATATAGCATTTAAAATCATTTTTAATAAATTCAATAAGTTATATTATATTATAAAAATGTGATTTTCGATATTCTAATAATACAAATGATTATAAAATTAACACTAAACTTTAATTTGTGATTATGGTTAACATCCCTATTGATGAAATTGTAAGCAAAATCGTGTACTCACTTTCTTATCGATTTGATGAAGCAATCCGCATTTATTTTTGAGAACGGCCCGGCGACACGTTCACTCCTCCATGGTTTTGTAACGAACTGTCAGATTGACGTGACGGATTAAAAAATGACAGCCGGAAGTGAGTTCTATAAGATTTAGTGTAGCCATGTGATAAATTAAATTTATAAGGCTTATTCCAAACAAACGAAAAAAAAAGTGTCGATCACTGGCGCTTGTCGATTACTGGTTCCATCACCCTACGTAAGTTTAAAATAAAAAACGCAGTCTTAGTCACAGGCAACAACTAGTGAATAAGGTACGCAATCTTTTATTTTTATGTAATATCTACCTACGTCAGTCATTGAACTTTGTGATATCACAAAAATAAAATTTAAAAGGAACTCAAGGACCTGACAGACCCTATTCAAAAGTAAAAGTTACGGTTCGTTGAATCTCCGAAATAATAAATCTACACTAATATTACTAAGAGGAAAGATATGTATTGTGTGTAACGAATTAACTTAAAAAATACTGGATCGATTTCAAAAATTCGTTAGAAAGCTACATTATCTTATCACTGAGTAACATTGGCTACAGAATATACCTACCTGGGCGAAGCTGGGGCGGACAAACGTAGTGACAAAAAAATTCTAAGTCTACGGGCGGACCGTTAGTGATTTATAAAATTCATTGGCAGGTTCTAGGTATCATGTAGTTATTTAAAGGTCCTGAAGGTCACAACGACTCCTGACTCCTGCACTGAGTTGTGCATAAGTTCACGATGGCTATGAAAGCTTCGACTATTTCCAGACATTTGGCGCCTTGCAGCGCCTCTATAAATATAAAGAAGAACTATTTTTCGTAGTTTAAGTTTCATGCAGTTTTATACCCTAACACATTAGGAATACAGCTTAAAACCGTAAAATTAGACGGGTGTAGTAATGATAAGGATCCTTAGCATACACATATAACGAAGTAAGTCAGGATCCTGCACCAACACAGATCAAAGGTTAACAGCAGTTGAATCGCACTAATATTACACATGAAAGTTAGAAAAGCGAAAGTTTAGATTGATGGATGGATTGATCAATCACGCCAGAACGGCTGAATGGGTCTGGATGAAATTTGGCACAGAGATAGATTATAGTCTGCAGTAGAATATATGTATTTAATCCCGGAATTCCCACGGGAACGGGAACTACGCGAGTGAAACCGCCGGGCGCTGCTAGTAACTTCATAAAAACTCGTAGACCGAGAATCTAGGTTTACCTTTACTCTATTCTCAGTCTGCTTACGAACTCGATTTATGGTTTTGAGAGATTTGACAGAGGCTAATTCCACGGTTAGGTTTTGTATGTGGACGAAAACTTTTCGTAATCGTATTGTACACTTGCATACTCATACCATCTTATACTAAGCATAGTACTGACAGATGCCGATAAACTGGTTTTACAAATACACGCCTAGATAATACCAAACCGGGTTATTTGCTATACCTAGGTATGTATACCTAACCAGGAAAAACATTAAAATTTATTTGTTTTTACTAGGGTAGAGTGCCTGCGTAGGTAGAGCCACAATACAAGCCATATTAAATATAGGCACATACCTAAAGTATTTATTTTCCTAGACAAATATATGTAGGTACCTAGGTTAAGTCCTACCTAGGTACCTATACATATCTCAGCCCAAAGACCTGCCTGCTAGACATATGTAGATGGTCTTTGGAGCAGGTCTACCGTGGACCAAAGATCGCAACAACGAACGTTTCTGCGCCATTAAAACACACACAATAATCCCTATATTAAGTATTCTATTATAAGTATTCTATTCTATTCTATATTATGTGAATTGACGTCAATTGGGCTACGTTAAAACCTTTTTTCTCCGTCATCTTAATTTGAAAAAAATACATTATTATCTATGCCACAGAAGGCAGATCCGCTTCGTTTCAAAAATAAAATTAAAAAAGAAACTATTTTATATATCAGAAAGAATTGCTCAAAAGACCATCTGTTTTCGAAGTTACTGCCGTTTTTCTCATAAAACTATCAATCATAATATTTTTATTCTCATCTCCGTATTAAATAATATAATACCAAGGGCACCTTCAGCTTATTTTTGCAAATAAATGTCTTACGTCTAAATAAAGAAAAAACAAAAACTTAATTTTATCGCTTACACCACTGTGCCGCTCCTTTGCAAATAAATATCGTAGTAGATATGAAAAAGTTAAAACTTAATTACAGCGCTTACGCCGCCGCTCTACTCTGTCCCGCTCCTATGAACGCAAAATCCTATGACTACCCTTTACACAAAATAGCGTCATAGGTCGCTCCCTTAAGTACCTATACCAACATTACAAAGGTAAATGTCCAAATACATAATTATGTATACAAACGGTATTTGATGGTGGTGATTAGATGCCATCGTCTCAATAAATCAGAGTGCGGAAGTTTACTCAATCTCGTTGTGAATACCGATGTTGCCCAACAAAACAGATGTGAGAAACCTAAACACACGGAAATCTAATAATCACTATGAATTCGACAGATAATATACAAAAAATAACGTATGATTCTTTTCGAAGGCAAATACGAAGTAGGACCTATCTCCACGAAAATTTAATATTTTATAGTGCGAATAACGCACTATAAAGCAAAAAGCTTAGTAATAATGCTGGACAATTCACACAGCATTATCTAGCCCCAAGTTAAGCAGAGCTTGTGTTATGGGTACTAGGTAACTGATATACTTAATACAATACATTACATAGATAGATATTTTTTATTATACATAGAAAACGACCAGAACAACCGGAACAAATACCTGCAGATCGTACAAATATTTGTCCCAAGGCGGGAATCGAACCCGCAACCTCCTGCGTCGCAGGCGGACCTTCACCCACCGCGCCACAGATGTCGCTTAGTACCTATCTCTTTAGTTACTTATCATCTGTGGTAATAATATATTATTAAAGTTTTTAATAGTTTTTGGTTGTACAAAATTTCCCAACTCCCGTGGGTTTTGTAAGAGGCGACTAACGGACTAAGGGATATACACCGGGGGGCAGGCAGCAGCGCCTCTTGCGGAATAGATTTACCACCGAACTGCGATTCCCAACTCGCATGCAAAGCGTGGGGATTGTGGGTATTAGGTACCCCTCATGAAATAAAAGCCAAAAAGGTGATTATCAGGGGGAGGCCTGCGTCCAGCAGTGAACTATTATAGGCTATTAAGCTAAGGTTAAGGTACAATATTTAAAGCCTACTAGCGATAATACCAGAAGAAGGACATCAGCTTTCTAGTGAGTACTTTTAACACCCCCACTGCGATCAACAATCTTCTTGGTAATCATGGTAGGGCAAAACCCTCATGACTGGGAAAGGTCTGTTCAGCTGTGGACATTGTGAGTGCTGGAAGGTAGTTAGGAACAGTAGTTTGTTAAACAAAGCTTTTCTTGCAAGATATTTAGCTTGATTAGAAAACTTAATATACATATGTATGATTATATGAACGGAGATTAATTTCCTTAAGGTGAAGTACGTTCGTAATTTCTAGACAAGGACTAGCGAACACCGCGCAGTGAAAGCGAGAAAGGGACGCAAGAGCCGGCCCGCGCGCAATTTTACTGATTTTTATTTATAAATTTGATATTGCTCTAAAATAATACTCTTTCGCAAAAAACTAAAACCATAATCCTCTAAAGTGTTTAGTTAAGTATTTTTTAGACGATATTTCATGCAAATATGTTAAGTAACTAGCAAATGAAACTGGTTTTCCGTAGTAAAAATGCAAAATTTAGAGGAAACTTTGCGATTTTTTTCTATCGAGTCAAGTTGAGTCAATCGTGTTTCGGCTCCCATAACTTACTAACAAAAATCCTAAGCTTTCGATGCTCATCAAAAAAGATTTAAAAAAATTGTGTTTTCTTGCTTTAAAATTGATTTTCCGTCTAGGCAAAACCTGAGTTTTGGGACCTACTTCACCTTAAGATTAATTTAAATCTAACAAGGTGGCATACAATTATCTAGTATTGCCTTATTTGCTTATAAAATGACCTAGTAAGTAAAGTACCTAAACAATTAAACAACTTGTTACACATATGTATAAACCTAACGTTTACAACAAATAAAATTCTTGCTTTTTATGAGAGGTAAGTACTCGACTTACATGAATATTGATGTCTTCTAGATATGGGAGTTGATGGCCAAATTCGAACATAATATGAGAGTTAAAAAAAAGTTATGAAAGGAGTCGTGCGATCAATTTATGAGAAATTATAAACAGCACAGGTATTTTTTTACGGAATTTTAAATTAACTTACTTTACAAAACTCCTAATAGAATCCAAAGGTGATCGAAATGCTGGCTTTTATTTCGGTCAACGAATTAGGCCATTCAACGTGGTAAAATAGAGGGCATATTTTTTTTTTATTCATCGTTTTGCTTTCGGCGTGACATATGTACTATTGTCATAGTACAGCGATTGGTTTGCTGAATTTGGCCATCGGTCCTTTGTCGTTTCAGTCCAGTCGACTTGACGTAGCCGCTTCAAAATGACGTAGCCAACGCCGTAGACTCCGTAGGTTCAGGGCTGAAGTCACGGGAACGATTTCGTAGCGAACGCTACGAACCGCGTAGCACTCATATAATGTTCCCCAAAATAAATAATATAAAAAAGCTCTTTATTTTCTTAAATTAAATGTATTATCTGTCTGTCTATAATGTGTATCACTAAATGTACATTCAGTTTGAAAAGATTAAATTCTTAAAATTAAATACTTACGAATAAAGTGAAAAATATCACTATTTCACGTTAGTTTTTTATTGTTAAAAAATCAGTTGCTTCGGTACGGTACGTACTCGTCGATTTCATAAGAATCACAGTAATAATAGGGCCGCCCATTGTACTCATGTAGTATGTCTTTTTGTAATGTTCTTTTTCTGGTGTACAATAAAGTGTTTTTATATTGTATTGTATTATAAATGCTGCAGTTTGGATATTTGGGTGGATGTTGGTTACCTCTTCACACCAAATCTACTGAAAGGATCGGGCATCAAATTTTGCACACAGAATTGTAGGCCAGAATAAAACATTGGCTACTTTTTATCCCATAAATCAGTTGCCATGGGAAAACACCTAATACGAATAATCTTAAACAACTAGGAATAAAATAAGAATACTTAATCTTTTTCAAAGCTAATAGCAGTTTCCACTTACTCTGAACCTTTATATTCAGTAAAGCGAATTTAAGAATTTCAATGTTTTTTGACAAAAGTAACAAAGACGGTATTCGATACCCCTCAGACCTACTGTTAGCGTGGCTCGGGTTATATTAGTTGATAGGTACTTTAAACTTTATTTTCAAGGTCTCTAATTTGTATAGATTATGGATCATTATAAGTTATTATTCTCTCGCGGAATTTCACAAAAAATCTGGGTAAGTACCTCCATAGTACCTATATAATCAAACAAAAAGCGATCAATAAATACGTTAGCAAGTGCGTCATTCGATGATTGGTAGGAAACAGGTTGTTTTCACCTTTGGACTGATTATGATGTCACGGTAAATAATGAACATTCTTTCTACCAACAAACCCAATAAAGCGAATCAACATACCCAATAAATTAAATTTAAAGGTATCTATTTAAAACTATTGTAGTTAAGTCTGATATAGATAAGCTGTTGAAACTGTACACATTTTAAATACGACCTTTTTGTACAGCAGTTAACAATAAACATATTTCTGATTCTGATTGTAACAGGAGAACAAATCTATTAAGAAAGAAAATTACAATCAAATAATAGAATTAAATTAATACTAGTATTTACAATAGAAACAATTGAGCTATCCGCAAACTGTTGCAAACAATCTACAGGTAGCTCAACTGATCCATATCAATACCAGTCGGAAGCGTGCCCAAGACACTGGCTGCATTGCACATTTTGGAGAACGAATATTCGAAATGTGGATAAAAATCAAAATAAGCATTTAGGATGTGTTTGTTAAATCTGCTAGATAAAGGAGTACCTAAAGCTCAGAGTAAATATTTATGTTGCATGACAGAAACGTAAGGAATGCCAAACACAGAAGCACAAAATGAAGCGTCAAGCACTTATGAAAACGCAGGTACAAAGGTTAATACGTTACTAATAATATTATATATGTGCTAATGTCAATATGCATGTCATGCTCGGTATTATCGCAGAATAATTAGATACAGGGTGTAACAAAAATGAAGGGCCAAACTTTTTTCAGCTTCAATCACAGAACACGGAAAAATATAAAAAAAGAAATGGTGAGTATAAGTTTTCGAAAAAATAAATAAAAACTAAAGTACCACTAGACTATGTATGAGCGTGTGAAAAAAAACGTGTCATTGAAAAAAAGTCCTATGTAACTGTTTACAACCCCTTTAAAACAAAAAGCACCTTCGTCGTGGATCGTAAAGCACTGGAATCAGTTATTGCCTGCTCTAGTGATCGATCATTTTAATATTTCTTATTATTTTTTTCGATAATTAAGTATGAAATTTTTCTAAATATTTTTCCCTATTTTGTGATCAAGGCTAATCCCCCTGAAAAATTAGTCCTTCATTTTTGTTACCTGTATAGTGTATTATTCAAAGAACTTTCGTTTGAGAATTTCTTGGTACCTACCCAATGATCGCAGAAACGTTGTCTACTTATGTTTAAAATTAAAAGTAGGCAGTCGGGGTAACCTCCAACAGACTCCAGTCGTGTGTCAGTTATCGCTGAGAACACGCTAAGTTGGTACTATGTTAATTGCTTCATGACCTACACTATCTAAATTGTTTCCATTCTATTTAGAACATTCCTCGAGGAAAACAGATGAAGCAGGTGTCACTCAAGGCACAAATGGTCATTGAAAATTCATTTGTTAACCATAGGCCATGACTTTGAGGCGATGCTTCAACTTGACATTCTCTTGGCCAAACATTGAACCACTTTAAAATTCACTGGTAATGGACTTATCGACCTTTTTACATCCAATACAAATAGTTTTCAATAGCCGAACTAATATTTACATAACTATTTACTGTCAGGTCAGTGTAAATACTCGTAACAATGAGGAACTTACGCTTCTAAATTAGAACGGTTTTTATAGCTACATACGGTAAGACAGACATATCCCTTATTTCTTGGAAATTACCTCGAACTTTGAATTGACCTTTGTGTTAATGTTATTTTTATTTTATATGCTATTTTTAAACAGGAGTTTGTCAAATATCTCAAGGTTTCATTCTTATTTTCTACGTAGCCCTATAAAAGCCCAAGTACAAAGTGAAACACTTGCCTTTAAGTATAGAGCAGTTCTCTATGAGTTCTGGTCAATTTAATTTCTAAACAATCGACTCAATGTCTTGACAATTATCTTTAGAACTTATATTGCAGTGACCTTAATTATATGCATAGTAGACCTTTGGCTCAGAGAAAAAGCAGACCTATTTTCCGAGTTCTCAATTTCGATGTCTACCTATAACATTGGGTTTACTGAAAACATTGTATTATTTATTATGACGAATATAAGTTATCTGCATAAGTTCTGTTTAGCTTATCATATCAGCCTCTCCCCTCTTCCCCTTCTCCGTTTAGCTCACGGCTAGATAATATACTTGTCTAGATGCTGTGTGAATTAATAATAATAATGCTGCTCCATTCACACAGCACTATTTATCCCCTAAGCAGAACTTGTGTTATGGGTACTAGATAACTATAATAAATAATACAATAATATTATCAATGCATAGATAGATATTTTTATTATACATAGACAACGACCAGAACAACCCTGAACAATCTGCAGGTCGTACAAATTGTCCAGCATTATTTAAGTACTACCAATGTAACCAACATGGGATGCATAAGTTGTTTTTTTTCTATCTGGCAATGTCGAGGTATTCTTATTATAGCTACCCGATTGGCATTAATTAATTAACGTCATACAGCATCTTCGTGGTTAGGTCAAAACCTTTTTAAGATCTAATTATAAAGAACAACCTACACAATATACTTACCGGGAAGATATCAATAATATCATGGCCAAGTATTTACATCAAGGCTGTTTATTTTGCTACCTGATTAGTAATAACACATTCAAAAAAGTCGAAACACATACAAATAAGAACCAAGAAAGAACATTAATCTTAATAATAAATCGATTCTGTAAAATCAGTTACGAAATAGCTATAGGTGAGTATTAAAAAGAATTCTTACGGAAAACAATTATTTTTTATTATAAAACAATCTAACGACGCGTGACCCGAGAGCTGGTGAGTATCTGGCGCAGCACATCAGCATTGCCATACAGCGGGGCAATGCAGCCGGTAGCTGTGCAGGTAGCATGCAGGTAGCTCCATATCAATAGCAGTCGGAAGCATTACCAAGACTCTATGTATTGGGGGTGGGGATGCTTCCGACTTGTATTGATGTAGAAAAACGAGGCACGTTCAGCTGTGGACGTACAAACCATGAATGTTGTGTTGATGATCGTCGTGGGAAATCGCAGGTAGCGCAGAACCATTCTGGCGAACTATAGACGAGGCCAATGTCTAGCAATGGGTGTCTATTGACTAAAATGGTGATAATGACGAGTTGATATTCAGTATCATCGCTGTTAACCTTTGCTGTGTTTGCAGAATTTATCTATGTTAGGGAATTTTCAGCGTTTTCTTTGCTTTCGTAGAGGCGCTACGGCGTAGAGCCGTATAGATTTAGGTTTTACAGGTATCTAAAAATTATGCTCACCCACCACTAATAAAATATCGACCTAAGCACTTGATTTAACACACTTGTGTTTATCGAAGTTTGATGATTAACTTGATATTTATGTTGATCAACTTGATATTTTCAAAGTAGTGAGTTTTCAAAGTTTATAGATACCTGTAAAATCTATGGCTATTTTTTATATTCTATCGCGAATGAAGGATAAGAAAAATGGAATATAAATGAATTAATTCATTAATTCTGCTGACCATTCCTTGAAGTCCCAATCAGTACTTGGGTTAATCAATAACTCGATCTAGATCTTCTTTACTTTCAAATGCTTGTACGATCTGTAGATGTTGGTCCGGTACGATCTGTAGATGTTGGTCCGGTACGATCTGTAGATGTTGGTCCGGGTCTTTCCACATCAATAGTCTAAAAAAACCTTATTACCTCATGTCCAAAGTTTATAAGTTATCTAGTACCATACATAACACAAACTCAGCTTACTTTGGAGCTAGATAATGCTGTGTGGATTTACCAGCATCATTTTATTTATTTATTATAATAATTCTGGCTGGGCATGCTTGGCTTTGTTGTTACTAAGTTTCAAGGTTTTATTTGATTCCTATAGTTATCTATCCAGCGTGTTCATAACCTCTTAATTGATTAGGAACTTTTTACTCCTTTGGACGGAAGTTTCCAAGCAATTTTACCTAAGAGTTAGGGTCACTTCACACAGAGGTGTGACGGGACGCGATAATGATTGTAGAGGTCAGTGGATTCTCGCCGACGTGAGACAAATCGCGGCGTCGCGTCGCGAGGCATGTCATGAAGTCGCTGGCAGCGCGACACGCCTCGCTCCGCAGTGGAACGTTTGTACGTTCGATTCGATGGTATCTATAAATAACGAAATAACATTACCTAATACGTAGTATAACTCCGATTATAACAAGATCCCAGTCTTGTTATATTTTATTTTATTTTTATCATTATAATTTTCACTCGAGCACTCGACTGAACTGCATCAACTATAGGTGGTACCTATACACGAAATCAAGACTGCAAATAGTAGAGAAAATTAAATCGCCACGAGACGGCTGCGGGCTGCATATTTTCGTATGTCAATAAAATGTGTCGTATCTTTTTGTATAATAAATTAAGTTTATATTTTGAATCACCACTTACCTTAAAACTACGATCTAAGACGCCATTTTGTGAAAAGGGTATAGTTGTGGGACCGAGCACGTGAGTGCAAAAATATATTCAAAATTTGCAGTAAATAGAAAACTGAACGATTACTCTACTAGAACATTTATCTGGCTATGTAATTCGTAAAGGAAATTTGATGTTGTCGCCGAAAAAAGAGCATTTCAATTAAAACAGATTTCATCATCATCATCATCATTAGCCTATATTTTTCCACTGCTGGACATAGGCCTCCCCTAATGAGCGCCATAGCGCCCTGTCTTCAGCTTGCCGAAACCGATTTATTATGCTTAATTTTTTTGTTATTTTAATAAAGAAACCTGTTCATTGTCATAAATTCTATTCAATTACTCAACTTCTACAGGTTTTCCCTGTAGAAGTCGAGTTTACGTTTGTTATCATAAAGCAAAGTGTTAAAAGATATACATTCTGCTCGATGCTTTAAAAATGCGCGCTGCATCGCATCGTGTCGCGTTTCGGCGTGAGTTGGCCCTTAGCAGAGAATATCTAGTAGGTACCCAATAAATGGTATAATAAGTAGTTTTTTTTTTTAAGTTAAATTCAGCTAGGTAGGTACTTCACAGGTACTCATTATGCATGGCAACTATTTTTGTAATTAACATCATGTTATTGAAGGACTACTACTCTCTCGGAGCAATGAACTTCCGCGTCGATATTCGTAGGTACCTCCTACATTGTTTATCGATATGTTATCACTTGGATGGTAGATACGTAGTTATCAAATGACAGCATCGCTGCTAATTAAATAACATGGTGTACAGGCTTATGTGCAAAGTTCAGATTGACCATAGTATTACCATAGTATATCTCGCTTTATCGCTTTTGTCGCTCTGGACTTCTCCAGAGCAACAAAAGTCTTTTCAAAGTTATCTCTCTCTTTCTAAGATTGTATAATTAATTAGTGTGTGTGTATTATTGTCAAAAAAACTATGATCTGTTCTTTTAGCTCTACATGTGTTACTGGAGGAAATTATTTTGGTTTATGTATATCTTAAGTTTCGTAATTTTAAGTGTAATGTTTTTATTTATTTGTTAAAACAAAATAAAATAGAAAGTAGAAGTGTTAGAAATAAGTGGTGAAATCAAATCATAATTGCAGGAATGAAGGTACAAAAGTTCTTATTAATAATGTTAACTTAAATACATACTGACTTGTCCAGGCGTGCAAAATTTAAATACTGTTCGTTATAAAATAATATGTCAAAGATTTGATAATGAAGATTGAGAAAACCTTTTGGCCCAAGAGTTGGTAACGCAATTAATAATTCATGTTTTTGGGGTTGGGGACCTAAATGTGATAAATAATACTTTGTACTTGAGTCTGATCTGACTACTGTGAGATGATACGGAAAAAGAGGAGGAAATTTAAAAAATGAGTCTGTCAGCCTTGAAATTTCTGCACAAAAACTGGATTAATCATTTTGATCTTGACATCATCACTTTCCTTCTTGAAGTAAATAACTGCACTGACTTCAATGAAATAAACTTAGGTAGAGTTATGGTAAACAGTTACCTATCCTTATTTATAATGTACATATATTCCTACATATTTAAACAATATTGACGACCGATGACCCAGCAGGCGAAGGCAAAGGTCCGCCTGCGGCGCAGGAGGTTGCGGGTTCGATACCCGCCTTGGGACAAATGTTTGTACCATCTGCAAATATGTGTTCCAAGTGTTCTGCGTACGAGTATGACTGTGTAACTATATGAATAATAAAAAATATCTCTATAATTATGTGTATTAAGTTTATCAGTTATCTAGTACCCATAATACAAGCTCTACTTAGCTTGGGTCTAGATGATGCTGTGTATTGCCAATTATTTTTTATTCATTTATTTATAATGGTTTGCCTAACTTAAAATACTTGCCACTTAGCTTTTAAGGCTGCTCGTTACGAGTTAGCGCGAGTGTCAACAAAAATCAACATTTTCTGATGCTCCCACAAATTAAATTGTACCGAAGTTAGTTTTATGATGGTTTTATAGAAAATAGTTTACGATATGCAGAAAATTACTATACGCGCAATAAAATTAAAAGACAGAAAAAAAAATAGACAAACAACCTTAAAAGTTTTTTTTTAAGTGTGCTATCATGTAATTTCGTTCTATAAAATCCATGGCTAAGACTCCTATAGATTATGTGAGTACAAAACTCTTGGAGCACGAGTACCACTCACACTTTTCCGCTTATTTTGGTAACGTTCCGTACGTTTTGTGAATGGTACTTGTAAAAAAAGCAAAGCAGGAATACATTATATTCAATTATTGTACCTACATACTTTAATCACGCAATGAACTATTGACCTGTGACTTTTATATTCGTAGTTCTTTTACCTACGTGGGTAATTTACTTTACCTCAAAGAATTAGCAAGCTGAAGTGGCAATGCGCCGGCCATTAATCGTTAGAACCGACCACCTCAACCTCAACAGCCTATAATGGTCCACTGCTGGACGCAGACCTCCCCTGATTTTTTATCTCATGGGTGGTGATTCCCATCATTCCCACGCTGGGCATGCCGGTTGGGGATCGCAGTTCGGTAATTGATCTATTCTGCAAGAGGCGCTGCTGCCCGCCCCACGGTGTATGTCCCTGAGTCGCCTCTTACGACACCCACGGGAAGAGTTGGGGTGATGCAAATTCTAAGATGGAAAAAAAAATATTGCCTTAAACACTACATATTACAACACAGATTACTATTAAACATAAGATAAACTAAAAAATTAAGACAGTGGAAGTAATTTCAATTACATACTCGTACATTATTATAAGTAATGCATGTAGCGCTGTTTTTGGAAAATTACTGTGAGAATTTTTTCATCCTTATTTTTATAGAGTATGGTTTAGTACCTATTATTTATCTGTCTCTTGGTTGGCAACCCTATGTCGGTGACCCCTCGTGCGCGAGTCCGACTCGCACTTGGCCGGTTTTTTAGCAATTATTTTAGTACAACATTTTTAAACAGAGTATGATGTTAAATAAACAAAAGGCAGAACTTGATGACAACAATTTAAATAATTGGTTGTTGATAACACACTCGCTCGTAATTTAATGTTGTTTTTTTTTAATGGAAGGTGGTAAGTTAATTTACTTTTAATTCAATTAATTATCCATATTATAGTTTCACAGGGAACACTTAGTCAAGTCATTTCAAGTTCAACTGTTGGCCTTGCGCATTTTATACATAGTTGCAATTCATCCTGGTGCTGGATCAGAAGACCTAGCTTAAAGCCGGCCATTATTTTTACAATCATAAGAAATTCTGTTTTGGCCAATGCCAAAAAAAACCTGTAAAAAAAAATACAAAAAGGCCTTAGGTTAGGCCTCTTATTCCACTTCTAAGAACCTTTGTACAGTTGATGGATAAGATACCACAGATTTTTCCATTCTTATTCATCAAAGGTCATCAACATCTTGTTCCACTCTAATAATAATAATAATAATAATGCTGGACAATTCACACAGCATTATCTAGCCCCAGGGTAAGCAGAGCTTGTGTTATGGGTACTAGATAACTGATATACGTAATATTATACATTACATAGATAGATATTTTTTATTATACATAGAAAACACCCAGACCAACGGAACAAATTTCTGATCGTACACAAATTTGTTCCGAGGCGGGGATCGAACCCGCAACCTCTTGCGTCGCAGGCAGACTCTCGCCCGCTGCGCCACTGAGGTCTAATCCATCAATTGATTTCATTCCACATCTTTTTCAACTCTAATCCATCAATATACTTGACTTCACATCTTGTTCCACACTAATCCACCAATAGATTGGATTCTACATAATTATTTCGATCAAATCCATCAACAGATTTGATTCCACATCTTGTTCCACTTGAATCCATGAATAGATATAGACTAGCATATTCTGGTAATGATAATGCCTAATTTTGTATAAATATAAGGACAATATGTTTAGCTTCGAATACTTACCTAAATCTCTGTGTCGTCAAACCTTGTTTTGGTTAGGATGGTAAACATAATCCAACTGGCATAAAGTGCGTTACAAATATTTGCACTCATACCAATAGTAGGTTCACAACCGGTCAAACCGGATACTGCAGCGAGCTCAGCCAGAGCAGTTACTATTAATGAACTCACGAACGTCAATGTGGAAAATTAGGTATTTAATACGGCGGAGATAAAGCGAACCGTATTACCTTTTTTGTGTCATCAAAACGGATGCGTACAGAACAACAGGGATGACGTGCAACCAAAACTAATTACTACTAAAGATCAGACGGCTAAATAAAAACAAATTAATTAAGGGCACATGACGCTTAATTAATCCAGCAGTGGACCAATACAGGCTGTTGAGGTGAGGCTTAGCACCGCCTTGCCTCAGATTCCAGTCGCAATATCTATGTTATATGATTGGCATGTCTGGCTAGTCTCCGTGAAGACTGGCTGCCCAACCGTGGACGAATATTTGGGTAGAAGGAAATCATCACCGTCACATGGTGTTTTAACCCTAATTTTAGCAGGTAGAGAATGCTATCTAGCATTATGCTCGCCCATGTACCGATCTTGTGTAATAAAGTATATTCTATTCTTTTTATGCCTGTTCGTGTTGCAAGGTAGGAAGCACTGGGTACTCCGAACTTTTAACATAAGCTTCGGTAGGCTTCTCCGTATTAATACTCATCCTTTGAAAACACGCGTTTTTTCATTCTTATATATTTAGTCATTTGTACCTAATATAGCTTTATCCCCTAGTGCATCCCGAATGCTTCCTTATGCTTCCACTTATGGAACGTAGGATCCTAGGATCTTTGCCACTTATCAATCGATGAACAAGTTGTCAAACAAGTTCGGTACCGTAATCAGAGTTCTTGTCTCACCCGTATTCCATTGTTCGCTACCTCGACACAGATGCCGAGACATTTCCTCTAGATTCTGACAATATTCTGATACTATGCGAAACGATTTCGAATTTTCTAGATAACGGGCTTTCTTTGGGTTTCTAGAGCTTGGACTGCGTCTGTTGTCAGCCATTACCTAATTTGTTTAGTGTTTAAGATAATATATTCTGATTATTATAATTCTTGTGTGAGCTATGAGATATTTAAATTAAACTACATAATAGGTTGAGTATTCTGTTTATTTGGGTTTGAGTATTGTCTGGGAAAGAATTGATTTTGACTTTGCTCTTTACATTACGTAGATCCACATATTTAAAGAATCACGGGCTTGGTGCGTGGTTTTAATTCTTTGGTAGTACCTATAATTATTTGATTTACACCTTTTTGTGGTAGAGCTATTACGCTTCCATCAATTTGTGGTTATTTCTAGCAGGTAGATTAGATCATTCTTGAACTTATTGACGATATGGCAGCGTGGACAGCCGCAGTAGCCTTTATTTGGCAACATTAAACCAGTTTACAAAACGAGATATTTGATCAAATGTTTATAACCAAAAACACCTTTCGGTTACGTTTCGTCTTGACCATGATAACGACTTTGCAAGGTTCGCGTAGACTTTTTGGTTATATTAGCCTAGTTTTCTGAAACACCTAGCTAGACTGTTGATGAAAGCATAAAGGATCTTTCCATGTTTTTTGAGTTTATTAACTAACATAGTTCACCTTGAAGATCTGCGGATTGAGCGCGTAAAGTTTAGCTATGCAACTCGGATGGCTGGAGATGAAATCAGTAGGAAATGTCGTGGCATTGTGTCTGTGAGAAAGGTATACGTGTTTAGAAATTTTAGAATATACTCTACGCTTTATTTAGAGCGTGAATTTAAATTTAAATAATCAATAGTCAATATAATTATTTCTTTAGACTTACCAAATACACAACAAGTAAAATTAGCTCCCACATGGATCGTGTAATGCGAGCATTGGAGATAATCACCAAACTAAGCTATGTTGTTCTTATTAATCCAGTTATTTGGTTCGAAAATAGGAGATGGGGGAAAGTTTTCAAAAAGAGTATTTTATAGATTTCGATGTGCTCTATCCGAATTTCAACTTTGCCACTTCGTATCTTTGCCGGTCGCACCGGCGCTAGGGGTAGGGCTTTTTATATTTCTTAAATTATGAAACCTAGAAACATTTTAAAAACTGTTTTGATAATTAGAAATGAGTATCTATAATTTCACACCCCATTTCACTTTGTAGATCTTCTTAGGAGGATTTCATAGTTTTATTTGATATTAGAAATTATTTTAAATTTGAAGATGATAGCTTCGGTAGTTGCTGATATAGTTATGAGGGAAAATAGGACGCACACAGCGAGACCATAAGGGTTTTCTTATCTAACGAAACCCTAACAATAGGGAAAAAAATATGAACCGAGTCAGACAGTAAACTAAGGTATTGGTTATATAAGGTGAATTTTTTTCCAATATGGCAACACAAGCGGCAAAAATGACGAGGTGGCAAAGTATAAAATCTTTAAATATTTATAGTCCGTTACTCGCACTGGTGCGCAGGTTCGAATCCTGCTGAAATCGAAAATATTTTGGCACAATATTAAATGATCGTAAAAAATTACCCATTTACAAAACTCCCGGAAAACTGTTCAAATGACTGGAGGAAAAAGTTTCATTTACATTGTTGTTTTTTTTTTTTTTTTTTAATAATGTTCCTATTAGTGGCATCTTGATGAGTGTATTATACTTTTAATTTTAAAAGTATTGAGCGTGTGTTAATAAAAAAGCCGAAAAATTTAGTTAATCTTAATAATTTAAGAATTAAATTAAGAACTTCACTTAAAATGCACAAATTAGGCACCTACTCAAATTAAGTAAACAATGACTAGTGAGTTTAACAACCTGCCTTTTTAATTAAAATAGGTAGCTTTCAGAATTTTAGACCTACGTGTTCAGAGTACAAAACGTAAATCAATGGTACCTACTTTCCTACTACGGCTTAGTAGGTAACAGTGAATAAGTACATCCATAATATATATGCATTGACGTATATACTGTGTCTTTATAAAATCTATTGTTTACAAATTTATCTATTTCAAGTATAAAAATAGTAAGCATTACCAGCAAAAAATATAATTAATAAATGATTATAACTTCGCAATTTGAATTTGATTAAGCGTCATGTTTTGATTTTAACATAAATCATTTTAATTTGATTTGTGCAATAAAACTATTATGTTTGCTACGGGTGTAAACGCATTACGTGTCTACTCCTCATCAATATCCTATAATGGTACACTGCTGGACGCAGGCCTACCCCTGTATTACCTGTACGTGCAGTAAATAATAATTTTTTGGTGAATTGTCCGTAAATTTACGGGATGATGAAGAAATAGTGGAGGCTTGTACTGAGCCCCGCCTGGCTCCGCACCAGCCGCGGCCGGGAGGATGTCGAATAAAAATATTATTGAAATGGGTGATGGTGATGGATTAACCCTCGTTCATTGTTTGAAGAAATCTATCTAATGAATTGCGTGTGAGGACATAGAATGAACAGCTATTTTGAGGTAGGTATTGCATCTTTTTTTGACGACCTCAGTGGCGCAGCGGGCGAGAGTCTGCCTGCGACGCAAGAGGTTGCGGGTTCGATCCCCGCCTCGGAACAAATTTGTGTACGATCTGCAGAAATTTGTTCCGTTGGTCTGGGTGTTTTTCTATGTATAATAAAAAATATCTATCTATGTAATGTATAATATTACGTATATCAGTTAGCTAGTACCCATAACACAAGCTCTGCTTACCTTGGGGCTAGATAATGCTGTGTGAATTGTCCAGCATTATTTACATTATTTATTTACTTTTCTACACAAATCGGGTTAGCCACACTCCTGAAATCCTACAATCGTTTTTAGAGTACGGTAGTACATAAGACTGGATCAGGGTGTACCATAGTCGTCTACCAAATCGACTTTTCATTTAGATCCAAACGAGAGTAGGGTTCCGTGTGCGTGCCGGCTGAGCCGCCAAAGTGATCGGGGCAAGGTCAGTAAAATTTACTCCGACTTTGACTCAAAGTCGGAGTAAATTTTACAATTATAAAAATAATTTTTTTACAAACTTTTGGATTTTGTAAAAATAAAATACAAAATCCGAAAGTTTGATTTGTTTTTTTTTGTCTATGAAACTTACGCAAATACGAAAACTAGTCTTTATTGATCAAAACACAAAATAAACTATATCATTAAATCCCGGGTAGGCACTCCGATGTCTAAAACCACCGCTTTCAGTTTAGTACATTTATTACGTGGTACAGTGGCTTTTCCCGTTTTGAGATAACATTGGTTGGTGTACCTAAATAAATCTACCTTGAGAAATGTGTCCCTACAACTAAAACCTGGTTGGAAATATTAGCAATCGATAGGCCCATTCGTAGCAATCGTAAGCCCATTCGTAGCAATCGTAGGCCTATTCGTAGCAATCGTAGGCCCATTCGAAGCGATCGGTAAGCCCATTCGTAGCAATCGTAAGCCCATTTGTAACAAACGTAGATCTATTAGTAGCGATCGGTAGGCCAATTCGTGGCAATCTTAGGCCCATTTGTAGCACCGAGAAATGAAAAAGGATTGGTTTCGCTTTTTTTCGCACAAAATCCTAAACTAACTAGCCCAAAAACATAGTCGTCTCTTGTTTTGGTTGTTACATATGGCGACATTGTTAGTGCCCGCTGTGTTTACCCGGTGAGGAAAAACACGATTCTTCTTCAAGTTTACCTTTTTTCAATTAATTAAACACCAGTCGACGAGTTGTCAAATCACAGGCAAAGCAAATAGATTCAGCACTTATGTAAAAAAAATTAAAATAATTCATGAAACTGACTTGAACTTGAACTCGAGAGCCGTGGCGAATGTTCACGACCATTTCAACAGATGTCATTTTTTGTTGACTTTGAAGTTTAGCTTGGAACTTCCTTGTGACGCAACGTGCTCGTACAGTGCCCTCTACACTGCTGATGGACAGAGTTTTTGCTTAAGGGGGCGATCTATGACGCCATTATGTGAAAAAGATAGGATTACGCGTTCATGAAGCCCAAAAAGTCAAGTCAAGTCAAGTTTTTGCTAATTATCTACAAGCAGCGCCTCGCGGTTTCATTCGCGTGGTTCGCGTTCCCGAGGAAATTCCGGGATAAAACATGCCTATGACTTGAACTCCCTGAAAAGTAAGCTTTCTAATGGTGTTTTTTTTTTTAATCGGTTCAATAGTTTTTAAGTTTATTCGTTATATACAAAAATATATAAAAAGACAATTCCTCTGTATAATATTAGTGTAGATGGTGTTGGCAAAAAAATCTTGTAATTGATAGTTTAGGAGAAAATGGTAATAACTAAGAAAACAGATTACTTCGCAAAATTATTGATATATTTGATATTTGAAATTGTTTATTTTTTATTTTTAATAAGAAGAGGATACCTATGCCATATTTATGTATGTCGTAGATTATTTTGTATTTTTTCTAAACTTTTAGGATAAAGATAAGAGAAAAAGCTTCTAATGTAACTCAAATCCGCCCAATTTACATAATAATATATCACCTCCTTAACCGTAATTTCTTCTTTTATTTTTAGGCTGAAAATGTGAAAACGGAACACTATTCCAGGGCTGCGCGCCACGCCCGTTCATCCTTCACAGCCTGCAGGTCACAACCGCGCCTTCTCTGTAACCGTAAAATATAGGGAGATCAGATTGTTTACATAAAACATCTTAATTTAGCATCTAATAAAAAAAAGTTTTAATAAGGGATTACCCATGCAAGGAACCAATGAATCATAAATAAATGATGTTATGAACTTGACCCTTAAAGCGCGAATCCAACACGAGTCCACTGCTGAAAACTCAGTGCTTGCAGTGCGAGTTAAATTCGCGCGATACGCATTCACTACCCAGCATCCGCCTGGAGAACCACCACATTTGCGTCGTGAAAGTGTTACGTTAGCATGCAAAACAAAACGATAATACAATAAAAATGGGTCTAAAAATTTATTGGATATGCATAATTAATGACCGTACCACTAGCTGCGCTCTAAAGGTGCGTACAATGAATAATTTATCTAACAAAAATTTTTAACCACAACTGACTTTAAAAAACGGAGGTTCAATGTTCGACTGTATGTTTTTTATGTACGAGTATTTTCGTCAATTTCTCCGTCAATTATTGATCGATTTTGCAAATGTTTTCGCTGTTATACAGAGAATGATGCCTAGATCTTTTTTCTCGAGGGATTATTAATATTAATAATTAGATTATTAATATTAATCCAGCAAAACTTCAAAAAGTTGATCAAAGACAATGCTTTATTGGGTTATGATAAAATTAAAAAAGGAATGGATTAAAAACATGGAACTCGATTCTCTGACATAACAAAGTGTTTACAATACAAGCGAGTCTTGTAAAGAAACGCTGCTTGAAGCATACGCATCACTTTACAAACTCTGAGAATTATAGAAAACTGAATGAAAGTTAGCTAAAAGCTAAAGTCTTCTATAATTTACAGAGTTTCCAATAGTAGTAGCTTAAATTAATCCTGAGTCTTTTTAAGTTATGGTTTTGTCTAGTAGATTTAAAGTAAATAAAAATATTTTCTTCTTTATTTACGGTAGATAGGTACACATTGTTTTTGATTATTTATTTCCTTTAATGATTTATGTGTACGTAATGAAAAATTAACTTATCTCCGAAATGCCTACTATTAATATTCATTAGGTGTGTTATTGCGGGGTTTAGAATAATTCTACGTGAGTAAATTTGCGCCTACCCTCATCATCATCAGCCTATACCAGTCCTCTGCTGGACATAGGCCTCCCCTAATGATCGCGATAGCGCCCTGTCTTCAGGTTGCCACATCCAGCATCTGCCAGCAGTCTTTCGCAAAAAACCCTACCCTGTCTATCCTTATTCAAAGTCTAAGTGTAAAAATAATGTTTAAGGTTTACCTTCAGACTCGTGTCCAAACATACGGGGATTTCTAAAATGCCCGTAGAAGTGTTGCTCTGGTTATTCCCTTAGTGCCTCTTTCGACATCCACTGGCTGAGTTGGAGGGGTCGATTCTTCCGCCGCGACCACGACTAGTTTCAGGCTTGTGTTAAGAAAATACTCAATTAAGTGAAGGTTTTTTTATGGGAAATATCTGAAACCCGAAGTCAGAATCAGAAGTCAAGTTGAAGGAGCTCGCGGTCCGATGTGATATAAGCGTGCGGTGCGCGCGCGCCGCCAGTACGCCCGCAACCAGCGCGCAGACAGCCGCGCCCGCGCACGCGACCTCGCTCCCCGCACCCCTCACATGTCTATCTCTCTCCTCGCCAGTGTTAGTGCCCAGGACGTGACTTACCCTTGACTACAGGTAAATACACATTACTCTACCAAAGTGATTACACCCCTTTTACCGCAGTAAGTACTTAGAAAAATATAAAGATCGCACGTTCCAAACGTGATATAAACTCGTTACCATCTCTTATCTTCGGGATAGTCATTTTAAGTAATGCTTTATCGATGACACGTACCTACCATGGATACCATCAGCACTAACTATAAACACGCGAACAAAATTAACTTCAACACCCTATTGTCTATCAATTCGCACGAAGGTGTAACCGACTCGTGACGACATCGAGCGAATATGTTGGCATCAAGTAAAACACGAGCAGTTACCAGCTCTACA
Source organism: Eupithecia vulgata (assembly GCA_946478455.1). Classification (NCBI taxonomy): domain Eukaryota; kingdom Metazoa; phylum Arthropoda; class Insecta; order Lepidoptera; family Geometridae; genus Eupithecia; species Eupithecia vulgata. The sequence continues at coordinate 15,039,573 of OX297866.1, forward strand.
AATAACTATATCGATAAATAACATTCAACTAAATGAACCCAGCGAGAGGTTTCCGATCGAGGGTCACAACATAAAGATCAAGCGGAGTCAATTCGTACACCTGTTTAATATCGACCTCCCGCCTTAATACAAAATCTCACCGTCGCTATGTCGCAACGACATGCTACGACTTTCCGACCTGCAGGGCTGTAAAAACAATCATTCATCCAAATTTGATTAACGATAGTTCTTTATAACTGTAATGTAATGTAAAGAGTCTAAGAAAGGAGCTCGGTTTTGAAGCCAAGGATGCGTCAAGGCGTTCAGGTGCTGTTAGTATTCCCAGAGCGTATTCGTTTAACGTAGAGGCAGCGGCGGCCGCGTGACGTAAGGTCATCGTAGTGGCCGCTGACAGGACCGGAGATTACATTAGCCTGCTCTTAGGGACCGTAGTAAAGATAAAGATATTTATTTGCAAAAAAACATGTGTATGTAAAAACAAATATTAAATAAGAAACAACATGCTTGACCGGGTACGGTATGCAAAAATAAGTAGAGAGATGGTATGCAACATGTAATAAAAACTAATTACAATTTATCATTAAGAATTTCGTCTAGACTATAATAGCACTTTGATATTAATAATATTTTAACTTTCTGTTTATAGTTTTGATAATTAAGATTTCTATACAGTTTCGGTAATTTGTTATAGATTTTAGAAGCCACAATAACAATACTTTTCTGCATTAGTGCTGTTTTAACAGGATGTAATTGTAACCTAGTATTATCCCGTCTGTTTCGACTTACGGATCAAGTGGATCAAGAATTCAGGTTAAACGAAGATATTACTCAGTATAAAGTATCTGATAGGTTTAAAGTCTATACTCTACTAGATGTAGAGTTCAGACTTCCGTTAAAACTTTTAAAAGAACGGTCAATGGCAAGTGAAGTTAAGGAAGTAAAAGTTTATAAAATACTGGTTTAAATTTAATAAAACCTTCTTTTTGAAGTAAGTTAAAAAGCACAACAATTTAACTTTAGAATCAAGGCTTCAAATATTTTAATGAATCTGTACAATTGAAATTAAACGTACTTGAAATCTACAAAGCATACTCAATGAAAATTGCGTTAAAAAAGACTATCCATCTTACATTGATTATATTGATGAATAACAAATTAAGATGAGGAAATTTGCGTTTGTTAGAAAATTATAATAGATTCATAGCCTTGAAAACCAAAGGTTATAAATGTAATTGGTTTCATCATAGCCTAGCTCCGGCCCGGGGCTTTGCTTGATTGTAAAATATTATCTGGCTGGATAAAATTGTTTCACTGTTTCACCATTTATAAATGTCTTATAACTGAACCGGTTTTATAATTATAGATCACCTCAGCTCATATATCATTATATTTATTTGATACACTAGATTTTTGCCACGGTTTCACTCTCGTTTAATTCTAATTTCATATTTTTAGGGGGTTTATTCCCGTAAATCACCCAAGAGAATTTGATGTTTTACTAGGACAAAAAGCCTATGTTACTCTTCATCCTTTCAACTAACTCTATGTCAAAAATCAAGTCGATTGGTTGTTTAGTTAGGGCGTGAAGGAAGGACAAACAAACTAACAAATAAACAAACAAACTTTCGCATTTAGAGTATTAGTTAGGATTTAACAATATTTGATATATTCCATGCACGAATAGACATTATTATGACCTACTCATTACTCATCCAGTGACAAAAAATATTTCTCTACAGAACAATGAACCATAATAGTAGATGTAGTTCCGCAGCGAAACTATTTACACAACCATTTTACTGTCGTGGTTAACGCACAATTATATTATGGTTTTGATGCACCAAAACCTGCATACAAAACCACCAAAGCTATACCAACTAATATTACGGTAAACAATAGAAACAGCTTTATGTAAAGTGATTATCTCGCGTCTTAACATCAGGCACACTATTAGTAAATAGGGAAGTTTTGATGACTTAATTAGTGTCTCTTAACGCCAAAACTACTGTTCAAATTCGGCTGGATTTTGCATAGGCGTGCCTCTTAGACCTGGGACATCATATTAACTTTCGCAATTTGTAATCGTAATTAATTATTATTTATCGGAATACTGAAATAACCTAGGAAATTAAAGGAAAAGTACGTGCTGATTCCTGGACGGAATCATTGCTGTAAAATATAATATTACTAACACATAAGTTATTGCTGCAACTCGAATCATCCAAAGTTTTATGAATTTGGTAAAGGTACCTTTTTAACGCAATATCATAATTTTATGCGAATTTAGTAAGAGTGGATATTATTTATTACGAAAACTATATGCTTACGACCTTAACTTAGATGCCTACAGTGCAAATATACATTTTATTTCGTGGTATACAATTATGTGTAAGTAATTAAATAGAGTTACTGGTACATAAAATGCGGCAACAGTATAAAAAATCTTTATGAATTAAATAATTAAATTGGAAACATAATTAATATTTATATACTCGTGTGTAGTGTAGAGAAACTATATGAGGAACTCATCTTTATTCTGGTGTTTTAAATATTAGGCAGCTTATGATTGTAAATTTATTGAAATTTGTATTTATTATAGGTATTTTTTAAAAACATGTTTACTAGTTTGTTGTTTTACATGCAAAAAGGAATAAGTTCACAATACGACAATTTTTTTTTATGATATTGTTTACTACCTCAGTTTGTCATTTATTAACCGATTCGATTTGTGTTAATTCGATCATGGAATTAATGGGGAACTTATACAGCATATCATGTGGTTGCAGATGGCAATCTCAATGACCAACAAATATACGGATAATAAGTAGTTAATTACTTACCACATTATAATGTCTGATTTAAATGCGTACAAATGCAGGAGACTGGATATGTAGGTAGGTATATATGGGACATGTGCATTCCACTCTTCGACTCTATATATACTATTAAATATACCTTTAGATACACATTTAACCTTATGCAGACTAAGGGATAGGACATAAACTCGCTGTGCCCACAACTAGGCTACACATTAATGTATCTTTTAAAGGGCAATACTTCTCAACAAAACTCCAAGTGAGTTGTTCAATTAAAACAATTTGTCAAACACTTTCTATGTAAAAGGCTTACTATGAAATATTTGATTATGTAGAGGATAAAAATATTGGGACGGGTTTTGCTTCAACTCGATAAATATCTAACAACTTACAGGCTAAAGGTTTTCGTCTACAGGCTTTTTGTAAGCGTGTTTAATTATATTTTTTTTACCTTTGGCATATACGACTCGTCCTGTTCTTTATCCTTTTGATGGATGATGAAGAATGAAGAAAATAATAAATAAATAAAGGTCCTACGTATATATAACTTAAAACATAAATAAGATACGAAAGAGAAGTTAGGTTCTTTGGTTAGTTGCATCATTCGCCAAGTTTGGCCGACATATACTTTTCGAGTGTCCAAAAGTCTCCCGAGATATTTTATAATCATGAAATTTTAGCTAATCACAAAAAATCAATGATCGCTATATACCAAAATAGTGATGATTCAAAAATTATACCGAGGACGGAAGGCTGCCATTTAGCCTTTTTAGCAGTTTTGATTATTCTACCGCCTACAGTTTCGTATTACAGAGGTTATTATACATTTTAGCATTTTTACTGCTTTTCATGTATTTTACCGCAATAAACTACTCAACACACAACCGGGGTCACTTTTAAACAATACCTACCTACGTAAATATTGATAATTTTTGACAAGTTTACAATAGTTTACCATATATTTTATTTTGCATGTCCATTTTGCTTGTGTGCTCTCAATGTATGTAACAATGGATATCCACCTATGCAGACCTAACCTAGCGCGGAGACCACGGGTAACAATGTCTTCTCTTAATTATCTGCAATCTTTAATAATTAAGTATCTCATAATGTAACATTAGATCTTTGTAATCGTTATGGTAAATAAAGTATTTTGGATTTGTATTTTCTTAACAGAGCATTTATCTTAGTCAGAGCTCTGGTTTTCATCAGTTTAGGGTGTGATGAAGAGGCCATCACGTCCGCAGCGGCCTTGCCCACAGCCTCAGTGACTGCAAATGTTTACATTTGTCTTGTCCTCACAGCAAAGTCCCCCAAACCTACCTATCCTATCCCTACTCTTCATTACTCTCATGGTCTCTACCTGTTTCAATAGAACCTTAATGTCAATATACCATTAATAATAATGGCTGTTTGGTTTTGTTCGGCAATCACGGTCTGCCCAACGCATTTTTGTATTTAGTCGATTCAATCGAGTAGATAATAAATAGCAATTAAACAAAATCCTTATCGTTCGTTACTCGGCTTGCTAATTCGATCGATTAATATCGTACTTAATTAAAAGTTAATGTCCTAATTTGTTTGGAAGTTAAGATTGTGATCATTTTATCAGTTCTTAAAGTACTGTTTAAGCACTGATAAAATGATCACAATCTTAACAAACAAATTAGGAGTCTAGACCAGCCAACTGATTAAGAATCAGCGATAAGAAGAAAATGGACCGATGATCGTTGATTTGTTTCTGTCGGGGCTTTTTTAATATCTATGTTTTAAAAATACAAAGAGTAATCATAAGATGATTCGTAGGTGTAATGATAGATACCGCAAGGCCTAAGAATAGTGGACCATGACCTCGAGCCTCAATGATTTGACCCCCCAATTATTAACCCGTTGTTTGACCTGAAGGCATCACGAAACAATTAAGAAACTTAGGTGCGGTGAATGTTTGCGAGTACTTAACCAATCTTAATGAAGATCTTTATAGCACGTCTCAGAAGAAATAACAATAGATAGAATCAAGAACACAAATAAATAGGTAATTAATACTGAACAAAGCTAAGGAGAACTTGTGTTAAGGGTACTGATATGCATATAATCAGAACACCCGAAACAAATATTTGCAGATCGTACAAACATTTGTCCCAAGGCGGGAATCGAACCCGTAACCTCCTGCGTCGCATCAAATATCATCGACAAATAAAGATGTAATATGGATATTACATGTCTGTATTGTAGTGAAGATAAAACATTAAGGCACATCCATCAATAAATCTGCTTAATTTCTGAAATGCACCTAAAGTGTTTAACCTCAGTTAAACACTTTAGGTTAAACACTTTAGGTGCACCTTTATTCGCATACGGAATATCAGTGTGAATCTCAGTCAGAAAGAACCGCAATGTTTCAACCCAGCCACCACAAACCCCCCACCAGTCAAAGATTCCAAGGAGCTGATGTTTAGGTGTTGTTGTTGGTTGTACCTCGTGCTGTGTTGTCCAGTGGGGTGTAACCACAGGCAGCACGAGCCAGCACGTCCCCACCGGCCTCGCTCGCCGCCCAGCCGCCTGCTAATGTTTACATTACCACGAGGATGATGCCCGCCACCAGCGCTTGCGAAACCATCGGCTATTGAGTTCAGGGTCGCGTGACAAGCCTCCGGGTCTTGCGCAAGCGTCGAGCGCATTTCACCGTCATCGTGATGATCGCTCTATCATTTCTAAGGTTAAAAGTTAGTAATTTCTCTGCTTGAAAAACTGTGACTTACTTTTATGGTCACCTGTAGTCGTACCCTTGAATACGTGAATGGTATTACTTTATAGAATACTAGATGACCCCGTACACTTTGTATTACCTACAAAAATCCTCAATTTTTCCCTGTATTAAAGCAAATTAAAAGAAAATTAATATCAAATCGGTCAAGCCGTTTTAAGTTTTTGAGACTAATGAAGAGCAATTGATTTTTATATTAGTAGTAGAGTTATATATAATTAGTTATGTATAATTGAGTCTTATAAGCAGTAAGTATACAGCTAGAGATATGAGCGTGAGTTAGAAGTTCTAAAAATAGTAATGTAGAGCTGCAATTGAGCATCCTGTTATCAGATGTAGGCTTAATTAAATCATAGATCAAGAAGTAACGTGGTTTACATAATAAGCCGTATGTTTTGCCTTTGAACTTGACTCTAAGGTCATATTATTATCGTTAATTTTTGCATAAAGATCAACTTACTGCTAATTAATACAAACAATTTGTTTATGTCGTTCTAATTAGTCATCCTTCAAATCATGAGATGAACATATTGATTGCCCTATTATTTTAAATGTCTTTTTCCTAATGTTTTGTGATAAATTAACTCAAGGTCTGTGCTCAGTTAGTATATACAGGCCGCGATGCCCCGCTTGACCCTGGTTCGACCCTCCAATCGGTAGTTTTGCTCCGACCAGCTCACTCGGAATTCCTCGCGTGCCTCTATAATAACCAAACCGTATAAAATTCAATGTCTATCTATCTCTTATTTGCAATAAATCCAAGGTCCATTCTATCGACCAATTATGTTTCCAATATTCTTTGAATATATTAATTTTAAACGCTAAATGTTCACATTTCCTAATGCCCTTCTAGTTTTTAAATTTGATTTTAAAATAATGTGTACCTATAAGCTAAAAGTAATGGTGACTCAAATAAAATTATTAAAATCTTCAGCTGGTGTCTATATTAGCACCACAGAAGATGATAGGTACCTTCAAATTGTTTTGTTCAAAGCGTTTACTTACAGTACTGAAAGCGTTTACTTACTGTACTGCCTAAAATTTAATCATAATTACAGATAGCCCCACAAAAAGTAAACATAACAAGTAAGAAATAGTTTTAAATCCTAACGTAAGTATTTTATGGTAGACGTTTAAAGTTCAAACCAGTAGATTGCATGTCTATATTTTTTTTTTAAATGCGATTATTCTCACTATAAGAAAAAGAATTGAATTTAGCGGTCAATGTTTTCTTGTTGTAATTTTGGTAAGAATTATTTAGGTAGGGTAAAAATACATTAGAATGTCGCCGTTGGTTGACCTCCATATGATTTGCGTGTATATACACATCACGACAAAAATACACATTAATTATTAACAGCTACCTATAATCCATACTAATAATATAAATTTGAAAGTAACTCTGTCTGTTTGCTTTTCTATTACCTTTTCACGCCTTATCAGCTGAACGGATCTAAATGAAATTTGGCAGGGAGGTTAACGGTACCCCTGGGTGGGATGGGCATAGGCTACTTGGAAAGCGCGTCAGAAGCCGCGGGTATTAGCTAGTATGATATATCGAACAAATTGTAAACTAAGAAATTAAATAAATAAGTTAGCAAAAATTTCCGATTTCGGCAGAACTCGAACCCGCGCCCCACCCTCAGTAAGAGTCTGTGTTTTCAGCCATGAAAGTGTTAACCAACTAAGCCTATCCATAGTCGCTTTGACGAAAATCGAGACCTCTTATGGCTCTAGAGCCATTAGCTCCATCTTCAGGGGAAACATTGAAGTTATCCAAACGTGTTCTAAAACTTAGTTGGTTAGAGCACATCCGCACTGAGGTTGGGCGCGGCTTCGAGTTTTGCTGAAATCGTAAATTTTTGGGAACTTATTAAATTTCTTCGTCGAAGGGGTAGATTCTTAAGTCCCGCGACCGCCACCGATTATAAACTATCGCATAGTCGTCCTATAAAATATTGTAGGTACCGACCTACGTCTGTCGAGCTCATAATTGCTCCACAGTTTTATTATTTTTTAAATAACAATGCGTTTTTAATATGATGTTGCTACACAGGTCGTTGACTGTGTAGCAACATCATATTAAAAACAGCTGTGTTTGAATATGAAACAATTACTGTATTAGCTAAAAGTTCATTATATATTGAACTTCAAATTAATTTTAAAATACTTATTAAATTTATACAAAGAAACGTAAATACAAAACACATTTTGTCAATAGTTAAGTTTAACTTGAAGATATTAAAACCAAAACTAAGCGTGCGTTTCGGCCACAATGTTTCGGCTAAGCTACACTGTAGGTATATAAATATAATGAATGCCTCTTACTGTTATTATTGATAATAAGTTATTTAATGCTAGGTTATTGAAATTAGGTAGAGCTCATGGTCATGACCTGTGATTGTATCCGAGACGCTAGGAGCAATAAAGTGGGTACGCTATCTACCACAGAGTTAATGCTAATGTCATACTACAATACAAAGTGCTTTGATTACTACTACGACAAGACCCAAGCGACTGTAAGCAGTAAGCGAAGCTCTTTATAGTGCCTTAATGCCCTATAAGTAACAGCCTTAGTGCCCTAGTAGTAAGTGCATCCAACACTTCATTAGCGTTAGTAAGCTAAGCTTGTAGTTTTTAATAAGTATATTTAAGTAGGTTTCTTTATTCCCAAAAAAGATACAGTCTTACATAAGGAAAGTTATTTAGCTTAGTTCACTTGGACAATTTATTAAGGTAAAATAAAGAGTTTTTCGTTAAATATACCTTGAAATATGTAATTATTTTGTTGAAAATGTTATTGTAGCAATAAAAATACAATGTTTTTTGAAATACACGTATCACCTCAGATATTCAAGAATAAAAATGCCTTTGTCCCTGAGCTTTAGTTCGGAAGTAGCCGAGTGATATGTATGTATGTAGGTACAAACGTTGTACGAAGCGTGTCATAATACATTACCACCACTTGAACCAATGTCAATGTCAAATGGACTGTACGAACAGAATTGTACCAGCTACGATCTGTCGAAATCTTAGATACGAGAAGGCAATGGAGTAATAGTTACTGAGGTACTCAGCTCATTGAGAGAAGGTCGTATCGAAGGCAGTAATAAATAATATTCTTTTTTAAAGATGAAACAATTAAGAGTGCCCTGTTTAGTTTGAACTCGGATTTTAACGTTCGTTATTAACATCATTATCGTAAGGAACTTTCATAAGCCGTATGTAGTTACAGCCCGTAAACCTATTATTCACTACCTATAGGCCTCTTTCAATTTCTGCTTGACTTCCTAAATAAAAGAATAAAATTAGGTATAAAATAATTTTAATCTTAAACGATAATTTTCCATACGAAAAGAACAAGAACTTAAAACAATAACGTCATCTATCTAAGCGATAGCGATAGGTCTATTAGAACCAGGGTTTCATAGAAACAAGAGTATAGAGGTATTTTCTAGACCTTCCTGTTACATCGTCGGCCATATCGTCACTTTCAATCAAGTAGTATTGTGTTCAAAAGAAGGTCTATTGACTAAAAACAGCTAGTGTCGAGATAAGGAATGTTATCATCGCCACTGCGCTGCGCCGGCGCATAGAATCAGTTAGTAGGTCAAGTGCAGGACGGCACTTCGTTACTACCTATCAAAATTAGCTCCTCGTTTGTAAGGAAGCCACGATCAGAGTAGCCATGAGCTACTAAAATTGACTCTAGTTAGATTTGAATCATCACAGACTTGAGATTTTAGAAGAACATTATAAAAAAATATTCAATCGATATATATATATCTATTATTGCATTTGTGGCTAATTAAATAACGTGCTGGACAATTCACACAGCATCATCTAGCCCCAAGCTAAGCAGATTGTGTTATGGGTACTAGATAACTGTTATACATAATATAATACAATACATAAATAGATATTTTTATTCTACATAGAAAACGACCAGAACACCCTGAACAAATGTCTGCAGATCGTATACACATTTTGTACTGAGGCGGGAATCGAACCTGCAACCTCCTGCGCCCCAGGTCGTTACATTATGCTTTATAGTTGGATTTGACTTTTTTTAAATTATAATCTACATATTTTTGCTAAATATTCATGTTATACAAAGATGCCGAATTCTGCTAGCCTTATCATTTTACTATGACAATGATATCGTAGCAGAATCATGCATAGATGAAAGAAACTGTAGACAATGCGTGCGGGTGCTATATGCACGGAGAGATTGATTATATGGTTTCAACCTTGACACATTTGACTCGCATCCCTTCGTCTATAGTTTCTTACATCAAAGGTTAAACACCAAAATGTGTTATTTTGAGACAAGACAATTTTTATGGTCAAACCATTAATTTAGTAGAATTAGGGCCCTGTTATAAGGCACAATTTAGAAAAACACATCCCAAAATGCGAAATTTCCTAAGGGTCGGTCAAAAATTAAGTGAAAATTGCGTAAGAATGTACTAAAAACTTATGTTTTAATTTAGGAAGACTTTGTCGAAATTAACGATCGTTGCAGGAAACAAAATGTAAGTTTATCAACAACGAGAATTAGCACCTTTTATTTGTTCTTATTTATTTTATTGTAGGAGTTCGCGATTGAATCACAAGGTCACTAAATATTTAAATTAACAAGGAAAACCACGATTATATGAGATTTACTTTTTCCAATGATTATTAAACTTCCTATTAATAAATGATTGATTTCTGGTTTTTTGAGCGTTGCCGGTACATCGCAAGTTTTAATATACGTTTTTTTTAAACCTGTCTAACTAATTGGCAATCAATTAAAACATAAGTTAAATTATACAGCCAACTTTATAATATTTAACACAGCAGACCTACGTTTTTCTTAATGTATAAGCCATAAGATATTGGAGTTTTTCTTTAGATGCCTAATTTTCAAGGCAATATTTATTGACCTAATTATTAAGTAGCTTCTGCTCGTGGCTACGCACGTGTTGTTTCTTTGGAAATATTTAAAGGTCTATCCCACGTAAGGGTTTGAGCCTATCTGACGTTAGTTACGACACGTGATGAAGCCTCCTTTTTCTATAGGATTTGGTAGAGCGCCTCTAGCGAACTACGCAAATCCCATACAAAAATGAGACGTCACGATTACGTCTCGTTGCTAACGTAAAATAGACTCACTCGCTTGTTTTATGGAACAAGATGTAGCTTGTGTTTGATTCCAGGCTTAAAGCTATGAAAATTTCAGCGATCGGTTCAGACGTAAGGCGTGAAAAAAAAATGCTGGACAATTCACACAGCATTATCTAGTCCCAAGCTAAGCAGAGCTTGTGTTATGGGTACTAGATAACTGATATACATAATATAATACAATACAATACACAGATAGATATTTTTTATTATATATAGAAAACGACCAGAACACCCTGAACAAATGTCTGCAGATCGTGCACACATTTGTCGCGAGGCGGGAATTGAACCCGCAACCTCCTGCGTCGCAGGCAGACCTTCGCCCACCAAATAAATGATATTTTTATGTCACGATTACGTCTCGTTGCTAACGTAAAATAGACTCAACCCGCTTGTTTGTTGAACAAGAACCTGTGTTTGATTCCAGGCTTAAAGCTATGCAAAATTTCAGCGATCGGTTTAGACGTTAAGGCGTGAAGTGTTAACAAACATCCATCCAAACTTTCGCACTTATACTATTAGTGATACAGTTATTAAAATAAAAAAAGTCTTTCCTTCAGCTATTCCTGACAATAAATAACATTTTTTTAAGAAAAAATAAAACTCTCCTGCTGCATACGAGTCTAACTATGAAAAACATTTAAATTTTAGTTGAATATAAAGGTTATCCACCGATTCGTCGGGCACCTTATTTTAATAATATTAATAATATGGACCCCAACACGACGAACAAGTCATACTACCTAACACGAAACTGACACTCACACGAAACTGACACTCACACAAAACTGACACTCACACGAAACTGACACTCACACGAAACTGACACTCACACGAAGCTGTTTCCCATCTCAAAGTCTTTAACTAACTATGCACATTACTGTATTATTAATATTTCTAGTGTTTTCAATAACTTTTATTTATGTAAGTTGTATTTTGTTTTGTTGTATTTGGCTGTCAGTATTTCAGTATCTTTAATAGGCCGTAAGTTAGATTATTTGGCCTTTATTTTATTATTATTTGACATTATTATTTGACAAATGGGCCAAAGATGTCACTGAATGGTACCCTAGAGAAGGAAAAAGAGCGAGGGGAAGACCATTTTTACGATGGGAGGATGACCTCAAATCTACAGCGGGCATACATTGGAGGAGGAAAACTCATGACCGACTGCTATGGAAGAATCTGGGGGAGGCCTATGCCGAAAGGCACAACAATCTCACACCGAATAATTAAATTTTCAACACCGATGTCTTGTACATAAAAATTATATATACTGTATAAAATTTAGTATGTAATTATTTTAAGGTTATTAATAAAGGCTTTTGAAATTGAAATTGAAAAGTTAGATTATTAAGGTTTGGATTATCGAAATTTAAAGGGCAGTCCTTTGTGTTTGTCGAAACCATAAATAAATAAATAATTTGCTCGACAGACTTTATGTGTAAGTTTGTAAAAGGCTTCAACCAAGCGACTCGCGATTGCCATGAAAATAATAAGTGGACACCCAACAAAGAACTCATTCTCTGCTGATTACACGATGCTAATGACTCCCACGTTTACTTACCAATTAACTTCATTCACCTTGCATAGTTTTAAGCTAGTTAGAAACAAATAGAAGCGAAATTCCTATTTACCTATTCCTATTCTGATCAGAAATATACGCCTAGTAATACCTAATTACAATTATAATAACTAAGAACTTACTGAGAAATGGTAGGCAAACCCCTATTACATTCCTTTTTTATTTCTTTACGAGGATTTTAAAGGTAGATAGAGATTTGTATAGCTCTTAAATACATTGATAATATAACAGAATGCACTATGTGGGAGTTAAATATATCACAGGCTAGTTATTTCATTAATTCTTTAAATGCTTAAATTGCATCCAAAAGATTACGAGGTCGCGTTCAGAAAAGAATATGGAATGTTCGTATCACATAGATGTACCTACTAAATAATTATTTAAAAATTCAATAACTTTATTCATTTAGGCTTACAAAATAAGCACCTTAGAGAAGTCAAATTTAATACTATAAACAGCTGTATAAATAGTTAATTATTTTCAAATAAGAAATAAGGTGTAATTGATTTCATCCACTTAAATTTTTATCCACTAGTGGAAGATTTGCATCGCAGAATAAATCGTATTTTTTTCCTATTAGTACTTACCTACACATATTTAAAATTATCTTTAAAAATCACAATTGTTACCAAATAACCTTGTTGAAATTGAACACGGGAGAGAGAGCTTATATTCAGTTAGGTTGCTCATTACTCGAGTTTCATTTCTATGATCTATTCTGCAATGCAGTTGTAGTGGCCATGTAAATCTAAACAGCCATGGTGAGGCATTCGGAACTTAAATGGTAAATTGCAATAAACAGTTTATTTCACCTTCAAACCGGAACCGGTCCGAATACTCCAAACCAAATCAAGTTTATCGTTCTTCGTTTTTACCTAACTACATACATATGTTAACATAGGCCTCTTATTGAGAGGATTTAAACTAGTTTTACCTACTTACTCATATTACTTACTTACCCATTATTAGAATTATAAAATTACGTCTATGATTTATCTTATTTATGACAGAAGACAATAATTCATTAAACTGGATACCTTATATCAACGGTTTATTCTTTACTAAATCACATTACTATTATTTTAACGGGGAAAGATTTGTTTGTTTGAATTGTATAGAATTATTGTCGAAAACTACTGGACCCATTTGAAAAAATCTTTCGCTATTAGAATCATACATTACCACTGATGAACACAGGCTATAGAAAATATTTGAGCGAAACCGGAGCGGACCGATAGTCTGAAATAAAATAGAAGTCATGATCAAAAGCTGGTATAAAATTATCTTTAAACCAGATTAGCATAACCTTTATAATGTCATCGACATCTGTTGCCAAGGACTACAATCAAAATAAAACTGTATACACGGGTGGGTTACTTTATATGAAGCGCATATGCAACCTGAATAAAACCGGTCTCCCAAGATGCTTACGCTACGAATGCTACGGAAAAATACAGATATTTCCGTTCCGATAATTGTTTCCAGAACAACAATAGATTGTAACCATTATTTAATCTATTGATCATCCGGTAATTCAGAGTAATACAGGCACGAGAAATGAATAATAAACAGTGGGCTTTCCCGGGCGACTTGGTTTTTCTGCATTCCAATTATTTTCTTCTGGTTCTGATTCAATGTCATTTTTCCACGTCTAGAACTGCTTCTGGTAATTATGTATCAAATGACGAATTGCCACTGCTTTGTGCATAGTAATGACCTGTTGTAGGTAGACAATAAAACGCAAAAGACATTTAAATTTAGGTAGTGCTTGCTACCTACAGATTAATAGGTATCCTTATGACGAACACAGATTATAAAAAGCCACACGTAAAATATCAAAAAAGCCGCAGTATTATAATAATCTTTGTTAAAAATGAGGTAGTTATTCTTCCATTTAAATTCAAAGTGCATACCTACCTACTTAGTTCAAATTGTACGAACAAAAAACAGTTCCTGTTTGGAGCTCGCGGTGCGCGTTTAAGTCTTCTGTAGGATTCGTAGCAAGGTCTACGAGATGCTACGGCGCGTACGAGTGTGGGGACGCAAAGGAAGAGATTTACTGGCTGCGACTATTTCAACGGACTATTGCATTACTATTTCAGGGTAAACAACTCTAGATATTTCAGTCTTTTTAATTATTGCATAATAGAATTTTTTAAGGTTCGAGTTAAATATATCGTTATGCAGGGTCGATATGCTTATTAAAAACTGCCAACCCGTTTTATTGACGTCACATCCTCGTGGTGGATTGTAATACGCACATGGTTCACGTAAAAAGGTTTCCGAGTGATTCTAAATAGTCAAACAAACAAATGCGATCGCTTGAAGAGTTCGATGATGTCACCCAGCTTGATAATTATTTGTGTCAACTTAAGCGGCGAAGATCCTGATTCTAGAAAGTTGGAGCAGATAACCCACTATTAGTCTTTTGTTTTGACCACTGGCTAATATGACCACTTGCTTCATTGACAACCGATGACGACGTCTCGCCGGCGTAGCGTAGTAGTGAGTGACACGTTTCAGAAGTGTTTGTGACCATTCTATCAATCTTTCCGTGTAAATACCACCGCACGCATTGTCTAGAGTTTCTTTCATCTATGGACGATACCATTGTCCATTGTCATGGCAAAGCGATTCGCTAGCAGAATTCGGCCCCAGGTGTAGATAAAACCTACCTGTAAGGATATAACACTACGTTGTGTGTACCTACTTATGTATATCACCAACATGTGCAAGTCAATAATGGAAATACAATTATCAGTTCTTAGTACGTAAATTCCCACGAGACTGTGACGACTAATTTTATTTGTATGTGATGTGAATATTGCGAGGGGTTATTTATGTCGAATCGGTCGTGGCGTGGCGGACTCGGCGTTAGAATCGACCCCTTCAACTCAGCCCAGGGATGTCGTAAGCTTTGACTTAGTGCGAATTCACACAGTGGATTCGTTTTACAGGAACGTTTTTAACGACTTCTTCGCTACTGTAAACAATCGTTTGCTATCTATTCGTTTTTTGCGTGCTTGCTTATTCCTTATTTCGCCATTTGCAGACAGGGAGAGAAATACATGGTGCATTCGTGCGTAAAAAGAGATAGCAGTATACGTTTTGTAGCCGAGTCGCAAGAGTAGTGTACCTATTGCTCTCAATTGCTCTTCTGTCTATACATCACTTCTCTATATTTCCAGTTTTGTTGTTATTTGTTAAAACAGGCCATTTGTAGAGTAAGCGCTGGGAGAACGTCCTTATTTTCCGAATTTTACTTCGATCTATTGTTGCAATGCAACAGTCTTTCGCGGTTTTAATTTTGCGTCTTTCAATGTCGAACTCGAAATTGTGACAATAAATCCAAGATAACGACACATATTTAATGTAATCTACCTTCTAGTAAGACGGCATCGGTCTACGTTTATGTTATGCGTTGCAAAATGTCGCGATGTTGTGAATTTTAATTCTTATTTTATTTTTCGAGGTTCATTAAGGGGGCCTGCCCTTGGCAATAACTCCAAAATCACTAATGATAGTGACTGATCAAAATGGAACGAAATGGCCAATTGATTGAATACCTAGTTTGAAATTGGTTTTGAATAAAACCGGCTAAATGCGAGTTGATGCGCGCACGAAGGGTTACGTACCATTATCTATAAAAACGGTAAATAAACACGTTTGTTGTATGGGAGCCCCCTTAAATATTTATTTTATTCTGTTTTTAGTAAGTTGTTATAGCGGCAACAGAAATACATCATCTATGAAAATTTCACGGCCTAACTATCACGGTTCATGAGATACAGCCTGGTGACAGACGGACAACAGAGTTATAGTAATCGGGTCCCTTTTTACCCTTTGGGTACGGAACCCTAAAAATCGACTTATTGCCACCGAATATGTAACTAGCATCTGCAAGCATTTACGTATATCTTATCAAGGTACCAATGTATTTTTTTACTAAGGACAGTGTGGCCTACCTTCGCTGCACTGTTTCGATGAATTTCCCGAATAAATTTGACTGTAAGTTCCTTTCACTTGCAAATCAAAAATGACTTCCTGCTACAACATGTACCTTCCTAGCTTCCTACCTTCACTCAATACTCAATATTTTTATTGCAAACTTTTTGTACATGGATCTTAAAGATAAAGTGTTTCAAACATGCACCCTGCTAGGGCACGCACCCTGCTAGGGCACGCACCCTGCTAGGGCACGCACCCTGCTAGGGCACGGCAATATTTAGCTAGGTGGCCAATTCTTATAATCTAATGATATATTCTTATAAATCTAGGCACAGATATAAAAATCAACTCACCTCAACAGCCTATAACAGTCCACTGCTGGACGCAAGCTTCCAGCTGGTTTTTTTTATCTCATGGAGGGTAATGCCCATAATCCCCATGTGAGGCATGGCATGGGCATGTGAGTTGGGGATCGCAGTTCGGTTAGAGTTCGGTGGTATTTCTGTTCTGCAGGAGGCGCTGCTGCCCGCCCCCGGTGTATGTCGCCTCTTACGACACCCACGGGGAGAGTTTGGGTATTTGCAAATTTTAAGCCACCACTTAGCACCTACCTACACTGATCCTTACGAATACCCTTGTATGCAATTTGGTACACTTATATGAAGGCCTAGTGTTTAGTGGGATTAAACGCAACAACAGATGGAAAACAATAATTACAAGAACATGTAAAATTCTAGCACAAAGAGAAAAACGAGTTGCTAAGTGAAGGCTTTACTCAACTTGTTGTCCTATGGGTAAAGTTCCTCTGCTGCTTCTGTCACAATGTCGTCGGTACCGTCGATAATGTCGGTACCCAGGACGATAACGACACTGGGTGACACTGGTTTTCTGTCAAGATTGACGTCATGAAACGAGTTACTGTAGAAGATAAAAATAAGACATTAAAACTGCATCAAACTTCGAACCCTTTTGATAAAATTGTTGTTGTGGCTTAAAATACGATACGCCCTCTGCGACGCATTTTAGTACTAAATTTTCATTAGGTTCAGTGTGCCGTGGGGCGGAAATCATAAAGGTATCTATCTAATGACTTAATTGCATGAAAAATTTTAGTTTAAAATTTATTAGTTTAATATTCACCGAATTATTCGGCATGGAAAATAGAACAACAAAAGTATAGTATAATATATTTAAATAGAACAAAATATTTATAAAATGAATAAAAAAAAAATTAAGATATGTACAAAAATTAGTAATTAATCTTAGACTGGCAGTGAATTTACAAAATGACTATTTCTATTGTTGAATAATTCAGATACGTATAAAATGGTTTGTCGATAAGCTACTTTTAACAAGTTTTTAATTAAGGTTAAGAAAATCTTTTTTTTGTTTACATTATCGAGCTCATTTGCGCAAAATCTGTACAAACTTGATTCGTTCGTTCTCATCTAATAAAACATCCAAATCGGTCCATAAACAGGCGGTTAGCTCAGGACGCGTCGATTTACGCGGCATATGCACAACGTTACATAAGACGACGTGCAGCGGTGGCAGTCAATGACCCACTTGACGATTGCCCGACTAATGACAACAAACATATTTCTTGATATCTTGGTACATAAATACCTACAGCATCCTTTCATTCATGTCGAAATCTCACAATCATTGAAAGTTAGGACCGCGGAAGTACTTCATGACCGGGGGGGCTAACTATTTTGATCACCTTCCTCGGATCCGGCTTCCTCAGGTCAGATAGTTGTCTTACAAAAATTTGAACTATTTAATGCTGTAATTTTTTAGGCTTACCTACATGACTTTTTTTTGTTTATGATAAGAAACAACTTCAAACCGCCCCCTTGATTTTTGGGGCTCATCGCACGCCCGCTCCCCACTTCCGCAATCCTTGAATGAAATGAAGAAAACCATGGTTCCTACTCAAAAAACTCGTTGTGCTTTATTGAACGAAAACCACTTGTCTTAGATTTAATTGAAAACCTTATTACTCTTAAGTCCAATTTAGGTAAAGGCATGTTGCAGGAAATTCCCCTGATTAGGTTTAATACCTATCCACCAAACGAACTAGAATTTTAAGGTTTTTAAAAAAAAAAGTCCTAAATTGATTTAAAAGTACCTTGCATAGGCTTATTGTGACAGAATTCATAAAGCAAGCTGGTAGAGCCTGGTAGAGCCTTGCCCGATTAAGCCGAAAGGTTTATTTATAAAACCTATATTGACATAGACAACGATATCATTAAACATACCTAACCATCACAAACTATTTTAAAATAATGCTTGCTAGTTCAATTTGTTATCAGCTGATTTTATTGATAACACGTCTGATAACGCAACCAAAGATACGCAACGACAGACTCGCAAACGTGGTAAATGTAGGCGCCTTATCTCCGACTGCTCGTTATCTATCACGTATGATGCATCAAAATAGGTCACAAAATTAATACCTACCTATCTAAGTATCTACCTAATAGCACAGTTACTGAATTGACTTGAGATATATTATTTTATTATCTTCAAAAATCAGCAGATTTTTATGGAAAATTGCGAAAATTTCGGTGATTAGGCAATGTTTACCTATTTTTTTTAAACCGAAGACCAATTTTTTTATACTCATGTTCGATAGATCGATTTGGAAAAGTGTTTTGCTATATGGAGGATGATGACGTATTTTTTTTTTATTATCATAACACTCGTGGTTCACTTTCTATTCTTTTTTACTGGTTTTTTACTGATACATGTGTATGTGACCTACATTGTTAAGAAGGCATGTAATGTACTAGGTATTTCATGTGTTTTATTTACAATCATAATACAATGTATTGTTAAAAAAACACTAACCTAAGCAAGGTATTTAGAGCCCTGTTAGGACGTCATGCAACTTGAGAGATAGCTATGCTAATCACTTAATTAAGTAGGTATTACAATTATAGCACCTAAGTCGGGAAACCATTGAAACCATTTATTTGTATATATAGTAATTGTGGTAAAAATACATCAGGTCTTAAATATAGTTTTCGATCTACACATTACACAATCTACTCTTGCGAGCGTACAAAGATTGATTTTAATTAATTAACATGCTGTCATAAATTGTAGATTTTTATATTGTTATTAATAAATTGATTGCCTCAATCGTAAAAATACAACGAATTCTTTTCTTTAATTGCACAGAATTAATAATCATACAAAAATATCGGTTGACTTATGTTAAGTTTATAATATGACTTGTAAGCAACATGGCGTAAAAGTAAAACGACACTAACCTATCATTAAATTCCTACGTGTGAGCATGAGCAGAGCAGTATTCATATACTCATTAGTTTAGGTACCTAGGTAGTGGTAACTAGGTGCCTACTAAAGCTAGCAGAACCAAACACTGAAATCTCCGTTACCTAGGTTGTTAAGCAATAAGTGTCCATTGTGCTCGCCTGCTTGGCTAAACGGAAACTGTTCTATGAATTAGATTATGAAACAGTAAGGAAATGTATGTACCTGCCTGTTTATCTGTTAATCAAGCGCTCTAGGCAGTATCTAGGTATATTATAATAGAATAAAATAAAAGCCTTTTATTTTCTTGCATACAATAAATGGTTAGAGACTAACATAAAAGAATCAAGGTATAGGTACTCATGCCTAATTAGAGCAGCAGATACGTATTTTTACTCGACTTGTTAAACACATGATCTGGCCCTAAATTAGAAAGGACTACCTATCCGAATAGAAAAAAATCACAAATCAAAAAAAAATACGTTGTCACGAAAATGGGTAGTTTACAAAAAACTTATTTTGATGCCAGTCGATCCTGTTTCTTTTAAATTTAAATGAATTGCACCAAAACTGCTTTCTGACGGACGGACTCAGCACGCTAATAACGCACCTACTCTATGGGCACTGGGCACTCACTCTCCTCAACAAGTTTCTTCTGGAGTTCCAACATGTTGACATATTTTGATGACAGCCTAAGTTCAATTTATAATCAGTTAAGATCTAATTTAAGTTTTCACTAGTTTTAAATACTTTGTATTATAGATAGTCAACGTTTTGGACTAAGTAAGTTAATTATTAAGCTTGAATAAATTAATATCTAATAGGTATCTGACCAACTTGAGGTTGGTAAACCTAATAAAAAGTGAGAAATAGCAAAAAACTTATCCCATTTTTTGTAAGGAGTCCGAGAGTAATTTTACTTGACATCCCTTACTACCCAGTCCAAATTCCACCCTGTTTATAGGGTTACTGGTAATTCACGCTGATGTTGTAGAATTATTTCGATTTTTTTAAAAAAAAATCGCCAAATTGCTTTCTTATCCGGTTGTCATGACGTCTTCTGAGGTGTCGATCGTGTTGGTATGGTCTACCTAAACAGTTTCTTAAATTTGGTAAAACACAATGGCGATACCATTCAAAACTCAAAACCCAACGATAATTTAGGTACCTACTGCAAATAAGTGTATTGGAGTTTAAGAAATGTATTCTACATTTCTAAAAAAATTACATAAAATCCTCCGGAAGGCCAGCAATTTTTTGTGGAGGTTGAAAAGGTACCTAGCAATCCCCGCCCCCTTTTATTTTGGCAAACCATAGGTATACCAAACATCCTGTACATCAAGCATCAAAGCTGCGAATAGGGATTTTACCTGGTGGATGCTATAATTAGGTATAAAGTTGATAACATGCCTTTTCCTTGTAGCTTTTGTAATAAAAAATAAACGATAATCTCGCTCGATAATACAAAATTGATAAAACGGTTTTTCATATAAAATTTGAGTCATTATTTCGCCCAATGGTATCCACGAACTACTACGAACGAGAATTTAATAGCTTACCGTCATTCGGTGCAATCTTGAATGTCAAGGATTTTGTAGGTACATCTTTAACTATACTCTATACTTATACTATATAACTACACTACATTACTATTATTTATGTTTATTTATATGCTTAGGATGAAGTAGAAGAAACTATCTTACTTTATTAGGTACTTATAATTTTTTACCTACTAATAATTACCTAGTAACCTAACCGGTGTGGTGTGGTAGGTTTAATAGGAACCTAGTTAAATACCTACCTTCATGTTGATGTATTGTACGAACCTACGTTATACCTTTATTACCTTTATTTATTTTTACAGGTATTCCGCACGGCCACAGCGTAAATTGCCTCGAAGACCACTTTTAGGTAAGCAACGATATTAATGAGTCCTACATACCAACATAAAAAAACTCACAGCTATATACAGGGTGTTCAGCACTACGATTACGTTTGCCATATGAAAACTAGGGGTAGGTGGAACCAGGTGCAATAGCGGTTTATTAACCCTCAAAATACGCTCTTCTATTTTTATGATAAAAAGTTTTACGAAATTTGAACTATTTAGTAAGTGTAGCTTGTGTAACTTTATTTGTTCAAAGGAACATAGTTTACATTTTTTAATTACTTTTGACATGTTAGCCGTTGCTAATAAAATCAAAGTTTAACTTACTGCCTTTAATGACTTTGACTTTTGACTTTGACTTTAATTAGATTTGATCTAATTTAATAAAGCAGCTAAGGGCTAGGCATGTAGGTATAGTGTTGAAAAACTGAATTTAATTTTTTTTTTTTTCGAAAGTATGAAATGATATGTACACAAATACTGGGTTCCGCTACGAATAAATAATTAATTATTATTAAATAATTATTTATTCGTAGGGGTTCCGCCAGTTTCCAACCACTTTCCGTTTGATAAACGTTGTGCCGTAGACCGTTGGCCGTAGAGAGAATACTTGAGTGAGCGTGGTATTTTAATAATACATACCTACCTATTTGATTTGTTATTGTCTCTGTCCCAAATATTAATTACTTTGAATTACTATTGTAGTCTGAAATAAAGAATTTTATTATTATTATTATTATAAATAGCAGATTAAATCATTTAAAAAAACAACACGAAAGATGAATTAAAGAAAATTTATTTTCATACATTTTTTCGTATGCAACGCTATGTCTGATTCTAAGGTGGAATATAAAATGCGCGAGCAGCCTGACCTTAGTTTACTTTGTTTTATTTAG
This sequence comes from Eupithecia vulgata, assembly GCA_946478455.1. Taxonomy (NCBI): domain Eukaryota; kingdom Metazoa; phylum Arthropoda; class Insecta; order Lepidoptera; family Geometridae; genus Eupithecia; species Eupithecia vulgata. The sequence goes on from OX297866.1 coordinate 15,061,921, forward strand.
ATTATGGCACATTATTTATTGGACCGATAAACACAGTGGTATTTGGTTGACCTTGACCTAAATAAATACTTGTGAAGTGCGGGACCTACTTACCACTCTACATACCGAAGCTATACCTATACGGTAGCTAAAGTTATAGGTATTCACTCTGTTCTACATAGAAACAAACAGAGATACTAGGTTGCGTAAACGATTTCCAAATGCTACACACTTCCTAGGTACCTACCCATTACCCATCCCTGAGACCTTTTTTTAACCCTATCCCAGGGACGCCCTATCCTTTCATTTTAGGTAGGTAGGGTCAATGCGCCAGTTTGCGTCCAATGGAGTTGTCAGATTCAGATATCGAAAAAAAAATATTTTAGTGAGCTCTTTGGAATAAAATTGATTTCACCACATGACTAAAATACTCTATTGTCACTAGAAAAAAAGACTTTCTTCATAAATTTATCTGTTAATTTTAAAAAAATATTTTAAGCCGAAATACCTATTTTTACCAGTTCTCGTCCAAAGTTTTCGACCCCCTGTTACCCAGTTTTCGACCACCATATATCTGATAGGAAAATCACTAGAAATTATTATGCTAAGAGGTTTCATTAAAACTCGTGTTTAGTAATTAGTCATCTTTTATTAGAGGTTCTGTCTCACACATTATTGAATAAAGTTATAATTATAAAAAGTCAATCCTAATCAGCTACAAACAACAGACAGTAATTAATAATTTCTGTTTTACACAATGATTATTATTTACTTACGAATAACAAATTTTAACAGGTAAGTAGGTAGGTACTTTAAGTTCTTTGTTTTTATCATCATCATCAGCCTTTTTCAGTCCACTGCTGGACATAGGCCTCCCCTAATGAGCGCCATAGCGCTCTGTCTTCAGCTTGCCGCATCCAGCATCTGCCAGCAGTCTTTCGCAAATCGTCATCCCACCTGGTCGGAGGGCGTCCTACACTACGTTTGCCGAGTCGCGCTCTCTACTCAAGAACACGTTTACCCCAGCGGTTGTCGGTTCTTCTCGAGATATGGCCAGCCCACTGCCACTTCAGCTTGCTAATCCTTTGAGCTATGTCGAAAACCTTGGTTCTCTGTCGGATGTATTCGTTGCGAATCCTATCCTTCAGAGAAACACCGAGCATAACTCTCTCCATAGCTCGCTGGGCGACTTTAAACTGGTGGACCAGCCCTACCGTGAGCGTCCACGTCTCAGCTCCGTAGGTCATGACGGGTAGGACGCACTGATTGAAAACATTCGTTTTCAAGCATTGCGGTATGGATGACGAGAAGACTCGACGTAGTTTTCCAAACGCTGCCCAACCTAGCTGGATCCTCCTCTTGGCCTCCTTCTCGAAATTGTTTTTACCCAACTGCAGAATCTGCCCAAGATAAGTGTACTCGGAAACAATTTCGAGAAGGTGGCCATGTACGACGATAGGTCCCGGATCAATATGGCCATTGATCATGACCTTGGTTTTATCCAAGTTCATGCCAAGACCGATGCGTCGTGAGGCGGAAGCTAGGCCGTCTAGCGTCCGGTTAAGCTCCTCCAGCGATTCCGCCATTAAGACTATGTCATCAGCGAATCGGAGGTGTGAGATGTAATCGCCGTTTATGTTAATGCCCTTACCTTTCCAGTCGTCCAGGCGTCTTAAACACATCTTCCAACGCGCTTGTGAACAGTTTCTGGGATATAACATCCCCCTGTCTCACACCTCTGCGCAGTTGGATGGGTTTGGACTGCTGGCCCTGTACTTGGACAGTCATGGTCGCGGCATCATAAAGACATCTCAGCACCTCGATATAACGATAGTCTACTTGGCAACGCTGTAAGGATTCTAGAACAGCCCAGGTTTCGACAGAGTCAAAAGCCTTTTCATAGTCCACAAAGGCCAGACACAGGGGCTGATTATACTCTTCGGACTTCTGTACAATCTGCCTCACTGTGTGTATGTGGTCTATGGTGTCAATATCCTCCGGCTCTGTTCGGGTGGCTGGAACTCGTCGAGTCTCCTGGCGAGACGATTCGTGACCACTCGTGAGAAAAGCTTATAGACGTGGCTCAGGAGTGTGATGGGTCTGTAGTTTTTAAGAAGGGTTTTTATCTTCCTTCTTAAAAAAGAGCACCACCAGGCTCTCGCTCCACGCCTTTGGAGTTCTCCCACTGCGAAAAACGGTGTTGAACAGGTTCTGAAACTCCTGCAAAACAGGGGCTCCTCCTGCCTTCAGAAGCTCTGAAGTAATGCCGTCTTCACCGGGGGCTTTTCCATTTTTAAGCTGCCTCATAGCCATCACGATCTCGTCTTGACTGATGTCTGGCAGTTCGTCGATGTAGTGGCGTGTCAGGGTGGCTCGTGAATCGTGGTCATCCCGTTGGGCATGAGGGGCATGTGCAGCGTATAAACGGCCATAGAAATCCTCTATCTCAGCGGAGATCTCCGGCTTCGACAATACTATCTGATCCAAAGCTAGGTTTAACTTTTCCAGTTGGTGTTTTCTTTTTTCTCTTCTCCAATTGTCTTACCTGATTTTGACTGTCCTTTTCCTTCTTTTTCTGTATTCTTGCTAATTTTCTTTTTCTTGATATTTCTGCTCTACCATTCTTTGTTTTTTCCTTGTCTTCATAAAATTTATAGTAACAAAAAACCTTATAATTCTATTAGACTATTGTTTGGTTTACATAATCTATAAAGCTAAGGTCGAAATCAGGACTTCACTTAATATTGTCCAATTTCCGACCACCAAGAAATTTCATAAACTCAGTATTTTATGGTTCGTTGCTCCAAGCCTGGACGAAATATGGTTTTTAGATAGCTTACGAGCATAACGCAATGATTTATTATACGCAATTCTATTAGAATATTGTTCGGTTTACATAATCTTTAAAGTTAAGGTCGAAATCAGGACTTCACTTAACCTTGTCCAATTCCCGTCCACAAGAAATTTCATACATTTAGTATTTTATGGTTCATTGCTTAAGCCTGGACGAAATATGGTTTTTAGATAGCTTACGAGCATAAGGTCCAAATTTAATTGAAAGTTTGAGTAAATTTTCATACAATAATGAATACAAGAGACCACCTTATTGACACGATATGTCCATTTCGCGTCCACCCGGTCGACAACTGGACTATCTCAAAATATCGTGGTACAGTTCACGTCCACGCAAAATTTCAAATTTATTGATTATAATTTAGACAGAATAACACAAATCCATATTTTTTAATCCAAGATTAAGTCACATTAATAACCATCAACTCTAAAATGCATAAAAACAATGTAAAACTTACCGTTAAAAATGTGACATGCTGCTAATTTTTCCGTTGAATCCAGGCACGTTTCGTCTTTTTTCTTTCGACCGCACATTGTTTTTTTTTTTTTATCTATTTTGCTGGGTGCTAGTGATGTGAAATTTGCTTATGTGCGTAGCTTACACATCCAGCTTATTGATATAACTGATTATCATTGTGTGCGAGTGTAAGTAAGGCTATTTTCGACGAAATGTTAACAGTAGTGCCGTGAAAGGACGAGATATGGGCCTGGACGCCTAACTGGTACACCTACCTTATGTACCGTTAAATATTTTTAAACCGGGCGGGACCGCTGTCATAGCCGACGCGACGGAGTACTTAATAAATAAGTTAGCCGGAATTTTACATCGATGGATAGGTAAGGCCATTATTTGTGAATTTGTGACATCATCTGTCAACACATACCTATTATAGACACACCCCTATCGTTTATGGAATTTGTATTGTAATCGGTGGTGGTGTGGCTGACGACGCGACGCGACGCCACGATGATGCCGCACGACGCGAGGCGACAAACACGCAAACACGATGTTCCACCCCTCACCATATAATAGCCCCCTCCCTCAAGCCCTCAACCGTCCATGCGGCTTGCCTTGCCTATTTGTCAGTCAGTCTGTCATTTATCATTCAATCTGTCATACAGACAGACAGAATCTGTCACAAGAACAAAACTTGCCCTCATTGCCCTGCCTGCCTGTCAGGCTGTCAGTCAGTCAGTCTTAGTTACGCTCTAAGTTACGTTAACCTATTTTTATCGTGTAAATTATGTAAATTTTAGTTTTTTATTACTTCTAGTCTAATATACAAATGCAATTGAATCAGAAATGTCTTAGGTTGCTGTAAATGACCTAATTTATTCCCGTCGTCAAACAGGTAACGTCCTATCACCATAAATCAAAGGACCTAGCTACTTCCTTGATGTTGCATGTCACAATTATTTCAATTGTTTCTATGAATAAGCTCTCAGAGTTAATTTTGTCTTTCAGATATTGTCACCATGGCGTTAGTGCTGCAGTACTATAACAATATGCAAGTTTATATGAACAAATATGGAGGTGAGTACAAAATGCTGAACCATAATATAAATCATGGGTCTCCTTGACCATTATAACGCAACCTACTCGTCCCCAGCTCTTTGCTGCTGGGAACTTGGGTTACAACATTATATTGCCAGTGGGTGTTCTTAAATAATAAATCTATATGATAACCATGTGAACTGCTTTCTATAAAATTCATTAATAAGAGTTGGAACTGGGTTTTTCATAAATTCAGTTTAGATTCACTTGGCAATTGATGGTTGTAAACACCTAGGCACCATTGAGGTGAGGATGTATTATGCATTTGGAGAAAATAGTGACTATTCCTGAGATATATTATTGGATATTTACCATTGTTAATAACGTGCTGTTGCCGTTAACCAAATTATAACAACCAAGTTAATTGTTCTCTTTCTTAGATTAATTGACTGTAAGTTGAATTGTTTTCGGCCATGTCCATACCATTTACTTAGAATCCTATCTGTTTTTTCAATATTGTATTGATGTGAATCTATTGCGATGAGTAACACATCACCTGCCTCAACATAATTAGATATTGGATCATACTGTGACACCATTAGGTACATATTACAAGAGCTGATCTATGTTCCAGTTTCCTCAGATATTAATAGACGACCTGCTAAAACAGCTGTTTAGTTTACTCACTGATCTTTGTTATAACTCTTATGAAGAATAATGAATTAGCAAATCAATTGTTTACATTTTTTATCGTCTTGTATAAGACATTTACTGTGTGATTATTTTACGAACATATGTACTGAGTAGTTATTAGCATTAATTGCTGTTGCATATCTTATGAATATAAATAAGCTGGAACAAACAAACATTACCTGGCCAAATACCCATGGATAGTTAAATTTGAATGTGTTTAGACAACTTTTACTTATTTTTAAGGTAGGTATGTAAATTTACAATAATGCCTCAAATAATTTTTTTTTTTTATTCATTTCAGATGCCAGAACAAATCCATGGTTCCTAATGAGTTCACCATTGCCTACATTACTCATATGTCTAAGTTACGTATATCTAGTCAAGGTGTGTACAATTTTCATCAATTATTTTTAGTAGATTTGATAGAAAAAGTGAGATTTTAAGTCTAGACTCTATGTTTAATTTCTACAATGGGATAAGGTCTAATTAGATATATGGGACTGGATTGTTTGAATTAGCCAAGGATGTTTTGGTTATAGAAATGAAAAACATGTCTAACTATTCTCTCAGTCTAAAAGCTCCTACAGCTTTGATTAATTATGCTAGTACTAATTCTATAACACTTGAATTTCAAAAACACTTTTCTAATTACAGGTAGCAGGTCCAAAGTTTATGGAAAACAGAAAACCATTAGAAATTAAAAATTTATTAATATTATACAATGCTGTACAAGTTGTGTTCAGTACATGGTTGTTCTATGAGGTAAGTTTCTTTTTTTATTAGATAGGTACACTCAATTTTTATCACATAAAATTATGATTATGCTAAAGACTAGTTAAAAAGTAGTATCCTACTTACAACAACATACGTTACTGTTGTTGTAAACAAATTTTATGACAATATGTTGAGCAGATAAAAACATTCTGATGGAATAAACATTCAAATATTTGCTTCAAAAGACAAATTTAATAAACGTGAGAAACGTTTTGTAGTCTTTGTTAGCCCTGAGGCCAGAAAATTATTTATGGAATGTCACAATGATTTTAAATAGAAATAGTTCAAAAACAAATGTTTCATTATTATATGATAATGCGTGTTTATTCACACGCGCCATAACATCTATTGTTGAATTTGTGTTGTATTACCTAGGTACCTACTACCATAAATTTGCGTAAATTTCTAACAATTTTCACATTACTTTTATGATTATTATGGGCTTTTTTTTTACTTTATAACCTAAATTCCAGAGATTACGCATTTTCTATTGTGATGGATCACAACCAGCAGGTTTCTTAAGGTTAATAACCTACTTTGTGTATAACCCAGGTTATAATATGGTTTTTAAATAACCAAATATACAAAAAATAAATATGTTATTATTATTGAACTGGGTCTTCTTAATTTTCAGTAATAAGGTACCTATCTTCTTTGTTTTTACTATAAAAAATAATAACAAGAGTTCTGGTACTTTGGTAATTGCTATGGGTATTTGTTACTAGGTAAATTGAGTTAACTGGCTTATATTGTGTGCAAGGTATTCTAGACATCCTTAATAGTTTATATGGTTCTACTTACAAATTCTTCTAAGGTACTTATGTTATAAATCAAGCTATAAGTATGTTATGATAGTATTTGCTTAACAAAATCTAAGAACTTTTTAAATTGCCATGCCCAGAGTTTGATGGGCGGCTGGCTGAACCATTACAGCTTTCGATGCCAACCAGTGGACTACTCAGACAGTCCCAGGGCTAAAAGAGTAAGTGAATGGTCGCTCCTCGCCTAGCGCAGGCCCGACAGGGAGCACTAACCGAATCTCGCATGTAAATAGACATTTTTTTCAGGCCAGTGTAAATATTCTCCTGTACAAGGGTATAAATGGGTCTAATTAAGTAGTTAATAAGTATTTAGCTTAACCGAGAACTAACAGTATCTGATATTGATTCACATGCACGTATTCGACGATTAACCCTGGAGTCGTACCGAGAGACCTCCCTGTCGATATGTACGTATAAGCAGTGTTGGGTAGTTGCTCATGGGCCCGCTGACGGCGTGTTGTTTCAGATCGGGATCTCAGGCTGGTTCACAGGCAGGTATAACTATCAATGTCAGCCGGTGGACCACTCCAAACATCCACAAACAATGAGGGTGAATTATTTCATATACTGTCCCCATCCACCAGAGGTTTCGATATGTTCGTGTGTTCACCCATGTTCAGCCGTCATCCTGCCCATCAGGCGACTAACTTCAGCCGACGGCCTTAGTTCAATGACCCCGTTACGTTTGATCCCTCCCTCCCCCCGCGGTCCTTGTGTATAACAACAACCATGCCCATTCCATTGTAAATTCCATTGCCCACGATCGTTCATTCCTCAGCCTTGCCTTTACTAATCCAATGCAAACATGATTACCATATCTGAACTATATCACAACTTTATCTAAACTATTTATCGATGCTAGCTGTAGATATATTTCACATTGGATCGTGAGTTTATCATCCGCCCAGTAATCCATTTAACAATCATTAATCATAATCCATACGACATATTGATTCATAATCGTTAATGACTATTAATTAATCATATTTCATGTAAATATCATACTTAGCTGATATTATTGTTGCCTAAATAAGATAAGATCAGTTTTCTACTTAATGTCGAGATTGATTGTGATGTGATTTTAAATTTACCTTAAAAATAATTTCAGTTAAATGCGGACTTAAGAATCATGACTAGTAGACCAAGTTTCTTAAAATTTGTAGGTATTTAATAAAGTTACCTTGTATTTTATTTGTGTAAGTGATTAAGAGACTCGCCTACAAGACACGGGATAAGCCAGCTGGTAATTCCTAAGGCTTGTTTGAACTTGTCAGTAGTCTCTTTGCTCTTGACATTCTGCAGTAAATGCTGCAAGTTAACTATTTGATCTTGAATAATTATCCGGCGCCATGATACGAATTAGGAGTAAATGATCGTGAGTACTGTATTATTATGTATATAGAAAACCACATCATATGCAGACCAGATCGGTAATTATGTAGTAATTAAAGCACTATGTTATCATCTATAATGAGTTTTAACGTGCGCAGTAAGTAAAAAATAAAGTGACCAGGAACAACATTACATTTATGCAGACGGAATAAGTTACTTCATGCAAAATCAAGTTTATTAAGTTCGCTTGTCATGGTTCAAGGGTTAATTGCATAATTTAAGTTTTATTTGTTTGAAAGAAAAAAATATGCAAATTTTTGGAAATTTGAGTGTATTTTTACGTGGAATTGTAACGTTTACAGATGGTTAACGTATGCTGGTGGTACTACTTCTCCAAGTTCACAGAATTCTTTGATACTGTAAGTACATACTCCACTTAAGTGTTATTTTTGATTTGAACTTACAGAAATTATAAGGAAAACGAACTTTCTGAATTTCCAGTTTTTAATTTAGGTATTTTTTGTCCAAATTTAACGCTACTGTCTGTTTGCTTGCAAAGTATAGATATAATTTATAACGCAAACATCATCGGGTAAAACCAAACTAGAAATATTTGTCTAACTTATTAAGGTTTCCCCATTGATGGTGCGGTTCAACAGTGCAAAGGTGCAAAATAATGTTAAATACACAAAACTTTTTTACTGCTAAAATTACGATGATACAGACATTTGAAAGCCTGATCACTAAAAGCTCAGTAAAATCTATCTCTTCCTAGTAAACGTGTAAGTATATACACAGAAGGCAGTTGCTGTTAATCGTCGGTCCTGCGACATCCACTGGCAGAATGGGGTCGATTCTTACGTCGCGACCGCCACGGCCATAGAATAGTACCTAAAGTTGTTGAAATTTACGCTAAGGCGGACCTTAGCGTAAATGAAGACCTTAAAACGCAAATAAAAAAACTTCATTAAGTACCTACAAAGCTGTACTTAACTAATAAGTGTACTTATACGTTTAAGCTGCCTTAACACTTTGACTGCCCCGTTATATTATAATTTACTATTTTAATGTCATTTTTAATAAATGACCATTAATATTCCAGTTCTTCTTTATCCTGCGAAAGAAGTTCGACCACGTATCAACTCTCCACGTGATCCACCACGGCGTGATGCCGATGTCCGTCTGGTTCGGAGTCAAGTTCACCCCGGGCGGGCACTCCACGTTCTTCGGACTGCTGAACACGTTCGTGCACATCATCATGTACAGCTACTACATGCTGGCCGCGATAGGCCCGCACATGAGGAGATATCTCTGGTGGAAGAAGTACCTCACTGCGCTGCAAATGGTGAGTTCTACACTTTTTACCTGCGTTGTTTTGCCGTGTGGTGTAGCCTTAGAATTTGCACCACCCTAACTCTTCCCGTGGGTGTCAAGAGGCGACTAAGGGGCATCCACCGGGTGGCAGCAGCGCCTCTTGCACAATACATCTACCACCAAACTGCGATCCCCAACCCGCATGCCTAGCGTGGTGAATTTGGGCATTAAACCATATGAGATAAAAACCAATACGGCGATTATCAAGGTACATCCAGCAGTGGACAATTTATATTCCGCTACTCGAACGGCGACAAATGTAGTAGGATATGTTGCGCAGTGGAAATGTGCGTTAAGGGCACTGTAAGTGTTAAACCGTCCTAGGAAGCGGCGCGGCGACGTGCCCTTCGAGTCGCACCTATGAAGCTGAGCAGTGAATGCTTTACGCGCCCATATTATGATCAATGCAAATAAAATTCCTTACGCCTTCGAACGAAATTCAACGCGTTCGTTGTCCATGACGCGCATGTCCATCCCCACCTGCGACGCGCGACGCACCCCTTCAGATCGCACCTACAGCTGGGGCAGCGACTGTGTTAAAAGGCGCGGAATCGTAACTTGTAAACTAACACCAAAAGGGACGAAAAATTTAAGAATCGGAATTAATAACTATTTCTTTAGGCTTAAAAAATAAGCTCTTAAACAGCTTTATTTATTATTTTCATTTATTATCAAATGTTATTGATTTTCTCTTCCATACAATTTTTTGTCCACTTGTGGAAGAAGTGAAAAAAAATCACTCGCACACTCAAATCATCGCAAAACCCACCCTGGTTTCGGCGCTAATCACTTGATTTATTACCAAGTCTCAAAATGACGATAATATTTGAAATGAATCATAGAATTTCGTTTTGCGTTGGTAATGGACCATACGCAATATTGTTCCCAGCCAAGGGCAACTTACAACAACGTTGTTGTAAGAATAATTAAAGTATTGAGCAAGCTAATCGCATTCATAACTCGATGCGAATATGAATTACATTAACTTCATCTACTGAGAACCATTCCGTGGTTTAAGTCTCTTGCTACATGTCCATTAAGGCGCTGCGCAAACGTGTTGCCGACACGGCACACCATCGCACTTTACTTCAAGTTCAAGTATATGCTTAGTATAAGGTCAAGAAAGATTAAGATTTGGCCGAAGATCTCAAGAGGCGCAAAATGCAGGTCTCGACAGAGCCTACGCATTTGCTCCCCTTGGAGTTGATACCCTAGGTCCGTGGGGTACCGAGGCTCCCCGGGTTTTCAAAAAATTATCTAAGCGTCTGGTCGAAGCGACGCGTGACCCGAGAGCTGGTGAGTATCTGACACAGCGCATCAGCATTGCCATACAACGGGGCAAAGCAGCCAGTGTCTTGGGCACGCTTCCGGCTGGTATTGATATGTATCAGTTGAGCTACCTGTAGATTGTTTGCAACAGTTTGCAGATAGCTCAATTGTTTCTATTGTAAATACTAATATTAATTTAATGATATTATTTGATTGTAATTTTCTTTCTTATTAAAGTTATAAAAACTGATTAATAGTATAAGGGTGCTGCAAAACATTACCTATACAAGTTTCGTGAAAGAAAGGCAGAAAGGGGGTAATTCTGGATTATGAAAATAACGATAGCTATACGCACAAATCTTAATGGATTCTCGGAAGTAGGTACGCTGAGTGGCGGTAGCGTATTTTAAGTTTCCAAAAAAGCGGCGGTCAGACCAATGTACCTACTACGCAATTTCGCATTCGAGGCTATGTTCTCAGAATTCATAAAAATTTACGCGAACTCGGCTGATATTTTAGGTAAAAAAAATAACGCGTTAGAAATGGATTTCCATAAACTTTTCTCCCCGCAAAACGCGTGAAATTCTATAACTTGTATGTATTAAAGATTATTAGATATAAATAAAAAAAACGGGTATTTATTGCGTACCTTTTGCTTTCCCCAACGTTTCAACCGCGTTACAGCGATCGTGGTCACGAGGCATCCCGTGTACGCTGTAAGTTGTAACGCGTATGATGATAACAAATCGCGAATGTTTAAAAAGTTCTAAACTTGTACCTATGTAATATTTTGATAAAAAGTAAGAATAAGAAAAAAAGTAAAAAGTAAGAATAACCAATGCCGCGTCGGTAGGCGCGTTTTTTTATAACCGGCCAGGACTTTAACGAATCTAAAACTTTTTAATTAAATACTGTTCCAAATTCAAAAGTGATTTCGACACTGTTATTTTAGTGCGTCGGAATGACCCATTTCGCTCGCTAAGTGAGAGTCGAGAATTACTGCACCACTTTTCGATTAGATGTGATGAAAAATTACAAATAACAGTAATCCATATGAATATAAGTAATATCAGTGTGTTGTGTATATTCCAGGCTCAATTCATCGGTATAATGGTGCACGCGTTCCAACTGCTGTTCATCGAGTGCGACTACCCGCGCGCCTTCGTCTGGTGGATCGGCATGCACGCTGTCATGTTCTTCTTCTTGTTCAAAGACTTCTACAACCAGTCGTACAGGAGTCGGCCTAGGCAGAAGGTAACTATTCACTTTTACTTATTGCGTACTAGCTGGTGCCTGCGCCTTCGCGTGCGGTTTTCAAGTTGCCTATGTCCGTCCCCGAGATACCATTTACCTCTCTAATAAATGCCATTAAGGTGCCCATTCCACTCATCCAATCTTTGTCCGATATTTGATCAAAGCTCTTGGAAGAATGCCCATTACACTCATCCAATATCTTTGTCTAAGATTCCTAAGTAATTTTCGTAGTTCATTTCAAATTAAATTACATCACATCACACAAATTTTAAAATGCGAAAGTTTGGATGGATAGATACATGTTGGTAGGTAGTTAGGTACTGTTGATTATATTATATAAAGTTTTTGTTTATTTATGATTGATTTTTCTCCCATCAAAGGGAATTTACAAAACCTGGTGATTCTACTTGTGGAACTCGGTGGTGAACAAACTCTAGATTTGTCTTTCGACTGAGCTCTGCTATGGCCGAACAGTGTTGGGGGTTTCACCACCATGTCTTTGTCTCTTTATTTTATTTCCATTATTTATGAATTACATTTAATTCTAAGGATTTTTGTAATAGTGCTTACCCGCACTCTAGGTAGGTATCTCTAAGACGATCTATTCGATTCATCATTATTATAATATCAATAGAATACAATAAGTACTAGATAGCTAGTCTAGCCTGGGATTCTTAGCATTCCCTGCTCCGCTATTTACTTGGCTGCTACGTTTATTCTCACTAATTCGATCCTCGAACAAATAAGTTTTTTATCGTAGCTTATAAATCTATGTCGCAGTAAGTCTAAATAAAGGAAGTTATTAAAACTTATGAAAATCTTATGGTTATTATAACATAAAAGTTATTTATATTGAGATATACCATTCTGTGATCATGGCGCGTGAAACAACCCAAATAATGGAAAAATCAAAAATCCTAAGATAAATATCGCGTTATAAATGACTTGTTTCTTATTATTTGTTTCATAAAAATATGTAATGGACCCCATTTCATTTTGTCCTTAGGTCCGCTCAAAATCCCCGCAACCCGAGACAACGGATATCAAAGAAGTAACATACAAGAATGGAGCAATAAAGAACGGCTTCACCAACGGGCACGTGAACGGGAACATGCCGCGAGCGCGCACCGTGCTGCCGGCCGGCAACTGACGCCGGCGTCGCCCTTACCGCCTACTCTGTGATTCCTACCAGCAACTGACCCGGCACCCAGTTGTGAACACTACAATACGCACATGCAGCGTTTATATATTCTGAACAAAGCAGAACTATACTAAAAGTTAAATGTATTCTTTGATTCTTCGCAAATCGTGTTGCTGATTCATAGCGTTATTGTGCTATCTTTCAATTCAGTGTTGAAGCGAGTTTAAAAGACAGTTCACTGAGTAAGACAACGTTTTCGCTGTTTACTAGCTGAATCAGTGAAAATAGGTCTCTTAGGAGCTTCGATTTACTTTATATATTGGTCGAAGGGGATGAGCTATTTGAAGCGAGTAGGCTCCATGCTAATAAAGTACTGAAATAGTGCACGCTGTCTGGTATAACATTACAAGGCTGTGTTGCAGGATGTGGGAGCCAGGAGCGCGTTACCAACTCAGGGCACTTTTACAAAAGAATTGAATATGGAATTGGTATTGACAGATGTGTGAAGCCTACTGACGATGCCTTATGTAGAAACGTGGGGTGGTGGGCGGACGCCCGTCCGCGGTAGCCCGTAAAGTAGAAATGTGATTTATCTAGTGTATGTACATACGGTTGGAGTTAGACGTAACGAAGGTGTATTTTTTATTTTACTATTAACATGGCTAGATTTGTGATCGCATAGCGTTTTTATTACCAAAATTTCTAGCGATGTTGCTTTTAGAATTTTTAAAAACCTCTGTTTTAAAGGTGCTTGTATTTAGACTGTTCAGGTTTTTCCTAATGAGCTTGTAAACTTTTTCACGAGAATTTTAATTTCACAGTAGCTTGAAAGAGCACATGAAATCTGCCACTGAAAAATATATAAGTAAAACATTTTTGTGCCTTGCCATAAAGAATATGTACATAAATAAATATATTAGAAACGACGGAATTGTTGTTATGATGTAAAGGGATTGTGACTTTTAGAATACATTTTACAAGCTCAATACAAATTAATGTATTTGATAGTTTATGATGTGAATAGTGTATAATATAATCATGAAAGCGCAACAAATGACTTGATCCAAACTCGCTTACTATAAGGTTTATATTAGAAAAATATATTATTGCAATATGCATTCCATCGAATTCATAAATGACAATGGAATGCTTTATGATAGGCTAAATTTTTGTACCGCCACTCGATGTGGCTTCTCTCTTGGGCATCTTGAGCTAGTTCTCAGCTATTTTAGCAAATGTTAGAACAAATTCAGTGAATGTATACTGCCAAGCAGTAGCATGAGGTCCGCTGTGTACCGCGTACACAATTCTACTTAGTACAAACTATGTACTTGTATGTATATTTTGTACTTTATTTTAATGTATAATGTAGTTAAGAATACTTTAGACGCAGTGGTTGTGTTGGTTATTTATTTTGTTTTAATTTATCTTTTATTTATACCAAACGGGTTTTGTAGCAATAGCGTTGTAAGATCTTCCTTTTGTTTTAGTCTTCCGTATTACTTTGTACTTACTAAATTAAAGGAGCTTGAAGTGATCCTTGTAGTGTCCGAACAAAGGCCGGCTCGCGGTCGGTCGGCAGTCATGCGCTCGCCATTTTGTACATATACACTGTTTAATCAATTGTGGAAATCAATTAAAATAATTTTTATACAAATTATGCAAATAAATAATAAGTATACATAAGAACTTATTTTTTTAATTTACTTCACCTTAAAATTAGTTGTAGATAACATTTATTATAAATTAAATTACATGGCAGTCATTAATAAATAAATAATGCTGAACGATTAACACAGCATTATCTAGCCCCAAGTTAAGCTGAGCTTGTGTTATGGGTAGTTACTAGATAACTGATATACATAATACAATACATTACATAAATAGATAGTTTTTATTATACATAGAAAAGTTCCAGAACACCCTGAACAAATATTAACAATTTTACACTACAAACATTTGTCCGTTTTAAGTTGTAGACGGGAATCGAACCCGCAACCTCCTGCACCGCAGGCAGACCTTCGCCCACCGCGCCAGAGGTCGTCGCGTCGTAGTCATATTCTGCCTCCTACAGTTAATAACTTGGTATAAAATTACAAAACGCAAGAATCCTTCATAAGTCTATTTGAAAAAAAAGGAACTATTAAAACTTAATACCTATCAGGCCATGTTGTAAATTCATTTGATAAATTAAGTACATTTTTACCAAAAGACCTTAAAACTATTTTCTAAAAAGCTGGATTGGTATACTCCTACTTTGCCCTTATCTTTAATCATATAAAATAGGAACTTAGTATCTTAAAATGGCGTCCATTAATTACGTGAGGGTTTAGGGGGGAGGGGGTCGAGCCAAATCTCACCTAATCTTACGTAGGGTAGGCGAGACTCAGGGTCGTGCCGCGTAGGTATTTTTTCCCCGGGATTTTAGCAGTTCCTATTTAAGATTGTTCGTTTCGTATTATCGCCAATATAATAGAAAAGGCGGCAAATTACTTTTCCGTGAGTTTTATTCATTAAAGAACGCAAAAAACACAACCAAATATTATTCGAGAAAAAAACTCACGAAATCTCACCAAGAGTAAACGGGGGTTGAAAAATAGCCAAAATCACCTTACGTAATTTACGGATACCCCCTAATAAATGAGTAGGATAAGTAAGATAAGTCGATCATAATCTAGACTTCTTGATGGACCAAAGACCTGATATAGGCCCCGGGAATCCACTAGATGCGGACCACGCAGGAATTTGATCAGTGGACGTCGTTCAGCTGAGATGATGAGAGATCTACTCCAGTGACTTTGCACAACGGAAGCCAAGGTTGCCGGCAGAACTGTCTTCAGTGTTGTGAGAGCGTGCAGAGCATCGGTAGCGGTAGCAGTAGGACTGGTGGCAGAGATAGGAACCACCTTTCTTCACCTTCTCTTGACTCTGAGAGAAGAAAATACTTTGTAATAGGAACCAGCACTGTTTACAAAACTAAAAGTATCAGAAAATTAGACAATTAATAATTCGTATAAGTTGTATAAGCAAACCCTCTTTTTACTTTTGACTTATAGTAAAGAAGTTGGAAAGGGTTTGTTTATACTGAGATTAGGTACTAGCTTCTCGAAAGTGGAAGGCTTAAATTAGGCGCAATTTGGTCCACCCATAGTCACCCAAGTCATAGTCGGCCGACGGCGCCACCTCCGCGGCCGACGGCCTTCGCGGTTCGCGTGGTTGCTACAACGCTATGTCTGCTATCGTTGTAGCAACCACGTATGAAATATACGATAGATTCGAGCGTAAAAAGAGATAGCAATACAGGTCTTGTTGCAAGTCGCCGTGCATGTGTAGGTAGGTACCTATCGATTTATTGTCTCAGTCGCCCTTCGGTCTAGGTAGGTACGTCTTTCCCTCTTTGTTGTTCATTAGGTACTACCTAATGGTAAACCTAAGACATATTGCACAAGATAGAAAAAAGCGTGTGTTTGCACTGACCATTATGTTGAGTGTATATGTTTGTATGTAGTTGGCATAGGGTACGTTCTCCCAGAGCGCTAACTCAACAAATGAACCAAAATGGAATAATGACCGATATAATATAACTACTACTTACTACAAATAGGGACCGACGACCATCGAATTGAGTCCTACCGACGACATTGTAGCCTTTGCAGAGGGTGACTCAGGAAGTCAGGACTGTTATTCGTGGCGTGTCGTTTGGGGGAGGCCTATGTTCAGCAGTGGACGTATACGGTCGATGATGAAGTAAATAATAATTTTATAAGACAATATTTAACTATAATAATATTGTAAATTGTCACAACTCAGCACAAAGACTGATATAAATTGTTCTTGAAACATTTTCTTTGCTTCAAACTTGTCATTTTAATAGTTAAGTGAGGCCATGTGCCTGCATAAATAATTGATCACAAAGCGTGATTACACCTCAGATACTTATTAATAGTTGCATAATAAACTGGGTAATATGTATATGAATTGAAATCGCTAGCAGAAATCATGCTACCTTAGCATATTTAGAAATAACTGAAGGAGTGCCAATGATATGCATCACAATGTGACAACTCCATAACTTTACTTAATTTGCATGACATGACAAATAAAGCTCGGTTTAAAGAAAATATTATTCTACAGCCTATTAAAGTCCAGCTCTAACCTGCTTGTGGTTGTGACACATGATTAATGAAAATGATAGGAAATCTACCACACCCGTAATAAATCAAACTTAAGTCGGAGATTGGTATCAATTCTGAGGTCACCAAACTAACCAGACAAATATTGAGAAAGAAGACACTTTTGACAGCAGTCGGGTTTCTACTGCAATTGGGTTGGTTTTAATGAGACGGGAAATGAGAGATGGATGGGCGAAGTCGTCATTTCAACGCTTTCTGCTCGCTCAGTCCTTTCCGCTCGACTATTTTTGTTGTTGGTGGTGAAAATACAAGGGAGATAAACGGAGTCCTGGATGGGTACGCTCCGCTCGCGCTGGAAAATCGGCTTTAGAATGAGCTAACAGGCTAAAGGTTTCATGGTCGTTTTATACATACCTACCGAAGTGACAGAATTAAAATTTTTATTTTATTTCCGTGTCATGCTAGGAATATGACTTTTTCTAAGTGTACATTTTTGTATTTTTGGAAATAAAGAATTCTTGAATTTTGAATGATGGCATGTCATCCTTTTTTTTCGATCATTAAAAACGGAACGGTAATTTAGAGTCAAATTAGTTTAATTTCGGCGGCATCTAAATTGACACCATTCTTTGACTGAGAGCCAGATTCCACCAAAAGTGAGCGGAGGAGAGATCTGTTTTAAACAACTAATAATACGTCGTTCTCCAGACATCTCGTCTCTGCCCAGCTTCAGTGGAGAGATCATATTTGTATGCAAAGAAAGAAAAAAACAGAAAGATCGAAGAATGTGAGCTGTGCCTCGCAAGCACGTCGCTCGTGGCGATATCACGCAGTAGAAGAGATTAGCAGAGATGTGAGCTGTGCTTCGCTAATGCATTTATCTCAACAAACATCCGACTTAGCCAGCGCACATCTGAGCTACATTCTAGCCTCTCCGCACTCCTTCAGTGAAGACACCTCAGCTGAAAAGCCGCTTTGGTAGATTCTGTCTGGGCCGATTTAATTTATTACCTACTGGTAGATTTTGACACCACTATCAAAATAACGTAATACTAATATTACGAAAGTGACTTAGCCTGTTGCCTCTTCATAACCTCGCCACCTAAATTTGTCACGGAGATAGATTGTACCCTGGGGAAGTCCATAGGCTAGTACTACATACTTAGGTTTTTATCGTCATTATATCAGTCCACACATATCCACTGCTGGACATAGGCCTCCCCCATACAATTAGTATAGCAATAAATATTGGCCCTAAGCCACCTCCATACATCGACTTACCAAGGCATTCAATTCAATCTATGCCTTATTTAATGTAAGTAATAAAGTCTATCTTTACAAACCTTGTCATCTGCCCATGCATTGGCCGTCCATTCCCACACATTGCCCGCCATGTTGTGCAGTCCAAAGTCATTGGCTGGGTACATGTGCACGGGGTTGGTACCAACAAACCCATCTTTAGCCGAATTGTGATGAGGGAATGTTCCTTGCCATATGTTTGCCCTGGTAATAACAATAATACTTCCTTGTAGACTAAATTATCAGTTAGGTAATGATCTGGAGGCCCTATGTTGACTTAAAAGCAGGATATTTTTGACCATAAAATGAACCAGATAGTCTTACTTTTAAGTAAGACTATCTTTTAAGTGTGGAGTGCGGGCACTGGAGACCTGCAGTTACAGGTTTTTTTCAAAAACCTATAGCAGGCTCCAGCCTCTCACAATACAGGTTTTTCTCAAATTATAACACTAGATACTATGTTTAAGATACCTAATGTAAACCTATTGTAAGAGGAAATAAATAAACTTATTATTATTATTAATTAAATCGAAAAATTAAGTCGAAATGTAACATATATTCTGGCTAATAAATCTTTAATCTTTAAGTATTACTAAGACTATCTGGTTTGTTTTAACAAAGAGTTTTTCTGGGGGCAGGCACATAAACTGGTCTGCAGGGCTATTCTAATTCAGTAATTATCTGGTTAAAACTAAAACATATATTTCCTAGTTGTCTTACATGTGTTTCTTGCCAGGGAACAGTTTGTCTCCCCAGGGGTACTTGGTATCCCAGTGTCCCCCTCTGCAAGCCGCTTCCCACTCAGACTCTGTCGGCAAGCGGGCTTTACGCCACTTGCAGTATGCATTGGCATCTCTCCATGATACATGGATCACAGGATGGTCCATCACATCTGAAACAAGCTCCTTGGATTAATATTATAGCTGAGTTTGTGCTATGGTAATCAGCCCAGAGATCTAGAGAGAAATCAATTCATGATAATAATCTGTATATACAGTCGTGGTCAACTAATTAGGGACAATCTCTAGTTAGGCCAAATTGTGTTTTTTTTTTTTTTTTTCAACGAGTCTTAAAAATATTCCATATCTTTTACATGTAAGTATAATTAGTCATTGATGTGCCCGATTATACAAACAATAACAACTTCTTAAACATTAAACCTCTTTACAGTATAGCTGATAGATTATCATAGTGCTATTTTGTTCAAATATTGCTGGCTGGCCATTTAATTAGGGACACTGAGATATTGCGTTCTATTTTCAAAGTTTGAATCTCAATACTTTTTTACTTCTTCTCTTATTGTTTCGTGGTAGTTTTGGCGGCAATCCCGATTTTTATTTTAAGTTTTGAAAAATATTTTGAAGAAAAATGGGCAAAAATAAAAGTTGCGATCCAACACTACGAAAAATTATCATGAAGTTTGTTGTCGAGCATGGTTGGCCATACCGAAGGATAGCAGAACATTTAAATTGTTCAAAAACTATGGTATACAATGCAGTGCAACATGTCAGACGCAATAACACAACTTTAAATGTGCCCAAAACAAAAAGATCGAGAAAAACAACTCCGCAAGAAGATAGAATGATAACCAGGTTAGCTAAGAAAGATCCGTTTCTAGGCTCTATTGTAATTAAACACGAAGTATTTGGGACAGACGAAAGAGCTGGTGTCTCAGCGAGGACCGTTCGACGACGTCTGGTAGAAGCAGGGTTGTTCGGAAGAGTGGCTCGCAAAGTAGGTACCTACCGTTGTTGAAGAAAGAACATAGAAATGCTCGTTTGGCGTTTGCACGTAAATATGGACATTGGACCTACGCCCAATGGCAACATGTATTATTCTCTGACGAGACCAAGGTTAATTTGATTTCTTCAGATGGAAGGCAATACGTACGGCGTCCAGTAAAAGCGGAAATGAATCCAAGATTCACAAAAAAGTAGGTGAAACATGGCGGTGGAAACATTAAAATGTGGGGTTCATTTTCTGGACGTGGAGTGGGACCTGTGAGGAAAGTTCAGGGTAACTTAGACCAACATCAATACAAGGCAAGATTGGAGGAAACGATGCTTCCCTATGCTGAGGAGCATCTCCCTATTATATGGACGTTTCAGCATGATAACGACCCGAAACATACCGCCCGTTCAGTCAAGTCGTTTCTTACCAGTCAGTCAGTATCGGTGCTAGATTGGCCAGCCAATAGCCCGGACCTTAACCCAATCGAGCACCTTTGGCACGAAATCAAGAAAAAAGTTGCCACTTATCGTACCACAACTTTAGATGAACTTAATGAAGCTTTTTGTGAGGCATGGGCAAACATTCCTGTCGAAACATGCCAGAAACTGATAATGTCTATGAAACATCGGTGTCAAGCGGTAATTACTAACAAAGGTTTTGCTACTGGGTACTGATTTTACACGCAATAAAATGGAGCTGTTAAAGATATTATAATACTGCAGATTATTAGTTTTGTTTAACTCTATTTTTCATTATAGTTTACTGTCCTTAATTAAATGTCCAGCTACAGAATTATACCTTAAAATTGAATACATGTTCAACCTTTGATATTAAATGCTTTTTTCTATTTATTTATTCTTTTATTTACAGCCATTTATAGCATAATAATCGGACCAAATTATGCAAATAATAGGTGCTGAGAAATCAATATGGTTTTATATTTATATGTACATAACCGGTTATTGTTCTTCACTATCTTGAAAGTCCCTAATTAGTTGACCACGACTGTATATGTGTAAAGTATAAGCACCTTCTATTTCAGAGTCTGGCCCATAAGGATGCCGCCAATCTGCTCCCGTCACTTTATACCACCATTCTGCCTGTACCACTCTAAAGTCTTTCAACGCCTCCTTGAAAGTACTGTTCAAAAATATTCCAAATACAAAACTGTCTCCAAAAGATTCTGCTTCAGTCTTATAGTTCGTTTCAGAAACGAAATTCAAAAAATTCTTATTGGATACTTCATACTTGTCTAAATGGAAGCTTTTTACTTGAACTATTCTTTTAGGCCCTTCAGCGTCGTTTTCAATGACAATATCGTCAGTACCTAGCTGGTACTCTCCGCCGGGTATTAGTATCATGCTAGCAGCTTCATTTATAGTCTGATACTTATTTTTTTCGTTATCAACTGAAAGTGAACACTGTCCTTCGGTTAGGGAATTTTTTAAAACTTCTCTGTTTTGCGAGCTCTGCGAGCGATCAACGTTACAGCCACAAGAAGTTTCTTCATTGGCAATATTATGCAAGAGCACGAGAAAGTAAATGATACATATTTTCCGCATTTTGAGACGAAAAAACAAAAATTTATAGATTACTACGATAGAAATAGATTATAGGCAAAAAGTAAACAAAAACAATGGTGATCTTATGGTGATGGATGGATGGAAGCTTGATTTTATGACAGTGACACGATACCATGTCATATCGAGAAAAGCTGAAGACCCGTTCACGATTTTCGATCTCGTTATACCCAGATGCCAATGCCATCTATCGGTGAGTAGCAACAGATGTTTGAACATTTTTTAAACCTCTTGACACGGCTGCTCCTGTTCAAATACAAAAGACATTAGTATGATAGTGTAGACTAGAAGGGAAATAAATACATTTCATAACAACCTGAAAACTTATCTGTTCAAGCCTTTATTATTATAAACCACGATATCTGTGTTATAAACATATTTACAACCTAACAAGTAGGTGTCCTAGACACGATTCTAGTCTATAGACGCCTAGTCCATGTATACTGCGCCTAGACACGCCCCTAATGCATTGGTTAAAAATTATCAAACAGAACATAAAAATTAACATACTAGGTACATACATTAAGCAACCGTAGGTATATAAACAGAAAAAAGTAGCTTTAATTTTATTTGAAACTAGCGTTCCGCCCCGGCTTTGCACGATTTTACGTAAATTTTCCAATGTTTTTAATACTTTTCATCCTATTCCGGACTAAGAGTAATCCAACAAATCAGAAACCTTGAAAATCGGTCCCGTCGTTCTTGAGTTATAAATGGTGTAACTAACACGACTTTGTGTATAGATATCAAAATAAATGTACGTTATGAACGTATCATCATCAGTCTATACTAGTCCACTGCTGGACAACGAACGAATAAACGTACGTTACGTTTTGTCCGTTATGAACGTATATATGTATGTATCAAAATCATACCTACCTGTTTAGGTACACCCTGGCTGCAAAGAGGCGCGGCATGTGCACAACAACGGCAGCCGTGATTTCTCAGTCATTAATGTATATAGGTACTTACTTATGTAAATTGCCGTGAAGTGGACGATATTTTATTTCAAAAACAAATAAATGAACTTTTTCCCTAAAAATCAATTAACAATACTTAAAAATACTAGCGGCCACATTTTGATAGGCAACCTGCCCCCCTCCCTAGCACGGGGATTGTTGTCTAGGTTAGATACAATAGACAAAAATGACATCGCATCGCCATACATTACGTACATTTTTGAAGTGGAAGGAGTGCGTTTCAAACAACTTAAGGCCAATACCCCACCGAAAATGGCGCCGCCACCTACTTTGTTATTATTCCGTTTAACAAAGGAATTTTCAAATATCCATCTTCCAGTTTGTGATACCTATCATAAGCTTTTTTTTAATGCCTCTGTAATAGTTTTATTCTATTTAGTTTAAGAAGAAATACGAAAATAGATTTTGGTGGCCACCAAGGGCAACTTCGAAAAAAGCTTATGATAGGTATCACAAATTGGAAGATGCATTTTTGAAAATTCCTTTGTTAAACGGAATAATAACATAAAGCAGGTGGTGGCGCTAGTTTATGTGGTGTATGCGCCTTAAGCCTTAAGCATTCTATGACAAAGTGACGTAAGGGGTTTGAAGATTTTGGCCCTAAAATCAGCCGCCATTTTGTTTTTTCTTCAAAGTCGCCGCGCTCAATAAAAGTTATATATTTGGACAGAGGACACTAAAATAAATAGAAAATGTTCCATAACATAATGTCCTAAAGCGTCAGGTTTCTGAGATATTCACAGATGAAAATCACTATGGCTCTAATGAATTTATCTACGTTTACTGTTTTCATCAGTTTTCACGTTGCCTAGCAACGTACCGATTGATGATTTTGAGTGCCTACCTACCCAAAGATCCTACGTTCCGCTAGAATATTTGCTGCCTACCTATTATATGTAGGTATATTGTGAAGCATATGCCGACAAGAAAAGAAAAAACAAATGTTACTGATTCAGAAAGTGTTTATTAAAATTAAAATGTGGTACTACAATTAATTACTAGGATTTTAACAACAATAAATTAAAATGTGACTGCCATAAAAAATACAATTTGAAAAAGAGAGTTATTTTAAAATGTTTTTTCATGGCTACCTACTTACCTGACGGTCGTCGAATAAGTGCCGTGAATAGTTTATAATGCTTGGATGACTGGCTATGAAGACTTCAGTCAGCAAATAAGACTGTATAGGACGTGAAGATCTTCGCCGTGGGCCACGGATAGTGCTGATTCCACAAAAAAAACATGTTCTGGCACCAACATGGTTTGTTTGACATTTTGTCAAAAAATTATAACTAGCTTAACAACAAAAACTTAAATAAAACAGTACATAACAGTTTTATTTAACATAAATAAAAAAAAACGAGACCAATCTCTAGTTTATACCGAGAACGAAAAGCGCGCGCATATTTTTTTAAGATGTGGTGAGAACCTCATTTTGCATAGAAACCAAGGAGGTAACAAACCTGAGTTTGAGGTATAAAACCTCTTTCATGCCATGGTTGGTTTTAGCACCCTTCGATAGGTTTAAATGATTTCAGCCCTAGTTTTTTTCGATAGGCTACCTTGATGTCTGTAACTTATTATACCTACCATTAAAATGCAGTGTCTACAGATGTAAAGGGGTCTTGGAGATTTTTACCCTAACATCGGCAACCACTTTGTTTTATTATATCGCCGCGAACGATGAAAGTTACATATTTGGATAGAAGACGCCAAAACAAATAAAAAATGTTCCATAGTATAACGTCCTAAAGTGTCAGGTTTCTGAGATATTCACAGATGAAAATAAATATTTTTTTTCTTTACATGTGAATATCTCGGAAACCTGACGCTTTAGGGCATTATGTTAGAGAACAATTTTAATTTGTTTTGGTGTCTTCTATCCAAATATATAACTTTCATTGTGCGCGGCGATTTTGAAAAATAAACAAATTTTAGGGCCTCCATACAAAAATCTTCAAACCCCTTTGTCTCTATTCTACACTAGACAACAATCCCCGTGCTAGCCCCGCAGGTAGATGTACATTTATTCACTTAATCATAAATAATATGCGAAAAAAATTGGTTTTTAGCAAACACTCGATGAACGCAAAAATCTGCAGCAGACACTCGTATCCCGGAGAAGAAAGGATTTAGGCTATACTCATCATCATCAGCCTATATTAGTCCACTACTGGACATGGCCTCCCATAATGAGTGTCATAGCGCCCTGTGTTCAGATTGCCGCTTCCAGCATCTGCCAGCAGTCTTTAGCAAATCGTCGAATCCCACCTGGTCGTGGGGCGTCCTACACTACGTTTGCAGTGTCTCGGTCTCCACTCAAGAACAAGTTTACCCCAGCAGTTGTCGGTTCTTTTGAGATATGGCCAGCCCACTGCCACTTCAGCTTGCTAATCCTTTGAGCTATGTCGATAACCTTGGTTCTCTGTCGGATGTAGGTATTCGTTACGATTCTATCCTTCCAACGATTCTAGTCTACGGAACGTAGGATCCTAGGATCTTTGTATCCTTCTGAGAAACTCCGAGCATAGCTCTACATAGCTCGCTGGGCGGTTTTAAACTGGTGGACCAGGCCTACCGTGAGTCTCCGTCCACGTTTCAGATCCGTAATGACGGGTAGGACGCACTGATTGTAAACTTTCGTTGCGGTATAAATGACGAGAAGACTCGACGTCCCAACCTAGCTGGATCCTCCTTAGGCTACTCATTAATCCGGGAAGGGTAAAAGCTAATGTGGTGAGTAGTACATAAATAATAATTAAAAAGTTTTTATTATGTTCAGGAATTTATGTATTTTATTGTCATGTTACGCAAAAACGAGCCATCATACAACTTTTTAATAAACCACATTAGCCAAAAATCTGCTTGTATAAGAAGGAAAATAATAAAAAGTAACACGTCCATTTGATTCCCTTCCAAAAAAAGACTTTATAGATTGGCTGAGGCGGAAAGCTGAAACAACAAAAACAAGCATTACTGTTTAATTACCTACGTGTTGTATCTATGGAGACTCTTTTAACATAAGAATTAAGGCCTCTCAAAGCAAGGTTTTTTTCGCTATATTTACCACGCTTGGCGGGGCATTTGTGGCTATCTAGCTAGGGGACTACGCTAATAGAAGTCGTTGAACTACAAAGCCAACTCGCAGACACACCTATCTATTTTTATTTATATCTAGTATTTTTAACGCTGCCTGTAGGGTATGTGAGAACTGAGGATTATGGAAGTAGTAGAGCGGAAGGAAATAACCAAGAAAACCAAGGTAATACCTTCTTGGAAGCGTTTTCTGATGTCCCAGGAATTAGAAGATACTCGTGGCCATCCGGTCACACACGTTACGTGTTTTTTCTGCAAGTTTAGAAAATGATTAGTTCTGATTTGTTCCTGGGACATACAGAAATATATATAAAATTAATGCATGGTTTGAAGATAATTTAATAGAATAAATTGTTTGCACTGGTTTTTCCCACTGCTGGCCTTCCATTTGTGTCGTCCACCACGGTCTTGCGGTCATTGCATCATACATTTGCGTGAGGAAAAGTCAGGACCTTTTGTTTGCCAAAAAAAAAAGTAAAAGCTTTCCAGACGGTCGAGAACCAGTTTCACGCAAAGGTGACCTTCGCTGTATATCAAACATCGTGACTGGTTGTCAGCCGTGTGGACAGCACTCAACTAAATTTCGTCTGACCTTAGCATGCTTTGCATATAGGTAAATTATCTAAAGCTGGCGCGATTGTCTTTAATTTTTCTTACAATTAACCACCGAAGAAAGGCTAAGAAGACCGACGCGACATCACATATTTGACAATACGGAAAGCCTGCTCTAGTTATTTTCATCCGCAGTTGCGATGTACGACCGCAATACTCGACGAGCAACTCTCGCTTTCTTAAGAAAGGGTCGCTTTCAGATGAATCTTATGAAAGACTTATTAAAATATTCTTACGTAGGTACTTATAACCATTTGTTGGGCTAACATTTCAGTGTCAAATAAAAAGAAAAGTACTTTCATCATTCCAACAAGAAAAGGCAGCACAGCTTCTTACAAAATGTCAGTTTCAGAGCACCGATCGAACGAAATGAAAAAAAATTTGTAATAAAGTAGGACGCCAGGATACGAAAAACAAAAGACGACCAGCGCCAGCTCTCAGTAACGTACCCATACGAGATTATTCATCGACCGAGGTGGTTGGTGCCCGTTGTGGATGTGGTTAGGTTACCGACTGCTTGGGACTCCTGCGCCGCCTGTCAGCGATCATGCGAGGGCATGAACAGATGTTATTGAAATGTTATATTATTTTTTTTGGTTAGGGAATATTATTTTTAATAGAAAGATCAATTATAAAATTAAGTATTTTGGTACTTTGAAATAGGTATGCCAAAGGGTTTTATTTTCTCATTGCTTCACACGTTCACGTCAGGTCTGGGAGTCTGGTCGGCAACAGTGTTGCTGCAACCCTTGACCGACAGCCGAAGCAGAGGTGAAATAGGACGTCGCTCATTGATCACGTTCAAATTAGTATTCAGTATTTTATTGCTTATCAAAAATAATACAGACTTTTCTATGTATTCCTGTACCCTGTCAAATAGGGTATGGCAATAGTTCTTAAAAGTAGGACTTATACAATAGGTACTATTTTTTAGTGTTAATTATAAATAAAATAAACTCACAATAGTAGCGGGATGATATCTGACTGGCGCATTTTACCAAAATATTTGACTATGCCTTCGACATGACCCATTCCGACTACAGCAAGCACACGCGGCTTCTCAACTGGAAATAAATAATGCAATATATAAATTGGTTAAAAACTGCTACACTTATAGATAAAGATACATTTATTTGGCACAACAAGAACAGCACAGACAGACATACACAATTACACACACAGGGTAGAATACAAAATTAAGGATATTTTACATACTTTGTAGATAGATGAATTTAGTAATAAAGATTATTATAATGATTTTATACATTTGGTAAAAGTATTTCATAAACTAGTAAGTAGATAATAACTTTGTTCAAAATACATTTTACAAGATAGGTACCTACCTACCTACGTACGTACGTACTTAACATTGAATTGTACCTATATATCTATCTATTACAAGCAAGCAGAATAAGAGATGCTGCAACATTCCAGGTTCTACCCATCGTGCATCGTGCACTTATCCTATTCGTGATTATCCGTTATGTTTATCACTTATGTTTATAATTATTTTATAGCTTAGTAGGTACTTTTTGTCATCATCAGCTCATTCATCATTTCTTTGATTCTATGAATTTATATTAATGTAGCAGAGAGCTATCTTATCCATAAGTACCTATGCAAAATTTCATTGCACAAGGGTGTTGTTTCCAAATAAATTGAAAAGTACGTTTGTATGGGAACGAGGTGGACACCCCTTTTAAATTTACGTAGCGGTCGGTGGCGCCCACATTCGATCCTTATTCAACGCGCCAGTACATTTATTATCACCTAGTTTCTATTTTTGGTTCGAACCGATCTTCCACGTTATCCTTTCAATCTGGCGCTAGCCTAAGAGGAAAAGAAGGAAATAATCTGGTCAGGTCTTGACCTGCCAAGGCTGAAAATCAGTGTTTTTGCTTCATTAGCAAAATATTACGCTGAGCCAAGGCCTTTTTGACATATTGCAACACACATAGACACTTTATCTAGATTTGAATTATTTTAGAGTTTGTTTTTATAAATGTATTCTATTATTGTTTGTTTTTACTAGTGTACTGTATAATTGTTGTATTTGTATGTGTGTGTCTGAAGTTTCAAATAAAGTCGTTATCTACTTATCTATCTATCTAATCTAAGTAGTTGTCCTCACCAGTACGAACACACTCCTGCAGGGAATACGCTAGGCACTTGTCCCGTTCGTCCACAAACACGTGAAATATCTTCTTAAATGCCGGTACATCGCGGGTGATCTCTTCGAACTGCGCTTGAACAAAGTCTTTGTCTTTGTACTTTTCTAGTGTGCGTGAGCTGTGGAGAATCAATATATTTATACTTAGGAAAGAATCGCGTTTTAAAGAGAAAACAGGAAAAAAGAGTACGATTTCAAGTTTGCCCACCATTTAAAATTTTGTTTTGGTGGTTTGTTATGGTATGGCTGTTCTCTGATAATGTAGCAAAATTATAAAGCATCTATATTCGCATAAAAATTAGTTCGATCATTCAAACTAGATGGCGCCGTGATAATCGCAGTGGTTTCCACCCCGAAACCTTTATTGTAAATCGATTTAGTCTATAAAAATCCGCCTAAATAATCAATAATTAATCCTCTATCAGTTATGATATTTCGGTGCAGATGAAAAGATACCTAATGTTACCTACATCGGGGTGTCGTCTTCGAATTCACAACACCCAACTCTCCCCGCGGGTGTCGTTAGAGCCACCAGCGCCCCTTGCTCAACAAACCCGAACAGCTCCCGCCAACTGTTCAGTGTATTTAGATTTCAGCCCATGTAAAGTAACATTATTTCATCTGTCCCTATGTCCAGCAGCGGACGTCTTTCGGTTCAATTCGGTTTAGATACATTTAGATATATCATGTGATAATGTAAAATAGGAATGTAATACATACTCTAGAGGCCTCGGGTTGGTGGTGGTGAGGTGGTACATGACTTGCCCCAGCTCGTACACGCTCAGCGACTGGAAGGCGCGCGCTATCGTGATCTGAATCGGTCGGTCGCCGAGAAACAACTTGCAGCCAGGTATCTTTTTCATCTACGGATAAAAGTCAATATTTTTACTAAAGATCAGATAAACCAAATAAAAAATAGACAGATAAACTAACATTTGGAGGGATTTAGACTGCTGGACCTGTACATGGACACTTATGGTGGCTGCTTCGTAGAGACATCTTAGCACCTTATATGATATAACAATAGTCTGCATGGCATCGCTGTAAGGATTTCATAACAGCCCAGGTTTCGACGGAGTCAAAGGCCTTTTAATAAGTCCAAAAAAACCCAGATACAGGCGCCGATTATATACTCTTCTGGCTTCTGTATTATCTGCCTAACGTGTGAATGTGGTTTATGGTGCCAGGCGAGACGATTCGAGACCACTCGTGAGAACAGCTTATAATAGCTCAGGAGAGAGATGCGGTTGTACTTTTTAAGGATTATTGAACAGCACCATCAAACTCCCGCTTCACGTCTTTCTGTCTCTTACTGTGAAGGACATGGTTGAAGAGGTTCTGTAATTCCTGTTTAATAGAGGCTCCTCCAGCTTTCAAAAGCTGTAATTTTCAGTTATTATACTTACTTACAATTTGTCTTAGAGCTAGCACGATCTCGTCTTGACTGGACTGATGTCAAGAACAAACATCCAGTGTAAACGGGCTTACCTTAGTAAACCTACTCACATACAAAGTCAGTCTAACGCTAATTAATGTCGTACTTCATGATATGCTCTTCTGAATTCTCCCCCAGGTGCGACGCCCAGTTCCTTGGCGATGTCAGCGTATGTTTTCAGCAGCATCGCGTGCAGCATCCCTGACACGAATCCTTGCCCCTTCACAGCATGTCTGCACCAAGAGACCTTCATTACTTTTTCAATTAGGTTTGTCTAGATTAAATATAATAATGCCGTGGTGACCGCGGGATATGAATTTAGGTAAGTACTCCTTTAACTCAGCCCGCGGAATGTCAATGTCGTAAGAGCCGACCATGTGAACATACCAGAAGAAGGTGCTTCCTTCCGTTTTATTTTTTATTTTCTCGTGTCATTCATTAAGTTTTTAGTATTATGTGTATGTTAGTTTTAAGGTATATATTACTACGGACTGTAGCATATAAGTTAAATAAGATCTGTAACTTTTCTATGGTCTGAAATAAATGATTATTATTATTTTTAAAAGCCCTACTGTAATCACCAATCCGCCTGCCAGTCAAGCATGGTAATTATAGCAATAGCCCCCCATTGTTTGCGGGAAGCACGTTCAAGGAGTCCCTTAGCCGTTTGTATCACATTACTGGACAATGGCCTCTCCCACGCATCTCAACCTTATGCTACCTGACTTCCCAGTTCCCACCCTATCATAGGTGTTGCTCGTCACGCCAACACTTCCTCAGTTTGAAACAGGGTCGGGGTTCCACAGGATGGTTATCTTGACTCACATGTCTTGCAGCATAAGACATGACCAGACCAGCCCAGCCTTGCGATCGTGAAAAGCCGTGGGTTATCGTCTTATTTTTTATAATTTTTAATTAAATGATATTTTATAACGATGAGGAGTATTCAAAAAGGTAGGTAAAAAAGTTATAGCTGTAGGTAAAAAGTTTCCTTACTTGACTTTTTTCGAATCGAAATTTTTAGCATCCTCCAAGAATTTCTTATCATCCAACTCCAGAAGCGATACCCGCTGGCGGCATAGCTCAACCAGAATTGCATTTGGATTCAAAACTTTGACTATCTGTGGAAATAAAAGGTATACATAAACATCGACCAATTAGTTTCAAAGGAGAAAAGTTTAGAAATTAGTTCATTTGTATTAGCTGAAGATGTCTAGGAAGAAAGATGAATTGTTTCAGATGAACATGTCTCTGGTATTTTTAAAAGAAACGTAAAGTATGTTTTTATTTATAATGAATGCACCGATGCAACGCTGAATCGATTTTGGTGGTTTGTGCGATCAGCCAGATTTTATAACGACTTCAACCGTTATTTTATGAGTTATGGGCTATTGGCTGTTTGAAAATCAAACGTTCCATGATCGATCATTAGCGCCAATTGGCGACACCTACCACGAATCTTTGTATGGGCTTCTAGTTATAGATGGCGCTAATAAAATAGCCGTTTGTCTTTAACGTACAGAGAACCAATGGTTCCAATTTCGGCCACGTGCAGACTTGTGGTGTGGTTACTCACCGAGGAAACATCTTCGATCGATTGCTTGCTGAAGTGCACTGTGCCAAGTAATACGACTTTCGCAGCATTGTCATTTTGCAGCAAGGTGGCCGAAGCTGGTAGATCCAAGCCTGAACTACCATAGCCTCTGGCCCCAAAACCCAAATAGTTTGTGACTGAGAAACAAAATCAACATTAGGTTACCTACCTACTTAGTGATAAGGTACCAGTAATATTTTTAGACGAGCTTTACAAACAACTTTTTAATTATCTCCTCCCCACATCAGGACACGTACCTACCTAACACGTCCAGTGCTGGTTCGTTGCCCACACAGGACAGTGTTTTATGCCATTTAAGGGTAAACTAGTCAATGGCGCGAACTCGTCGGTAGGAGGCCTAAATGTACTTATGCTATCTCACATGGTTCACTCTTACAACGACATCGTAATACATGTGCTTACAGACTTTTAGCCCAAGAGTTATTTTATTATATTATAGAAAAACTATTGAGCCTACCTTTTCTATTTAAATTTATTTCAACTTTTGAATAACTAAACTATGTCGGAACGGTTTCCTTTTATTCGTATATTATTATTATTCGCCCAAAGTTGGGGTTTAATCAGTGTTGAAATACGAATGAGCTTGTATTTTCAAACGTATACTTTTTTAGAGTTTTGGGTGTATACAAACATAGATAATGACGAGATAAATTTATATTAACGTTAGTTTTGGGCAATCAACATCAAACTGAGTAGTAGTTAGCCTTCCACTTTTGTATGAAAAGATGAATGACTTGTGTAGGTACCCTTAATCACCAGGCTTGGCAGGAGGATTGGTGATTGCAGTGACGGTGTTTAAGTTAAGGTACCCATACAGTACACAGAAGGAAGCTGGTGGTACAATTTCCTTGGTCGCCTCTTTCGACCTCTAAATGTCTAAATGGTCTCTAGGTTATAAATAGAAATACCGGAAAATGGTAGGTAACTTACATTCGAATTTAGTAACGCTTGCCGTAAAAACTTTAATACGTTTAGATAATAACTGTCGTGCCAAATGGTTTACCATATTTCTACAAACAATTTTGAAGGTAAAACATTGTATATATGATTTGTTTTTTTTATCCTTGATTTAGTAAAAGATCCATTTTCCAAATTTTGCCCAAAATTTTGGGAACGGGATTCCAAGCGGCTGTGACTTTTATCGAAATGTCACGGTTTTATTTTATTTATTGACGTTTGAGTGATGTTTGTTTTTAATAATTCGAAGGTTTCATTTAAAACCTTGTGTAAAACAACCTATAGCGTCACAAAAAGGACACGGTAAAAGCATCAAAGAAAAATATGTTTAACCTTTGATCTGTGTTGGTGCAGGATCCTGACTTACTTCGTTATATGTGTATGCTAAGGATCCTTATCATTACTACACCCGTCTAATTTTACGGTTTTAAGCTGTATTCCTAATGTGTTAGGGTATAAAACTGCATGAAACATAAAGTGAATGAAAGAATGAGCATAGACCGGAAGAACTTCTAAAAAATATTCAAATATTTTGACGAGAAAAGAGCTGTGAGTCACTCGTGAACCGTTACGAGTACGTGAGCGTCGTGGTGTGTTATAAAGTGGATTATTTACTGGTTTCTCATTGAGTTTTGGTAAGTAAAAACTAGATTTTATTGTTTTCTAGTAATGCAAGTTCAATTTTGCATAAATGCCGAGTGCTAAGAATCTTTTACGTTCAAATTATTTGAATCACAAAGTAACTCATAAGTTTCAGACCAACATTTAGTTTTGTTTTCTTTCAATAATTTTGTCATTTTACCTAGCGTATATTTTTCGTAATTTATATATTTTGTAGGAAATTTTATGAGGATTCTGGATATCTACTCCATGTTATACAATAATTCCGAAATAGTGATATATAAGTATATTTTCGAAACCACGTCACGGTTTCGCACTCACACATGCGCAAGTTCAAGATGGCGGACGTGTATACGTACATGGTTACTGCCATTTTGTAGTCTGCTGTGTATGATACGGATCCTGACAGGGGGATATAGGGTGATGTTACTTTTTCGACGATGTAAAATGAAAAAATAGTATTTTGACAGAATAGTCTGTTTTTATATTGTTTAGGCATAACTTCTTTCTTAGAAACCGATTTGGGTTTATTTTTTTGTTGGGTAACTACATCAAATATTCCTATTATAATTTCATTGGCATAAGACTTCGAAATGGTCTGTTTTTAAATATTTTCTTTTAGGATTACTTTATCATTTCAAACCGTTTTAGATAAAAATGGATCCTTCAGTGCCTCTCACTCCTGGTGGTCGACCCTTGATTTTGGCCACGAACGTCGAGATCACTCCTAGTGGGATATGTAACCCAAGATGAAAATGTTCTCCTAATTAGGACTGATTCTGGACGACTTCAAGTAAGTAAGTCGCTTCGGTATGTAGACTAAATCAAAGAAACTACGAAGAAAAACTTTAGCCTGTTAGTTGTTATTTTTCGAGTTGGAGCAAAATCTGTGATTTTATGTTTATTTCTAGTATTTAAATTATGTAGGTACCTATATCGCTATTTTTAAAGAACCGATGTCCACGGGTCATGTGCTTTATTGTATTGTTACATGGTACTGGCATTCATTATACATTTTTTTTTTCTCCTTTTGTAAATCACAGGCTCCTACACCTGGCACTGAGTGCACCTGCCTTTGTATAAACAGTGTTTTATAAGTACTTACCTATGTCTGTGTAAACTGTATAACTGTGTGAACTGTATAACTGTGTACCTATGGACCACGCGGTCTGAAATAAACGATTTTTATGTTTATTTATATTTACCCATTGATTGGCCTAATAAGAACACGCAACGCTGTTATACCTACTTGAGTTGTTTTGCTGAAATAAATATTTATTAGTATCTAAATTTGTTCATTTTTATTACACCTCTGAATAAAAGTAAAACACCCTTTGTATCTGTCAGGATCCGTAACATACACAGGCTACTAAATCTTGACTGAATCAACAGTAAGACAGGATCCGTATCATGCACAGACGAACGTATGTGAAATGCACACACACATGCACATCTTTTATAGCCGGAAAAACCGTCTCATTCCAACAGCCGGTCTTTTTATTTATGATTTTCTATAATAATCCGATAAAATTACCGGTAGTGTGATGTATCGTTAGAAAGCCCTATTTTTGCAATTTATGGTTATGTTCTGTCATTCCAAAATAGTCTATGGTAGATTGCATGAATTGGATTTGAAACCAAGCTTGCCTATGTGCAGTGTTTTCATGTTTATCAATGTGAAAATAGGTTTTCCTATGTAAATGAAAGTTTTTTGATTTCGAAATGGAATGTTAAATATATTTTCTACATCAATAACCAATCAACTTTGTCTTACGCTAAGTTTTCACGAGTAAATCGTCATGTAAAGTTGCACGTAAAAATTAGGTCAATGACGGTAACTCTCGTAAATGTCACACAGACGGGGGGTGCGCTTTGTCGCAGTGTTCACACAGATCAAAGGTTAAGCCATTATTTTAAGACGAATAGTAAGGCAAATGACTTTGGACCTTTCCGCTCGCCTTTATGTAGCAAAGAGTGCTTGTTTTCGGTTCAGCATACTATGTAGTGCCATAATCAACCAAATAATAGGATCCTCTGCGGTTGGGCGACGTGTAACTGGTCAGGTTTGAATCACAGATTTTGTAGGTGCAAATACGTTTTTACGTTTGATTTCATTAATTTGAATGCTTTTCGAAGCTAATAGACCTCCAAGCGGTAGGTATGAACTATGTGAATCACTATACTGAATTTGGTACTAATCGAATTTGAGACGCCGCGCCGATAAAAAGTGGGTTCGAAGCCGCTACACATACACTATTTAACTAACAGTATAACAACTACACTATGATTAACAGCAAATATTTGGAACCTCCAAGGGACCTTTCAGGATGTGTGTTACAGGATATATAAATTTCAGAGCTCCACAATCAATATTTTCGTCGGAAAACGGGTTCGAAAACACCTAATTTTCTTGTTTTTGCCTTAGTATGCGCCTTAAGCTTAGTTCTTAATACATCATCTTCAGCCGTTTCGACTGCGTTTCATCCTTGGTGCTGAATGAGAAAAGAAAACAGTGTTCAGTAGGTACTGATGACCTCTGGCGCGGCGGGCGAAGGTCCCCGCGACGCAGGAGGTTGCGTGTTCGATTACCGCCTTGGGACAAACATTTGTCGACAAATATCTGCAAATATTAGTTCCGAGTATTCTGGGTATTTTCTATGTATAGTAAAAAAAAACTATTTATCTCTGCTATGTATTCTAAGTGTCTGATTAGAATACTAGTACACATAACGTTAGTACAGGGTGTCCCATAAAGAGTGGAGAACCTTGAAGGTGCTTGTGTGCATTCTGTGCCATACATAACACAAGCTGTGTTTAGCTTGGCGCTAGATGATGAAGATGCTGTGCGAGTTCTCTAGCATTATTTAATTTATTTTATTAGTATCGATGCCTAGACTCGGCTACCCATGTACCTTCATGAAAATCCTCAAAGTTCCAACTCAGCGCCTGCGCCGCCGCACACATAGCCAGAGCACGAATTCTGCGTGTTGGGCCATGACCATAAGTGTTAATGGTAGGTACGTTCCAATGTCACCACATGACACATCCGCGGAAACAGCTTAGCCCAAAGACATCGTTCCAGTCCTGGTTTAGCCAATCCGCTGCCCAGGCAGCAAATAAAGCTTTGTCTATCACATAGCTACGTACGGGTAAATGGTATCGAATCATTCCGGAAATCCCCCACGGCCGTCCCCCACGTGGGGGATTACTTGTTTTTTTTTCCCTGAAATCCCCCAAATCAAATCGATCATCTACTTTGATGATATCGATCAAGGTAATCACAAGGTCGAAGCTACAACATGTCGAATGCTGAATAAGTAAATGACAATAAAAGTATGTACCTAGATGTGCGTTAGCCCTGCAGAAAAGTATGTTCTAGATATTTCTAGAATGAATTTAGTTCTACAAAGTATTAGTGCGTTAATGCTGTAAATGTGCGCCAAGTTGAAAAACAGTGCATGTTGCCGTTTCGTAATACGGAGACACCTTCGATCGGTTAATTTGACTACTGAGGGTGAGACCCTAAAGCTGTGCGTCCACCGGATCGTATACGAAACTAAGCGAATGCAGCATAAGGATTTGTTGCTTTGAATTGATTGATATTCGCGTTTGGGAAACTAATGCGTAGAGTATTTTCGTCCTCCATGCCGAAATGCTTGTAATTGAAAGTATTCCATCACTGCGTCCTACCCGTCATGACCTACGGAGCTGAGTCGTGGACACTCACGGTAGGGCTGGTCCACCAGTTTAAAGTCACTCAGCGAGCTATGGAAAGAGCTATGCTCGGAGTTTCTCTTAAGAATAGGATTCGTAACGAATACATCCGACAGAGAACCATCATCGACATAGCTCTAAGAATTAGCAAGCTGAAGTGGCCATAACTCGCGAAGAATCGATAACGAACACGTGAGCACGACTCGGTAAAAGTAGTGTAGGACGCCCTCCGGACTTGATGATGGATTGATTAATATGGTATAGCGTGCACTGGAATTGTCATTTAAGCTGATACCGATGTCAGCTGTATGTCACAATTGCATATTGTAAATAATAACACCGCGTTGGCTCCGATTCCATCCGATGCGGTGGTGGACGCATAGCTTTGAATCATAAGAATTAAAACTACATTCGGTTAATTACAAGTGTTTATTGATAATATCAGCACTGATTGACTATTCAAAATTTTACTTAAAATCCAGTCATACTAAGTACATAATGTAGACTACTCTTAAAAACGAGTCACCCAAAAACAAGTTTGTAAAATAACGAGAATATTAAAAAGTATAACGTAAACTTGAGTCCCGTCCTCACTACGCCTTTGTAAGCCGGCTCCCGCGGAGTACTGTAATAAAACGTAACAATTAGTTTCATCATCATATCACTTAATACACGCCCACCGCTGGACATAGGCCTCTCCCAAGCGACGTCAGCGGCCCTTAGCCGCTTCTATCCATCGACTTTCTGCGGCCGCTACAATGACATTTGACTTTTTAGAATGTACGCTATTCTGTAAGTCAATCTTGAATAAATAAATGAAATAAATAAATGACATCGGTCCATCGAGCGGACGATTTCCCAACTAGCCGCCGTTTCGCTTTGCGTCGCGGTCGCTCCTCGAGAACCTTTAAGGCGCATACCCCACCCAAACTAGCGCCGTCACCTACTTTATCTTATTATTCCGTTGAACAAAGGAAATTTCAAAAATCCATCGTACAGTTTGTGATACCTAGTATAAATAAATAATGCTATATAAATAATGCAAAAGTATATGTATGTGTTGTGACCTGTGTCTGAAATAAATGTGATTCGATTTGATAAGCTTTATTTTAATACTTCTGTAATAGTTTTATTCTATTTAGTTTAGGCAGTGGTTCGAAAATAGACTTTGATGGCCACCAAGGGCAACTTCGATTCGGATTTTCGAAATTTCCTTTGTTCAACGGAATAATAAGATAAGGTAGGTGACGACGGCGCTAGTTTGGGTGGGGTATGCGCCTTAAAAAGGCCAATGAGGAGTTTGAAGATTGTTGTAGGGAGGATGGCCCTAACATCGGCTTCCACACTTTTTTACCAATTAGGGTAGATTAGATACTTAAAACAAAGCTCCTAGTGAGTTGCAAAATTTATCAGTAAATAAATTTAAATAAATTGTCTAAACCTTTCTGTGCAAAAAGGCTTACTACAAAATATCAGATTATCTAGGGGGCAGCCGCCAGTATAAAGTCTGTGGATTATCTTCGATAAAAAGCTTAGGACGGGTTTAACGAACATTTTCCTGGTTTTTGCTTTTTGCTTAAGCTAATTATATATTTCTCAATAATATATTTGAAGATAATTACTTATATACAGTAAAATACCGTATTCGCCTCGCACAATTTTATGTAGAGTCAAGTTTCTGAGATATTATTAACAGATGAAAATAATTGCTCGTTTTTATTTCATAAGTGAATATTTTAGAAACCTGATTCTTAGGACATTATGCTATAGAACAAAAACCAGGCGATGTTAGCGTCAAACTCTATAAACCTCTGTCAGTACAATCCTTTTAGAAGTTTTGGCGCGACGAGGTTAGATAATCTAAACACCAAAACTTTGCAGAATAAACCCGTTTTGTCTCATAAAAATAACACATGGTAAAAATGGCTCTGCAAAAAATTAATACAGACAAACTCACATAAGCAGCGGTATAATATCTTCTTGACGCATTTTGCCGTAATATTTGACAATCCCGTCGACGTGACCCATCCCCACCACTGCCAGCACACGCGGCTTTTCAACTGAAAAATACTTATTTGTTCAACAAGTGGGCAAAACTATTATCTGTTGAACGTGCCGATATTAAATTCCGTGCTAGCGAAGCAGTCTACAGTAGTCACGAGCGTAGCGAGTGCCTCTAAAAGTAGACTGCTGAACTAGCGAGGGATTTAAAAGTAGACTGCTGAACTAGCGAGGGATTTAAAAGGCACGAAACAAAAAACATTTTCTCTCGTAATTTATAAAAAAAGGTTAAAAGCCAGAAACTCGTTTTGGTCACCATAGAATTAGAATTTAAGTTGGAGTAGTGCTATAGATAGATAAAGTACTCCAGGAGAAGTCGCGCTTTTGTAATTTTTAAAATCATCTGAGACAGTACAGTGTTTAAAAACTGAAAAAGAAGTATCGTATATCTAGTCTAAATCGCTTGCAGTAAAAAAATCTAATGAACTTCACTCGACAGAACCAAATCCCAAAGTTACCACGTTTTCTAATGTTTATTCAATGACTGAACTACTGATATTTTTCATATTCTTTATGGACTTTTTACTATTAATTTTTAAGGAGTTTTTCGTGACATCGATTTTCCCTTTAAACTTCCAAATAAATCTTGTGTATAAGTCACCGAATACATAAATTACTTGTACACGATAGGGAAATTCATTAAAAATCCATAGTTCTTCAAATCTGGATAGATGCAGTAGTTTTCATGCTATTCTGGAATTGATGTCCATATTTCGTCCCATTTGAGGGCGTGGTCTGCTAGTCAATAAGGACATTCTAGGTAGTTTTTTCAGCATACCTATTCATAGAAAAAAAATCAAACGGCTGGCATTCAGTGAGGAAGAGGCTCGTGCCACATTGTCGAATATATTCTTCGATAATTTTTGATCTAGCTGTACCCACTTTCGGGTGTGCTGTGCATATATTTGGGGGACACACTGTATTTCCCGTAAAAGCGCGTGCGAAGCTGTGGACAACTGTTCAAGCTAGTAAAACAACACTTACCGATACGAACACACTCTTGCAACGAATAAGCGAGACACTTGTCCCGCTCGTCTATAAAAACGTGGTAAATTTTCTTGAGAGCTGGCATCTCTTCCGTCTTCTTGAGGAGCTGTTCTTGGACGAAGCCTTTCTCCTTGTATTTTTCAATGACCTGCGGGCTGTGGAAATAGATCTTTATGATGAATACGTAAGGTTTAAAGCAAAAAAAGCATTAGTTTTTATACAGCGACCTACAAACAAATATATATAAGTAGTATAGTGAACATTGTTTGTCGATCAATGTGTTTTTAAGAGGGTGATTGATTAGATACATGGCATGCCATGCTGTGACACCCTCTACCTGAAAGGACACATAGAATTAACGATAAATCTTGGTTATAGTACCTATAGTGTGATCTTTTGTGATCCTTTCGCTGGGATGGGAGTCCCATTTAAATTATTAAATAGGACTCCCAGCGAATAATATAATGTATCTATTCATTCATTCATTACAATAAATAGGTACATTTTACCTGTGATTCTACTCTGTTATTATATTCTTGTGTCAACGAGTTTCATTATCATCATTTCTATCGGTCATATCAGAACATAACATAAATGTAAAAAAATATTTATTTACATGAATACAAAGTTATTGGTATACAACATGTCAGATCATTGGTAATAGGATTTATGTTGGAACCCTTTGCGTACAAAACCCTAACAAAATCATCAGTCCAGGATCGGACGTCCTTCGTTTTAAGCGATTGGACATCCGTGAATTTTGTTAGACCTCTTGTTTACGTTACCGTTTCCATGGCAACCATTAGACCAGTGACCGAATTCTGCTAACTAATATCTTTACTATGACAGTGGTATCGTCACAGAATCGTCCAGATGAAACTCTAGATAGTGCGTGCGGTGCCATTTGCACGGAGAGATCGATAGACTGGTTCCAATCTTGACACATTTGAGACGAGTCCGTTCATCTGTAGTTTCTTTTATCAAAGGTAAAAAGCCATAATCTATCATCCTGACGCGACCGATGATGAAGCGATTAATTTGGTGGAATTCGGCAAAACTCTTTCGGCAACAGCCCAAGCAGAGGTTCGCACCTGATGCTCTTCCTTGTGCGTGTTGCCCCAAAATAACTTTACCAGCGAGGCCGTCTTCTGCGCCCGCCAAAAGCCCGGTAACTTTGTCATGCTGCGGTCTGCAGTCAACAGCATACTAATCCATTCGAAAAAAAACTGTGATTGCATTGGTTGATGCCTATCACTGAGTTATTCGCTAGTAAGAGCTCAATGATGCCATAAGGAATATGTTCCAAACTTCGTACGAAATTGTGAAACCCTACAATTCATTTTCGACGAAATAAATCAAATTTTACAACTGAAAGTTGTTTACTAATTTATATATAAGTACTAGCTGACCCGCCTGCTATTTCCTTACGTGGACTTCAGAAATAAGTACCTACCCTAAGTGGTGTTGGTTTTCACGCAATCTATGCCGCCAAAGTTATATAATCAATCCTTTTCCTGAGATTTCTTGATAAGTCTGTGATGGGCCTAACTTTAACTTCACATTGGGTGTGAAGATCAAAAAATCTCGAAACACGTGTTTGTTTATATGAAGCCACCCTTCTACGCTACAAATTTTGACTGCCAAGCAGATACGGTTCTGAAGATATTATAAATGCCCTTTGACCCCAATTTAACTACCTTGGAATACGAATTTCCGAAAATCCGTTCTTGGCGGGTGCCTACGTTCTAAAAGGAAACTCCATGCAAAAATTAAGCTTCGTAAGCTCTTGTAGTTCCAGAGATCTCTTGATATGTCACCCAGTTTTCTCTACTCTTTTATAAATATAGATTATTTATTTTGTTCTTATGTCCTACCATACACTACCATATTTAATTTTTTTTTATTTCTAGGTAAGTAAGGTTTCTTTCATCTAATAAGGTAAATAAATAAATAAATAATTTTATTCAAAAATATCTCAGGACAAACGGTTATAAAACAAGATTCGCCAAGCGCGAGTGTAACTCGCGCCCCGAGGGTTTCAAACATTTGCCAATTATTTGGACAATCAATTTTCTGAAATATTTTAAAAAGTATGAAACTTACAGAAATTTCAAAAAATGATTTAAAAAGGCCGAAACGATACCTTTCATTTAATACCCCACATGGGTAGGTACCCCCTTTTGAAAAAAAATCCCCTTTTTTGACCATTTTTCAAAAACTATTATTATTACAGACTTCTCTATATTTTTCCTGTAAAATATAGATTGATATCTACAAACGCCTAATACATGGATCGGTCATCAATCTTCGGAGCTAGGGGGGGGAATGGTAAATTTTTCGTCTTTTTTTGAAATATTTCAAAACGTATGAAACTTACAGAAATTTCAAAAAGTGTTTTGAAATGGTCAAAACGATACCTTTCATTTGATACCCCACATGGGGAGGTACCCTCCCTTTTGAAAAAAAATTCCCCCCGTTTTTGACCATTTTTCAAAAACTATTATTATTACAGACTTCTCTATATTTTTCCTGTAAAATATAGATTGATATCTACAAACGCCTAGTACATTGTACATGGATCGGTCTGCAATCTTCGGAGCTAGGGGGGGGGGGGGGGGGGAATGGTAAAGTTTTCGTCTTTTTTTGAAATATTTCAAAAAGTATGAAACTCACAGAAATTTCAAAAAGTGTTTTGAAATGGTCAAAACGATACCTTTCATTTGATACCCCACATAGGTAGG
Organism: Eupithecia vulgata; assembly: GCA_946478455.1. Taxonomy (NCBI): domain Eukaryota; kingdom Metazoa; phylum Arthropoda; class Insecta; order Lepidoptera; family Geometridae; genus Eupithecia; species Eupithecia vulgata. Next base: position 15,104,638 of record OX297866.1, read on the forward strand.
TACCCCCCCTTTTGAAAAAAAATTCCCCCCCTTTTTGACCATTTTTCAAAAACTATTATTATTACAGACTTCTCTATATTTTTCTTTTAAAATATAGATCTATATCTACAAACGCCTAATACATTGTACGTGGATCGGTCTGCAATCTTCGGAGATAGGGGGGGGGTATGGTCAATTTTTCGATTTATTTTGAAATATTTCAAAAAGTATGAAATTTACAGAAATATAAAAAAGTGTTTTGAAATGTACAAAACGATTCCTTTCATTTGATACCCCATTTGCCTTCCTAGGTCTCTTTTGAAATTTCAACATCAAAATTTGTACTGAAAATATTCATTTTCATTTTTCATTTATTTATATATTTTTTTCTTAAAATCAGTAATGGCGCACGAAATGTATCATTATTTCAAATTTCAAGTTAATAGCTAGAGTAGTTACTGAAATATTCAAGAAAGAGCGGGGACGGACAGAGCGAGACCATAAGGGTTTCAAAACCGATCTTTGAAACCCTAAAAAGAATAAAAATAACTTACATTCTAGAGGTAATTTATGTGCCTGAACTAGGTTAAACCTGTATCTCAGGCGAGGTTTCTCGAATATCAAATAAGGTATCTCAAATAAGGTTTTCTTTCTTTTTGGAATGCGCCTCATTGTCTCGAACTATCTACCTACAGCATAGGTACTTACTCTATTCTCGTGCCCTTGGCTCTATTCGACTGGAACACAAGTTGAGCCATCTCGAGCATGCTGAGGGACTGCGAGGCGCGCGCCACGGTGATTTGTATAGGCCGGTCGCCAAGGAATAATTTACAGCCGGGAATTTTCTTCATCTGCAAATTCAATATACCGACAAATAAAAATCCGAAACTTATAAAATATTCTTATACTTTGTTCTATTAGGTACTATGTTTATTTTCAAGATCTTAACTTCTGTATTTTTCGAGAAATTAAGGTTTTAGTAAAAATTTAGAGGTAACTGCGTTTTTATTCTATCTAGAAAATTTTATGGAATCGTGTTTTTGAAATATATGATCGATAGAATAAGTCTTGAACTGTACCATGTATAAAATTATAAGATAAATATTTAGTCGTTTGGAAGCATGGAAGATATATTGTAGGACTGACAGAGTTTTTCTTTTGAGAGGTAGAATAGGCCCTGTGATCGTGTTAGTAAGAATGCGGCCAGCAGAATCGACCGACCAAGCCCCGGCAGACGGGTGGCAAACACCTACAGCCTATGCTAATTCACAGTTAAGACTTGGTGGGTGGTTAAACTCCCCATCCCGACCCAACTAGCGCCGCCGCCGTCGTCGTCGTCGCCACCTATTTTATCTTATTATTACGTTGAACAAAGGAACTTTCGAAAATGTCATTGTGCAGTTTGTGATATTACTAATACTATTATAAGTTTTTTTGCCTTTGTAATAGTTTTATTTTGTACACCAAGCTTTATTGCTAGAGTTTGGTGGCCAGAAAAAAAATTAAATAGAGTTTGGTGGCGGCGCTAGTTTGGGTCGGGGTATCGCTCATTATGGGTTAATGCCATAATCCCAGCTGCTGGACTTAGATGTTTGTTACCTCTTGGTTTGGATATATAGATATTTATAACTTCTTTATGCAAAAAGCCCTGACTGGATTGGGCAAAAATTCTGCATCTATAGGTACTAAGTACTAATTGATCTATACTAATATTATGAAGAGTAGATAAAGTTTGTGAATTGTCTGTGACGTTGTAGGTTGTCTGGATTTACTGAACCGATTTCAAAAATTCTTTCACCATTAGAAAGCTACTTTTCAGTGAGTGACATAAGCTATGTTTTATCCAGGAATTCGCACGGGAACGGGAACTACGTGGACGAAGCAGCGGGCAGCGTGTGAAATACAGGCAACTGAATTTTTATCCTGGAATAACGCGTGTAAATTCGCGGGCTAGAGCTAGTAATGTTATAAATACTTCTTGAAACGCTCTTCGGAATTCCCCGCCCGGCGCGACGCCCAGCTCCTTGGCGATGTCTGAGCTTGTTTTCAGGTACATTGCGTGCATGACGCCGGAGACCAAGCCCTGCTTCTTTACAGTCTGTCTGAAAATAACAACAACATATAAAAACTCGCCATTTTCATATTTATGTCGCCGCCGGACCGTGGAATCAGCCCATTAGTAGAATGACTAGGCGATTACAAAACACGGCGCTATTCAGTTAAATGCCTATCCCGATTGTAGATCCATCAAAGTTCAAGAATGATTTCTAAAGTCGACTTTCAGTAGACGAGACGAGGGGCACGGATCTGTAGGTACATTATTAATTAAGCTGGTGAAGGAAGTGAGCTACATAATTTTAAACCCAGCCGTTTGCACTTTGAAACTCGGGGACTGAGATAGCTTCATCATCATAATAATTATCAGCCTTTAGTAGCTCCACTGTTGAACATAGGCCTCCCCAAATGAGCGCCATAGCGCCCTGTCTTCAGCTTGACGCATACAGCATCTGTCAGCAATCTTTCGCAAATCGTCATCCCACCTAGTCGGAGGGCGTCCTAATCTTTTTTTATATGCCGAGTCGCGCTCTCCACTCGAGAACACGTTTAAACCAGCGGTTGTCGAATCTTCTCGAGATATGGCCAGCCCACCGCCACTTCAGCTTGCTAATCCTTTGAGCTATGTCGATAACTTTAGTTCTCTGTCGAGTGCATTTGTTACGAATTCTATCCTTCAGAGAAACTCCGAGCATAGCTCTCTCCATAATCCTAAAATAGGTGGCGGCGGTAGTGTGCGTCGGGGTCGCCTTAAGTATTGTTTAGACTAGCGGGTACTCTATTGCATTGGTACGTACGCCAGTAAGAATACATGAAAAACATGTTAAATGAATAAATAAATACAAATAAATAAGCATATAGACTCACTTGATTGATTCCTGGGTTTTTTCCGAATCGAAATTTTTAACATTTTCCAAAAATTTCTTTTCGTCTAACTCTAGAAGTGGAATTCGCTGTCGACATAGCTCTAGAAAAATTGCATTTGGTTTCAACAATTTTACTATCTGTAAAAGTTAAAATAATACGTTAATGAGATTTTGAAGTGGGTTAATCTTACACGGCTAGATCTTGCGCCACAAAGTACCTAAGTTCCGCTTTAGTTTGCCACTTTGTGGCAATCAGCCCTCAACAGACTCGTACCGAAAACATAACAATAAATAATACCTCAGCCAAAAACCTACATTTTCCCCAATAAAGATTAGCTTATTTCATATTCAAAAGTAGACAGAGCTATTCTATTATACAGGAGTGAGTGATAAGTTTAAATTAACTCAGCCAAGCCTTATTTCTAGAAACCAAAATTGCACCTTATTTATAGATCAATTCCCATGGGATAGAATAGAAATTAATAACATATAACCTAGTACCTACCTAGTATAAAGGTCAAACTACACCACAGCTGAGCAGAGATGAGCGGCGAAGAGATGTTTCAAACAACCGCAATCAATAAAACGTCCTTACCTATTCACAGTCTCAATCTCGTCTCCGCTCAGCTTGAGTCCTGAACATCTCCGAGCGGAGATGTTCCTATTAGGTATATTTGTACATTTTGTACCTATCATCATCCATCATCATCAGCCTATATTTGTCCACTGCTGGACATAGGCGCTCTCTAGCTTCGGCGGAGAAAGCTTCTGAAAATGTAACCTTTTCTCGTCTCCACTACGGAGATCTCCGCACATCTCCGCTTTGCTGGAGTCTGCGCCCGGTAGTAAATAGGTTCGTAGTTCACTGACCGTGGAAACATCCTCGACAGACTGTTTGCTGAAGTGCACCGTGCCCAGTAATACGACTGTAGCAACATTGTCATTCTGAAGCAAGGTGGCCGCCGGGGGTAAATGCCAATTGACCGGCTTGCTGTAGTCTCTTGAACGAAATGAGTTTACACCTGAGGGAGTAAAGTACTAATTACAATGGACAACATTACGGTCGTCTATACTTTGCGTTGCGACCGAAGGTTGTTAATATTATATAATCTATAAATATGTTAATATAATCTAATATATGAAAACGGGTCGTGTTCTACCACCACCTTGAGGCCTATGCCTATTATTTACTTACCTATACCACAGTATATACCTACCTACTATAGGCCTCATGTAACTCGAAAACCTTCAAACTGGACTAAAGCAATGCTATAAGACTGATAAATGCATGTCTTACGAGCTTCCTTTAACGTGAACTTCATAAAGAACTTAATTATTGTACTACTTATCTAAGAAAAGGAAAATTGTAGGTAGATAACTTACAGGTGAATTTTGAAACTTTTGCGTGCGCTAAAGTTTCAATACGTTTAGCTAGTATCTGTCGGGTCAAATGAGTTATCATATTTCTACAAAGAATTTTGGTACCAGAACATTGTATACTTGAAATTTATCTTGTGTAAAGTTTGTTGCACGGAAGGTCCATTTTGAGGAAAGGTGATGGATGAGAAAAATATCTTTGACAATGGCAGAATGATTTGACAGATGTGGTCAAACCGAGGAGGCTTCAACCATAGCTTTATAGGACATGAGTAGTATTAAATCTATATTTTCAACATTCTTTTTGGTCTACGACCCCAGCCTATAGCTGCCGTTAAGTATCTTGTCCGGTGACGGGCAGCGAGAACGGGAAGTTTTCGCAGGTACACTCACGCATATACTTCAAATTGACGACCTCTGTGGCTCGGTGGGCGAAGGTCCGCCTGCGACGCAGGAGGTTGTGGGTTCGATTCCCGCCTTGGGGCAAATATTTGTACTATCTGCAGGTATTTGTTCCGGGTGTTTTCTATGTATAATAAAAATATCTATCTATCTACTGTATTGTCTTATGTATATCAGTTATGTATATGTAGTACCCATAACACAAGCTCTGCTTAGCTTGGGGCTAGATAATGCTGTGTGAATTGTCCAACATTATTTATTTATTATATTTATTTTATATGCCTCCGATAACAGAAGCTCACCGCCCACCAATTTGACCTAAGAATTCTGCGTTCGCATCTTTGCCACGTGGTTCGAAAGAGGACAAGAAGTTTGACGATTATTAAAAATCTTTTTTGTAGCTAAAGAGGCTGCATAATTTTCGCTCATGGATATGGTACCCGAAGTATTTCGTACTGGAGGGTTCATGTCCAGTCCGTTAGCTTGGCAAATAGCTCTGCACCAGCTCCAACGTGCATGAAGCATATACAATCATTCCATTCCAACAACTTCTACAATGAGGAGCTATAGTTATTTGGTCCTCTTCAGAAAGCAATATCAAAGCTTGTTCAGACCTACGCGGTACTCGCTCGCTACCCAGAGCCGCTGCGCGGTATTCCGTCAGGCATTTAGTGAACAGTAGGATTACCGCATACCCACACGCTTTCACAGCCGCTCTCTTGATCACAACGCACAACGCTGCGGTATGCGGTGCCGGACACAACCGTAAGTAAAACGTGATATTTTATCCTTTTTTACCTTGCACAGCCTTATGCTCTGTAATCAAGGCTTTTTACCGCGTAGGTCTGATGCCACTAGTAGTTCTACGAACAGAAGACCTCGCGAGCACTTAACTTTTACTACTTAAACCTAAAAAATTAGCAATCTTCGAAATAAAATGTCATAAATTACAGCATTAGCGCCATCTATTAAATTGATATCTTACCTGCGCAAACTGCCAGCATACGAAGACGAAACAAGTGGCCGGGCTATTACATACTTAGTACATACATACCTACTCTCGAAGATGTTCAAATAGGTGGCGCTGTACGGTAAATGCTCTCATGCTTATTATTTCATTTTGCAGAGCTATTTTGCTCGTCATGCCGAAAGTTCTCATCGGATCTTTTCCATTTTTTATGAACACAAATTAAAATTACTACCAAGGTAGGTAGTAATTTTAATTTGTGTTCATAAAAAATCAATTAAAAAATAATCGTCGAAATTAGATGTCTTAAAGCCGAGATATTCGATAGAACCCTTCTTGCCCTTTTTTGGAGGAACAGAGCCATTAGTAAAAAAATCCCAACGACTAAAAAATTCTATAAAATCGTAGAATCTGTACACCAAGTTTCGTCCAGATCGTTCGTAAAATATGATGGGGAGGAATACGTACATTCTGACAGAATCCATACTTTTGCTAGTAGTTGATGCAGAGACGCTTCGGTCGCTCGGTCAGTCATGTGAACCTTCGGGCTCTACGGCACCGGGATACCAGGCGACGACGCTGGTAACCTATCTAAACTTTCATAAAGGACCATAAGGAGTACAAATGCGGAAAAGGGAGTACTCTTACCATAACCATAACCTATCTAAACTTTTCATTATGTACGTCATGTCACACGTGTATGTCAGCTAACTCACGATTTGGCAACGTCGTCTGCTGTACAATAGTCCGGCTTGGTCCGGATAACGTTGTCAGAGACCGACGACGTCGCCGTGGCATGGCGTCCCGGTGAGGTAGGGGGGCCTATGACAAAACAACTGTACCTACCTATCTACTCATACAATAACATACCTAAGTAGAAGCTCTACTAAACATAAGGATGAAATTATTTTGAAACAATTCCGCGCAAAACCTTCTGCGCTAAGATCTAAAAAATGTAGTCCGCGTTGTAGAAAAAAAACACCCACTACGAATTTTAAATAATATATCGTACGTAAACTAGTTATCTCTCCACGAGACATCATCATCACATCACAAACTCGGCCTCAGTGCCAGCTGAGATCACCAAGCAACAACGGCATATCCCACCGATGGATGTTGCCACTCCGATAAGTTCTGAACTTGGCGCGTGGAGCTCGGAGTGGCAACACAGGCAACGTCTCTGGTGTCACAAAATATCTTCATCAAATTTCTTATATTTCGAAATCGATTTCCGCAACGTAACGCCTGAATCTATCAAAAGCTCTTTTTAATAAAACGTAAATAAAAACTTATGATTATTTATTTATTTTAAGGAATTCATTCAACACACTATGTGCTATATCAGACCTTTAAACCTTAAACATGTATTACACAGTTTTAAAACTATCTACATGTAAACATGAACACAAAAGTCTTCCAATCAGACCTTACTCCTGGATCCGAATTCTGCTAAACAATCGCTTTGCTATGACAATGGCATCGTCGCAGAAGACTATTCTGCGATTCTGCTAGGTAATAAAATAATGATACACTGGTATCACCTTAATTTTTTCACTTTTCTCCCGCTAGACATGGCAGTATTTTTGTGTGTGGGAAAACTCGCAAGGCTTTTTGACAACGGGTTAGATGGTTACCTAAGTTTTACTACCGTGGTAGGTATCATTGCAGAATCGTCCATAGATGAAAGTGACTAGCTAGATAGTGCGTGTGGTGCTATTTGCACTTCATAAATAAAAAAAAATGCTGGACAATTCACACAGCATTATCTAGCCCCAAGCTAAGCAGAGCTTGTGTTATGAGTACTAGTTATCTGAAATACATAATATGATACATTAAAGATTGATAGAATGGCTTTAACCTTGACACGCGTTCCTACATCTGTAGTTTCTTTCATAAAAGGTAAAATGTTGTCATTCTGATAATCTATCTATTGCTATGGTGAAGAGATTACTTTAGAGATAACTTAGGAGAATCAGGTCCCTGTGCAGGTGTAGAATCTGATTGAAAGATCGATAGTTGGTAATTTAATGTAGGTAGGTATACAGTATACGGTATACCCGTAGCATGACTTAGGGCGAACCTCCATGCCTTGGAGCGTCCATAAAAATTAACACCGCAACGATATCGCCGTGCGGCTGTGACATGACTTTCTCCGTTGATGGCGTTAGCTGATCCCTCACTTTACTCTTCATAATGTTCTTAATAAAATGCACAATGTTATGATTTTATCGCCGACAAAAAAGAGAATTTTAGATATTTGTGTTGAGAGATGTTTACAAACAATATATCTCGAAAATAGATCGAGTATGGATATAGTCAGTCATATTAGGACATACTCATTAACTGCAATACCTTTATATTTTTAAACGCAAACTAAGATTAGGTTAATATTAGTTATTCATATAAACAAAACAAGGAACGAAACAAAATGCAGTTCTATCTAAATTAACAAGGTTTATTATTAATCGAAATTCGATTTTAATATATAAAAGTTTCCCTAACATTGTAATTTATGATGTTTTAATCATAATACAATAAGCTTTGCCGAATGTATCTTAAAGTAATTACAATTAAAATAAACAATTTTTCATCAAAAATAAAAACCATGTTTTTATTTTTGATCTCGCATCAAATACACATAGTGCAGTGGTTTCAGCAACACATAAAGCCGCTGTCCCACCGCGGCGCACAGCCACGTAACGCATTTTAGCTGCATGGGATCGTTTGTTTGGCAACGTGAGTCTACGATGAAAATTAACCCACAATCTCAAATCGATCACAAATCAAAACATTCTGTACAACCGTTGCGCTACCTATTAGGTGTTTCTGGGTACAAATAAATGTATTTTCTTTCATTCTTTCTTGCGCGGCAACATCTTGCATGCATCCCACTCCCCGCAATTCTTACGTTGACAGCGTTGAGCTGCGCGGGTACCATAATCGAGCAAGTCACGCTTATAGCAATGACGTTAATCGTCGACTAATTTATATTTATGCGTAGCGTATTCGTAGAGTGCAGTGGACGTTATCATATACATTAGCTATCACATAGGCTAGACAAGACACACGTGTAGCCTCTCCGTCCGCAGCAGTGGGGTAGCGGCTTTTAACTGCGATTAAGGAAACTGTGGACATATTATACAGCAGAAACCTGTTTCTCTGAACCAACATACGGAATTCCGCTTTTAAAGTAACTAGATATTTTTAATTAAATACAACTATTACACTCAAAGTCTTCAAATAATAACATACACGGATAAACGAGAATTTGTAAAAACAAACTCAATAGTACATTCATTGCAATAGGCTAGTTTTCTCAAAAAATCTAAATTGTCCGTCAGTTAGCTTATCAGAAAATATTGGAAAAGTATTTTCGCTGTTGTCAATTAAACAAACAATTATAAAGATATAGCCTGTTAAAGTTCCCCGTGACGTCACGCCGGGCGACACTTATGGCGACTTTGTGACGTCACGAGCCCAAACTTTGACGCGCTGTATCTTATAATTTTTTGTTTGATTGATAAAAGAAAAAAATACGTTTCCAGTATCTTCTGATAATCTATCTGGTGGACCAATTGATTTTTTTCAGGAAACTAGTCTATTGTTGATTCTACGCCAGCATCGTACAGCTTAATTTAAAAAAACATTATCGTCAACCATCACTTCAGTCTGTCTTGCTTTTACAAATATTCAAATATATTTGTATTGTTTTGAGCATTTTAATGCTGGATAGAATCGACACTAATCTAAACCTAGCAAATTAAAATCTCCGGTTTTAATCTACCTTTATTTTACATTATAAACCGTAAAACTTATACGCCATAAGCAAATAGGAGAAATGAACACCAATAAGTAAATTCAATGCGCGTCGTCGTGGTCAGCTAGTTGAGCAGTTCGTCCGGGTGCTGGGCGCTGGAACAGAAACCCTCGCTTGTACAATGATCTATCAGAATTAAACTGAAGAGTTTTTCATTACGCATGTAAGCGCGTTACTAACATAAGGGGCCTTTTACCAGGCCATTTTGTGAAAAGGATAGGCACAGAATTTCGCGTTCATAAGAGCGAGACATAGCAGAACGCGTATACAAAACTCGAAGTTTTCTTCTAATAAAAAGAGTACGGTTCTAGAGCCTATAAGAGTTCATCTTATTATTTCGTCTAACAAAGGTAATTTCAAAATGTTCAACGAGCAGTTCGTAATACCGATTATAAGGAACAACCTGTATTTCTGTTCCCTGACCCCACGGGCCAGTCTGCAATGCAAAACGCACATCTAACTAGTACCACTAGCTTCGTCGTACTCTATCGCCGGCCGTTGGACAACTTCAAGTCCAAAATCACCACAACTTGGACCATCCTAGACGCAGACGACGTAAGGAAAGGAAAAAAGACATGTAATAGTTACCCAGTCCTCAGGAGAGGAAGCGGCGCGACAGCCTGTACGCGCCGTACAGCAGCGCCCCCAACACCGCCACGCGGACCGACACGCGGAGCACTTGCGTCGAGCGAGACACCGGCGGGACCCTGCAACAGACAGGCAGGGCTCATGGTACAGTAATAAACTTCGCTAAGCCTAAAAATAGAGATTTATATAATATTAATACTAGAAATAATCATAAACTCGCTGTGCCCACAACAAGGCTTCACAAAATTAATGTATCTTTTAAAGGGCAAACTCCCAGTGAGTTGCAAAATCTATCAGTAAATAAATTCAGACAATTTGTCAAAACGTTTCTGTGCAAAAAGGCTTACTACAAAATATCAGATTATCTAGATGATAAAAAGTTTGGGACGGGTTTTGCTCCAACAAGAAAAACAACAACTAACAGGCCTTTAGCCTGTTAGTCGCGTCTACATACCGAAGTGACAGAAATCAAAAATATCACTTTAGTTCCGTGTCAGTGTTTTATTTTAAGAATTTGTAGTTTTCTAAGTGTACATTTTTGTATATAAGGAAATAAAGCATTTTGATTTGGTTTGACTAGGTATGGCATTCAGGGACACAATGGTCACGTGGGTGACACAAGCCATCGGCAAATAAAATAAATAAAATAAATAAATAAATAAATAATGCTGGACAATTCACACAGCATTATCTAGCCCCAAGGTAAGCAGAGCTTGTGTTATGGGTACTAGATAACTGATATATACGTAATATTATACATTACATAGATAGATATTTTTTATTATACATAGAAAACACCCAGACCAACGGAACAAATTTCTGCAGATCGTACACAAATTTGTTCCGAGGCGGGGATCGAACCCGCAACCTCTTGCGTCGCAGGCAGACTCTCGCCCGCTGCGCCACTGAGGTCGTCAAATGAGAAGACATATCAGTTTTCTGGTGTTCCCAATAGCGTAAAATCGTAACTCCTAGAACTCCTTATATTATTTGCACGAATCTAAAAAAACTATGTGGATTTCTAGAAACTAAGTGCGTATTATAAGAACTCGTGTTTAACAAAAACTGTTTTGACTGATCTAACAAACAAAATTGTATTTCTTTATATTACTATTTGTTTCTCAACTTCCATTCTCAAACTCAACATCAACAGCCCATAATGGTCTACTGGTGGACGCAGACCTCCCCCTGATTTTTTATCTCAAGAAGCGACATGATTTTGGCATGCAGTTAGTTTAAAAGACGGAAAGTAACATAGCCGTTTATTCCATAAATCAGTTCCCATGGGCTAGAAAATAACCTTAAAGCAGTTGACTCTAGCTGATAACAATTAAATAATTAATTTTAATAAGGATTATGGCTGCCTGGTCATTGACGCGCAGCGAGGCAGCGTCGATGCAGTCGAGATTTACCTATGTAATATTAAAATATGGAATTGCAAAATATCTTCGGCCTGTTTCAGTGGACCAATGAAATTGCTTAAAATCTCCGTTTCGCTGCATTGCCCCGCGTCATTAAACAGGCAACCTGAAAGCCTTGTCTTGTAATAAATATTCTGTAATATATGTCTCTTTTCTATATTTACCTACCCCTGTGGTGCTTTTTTAATACAAGTTCTAGCAAGTAGAACTGGCAGTAACCCGGCCAAATCTCCCGAAGAACTGACCATCGCTGGACTGAACGGGTTCTTGTGGGGGCACTGTGCCCAGATAGCCTTACGATTTGTATTTCTTTGGGGAGACTACTGGCAGACGCTGCAAGCTCAAGATAGGGCGCTATAGCGCTCATTTGGGGAGACCTACGTCCAAAAGTGGACTAAAAAGTAAGTAAATTCTGGTGAAAGTATTGGTATATCTTTTTTAAACCCTCGAGGTTTTTTTCTGCACCATTTTGCACCAACTTGTAAAGACGGGTTAAAGACAATCACAAAAAAACCACACACAAACTTTACATTCAAGAACATAAAACTCATCAAAACATAAATAAAAATAAGAAATGCCGATATTTGACACTAGTCTGTTTAGACAATTCTGCCAGTGTCAAGTAATGGAAAATAATTATTACTTGTATGAGTTAACAAATTATGAAGGTTGTATGATATTTTCTCCAGAGCCTAGTTCGTTATCCAGCAGGGTGTACTACGTGCAGGTTAGGTGGCTTGGGAGACGAGAAGCTGGAGTCTCCCTTGTACCCCGACACTGTTTCTATTTTGATATTAATTTAATAACTCAAGAAATATGTCATGTTAAATAGAGGTAAAATCCTAGAACGACCACTCTACAGTCAGATAGCTAATCATGGACAAACGAAATCATTCCCCTTTCTCTTTTCCCATAAAAAAATGTTTTCATCGCAGGACAAAAAAGGCAGTCACCAAAAGTTTACTCCAATCGCTTTGACTTCTAATCCAATATTTAATAGATTTTTCTTTTATTTAATTGTTTGTAGAAACACTAATGCCCTGAAGCGCGCAAACGTTGGAGGCATCGAGGTGTACCTAGAGACGACAGCTGCGGTGGTGTGGCCATATATCTCGCATGTCAGAGAGTAGAGTGGCAAAGCGCATCTTCTATTCAGATCTCCAGTACGGTAAGCGGCAACGCGGTGGCCAGTACCTTAGATATAAGGATGTCCTGAAAAGACACATGAAACGATGCAAGGTAAAACCCTCACAGTGGGAGAAGAAAACCGCTCAGCGCCCTGAATGGAGGAGGCTTATCCATCAACATGTAGACGCCTTTGAAACTGAGCGTCGTGTAGAACTCGACAAAAAGCGCGACGAGCTCAAGGCCCGCCCGCAGCAGTGGCCACTTATTACAACTACGTCGGTGGCATATTGACTTGCCCAAAGTGCGCCCGTACATTTAGCCTAAACTTGGGTATGCAAGACATCAAAGAGCGCACCAAAGGGTAGATAGTCAACCAAAACCCTGTAAATAGTCGGGAGCTAAAATGCTTGCCCAGAAATGCAGTCACCGTAGTCGAAATCAGCTGGGAGACATCAATCAATAGTTTGTAGAATTGTTTTTTTTTTTAAACCCTAGGGTATTTTTATTCCACCATTATACCAGCTTTGCAAAATTGGTTTTATCGGCGCTCCCTAACCGCGAGCTTCCGTTTCCCAAGGTTTACTCACTTGCGAGCATTATGTTAGTACCTATAGCGCTTCTTCGCTGACGAGCATTCGCTTGTAAATGCTGTAATGTAACGATACAACAAGATTCGATTATTAGCAGAAATATTTATAATGGCCACATATTTATACTCGTAGATACTTCGTCCCGCACCCGTCCCGCGTTCCTCAGTGCCCGGTCACGGCGCCGCCTTCTTCTGATTGGCCGAATCGCGTATCTTGCTCGCCAGACGTACACCCATCGATATGCGTAATATAGTGCTCATATTTGTTGATTTTCTTGAATAGTTTACAGAGTTTTATCTACTTTAACATTGGAGTTTTTCTCTATATTAAGAGCCTCAATCTAGGCAGGATCCCTATAAGATCCAGTGCCAGGATTTAATCCGTTTTCAGGAAAACGGATGCTGTGTGAATGCGCTCTAAACGAAGCAATGGAACCATAAAGGGAGATGAAAAAATCGAAATAGCTTGGCATCTTCGAACGGACCGAAATCGACGTAGGCATGTACTTACATGAGCAACGGCGGAATGTCTTCGGTCTTCACCTTGCCCCAGTTCTCCACGATGCCGCCGACGTGGCCTATCCCCACGATGCCTACTATCCGACACGGCTCGTGATCTAAAACATGAAAATTAATATTATTTGTAAAAGCTCTTCTAAATAAATTTTAGAAACTGCTCCAAAACTACCAGTTAATCAGTTATCAGTTTTATCATGACTTCATAAAAAATGCTTTACGATTTGCGGCAATTACTCTTTGTTTTATTGCTTGTTAAAAGCAGAAAAAAATATTAAAAACTACAAAAAAAAACTCGCGCCAGCCCGCTTCGAACTACCTTATGATTATGACATAAAAGTCGCGGGCATTCGCGAGCATTCCGGGTCAAGGAATGAATTCGACTAGTTTATCGTGAGTGTGTTGTACTTGTACGTTGTGGAGATAGTGTTTACTATAGTTATGGAGATAGGGTTCAATATTCTATCAAAATCAGCAATGAATTCCTTAGTTTCTTCCTGGGGATGATGGCATAATCCCCAAATGGTGTGAGAGCCAATAAGGCAGGCCTATTTCCAGCATTGGACTGGTAAAGTCCTGCGACGTGTATGTGTGTGATCCCTAGGCCCCGCAGTACTCACGTCTCGCGGTATGTGCGCTGGCGGCGACCTGCAGCGAATGCGCGAGGAACAGGTCCCGCTCAGCCACGAACACCTGCTTGAGAGTCGGGAACTCCTCAGACATCTCCTCAAGCATGTCTTCCAGCATGTGCTTCTGTTTGCATTTCTCCACTTCTTCGACGCTGTTGAAAAATAAAGTTACAATTAAAAACTAGCAATGACATTATAACGACAGGCATAACTGCGGCTGAAAGCGACGTGCTCTATGTATTGTGCTGTTTTAGTACAGCTTTTATGGTTTCAAGATCGGTTTCGAAACCCTTATAGTCTCGCTCTGTCCGTTCTCCTTCTTTCGTGAATATTTCAGTAAGTACTGCAGCTAGTAACTTAAATGTTTAAATAATAATACATTTCGTGCGCCAGGGAGGCAAATGGGCAAATGAAAGGTATCGGTTTGTACATTTCAAAATAGTGATATATGAATAGTTTTTGAAATTTCTGTAGGTCTCATACTGTTCGAAATATTTCGAACAAAGTCGATAAACTGTGTAGATGCCACACGAAGCGCAGAGTCTGCCCCCAGGAGAGCGAGGCGATGGCACGCTGCAGCGTGATGTTGATGGGACGGTCATGATGTCTTACCTAACGCTCTTATTGGAGGTGAGTAGATGCCAGACGAAGCGCAGAGTCTGTTCCCAGGAGAGCGAGGCGATGGCACGCTGCAGCGTGATGTTGATGGGACGGTCATGATGTCTTACCTAACGCTCTTATTGGAGGTGAGTAGATGCCAGACGAAGCGCAGAGTCTGTTCCCAGGAGAGCGAGGCGATGGCACGCTGCAGCGTGATGTTGATGGGACGGTCATGATGTCTTACCTAACGCTCTTATTGGAGGTGAGTAGATGCCAGACGAAGCGCAGAGTCTGTTCCCAGGAGAGCGAGGCGATGGCACGCTGCAGCGTGATGTTGATGGGACGGTCATGATGTCTTACCTAACGCTCTTATTGGAGGTGAGTAGATGCCAGACGAAGCGCAGAGTCTGTTCCCAGGAGAGCGAGGCGATGGCACGCTGCAGCGTGATGTTGATGGGACGGTCATGATGTCTTACCTAACGCTCTTATTGGAGGTGAGTAGATGCCAGACGAAGAGCACAGTCTGCCTCCAGGAGAGCGAGGCGATGGCACGCTGCAGCGTGATGTTGATGGGACGGTCATGATGTCTTACCTAACGCTCTTATTGGAGGTGAGTAGATGCCAGACGAAGCGCAGAGTCTGTTCCCAGGAGAGCGAGGCGATGGCACGCTGCAGCGTGATGTTGATGGGACGGTCATGATGTCTTACCTAACGCTCTTATTGGAGGTGAGTAGATGCCAGACGAAGCGCAGAGTCTGTTCCCAGGAGAGCGAGGCGATGGCACGCTGCAGCGTGATGTTGATGGGACGGTCATGATGTCTTACCTAACGCTCTTATTGGAGGTGAGTAGATGCCAGACGAAGCGCAGAGTCTGTTCCCAGGAGAGCGAGGCGATGGCACGCTGCAGCGTGATGTTGATGGGACGGTCATGATGTCTTACCTAACGCTCTTATTGGAGGTGAGTAGATGCCAGACGAAGCGCAGAGTCTGTTCCCAGGAGAGCGAGGCGATGGCACGCTGCAGCGTGATGTTGATGGGACGGTCATGATGTCTTACCTAACGCTCTTATTGGAGGTGAGTAGATGCCAGACGAAGAGCACAGTCTGCCTCCAGGAGAGCGAGGCGATGGCACGCTGCAGCGTGATGTTGATGGGACGGTCATGATGTCTTACCTAACGCTCTTATTGGAGGTGAGTAGATGCCAGACGAAGCGCAGAGTCTGTTCCCAGGAGAGTGAGTCGATGGCACGCTGCAGCGTGATGTTGATGGGACGGTCATGATGTCTTACCTAATGCTCTTATTGGAGGTGAGTAGATGCCAGACGAAGAGCACAGTCTGCCTCCAGGAGAGCGAGGCGATGGCACGCTGCAGCGTGATGTTGATGGGACGGTCATGATGTCTTACCTAACGCTCTTATTGGAGGTGAGTAGATGCCAGACGAAGCGCAGAGTCTGTTCCCAGGAGAGCGAGGCGATGGCACGCTGCAGCGTGATGTTGATGGGACGGTCATGATGTCTTACCTAACGCTCTTATTGGAGGTGAGTAGATGCCAGACGAAGCGCAGAGTCTGCCCCCAGGAGAGCGAGGCGATGGCACGTTGCAGCGTGATGTTGATGGGACGGTCATGATGTCTTACCTAACGCTCTTATTGGAGGTGAGTAGATGCCAGACGCAGCGCAGAGTCTGCCCCCAGGAGAGCGAGGCGATGGCACGTTGCAGCGTGATGTTGATGGGACGGTCATGATGTCTTACCTAACGCTCTTATTGGAGGTGAGTAGATGCCAGACGAAGCGCAGAGTCTGCCCCCAGGAGAGCGAGGCGATGGCACGTTGCAGCGTGATGTTGATGGGACGGTCATGATGTCTTACCTAACGCTCTTATTGGAGGTGAGTAGATGCCAGACGAAGCGCAGAGTCTGCCCCCAGGAGAGCGAGGCGATGGCACGTTGCAGCGTGATGTTGATGGGACGGTCGCCGAGGTGGATGTGGCATTGAGGGAGCTTCTTTGCCTGAGGGACACATATGAATTTCAATAGGTATATAATTTATTAGGGGATGTCTATAGATGCGATGTGTTGACGACATTTGCGAACTCGTGGGCTGTCTTTATCTGTCTTAGATCTGTCGTAGGATGTCTTTATCTGGCCAGCAGTTATGATAAAATAAATAATTTACAGGGTGCCACAAAATATGTTCAAAATGTGCAGCAACTTTTGCTAAACATTTTTTTAAGCTCTTTTTATTAGTGTTATTTTTTGCGTAACTATAGTTGCATTCCGAAATACAGACACATTATTTTTAACACGATATTGACCTGTTGAGTGCTATCAAATGGCTATCAATAACTCGGAACACTCATGACTGCGCTCAAGAATCGCAGTCGGTGTCATGTCATTGCAATAACATATTCTGGCCACCCTAAAAGCTGCTCAGCAACAATGGCGTCCTCCTCTCTCTCCATAATATATTGTGTGCCCAGCAGGGTCTATCTATGGTGACACTAAATATCTAGATTTTAAGCACCTTTGTACACCTATATTTAGAATGCAATAAATGATTGAGTATTGAAAGCAATATCGTCGCGCTCACACGCGTTTCAAAATACCGTGAGAGCGATAACATCATTAAAGCCAAATGTCATTTTTGACAGGGGCCAACGGGGTGACAGGGTTTTAACAGGGGAGAATATAATTCAAAATAGGGTTTAGTTAGACGCACTCCTAAAGTAGAACGAGCCCTCACCTCAGCCATGGCGCGCCTAAACTCTCCGCCAGGCGCCATCCCGAGCTCACGCGTGAAGTGCGCCGACATGTTCAACAGCAAGATGTACATGATGCCGTTTATCACACCGTTTTGTTTGATCGTGGCTCTGGAAATAAACAGCGGTGCAGGTGAGCATTCCTGTGCGAACTGAGAAGAGCACACAACTTGGATCGCTTCGCTCGCCTTTTGCAATTATAATGGTATATTTGTTCTAAAAGTTTATTTCAATAGCCTTTTCTGTCTTATGTTTTTAAACTGTACATTTGACATTACCAAGTGTTCCAATGTGTATTCCTATGGTTTATTAAATGAACTGAACTGAACAGCACGCTGTGAGTTGTGGTGAGCGAAGCGAGCCGCACTAGGATCATAAGTTGATATAAAGAAGGATACATCACAGCAAAACTTTTAAAATAAAAGTCTACAATTATCATTTAGGTATCACGTCAGATTAGATTATTAGTACGTATGTCTTTTCTTTTTTTTATTAATTTATTATGTTGTAATGTGTAGTATATTAATGTATTTGGTATGTGTGTATAGGTAATTATCAAAAATAATACTTTATCTCCGTGTTAGTGTTTCATTTAAGAATTTTACCTTTTATAAACAAGTGTTCATTTTTATATTTATGGAAATAAATATTTTTTTATTAATCATAAATAATCGTTTAGGGGAGGCCTATGTTCAACAGTGAACAAATATAGGCTGATGATGAGGATGATGAATCGTTTAAAAAAATATATGCATGTACCTTATTTTCTTAATATTGATATTCTTGGCCTCCCTCAGTATCACTTCCTCGTCCAGCAGCAGGATGTTAGTCCTCTGCTCACACAGCTCCACCATCACAATATGTGGCTGCACTTCTTGTATCACCTGCAAACAACCAATGACAATCAAATGAAATAAACCGACAAAATCCTTTGTTTTTTAAGTTTTGCGAGACGAATATTAATCCCTTGGGAATAAAATTTTATCGGACCATCTCGTGATCAGTTTCTATACGATAGCGAAATAATCATCCAAAACGGTCCATGATTGACGGAGTAATCAACGAACACACAGCTAAATAAACACATAACTACCTAGCTGGGCTAGGCTGGGCCGGCCAGCAGAGTGATTACGCTATTCTCAATGGATCAATGGATGGGCGAATGGGTTCGATTCCATCAATGGGACAAATAGAATTGCACTAAATTTTATGGCTGGATGGTCAATGTGAGTGAACACGGAGTGAACCAAGTGGATTCCCCATTTTACGTTTCGTTTTCGATTTTGCCTAAATATTGTCCTAAAACTGATGATTTAACAAATTTTAGAAAACGTCTCTTTTCTTCTCCAAGTACGTTAGGGGCTTCATAGTCTGTGTTGAAATAATAAATATTAAGGCTGAAACATTTAATAGTTGGGTTGCCTAAGAAAATATATGGGTACATTAAATAAAAATATCATGAAGGCTAAGTTACTGTATTTGGAGTCAGAATTGCGGCAATGAAACGTTATCAAGAACATGCATCGGAACTGTCATTGTCATGGTAGATGTTTTCAGTGAAATGTTGCCAGTTTAGCATATTGGGCCATTTTCTTGCCCTTTTTCTTTTTGTTGATTTATTTATCTATCTTTTACGACTACCTACCTACCTACATTACATTTTTTATCTTAATGTGAATGTGAGCAATATCAACTTTTATAACATCATAATGAGGGGTTTGCGATTAGCATTCTAAAAAGAAAAAAAATAGTTCCAAATAAATCGATAGGTGGCAGGGGGCGTCAACTGGAAATTAGGGTATGTCAATGTCAAATGAAAAGAAAACAACCTTACGTCAAAATCGTTCTATTTACTGTCAAAAGCATTCATCTCATTCATTCATGGGCTTCAATTTCGGCTGGGACTGGCAATCGTCTCAGTGACGGCTATTTTATTTACAATTGGATGGATGGGAGGCTCGAAGGCCATCCTACGGGCTTTCAAATGTCAAATTTGGATGGGGTATTTTACCGTAATCGATCTGCCGAGTGATTGCGGTAAAATATCCCATTCCCATTGAATGGGCCATCCGGGGAGAAATGTCATAAACGATTTCGGTTTCCAATATGGTACTGAAGAAGAAGAAGAAAAATATTTATTAGACACAACACAACACACAAATTAAACTTTAGTACATAGATATAAACGTAAGACTACTTATTTAGTACCTACTAGATATGAAGTACTTATACTAAGAAAACAAGGATGGATTATTTAAATACTAACACATGACCATTGGGTTGGTACTGGTACTAAGAAAATGCATACAATTTTTTGGCGGGATGGGGGGTCGTTCGACGACGGAATTTGTAACGTCAACGTCAAGATTTAACCTAAGGAAAAGTCAATTGTTACTTACTCACACTTGCCCTTTTTTTCTCGATTTCAGCAATTCTGATTCAAATTTACAAACAGTTCAATGCTTTGCAGTGCGCAACGAAGTCGAGCAAAACAAAGTCAAGTGAGAGTAACATTAGTAGGTACGAGATTTAATGTAAAAAGAAAAACATTATAATTGATTTGACATTTGTGATATTTTGACGTTTACAGCGTCGTCGACAATTCGTCGTAAATTCTATGTATTTATTTTTGTTACATAAATGAAAGGAACCGAAATAGCTTACACCCTGTCTCCCCGGATGGCGATCAATTGAATGGGATATTTTACCGAAATCACTCGGTGAGAGAAATATTAATCTCAAATTTCCGTATCATCTTTACATCAATCTGGACCTAAAAGTAATATTAAATTGTTGCTAATAAACAAAATATAAAAATGAGTAGACTGATGATCAATGTTGCAAAAAGTATCACTGGAAACCCCAAAACGGTAAGTTTCACCGTATCTAAATCCTGTTGCACTACCTACGCGGAATCGTCACCCAGAGCAGCGGTAGCGGTAAATTTAGGGCGAATTTCGAACTCTGTTTCGGCAGAGGCGTGGAGCGGGAGTTTGGTGTTGCTTTTTTTTGAAGAAGGGAGATAATACCCTTCTTGAAAACTATAGACCCATCACACTCCTGAGCCACGTCTATAAGCTTTACTCACGAGTAGTTACGAATCGTCTCGCCAGGAGACTCGACGAGTTCCAGCCACCGGAACAGGCCAGTTTGAACTCACTCACTTTGAAGTTGTTTAAAGACAAGTATTATAAAAACCGCCTCAGTCCCTTCTTCATCACTTTTCGCAAAATTAGGGGCAAAGGTCTATAAAATGTAGCTAAGAACACTTCACTGGAACCAACTGATGACGCTGACAAGATCCTTCACAATCCTGGTCGAGGGCATAAAGTTCTGCAAAAATCAGTGCACTGGCAAGAAATCCAAACTGTTAGGTTAGGTTAGCCACCAACCACCCAATCGACTTCGTCTGAGAGGTCAGACCTGAACAAACAATCAATGGCCACATTGATTTAATACCGGGCGACGTACGATCAGCTGCAGGGTTGGAAAGCATTTGGGAAACTACGCAGTCTTCTCGTCATCCATGCCGCAAAGGTTGATAACGAAAGTTTTCAATCGGTGTGTCCTACCCGTCAGGACCTACGGAGCTGAGACGTGAACACTCACGGTAGGGATGGTTCACCAGTTCGAAGTCGCACAGCGAGCTACTGAGAGTATTATGTTCTGAGTTTCTCTGAAGGATAGAATTCGTAACGAATACATGGCCTATATCCAGCAGTGGACTAACATAGGCTGATGAAATGAAATAATGAATGTTTTGATAACTTGTTTACTAAAATCGCGTACATTTTTTTTTGTTTTGTATATAATATATTATCTAATACCCATTAACGCATTCACTGCCCAGCCTCGGCGGCGGTGCGACCCGCAGGGGCGCGCCGACGTAACAACGGAGCCGGACACGGCTTCTGCGTCTTGGGCCATGAAAGTGTTAGTTTAGTATATACCACATACACGCGAAATACACTACACCATCGCGGGTCAATAAAATATGTTTGAGTACATAGTACGTACAGTACAACCTTCTGCGAGCGACTTCGCACACGCTGCTTGTAGATAAAAAGTTGCCTATATTTTTATCCATGGGATTAGCATTACATTATGTATGTTTGTATATAATTATGGAACAATGGTAACGATTCAGTAGTAATTGAATCACTTTATTATCTATTAACTTACCCTCGCCACATCTTCCTGTGACTGCAAGCTGAAGTGAGCCGTTCCCACAATATAAACTTTCCCACCATTGGGCTCGTTTAAAATAGTCACTGTGTCTGGAAACTGTCCATCATCATTTGGTAGTTCAGGCACTCCTGAAAGTCAATTGTGAATCTTTAGTACTTTTTATTTAGTAAAGTTCCCGTAGAAGCCTTAAGCCGCTGTCCCACAGCGGCGCACGCTGCTGTGCACACGGCGACGCTGCAGCTTTTATGGCTGCCTGGGTTCGCAGTGGACGTTATCATCACAAACAAACATGTTCTTGCAAAGTGAAGCTAGACACACGTGCGTAGCCTGTCCGTGCGTGGCGGTGGGACAGAGGTTTTACACCTTTTGTAAGAGAGCAACGGAACACTTCCGTACTCCGTACTAAATAATCCATCATAAATCATAACATAAAAAACATACAACAAGTTGATAATTTTGCAACACATTCATGACAACTATGAAGCTTTCTTTGAACAATTTTTGTTCTTCTTTTTGTTCTTTGAACAGTTTTTGTTCTTCTTTTCTTGTAATTTTAGCTATTTAAACCTTATTTTTATTAGTATATTTTTAGGTATATGTATAAATTTATCTTTAAGTAATAAAGTTTTAGTATATTTTTTGTAAAACTAATATTAGCACGCCAACAATCTGTAAAAACAAAATGTTATTGGTCAGGTAGAAAATGCCTCGGCATTAAGCCCACCCTTTGTACATTAGTGCAATAAAGTTTTAAATAAATAATAAAAACAATTATCAACTACCCTAAACTAATGCATTTCCATTTACTTTGTTAGACCTCTTGTTCCCGCATGTTGCCATGGAAACCATTAGAACAGTGAGTGAATTCAATTATAATGTGATGAATAGTGATGATGTTTTAGATACGTTTTACGGCGCACATAAAATACATCGAGAAACTGTCTTTTACGAGCACCCTAAAATCAGCCTTTAGACAACAAGGAACTAATCATCAAAATCTAGTAAGAATTGGCGAGGATAACACCAAAATTGTTGTAGTCATGATTTTTAACAGCATTATGTTGTATTTTAACGCATTCACTGCCACTACTCGGGAGCTCCGGATGAACGTGTGCGTTAGTTAGTAGTAGTTATGAAATTTAAGCTTCACAGGATAAATACCTAATCCCTTGGGAATATATTTTTAATGGGACCATTCTCTATGCAATAGCGAAAAAAATTCACAATTGGTCCATAATTGACAGAGAAATCAAGTAACATATATATATATTTAAAAGAAGCCATAGATAGAATCTCCTTCTTGACATCAGTAAAAACAAAATAAAACCTGTCACCAAAAATAACCCACGCTAAGCAGAGCTGGAAAACAGGTCGTATAGATAATGAAATGTTAATTTTTACATGCATGCTTAGAAACATCCCAAGATGTATCAATACAATTCTTCGGAAATATAGTTAAAGTGGTTAATTTGGTATGCATATTTCACTTCATTTATTTATTGCCAATATGTACATAGCAATGTTCATTATCTTATCACTAACAATTGGTAATAAATAATGTAGCGAGTAATTCTGCAGGTGTGGGAAAGTAATTTTTCTATCACTAATTTTAAGTGCGAGATGATTTTAGAAGCAGATTTTGCTATAATCACCTGATTTTCTACCTAAATATAATTAATAAATAATGCTGGACCATTCACACAGCATTATCCAGCTCTAAGCTAAGCAGAGCTTGTGTTATGGGTACCTAGATAACTGATATACATAATATAATACAATACATAGATAGATATTTTTTATTATACATAGAAAACAACCAGAACACCCTGAACAAATGTCTGCAGTTCGTAGACACATTTTTCCCGAGGCGGGAATCGAACCCACAACCTCCTCATTTTACAACATTTGTATATTTCCCATAATGGGGCAGTGTTTGATAGATAGATAACTCTTTATTGTACCACACAAACACAGAAAACAGTACAGAATTAAAAGCTATGAGTAGACGAAGTACAAAGGCGGCCTTTTCGCTATGAGCGATCTCTTCCAGGAAACCTTGGGATGGACTGGACATTTAAGAACAACAAAGACGGTAGCACAGAAAATAAAATACATAGCCATTATAATAAAACAAATAAGTAATACTACCTAGATATTATAATAAAACAAATAAGTAATACTTACAATACTTATGAAATTACAGAAATTATAATAAACTTACATGTATATAAAGAGTTTAGAGCAATATTCAGAAACATGGTCATATTTATAGTGTTTAGACTTTTTAGGCATGGGAATGTGTTTTGTCTGTTAGATTTTGTATAAGTAATCATACCATACCTTCAATGTCACATTCTGGATTGGAATTGACTATTTCTGATTCACTTGAGATTGTCTTCACCGGGATAGGTGTTAAAGTGGCACAGACTGGACCTTAGGACACAAAAAAAAAAAGAAAAAACCTGTTTTAAATGTTATTCATCATTCTTAACATAAACAGAGCCGATGGATTATTTACCATTATTTTCATTCATATTCATTTGCGCATCTCCGCCACCATCTTCTGCCTTGAGGAACATCTGGCATTCATTGAGGATTTCTATCTTGACTCCAGGAGTCTTTGGCTTCAAATTATGCTCCTCCAATTTCACCTTTGAACTCTGCTGCCCCAAGAAACTATCTGTAACTGGGTCCATTTTATATTTCTGAAAACATTAGAAATTGTGTAGACTGTATGGAATGCCAGCTGTTATTATGACTTATGAGGTTAATCCTTGTACCACTTTTTTAAGGTTTACATGCGTTGTCTCTCTCTACCAATATGTATGGGTATATATGGTACCTACTATGTGTATCACCTTATAGAATATAAAATAAATCTCTTTATTATTTCGATGTTGAAGATGCCAACTCAGATGGCAGGTATGTTTTAGTTAAGAGTAAAGTCAGAAAAACATACCTATTTATTTACAGCACTGACTTTATTAACATTTATTTCTTTTATTTGATCGTCGTGCGTAACTAAGGGAAAGTTCTTTTAATCCGAGTCAAAAACACAAGAGCGTATGAAAAATTAAAGGAAATGCAGATGCAGAAAACAAAACTGCATTACAAAGACGACGAGTGCTTGCAATATTTTAAAGTTTTTTTTATCATATTTGCATGCAGCCAGCCAGCTGGCTGACGGACATTGACAAAAACATTTTATTGACTTTGACAGTGATATAACCCAACATTACGAAAATTCCGTCTGTGCCGAAATTGGTGTCATGGATGGCTGTATGTTATGTCATTCTGTCATTCCTATTTCCTAATTTCCGAGATCGATCCATTGCTCAGTATTGCAATTTAGGATTATTTCTAATTTTTCGCAAGAAAAACTAACAAAATGAGTGCCTGGAGACAAGCTGGTCTTAAGTAAGACTTTTTACCCATAAATCGTTGCAAAAGTGGTCAGTACAAAGGTGCTAACTTAGGTTATTTTTTTCAGTTACATAAACTACTCCAACATTGCTGCAAAGACACTCAGAAAGGCCTTGAAGCCAGAGCTCCGTGCTGATGCCTTAAAACGGGACGTGACCTACATCAAAATCACCCCTTGGGCAAATGGCAAACCTGCACGTAAGTTTTAACTTAGTATCATTTAGGGCCCATAACAAGTACAAATTCATTAGGAACCACTTATCTATAAGCTCAAATCGATGTTCCTCTCGGGCAGTCATTAATAAACCAGAATGCCCAATTTTTTAACTATCAATATTTTTATAATTTTTCAGATGAAAAGGACTAAGTTTTATGGTGTAAGTTAGGATTTAATAGAATACGCTGTCGTATTTAAATTCATATGCAGTGCTGTCAATTAGTTTTCAATTTAACCAACTTAAATTAGAAAGAACCATGTAAATTAACAATAGTGTGTGCCTGAACTCCTGACATGTTAAACTAACTTTGTGTTTGTTTGTGATTATGTGCATCAACTAAAACAGATTTGACTTGTGTCGCAGTTATGTTTTGTTTGCTCTTATGTCTAACATGTCTGTTTAGGAAATCTAGAAGTTAGAGAATCTGTGCAATCTAAATTTGAATTTAATGAAGTGCTTCTGGACTGTAATTTGTATTGTGTCTCTTATTATTATTTATTTTGTTTTCAGCTACCCAAGCAGCTAAGAACTGAAACTCCTTGTCTTCATGCATGATGATCAACACCTATCTATCTATTTATGTTTAAATGTAGAACTATGTGCATATAATTTTTAAATTAATAAATCTGTTAAATATGTAAGTTCTATTTTTTACTGACTGATTCAAAAAGCCTAAGCTAAGGCATGTGCCCTGTTGTGGGAAGAGAGGCTTTAAAAGATTTCATTAGTTGTTATATAATTTTTTTAATCTTGTTATTTTTACTGGTATATTTGCTTTTATAACATCTTCTATGATATTTTTTCCCAAAGGAGCTTTTGGTTCCACATCTGTGAGGGAAATATTTGATGATTTTTCACACTTTTTCTTAACCTTTTCTATGCCATTCCATGCTATCATGATACCATTGTCTGTGCACACTCTTGGGGGTGGCCGAATGACATTGTATCCATATTTGTCACCAATAACTTTGATTGAGTTATAGATGAAGTTGTTACAAGCTACTCCTCCAGATACAACAATGTTCTTTTGTTCCCCTAAAAGGCTTTTTTTCTCGCAAAATAAAAGGGCTCTTTCTGTCCTATGTGCTAGATGTTCAGCAATGGCCAGCTGTAGCCCTGCACAAAGGTCATAAACTTCAGGTATGATTTGGTCACCCACAATGTCATGCTCAGATTCCTTAAGGAACAACTTTTTTTCTACTGAATTTTTTAATCCACTGAAACTGAAGTTACAGTCCCTGTATCTCAACAATGGCATGGTAAAATTGAATAGTTCAGGGTTTTTTGATAATTTAGCTGCTGTTTCTATAGCTTTCCCACCAGCCATCTTTGAATACTCTGGTATATTTCTCAGTTTCATCCGTCTTGCTGCTTTGTCCAGGACCTGCCCTGGTGCATTGTCCAAACAATCACCTAACAAGAGAAAGTCATCCACGTCTCTAACCAGTGACAGGAGGCAGTGCCCTCCTGATATAAGTAAAACTAAGAATGGGAATGGGATAGCACCATACATTCTTGCTACAAGTGCATGAGCTTCCATGTGATGAACTGGTATAAGAGGTTTCTGATGTTTTTTAGCTATGAACATAGCATATTTTACCCCAACTTGTAGGCTAATGAATAAACCTGGTTTAGTTGTAACTGCGATTGCATCAATTTCTTGAAAATTAAGTTGAGCCATTGAAAGAGTTTCTTCTACAGCTTTGCCTATATTGTTCCGATGGAGCTCATGAGCTACCACTGGATTAACACCTCCATATCTCAAATGTATGATGTTTTGAGAATAAAGTGATTCACCAAGAACTTCGCCAGTTCCATTTACAATAGCAATCCCTGTGTCGTCACATGAAGTTTCAATGCCTAAAATACGAGTGTCGCTTCTGAAATTTCGTCTTTCGAAATGTTGAAGTCTAAGTTTCCTGGATACATTCTTGAAATGTTGGGCCCACACACATTTCATGATGAATTGATTACCAACCCGGTGTTTTTAAAAATAATTAACATTAATGGCACAATGTTTTGTTAATAGTTATGGTAAGGTAGGTTGCTAATAACGTAACATTGTGAAGTGAAGTTCACGTGTCGAGCTATTAGAATAATATTTTGGTTTGCTCAACACACCTCCGAGATATTTTCTGTAAACCAGTCTTCGTTTTAAATAATTTTCAGTTTTGTTACACCAATTTCACCATTGAGTTGATTTGATTTTGATTCGTTTTTTTCGCGGAAACAACCTCAACATTTGTTGACCTTTCGGGATGGTCATTCTCATCTGTTTTTGACATTGGCATTTTATCTTGACATGGGTGCAATCTTGCCAACAAAAGAAAATCACAAGCACAGAATAATATATCACAAGCTTGCCAGTTACAAATAATATGTCTTGATGGGTATGACCCAGTCTTAGAGCATTTTAACGTAACGACCCAGTATACTTACTAGTACGATATGACCTTTCGATCGAGGTGATGGATGACGGCATAAAACAGAAGGCAACGGCTTATTCCCATTATTCAGCCTGATCGGACAAACGGGAAAAAAGTTCTATCTGTCCCCCTATTTGCAATGGATGGATAGATAAAGCTTTTTCTTTTTAAAAAAGTTCTCTGTATCAAATATGACAGGAAATATCAATACATGCAATCTTAGAGCATTTATAACGGGAGTTGGCAAGCGCTATTTTTAGTACTAAAATCTTTCTACCGTTTTTCGCGGGAGGCGAGGTAATAAGGTGCAGCACACATTTACATGCATGTTATGTAAATGTGTGCTGCACCGTATTACTTCGCCTCCCGCGAAAAACTTATTTTCTTGCATTAGTATGCACTAATGCAAAAAAATTAAGTCTCCTTACAAACGCACACGCAAGTAATAGCTGTGACACAAACACAAAACAAGCACACAATTATACAATGACTGTTGTTACACCATTATTGAGTTACACACTAACACACACTACGCCTTCTACCAAGAAATCAATACTCACCTACCAAGACGCTTGAAACTGTCGCAACTACTTAACAAATAAATAAATAAATAAACTAGTATTCCATTTAAATCTAAATTATACAATATTACAAAAACAATTGACAAAAATATCACTTACTTGTGATAGGAAATACCGTGTTCCCTTAAGTTTTATGTCTCTGTTCGCTTTTTACCCCAAAATACCGCACAATTCACCGTTTTCACTAAGCAATACTTCGCGACACAAAACGACAGCTAATGGCCGCGCGGTAACGAGTAAAGTAGTTTTGTATAACGCATATGACCAAAAGCGCCTTATGGCTGGCAGAGGGGTACGTCTTACGATGACATCTCCAGTTATAAATGCTCTAAGATATTATGCCATCTCTATACATACCTAGTTATTCGAAGGTCCAAAATGGACAAATATTAAGGCCGTGTGTCTCGAGCGACCAGGAAGGCAATTCTCGCAATATATCTACTCGATAAATATGGCAACAACTGTCAAAATATCGAGTGATTGCTTCGAATCAAACAAGCGTATTCTCAACATCTGCGATTCGATATTTATCGAGGGCTTTTCTTCGATAAGTTGCTCGATATGCAACGAGTGGTCCTAGGCACTCGTTCGCATTATCGAAGAATGAAAGAAGAACATCATTCATTATCTCTCTGTCGCACACTGTCTTTAGTCTCTGCTTGTTTTGTTTGATGTTTGAAACAATTACGCTGTGGTGCTTGTTTCTCAACTGAAGTCAAAGATTAATAGTGCAATATGCAATACAAATTCCTCTAGGTTTTATTGAATAGGTACTTATTAGATAAAATAGCTTTTTGCATCATTATTATTTACTTTGAGTACAATTTCTGGGGTCAGGGGTGGTATAAATTCTATTTTTTCCATTTCCTTTGGTGTGCCCGAACAAAATTACTGTAAACATTGTAAACGGTGTTGCCTGCTGACTAGATTACTTTCGCCCGCTGCTCACGGCTATCCCTACCTACTACACAGCAGAGATGTCGTTCGTCAGCTATTATAAATTATAACCATCATACTAATTCAGATTATGCTATGTTCAAATAAAAAAATGTGAAATTAATGAACATAAATACAGTTTCAAATTTTGATGGTATTGCTAAAATTTCTAGATTCAGATAAAGTTGGAATTACTGACGAAACAATAACCAGACATTGACATTCGTGAAGTGTGGAACTTTGACATTCAAATATGTAATGACATGACATAATGAAATCAAATTGTCTATGCTAGAAATATCGGCTCCGGTTAATTTACAGCCAGTCAATGAACAGCCCCGGAAGATCCGACCACGGATTTTGCAGGCTGTATTTCGCAGCCTGGCAATTTGTTTCCAATGGTTAAAGATTCCAAGGCTGATTATTACTGGCACGTAGCAGTCATTTACAACCTGTATTATTCGGCCGCGTTTTGTACAGCACTGGAAAGTATGTACAAAGTGTACTTTTTCCATGTACAGTTTTTCCACGGTTGTAAGTTCTAGTCACGTGTCAGCATTGTTCAGCCGGGCAAGTTACAACCCAGGAAAGTCTGATCAATGCTTCTAATTGGTTGGAAGCATATGCTTCGTTTATTTGCATATACAGATTAAAAATGTTACTGTCCCGAACGTATAATCTTACAAAAACCACAGATGAAATAAATAAAACCCGAAACACACCGGTCGAATACACTAGCACGTCATGCATGAATACGTCTGGTTAATGATTATAGCTCATATTTTCTTCACCTATTACAAAGACAAAAAATCCTTTGGGGGCTGCCATTGCCATTCTCTGTTAGCATTTTCTAAGTAAATGTCTACAAAGGTAGGTAGGTAATCATACCAACACTAATATAGATAGGTAGCAGTTTTCTTAGAATTTTGTCATCTTGGTAACCAAGTAGCGCCATCTATGTTGTACTGAGCTTACCGATTAATCGGGCTCTTGTGATTCAGTCAGTCAGTACTCAGTAGTGAGTGACAGTGAGCAAAAGAGGCCTGTTCACATAAAAAAAATAAAAGTGGTTTCACATAAAAACTTGAGTACGATTCTACGCAAGATAATAGGGCCTAGGTACCTGCAAAGAGTACGGAACCTGGAGAATGAAAGAACCTAACATTCTCGGGAAACTGCGCAGGAGAGGGAGAAATTAAGATTTCTCGTATCGGTCGGACGCCAAGACACACAGCAGTAAGTAAGTCTGTACTATAAACGAAATACTTACTCTCAAACTATTTCGGTTGACTCCAATGCTCCGTTATTTATTTTTTCTATACGCTGTAGAAACATAATTTTTAAGTTTTTACAGAGTATACAATGACAGTGACATTACCATGCGATGCCATCCAGTAGACAGCTTGCACAAGCTAGTGATTGTAAACGCAGCAAAGAATAGGCAGCCATCTTGACATTATTTTCCAAGGCTGTATTTTCTGTGGCTGTAATAGACCGGTACGTTCAAATATTTTTCAACCCGAAAAATACAACCGAGGTTTATACAACCCCGGAATATTCTGCCATTGGCAGAATTTTCCATGGCTGTAAATACACATAACGTGCTATCATTGTACGGCCTGTATAATACTGCTTCAGAAATTACAGCCTTGGAACATGCGGCCACAATGTACAGAAATTCCTGGGCTGTAACGTCCCTGGTTGTTACTGGACTGGTTGTAAAATGATGGCACCCGAAATATCGAAGAGTGCACGAGAATGCCGTTTTTTGCGGAACACGATATATTATCGAAGAATTGATACTTATCACTTGATATTTTATCCCGTGAAACTGCGTATCACTCGATAAATATCACGTGATACTCAGAATTGGCCCCCAGGAAGGCAATTCCCGCAATATATCTACTCGATAAATATGGCAACAACTGTCAAAATATCGAGTGATTGCTTCGAAATAAACAAGCGTATTCTCAACATCTGCAATTCTATATTTATCGAGGGCTTTTCTTCGATAAGTTGCTCGATCGATATGCAACAAGTGGTCCTAGGCATTCGTTCGCATTGTCGAAGAGTGAAAGAAGAACATCATTCATTATCTCTCTGTCGTACACTGTCTATAGTCTCTGCTTGTTTGATGTTTGAAACAATTATGCGGTGGTACTTGTTTCTCAACTCATGTCAAAGATTAATAGTGCAATAAAATAAAAATAAAAATAAAAAGTTTCTTTATTCAGACATAGGTAGTCCATATTAGGTACACGATACAATACAATACAATACAAAATAAAAATTAACATATATTTTTAATAGGGTTAAGCAGCCATTCAACAGAATCCCCCACCTGAGGATTCTAAAGAGTTAGGACCCTGTTGAAAGACTGCATGATGGGCGAAGTGCTGCCTACAACCTGTAGGAGGGTGTTGGTACTGCCCCATGTTCTGCGCAGCAACGAGGCGGTTTTCTTGCGGATGATGGCATGAAAGCCATCAACCTGGGCCTCAGCAAACATCAATGAAGCGCTGCAGAAGCGCGGCAGCCCCAACAACATCCTGAAGGCGTTGTTATATTGCACACGCAGAGCGCTAAGCGATCTTTTATTAAAGCTAACCCAAAGGCTGCCCGTATAGAACGATTGGCAGTAGGCTTTGAACAACGTGATTTTCACTTGCCTACTGCAACGAGCAAACCTTCGGGCCAACATATTACTTCGGACCGCCAACGCTCTGCGCTCTCGTTCTATATCCACCTCGTCGTCAAGGTCGTCAGTAAGGAAAGGAATATGCAATACAAATTCCTCTAGTTTTTATTGAATAACTTATTATATATAATAGCTTTTTTCATCATTATTATTTACTTTGAGTATAACTTCTGGGGTCAGGGGTGGTATAAATTCCATTTCCTTTGGTGTGCCCGAACGAAATTATTGTAAACATTGTAAACGATGTTGCCTGCTGACTAGATTACCTTCGCCCGCTGCGCACGCCTATCCCGCACACCCGACACAGCAGAGATGTCGTTCGTCAGCTATTTTAAATAACCATATACGTCTTTGACAAACCACACTAATTCAGATTATGGTATTTTCAAATAAAAAGTTGTGAAATTAATGAACATAAATACAGTTTCAAATTTTGATAGTATTGCTAAAATTTCTAGATTCAGATAAAGTTGAAATTACTGACGAAACCTCCGAGGACGAAACATTAACCAGACAAGTAGGATATATTATTCTGTGATGCAGAAGCTGTATACCCTTCTTCCTCACCTTCCATCATGTATACCCTTCTTCTTCACCTTCATCCTCACCTCTAAGAACCAGACATTAACATTCGTGAAGTGTGGAACTTTGACATTCAAATATGTAATGACATGACATAATGAAATCAAAATTGTCTATGCTAGAAATATCGAAGAGTGCACGAGAATGCCGTTTTTGGCGGAACTCGATATATTATCGAAGAATTGCTACTTATCACTTGATATTTTATTCCGTGATACTGCGTATCACTCGATAAATATCACTTGATACTCAGAATTTTATTGGCCCCCAGCCAAATCCAGGGAAAAACCTAAGTCGAACTTATTGAGAATGGCAACATTGTAACTATTTCATTTTGTTGGTATCTGATAAAGACGAATTTCATTTCATACAATACATTGTCTGTCTGTCATTGCGGATTTTCATTTCATTTCTGATTCTTCATCAATCCGTCGGGTATTGGATTTCAAATCGTTGACGATAATATTGTTTTTGTGCATAGCTTTTGACCGAAAAGGTATTGATTGGAGACAGTTTTCTGGTTTGCATGTTTTCTATATTTTTATAGTGTTGTGATTTGTGTTTGACAAGCCCACCCATTAATATTATTTTTTTCCAACTGGAGGGACATACCAATCCAATAAATCGTATTTTACAAAATCCGCTTTCATCAAATTGAATCGCAGTAAAGTTTTGTGTAGCATGCTACTCGAGCTTAGCCATACATAGTAGATTTCAAGGATATGATTCATAATTAACCTAAAATTCAAAACATTTTGTTTGTTATTAGTTACTTTTTCCATTGAACCGGCTTGACGGGTGCTTTCATGGAATTTGAGTAACAATTCACGTGTGAAAAGATACATTTTATGATAAACTTTAGCACATTTCTTATTTTGAAAAATATTAGCTGATTGTCTTTTTTAATTACTCATGGTAGGTAATATCAAATGCTGTTAGCACAAATAAACATTTAAAATAAAGAGTGTAGTTACAAGATAATCTTGCGTTAAATTGCGTTACATCAGGCATACACAAACGGATTCTATTATTTTGTCCCCTGCTTGTTATGTATTCAATCAGCATTCATGCCACTTCATAACTTGCCATTTGAATAAAACATGGGAATACTTGATATTGAATAATAAATGAAAATAGCAACAAGCTTTATTTATTTTCACAGTAAATATAAAACACCTAAGTATTACTTAATTGAAATACCTTTTCCCTTTCAGATTAATGACTGCATCAAAATGACGAACTTAAATGTTTTGAAACAGTCAACAATAGTGCATCTATGCTTTGCTATATCCTATTTCACATCGGGCTTGGTCCTGAATGTCATACAGGCCATTTTGTACATCAGTGTAAAGCCATTCAACAAAACACTGTACCGGAAA
Organism: Eupithecia vulgata; assembly: GCA_946478455.1. Taxonomy (NCBI): domain Eukaryota; kingdom Metazoa; phylum Arthropoda; class Insecta; order Lepidoptera; family Geometridae; genus Eupithecia; species Eupithecia vulgata. The sequence goes on from OX297866.1 coordinate 15,138,760, forward strand.
ATAAACTATTATCTATCATACTCATTTTACAGTCGTAAGTAATATTGATTATTACATGTATTACTAATAGGTCAGTTACTGTAATGTTAAGTATCAAGTGAGTGACAGGTACAATTAATCAGTGACTCTGATTAGTAAAATTTGTCTGTTCATAAGTTGATTTTACTTATCACTTCTGTTTGTGGGTCAGTTACACTTTGTTAAGTAGCAAGTGCAAGTAATTAGTGATTAGTAAATTTCATGTTTACAAGGTCATTTTACTAATCACTTCTGTTTACACACTGATTCTACTAATCATTTAACGCTAGCACTTCTCTCACTTGATACCCAATAAAGTGTAAACCAGGCATTACAGCCTGATTCTATTAAACACTGAAACTTGTCGCTCACACTAGCTACTTAACAAAGGGCAAATCAGGCTTAAACTCTTTTCAACCAGCCTTCCTTTGCCTTGTCCTTTTTCTATAAATTTAGTTACACAATAGATAGTTAAATGTATGACTCAAGTTCTTAATTGAGTGTTATGCAATTATTTTTATGGTCACCGAACAATGCATAGGTTTTTAACACATTTGAATATAATGTACATAATAAACTTGTTTTTATTGTTTTCAGAGTTAGTATTTATGGCAGAATGGTGGTCAGGGTCTAAGCTGTCAATTTACATAAACAAAGCGGAATATGAGAAGTACTATGGCAAAGAACATGGATACCTCATTATGAACCACAGCTATGAAATAGACTGGCTTATGGGCTGGCAGTTCTGCGATGGGATTGGTGTCTTGGGGGTATGAGTCTGCTTCCCTACTAATATTATATAGAAAGACAGAATTGTCAAGAAACCCTTTGTAGTTTAAAGGGTGTGTTATGGATTATGATGATGATGATGATACTGTGCATAGCTTTTCTGTTAATCTGAAAATCATTTGATATAAAAAAAACTTCCTGTGACCTAGGTACCTAGTTACTATTAATTATCAAAACTATTATTAATACTAGGGCTAAAACACTTTGTTGCTTAGAAGAAGATCAAAAATGATGTCTCCTAAGCAACATGCATGAAATGACAGCATAATGGAAGATGCTGTAATTTTGAATCTCAATTTTTGCCTCGTTTTTGACTCATCATAATATACTCATAAGAATACTGGTCAATTTAATTTATATTCATATTTGTTTTCAGAATTGTAAAGCATATGCAAAAAAAGTGATTCAGTACCTACCACCCATAGGATGGATGTGGAAATTCGGAGAGTTTGTGTTCCTAGAGAGATCATTTGAAAAGGACAGAGAGACTATCAAGACACAGATTTCAGAGCTTTGTGATTATCCGGATCCGGTCTGGGTGAGTCAGTGACACCATATCGTCGGTTCAGGATGGTACTAGAACATTTCAAAATGAGCTGTTATGTGATAAATGCATTTTAAAATTTTAAAATTTTTGGAATTTGTTTTTCAACACTTACTTTAATATTTATACTATTTTACTTTAACTGTATGTAATCTCGACAAGTTATTGATTAACATATTTTGATTACGACTGAGCTGTTATGTATACTTTTGACGTAAAATGGGAATTTTTGAAATGAGCCACTACGGAACGGAAAAAAATAAGTGAATTCAATTAAAAGTAAGATCGTATTGGAACATTTCTAAATGATTCATCAATTTTCTGTGAACATTTAAGTCGACATTTTTCGCCACATGGTGGTTTTACTTCTTTAGCCGGTACTGTTTTTCCTGTAACTGTTTTATATGCCTTTCATGTGTTCTTTAAACTTTTCTTCCTATTTTTTTCCAGTTTTCAGGATCCATTTTTCTTTTTCTTGACTTTCTGCCAGTAATAGACAATCCTTCGCCTTCATTTTCTGAAACTATGTTTGCTAAGTTCCTGTCATTTTCTACTTCTAAAACTGGTTGTAATTCGTAACCATTATTGTGGCTCTCTATGTCCAAAGAAGCTGCAGAAGTAGTTGCCAAATTGAGACTCTCTTGTGGTTCAATCTGTTGTTGTTGCTCTTGAGTATTACTTCCTGCAAAACAATATGCAGTAGCATTAATACCTGCAAGCATTAGTGGCGGCTAATGCTTGCAGGTATTAATTAATAAGGTAGATTTTTTGCAAAATATTGTTAAAAATACTTTCTTACTAACTTAATGCTATAAAGCAGACAAACATTAATTGCGAAAAACCATAACCAAAATTACCTAGCTCAGATAGGTCAGCGACAGGAGATGATGCAACAGGCTCTCTTTCAGATATAATTTCAAACATTGGCACATTTGAGGCACCTTCATCTGCGCTCTCTTGTGGTACAATCTGTAACAGTTGCTCTGCAAACTTACCACCTCCAAAACAATACATAATAGCGTTAAATCCCCCAACCATTAGCTGCCACACATTGCAAAAAACCACAAGCTGAAGTAGCAACCTGGCTCAGATGGTTTCTGATGTACAGTAGCAGAAATTGAGGTAACAAGCTCTCCCTCAGCTATTTCAAGCATCTGCTTCCGCACATTCGAGAAGGAACCTTCATCTGCGCTCTCTTTTGGTACAATCTATCGCGGTTGGTCTTTAGAACCACATCTGGAAAACCATAGGTACCACGTAAACATCTATCTTTAAATACATAATTTAGATTCATCTCATTCATAAAGTAGGTACTACCTACCAATCAAAATTTGCCTAACCACGAGACTCTAATCCAAGACCAGTCTTGGATTTTTTTCAACTCCGAGTCGAAAGACTGTTCTTTCTCAGCTAAGATCAGAGATTAATAATAGTACTACAGGTAGGTAGAGGTACAAATGAATTAGAAACCTACCCATAGGTAAGTAAATACGTTACGTACCCGTTTGAGTTGTTTAAATTTCAAGTTGTAGGTATAGTAGTTAAAGTAGGAAACACTTACCTCTACTCTGACTATTTTATTCACTTTCTGGTTCTTCACAAACCAGATTCACTATTTTATTTGCCCTGGAAAGCCTGTTCATTTTGTCGTATTAAAAAAAAAGTATCGCGCGCTACTGGAATAAGTGCGAACAAAACAATATTCAACTTGCTAATTTCGGGAGTCATATCGGAACATTTCGAAATAGCCTCATAATGAATGAGAAACGATCAAACGTTTTTCTTAGTGCCATAGTGGTTTTTAAGACTTATTGAAGTGTTAGAGCCGTTTTCGACTTATTCCATTATTGATCTGGATAGAAAAATATTTTTTTTGGCCAACCGCATTCTTAACTCAAAACATCAAATTTTGGAGATGTTCCAGTACCATCCTGAACCGACGATATCTTTGTTTTAGTAGACTGCCTGATAACGGACATTACTGAGATTACTATGATTCATGAACTATTGTGGAATGGAGATATATATATGAAACTGGTATCAATTTTACGGCCACTAATGAGCTGAATTTAATTAGTTTTGTGGTCTTATCACAGGATGCATGCTTTTTAATTAACCGGCATATCAAGATAATTAATTTGTTAATAACACTGGTTAAGTCATGCAACAAGTTTTTGGATAAATTATAATAAAGCAATCAAAAGAAACCATATCAAGTTTTCACTAACACATACAAGTATTTGAAAGTTTTTAGTTTATAACAAAGGAAAAATAATATCTTTTATCTAGTATATTATATAAATTTCTTGACACAAGTGATTATGATTAATTATAACCTACTTGCGGTCCGCCCCAGCTTCGCACAGTTATGTTCTATAGCCTCACTCAGTCATTGATAATGTAGCTTTCTAAAAGCAAAAGAATTATTGAAATTGTTCCACTAGTTTTTAAGTTTAATCGTTCCATACAAAAATACAAATCTTTCCTCTTTATAATATTAGTGTAAAAATGAAATCCTACAAGAACCTACGTATTAAAATCCCGGTATTATGCTCGAAATTACGGTCTTTATATAAATAAATCAATTGTATAATAAATCAAACTAAACAAAAGGTGACATCTGAAGGTGAATTACGCAATGTGGACACAACATGTTTGTACTTAATAGTTAAGAGCCCATACAACCTCAAATTATTGTGAGAAGGACAGACATAGGATTTCGCGTTCATAGGAGAGGGACAGAGCAAAGCAACGTACGCCCAAAAATCAAGTTTTAGCTTATTATCTTTTAGGACTCTTTTAGGTTTATATTTTAGGACTTTATTTGAAAAAACATGACATACATATAAAATGTTCTATTATATTTATTTCTATTACTATGTTCATTCTCAAGATCTGGTATTTATTAAGAAATTAAGGATTTAGTAAAAATTTAAAGGTAACTGCGATTTTTTTCTATCGAGAAAATTTTATGGAATCGTGTTTTCGAAACATATGATCGATCGATAGAATAAGTCCTGAACTGTACCCATGTATAAATTTAAAAGTTAAATCTTTAGTCTTTTGGAAGATATTTAGGTCTGACGGAGTTGATTTGAGGTAGTATAGGCCCTTAAAGTATACATACATCGAAGCACTAATGTATTGACCAGGAATCGAACCTCCACCATAAGTTACAAACAGGGAAGGGATTCATTATTACATGAAAGCGGGTTAACTACGAAACTTGTTTATGTTGGACTAGCAGCGGTTCGCCCCGTCTTCGCACGGGTATATTCTATAGCCTATGTTTATCAGGGATAATGTAGGATTCTAATGGTGAAAGAATTTTTCACATCTGTCCAGTAGTTTCGGAGCCTATAAAATTCAAACAAATCTTTCCACTTTATAATATTAGTATAGAAGAACATCAATGTTTCATACCTTAACGAAGTGCCTACTCACCGGTTAAAGGTTACATTCCTAATGAAGCAGTGAAACTACGATGGCTTTTAGCAAAACAGGGAAGGGATATTTCTTATTTCTTGACGCCCTAACATCCACGCATGCAGTGGATGGCTCGCTCATTCTATTTTCGCCGTTCATTGGGTGTATAGGTGCATTCGTAATTCTCGTTGAAAAACAACCAACGCTACCTCGGCACTGGGGCAGAATTCCATTAAGTAAATCGCTCACTCACCATAACCACGATACCGTCTCAGAATTTCTCATTTAGCCATTTTATCTTCCATGGAAGAAACTACAGATGCAGGGACGTATGTGAAAACAGTCAAGGTTGAACCAATCTATCAATCTGTCAGTGCAAATAGCACCGCACGCACAATCTAGAATTTCTTTCATCTATGGACGAATCTGCGAAGAGTACCTACCATTGTTTTAGTAAAACGAGTGGCTAGCAAAATTCGGCCCCTGATCGAACACGGCTGAGCATTTTCGAAGTTGTAGGTTATAGAACTGTAATATTCATAACAGTACATAATGTGCAAACGAAGCGACTGCCGGACAGTATATTAGTATAATTTAACACCTTGTATGCCGTACCTGTATAGTATCTATTGTGTTTGAGAGAGCATATTCACAAACTGAACGCGGTCAATGAACAAGTTCTGCTGTGCATGCGAGTAACATCATCATAAAGTAAATAACGGTAGCAGAGGCATAACGAACCTTCGAGACTCTAACCTTTTTATGTAACCCAGCTTGACCTCCTTCGCAATTGAAATCTTGTTGATCTTATCTCGAAAGGAATGAATGCTTTGTATACAATATTAGTATATAATATTTCGTAGGGAGACGGGCTACGTACGACGGGACTGATCGGTTATTTATAAATTTCTTCTTCATTTCAAGGGCAATTTCTCTTTCAAACCCTATAATAACTTAGCTAGTAAGATTTTATACCCGGAAAAGAACGTGCGAGGTTTCGAACGTTCTTTGCCGGGATAAAAATAAGCCTATGTCCTATGTCTGTCTCTGGATTCCGTCCACCACGTTTAGGCGGGAAAACTTAACTGACGGCTTGCTTTTATAATATTGGTATGGATATAAAAATAAACTACAGTTAAATTTTATACTATACCATAAACTCTATAAATAAACTATAATTTATTTTTATAACCTTTGTTTATGCTCTAGTAAAATACGACAATCCCTTATTTACATGCTATTCAAACAAAGTAATTAAACTAAACTGAGATTTAAATCAAATCAAAAATTCTTTATTTCTATAAATACAAAAATGTACACTTTTCTTTTAAGAAATTGACCTTATCTATAAGGTCAATTTCTTAAAAGAAAACATTGACACGGAAATAAAGTGATATTTTTGATTTCGGTCGCTTCGGTATGTAGAAGAAACCTTTAGCCTGTTAGTTGTTATTTTTTGAGTTTGAGCAAAACCCGTCCCAAGCTTTTGTATCTTCTAATAATCTAATATTTTAAAAACCTTTTTGCACAGAAAGGTTTTGACAATTTGTTTGAATTTATTTACTGAAAGATTTTGCAACTCACTAGGAGTTTTGTTGTAGAAGCGTATACATTGCCCTTTAATTTTGTGAAGCTTGGTAGTGGGCACAGCAAGTTTATGTTTATTTCTAGTATTAATATTATATACATCGCTATTTTAGGGAAGCTTTTATATTTTTATGAGTGTACAACAAGTTTTTATAAATAAATTGAAGTCTAAACTTGATAAACCAGATCAGTAATAAAGTATTCGTATACTACGATCATTAATTTAATTCACTGTATGACACGCGAGGAAGCTGCAAATGAGAGGCATCCTTGCACATGGCGTGACGCATGACGTTTCGATCGTGCCGGCGCGCGGCGGCGGCTTGTGGTAGAGACTGGTTCTGCTTTATTTCCTTGTTACTGGCATGGCATCCCAGAGACATTCACTGTATCACTGTATCTGGTTCTATTTTACACGCACTTCCTTCTTGATCGATCACCCACGTCAATGGTTGCTTTTATTAAAGCTAGATAGGTGTATGCTTAATATACAGCTATACCTACTTTGCACATAGGTATTTTGCATACAACCATCGTCAGCGTGCGACGATCTCTGTGACGCAATGGCCGAAGGTCCACCCGAGTCGTAAGAGGTTGGGTTCAATTCTCGCTGCGGAATAATTTACCTCGCCGTTCTTATCAAAGTAGATTCACGTAGATTCGTCTAAGAAATTTTCTAAGGACCTGTTTAGACTAGATCTACGCGGTAGCCGCTACCCAGAGCGGCAGGGGTAAATTTCGCTCGCGCCCGCTACCTACCTGGGTATAGGGGTCACTCCTGCCTGGATACCGATCGTGTATAAAGAATATTTATGTATTTGAATAGAGGCACCCTAAAGGTTTTAAAGACAACCTTTAGCCCTTTGCCATAAGGGACAATAATTACCTATTAATGAATGACACATTAAGTTATAGATTAGGATCGTTGTTGAACAAAGAGAAAAACCGGCCAAGTGCGAGTCTAACTCGCGCACGAAGGGTTCCGTACCATTATCTATAAAAACGCCTTAAATATTTGTTTTATTTTAATTTAATTATTTATTTTTAAAGTGAATATAATATAACTAAAAAATTCTGTGAATATTTCAAGCGTCTACTTGTGGCCGTTATCAATATCGAGCTAAAACGAGTAAAAAATCACGTTTGTTGTACGGGAGCCCCCTTTAATATTTATTTTATACTTTTTTTTAAAGTATTTGTTGTTATAGCGGCAACAGAAATATATCATCTGTGAAAATTTTAACTGTTTATCACGACTATGATGCGATACAGCCTGGTGACAGACGGACAGACAGACGGACGGACAGCGGAGTCTTAGTAATAGGGTCCCGTTTTATCCTTTGAGTACGGAACCCTAAAAATGATGCTTCATGCTTTGTAAAATGCACACAGCACGTATGCTTACGTGTGCCGAACAGTGCCTTAAACAAAATTAAGTTAGTCATCATCATCAACCTTATCATTAGTAATTATAACGCAACCTTCAGTGTGTCTAGCGCGAGTTTTTATCGCAATACTAGATAGCGACAGCAGCGGTACAATTTATATGCAATCACAAAATTTACTGTTAAACATCGACAGCAGTACTAGCCGTTAAGGTGGTTCGTCTAGGGTAGGCGCAGGATATTTTTTTGTGGTTTTTAATTTTTTCTGCGTTTCAAAAGCAATAAAAGTAAAAGTAGCGATATAGTAATTTGTCGCAAATCGTAAACCATTGTTTATGAACGTGTAATAAAATCAACTTTGATTCATTTGTATTTAATTTTTTTTTACACAAATTTTCGTATTTAGGTACTAGTATTTATCCAAATGCCAATGAATCGAATCGAATCTTGCGACAAACAACCTTAAGTTTTAAGTTTCTGATGTGAGAAGATTTACATTGCGCTTCAAATATTTTAAGCGATATAATTTTTTTTCTTGGATATACAAAAATACTTTATTGCACACGAATAAAATTGTAAAGTAAAGTAAAGTAAAAAGGTTTTAGTTTTGTCACAATAACACAAATTAAAAAGAAAAGACAAACAAAGAAAAAGAAAAAAAAGTCACAAAAAGGGGGCATCGCTCAGCATATGCCCAGAAGCGATACATACATACATTACATATCGCTAATGAGCGCTGGTTTTATGCGACTCCCAATGTGCGCAAGCAGCGACTCCGATGTGACACGCGCTTACAAAAAACTTTTAAAAACTAAACTAAAAATATAAGCCTCAGATTAAATGTTGCATAACAAATGTGTAAAATGCTGTTATATCTTAAACATACTTAGTTACAATTTTGAGCTACTTTTAAAACGCTATCTAAAACTAAAACTGGCACAAAATGTGTGACCTTATCGTTTAAAAAAGCTATACACGAAAAAGCAATCTGCTGGAAATTATAAACGTATTGAGTTCTAAAGTAAATAGGGGTTGTTCCTCTGTTGAAAACGTCTCCTTGCAATTACTGAAAACCTGTTGGTGGTGTGGCCTATCGGTGAAGCTCTGCACGTTAAATACAAGAATATTGATGATACTACCACGACCACTAATGTTTTTACTTCTGAAAGCGAACAAAAAAAAACGTAAATACGCAAAAAATAAAACGTCAAGTGCGAGTTAAACTCGCGCATTAAGGGTTCCACTCGTAAGCAAAGAAATCGACCCAGGCGCTCAGTTAACTTAAATTAACTAAATTTTAATTTTATTTACTTGTGCTCTAAGACCTTGCTTCTTGCCAAATTTAATTGATGCTTGGTTAACGGGAAGTACTCTTTAGGTTTCTGGTCCATAGCGAGAATCAAACATTTTTTTGTGGATTAACAACAATTTACGGTTCTTAGAGTTTTTCCTTTATTTGAGCTACAAGACCTTCTTGCCAATTTTCATGATTCTGGGTCAACGGGAAGTACCCTATAGGTTTTGTGTATGCCTTGCAGAATTTTAAAAAATTGGGCATAATGGCTGTAACTTTTTATTACGTTGACTTCTAAGTTTCATTTATATTGCGGCTCCAAGAAGTTACGTAGGTACGTGGTGAATTTCAACTCGATACCTCCACGCGTTTGTCGACGGACATACGGACATCAAAGTGATCCTATACGGGTTTCTTTTTTCCTTTTGAGGTTTCAGTACCTCAAAAGGAAAAAAGACAATACCTCATCAATACGTGGGTTCAGAAGGGTAAAAGTACGCAGTCGTGACCTTAGATTTTTTGCATACGAAACATCTGTTTATTGTATATAATTTTTTATATATCCTTTGGTAAGACGGCATTTATGTTCCAAGCGATCTTTGTCCCGAGTTTTTGTCATTCGATGTCTCTCTTCACCTTGTAGGAAAGACACGAGACACCCACGTGGCGAGTACGCTCGTCACATGAATGAATACATAATTAGCTTATGCAATGACGCAGCCATAGTAATATGGGTCGATAACATTTTAAAGTCTAAATAAGATCTGATAACTGGTTGACCTTTTGGGACCACGTTAATTGCCACGTTCATTTGTAATACAAATATACTGATCATTACTACAATAATTTATTAATCGTAAGCTTGAAATCGTGAATAATGAGGAGAATTTACGTAAATAGTCTGGCGGCGCGGCGATTAGATAACTGCGCCATATAAGAAAGACAGCGCTATGGCCGTGTACGGCCGGCTATGGTATGTCCAGCTGTGGACTAATATAGGCTGATGATATAAGGACTACCTAATTCATTGTTGTATACAGTTGGCCTAGCACGGGCATTGTTGTTTAGGATATTTGAAATGCGGTATGCATTCAACTTTAATAATGTACGCAATGTTTGGCGATGCGATGTCATTTTTCTCTATTCTACCCTAGACCCTCGACAGGAGCTGACCCGGATGCTGGCCGGCCTAGCTTCGCTTCAGCCTCACGACGCATCGGTATTGGCGTGAACTTGGATAAAACCAAGGTTATGATCAATGGCCACATTGATCCGGGACCGGTCGTCGTACATGGCCACCTTCTCGAAATTGTTTCCGAGTAGGTACACTTACCTTAGACAGACTCAGCAGTTGGGTAAAAACAATTTCGAGAAGGAGGCCAAGAGGAGGATAGCTAGGTTGGGCCGCGTTTGGCAAACTACGTCAAGTCTTATGTCTGGCCATAAATTTCGAGAAGAACCGACAACCGCTGCGGTAAACGTGTTCTTGAGTGGAGACCGCGACTCCGCAAACGTACTGTAGGATGCCCTCCGACCAGGTGGGATGACGATTTTCGAAAGACTGCTGGCAGGTGCTGGATGCGGCAAGCTGAACACAGGGGGCTATGGCGCTCATTAGGGGAGGCCTATGTCCAGCAGTGGACTAATATAGGTTGATAATGATGATGATTACCCTTAACAACAATGCCCGTCATTAGTCATGACTCCTGTCACGACTATTCTCTAACTTTCAATAGTTTCAGATGTCTCCTAATATCAAACACATAAAAACATAGGCTGACGTCTTTTTCTCTATTCTTCTCTTCTATCTCACTGACTATTAGGTACTACACGATCCCAGCGTTTATTTTCTTTGACTGGATAAAATAAATAAAAAAATAATTCTGGACAATCCACTCAACATCATCTAGCTCCAAGCTAAGCAAAGCTTGTGTTATGGGTACTAGATGACTGATATATATAATACAACAATTTGCAGAGATTAATGTCCCAAAAAAAATCGATTTCGGCGGGGAAATTATTAAATTTTCGTGGAAAATTTGCCCAGTGCGTAGGTAACGCACTAAAAGCAAAACGCCAAATTTACAGAGATATTTATTATTAAACATCTGGCTCCAAAAATTTGTTCCAAGGTGGGATTCGAACCCGTAACCTTTACATTGCAGGCATGACTGGCCATTTAATTACACTACGGATAACGGCAGTTAACATTTCAGTCGAGTAAAGAGTTTGTTGTGAAACCAACGCGAATAAAGTAGCGTGCGTTTTGTAATAAGCGAATTAAACCAATTTAACCAAAATTAGGCCTTGATAGTTGCTCAATACGCAGGCTAGACTATCTAAACTGCCTTTACTATAATAATAACTCGCCTACGAATCTAGGCTAAAGTGTCTGGGATTGAATACTAGACTACTGTGGCCGATATGGCGTTCTAGAAATCGGACGGTACTTTGACTGAATGGTACTTAGCTTATCGTATCGTCTGACTGCAGAGCAAAGTCCTCAACTAACTCCTTTCATGTTCTCTGTCGGTAGAAACAGACTGAGCTCACGCCAGTTAACGTACGCGACGCATTTTATGATCTGGACGTTTGAATTTGTATGAAAAACACTTATCGTACGTCACGCATTGAGTTGTAATAATAATATTTTTTTCAGACCATAGAAAAGTTACAGCTAATTTAACTTGTGCTACAGTCCATAGTAATACATACCTTAAAACTAAAATACCATATAATATTAAAAACTTTTAATATTATATGGTAATTAGAATTAAGTTACATTTATTTACATTAATTAATGTTATTAGTACCTACTACGTATAGTGAAGCTATACCAAGGTTCCGAGGATCGAAGGTCTTTCTACGAAACTCATAGAAAGACGTTATACTTAAATTTGTAATTTTTTTTCTAGCTACTCCTAAACCCCGAAGGCACGCGGTTCACGAAAGAAAAGCATCTAGCATCGCTCAAATTCGCCAAAGAAAAGAACCTTCCTGAATTGAAACATCACCTCACGCCCAGAACTAAAGGATTCACCACCAGTTTGGAGCACTTTAGGGGGAAGATTCCGGCTATATACCATATACAGCTGGCCTTCGAACGGGACAGTAAGGTGATTACATTTTAATTTCTGTTCCCAAAGGGTGCCAACGAGATACTTGCAATATGGTATCGTAGCACAATATGACCCCTTCAGCTTGCCCGTGGATGTCGCGGCGTAAGAATCGACCCCTACAATTAACCCCGTGAATGTCGTAACAGCCGACTAACGACGGCGCATGCACACTGCAGATCCGTTTTTTAGGATCCTTAGCTACTTGGAACAATTGTTTACTGGATCCGGATTACTGTCGGTTGTGTAAACTCGCTTTTACAAATACTACGCCATCACGGAAAATAAACTGATAGTGTGAATGTGCCCTTACAGTAATAAATAATAAGCAAGCTAAGCAGAGCTTGTATTATGGGTACTAGATAACTGATAGACATAAATGATACAATACATAGATAGATATTTTTTTTATTATAAATATAAAACGACCAGAACACCCTGAACAAATGTCTGCAGATCGTACACACATTTGTCCCGAGGCGGGAATCGAACCCGCAACCTTCTGCGTCGCAGGCAGACCTTCGCCCACCGTGCCACATCGGTCGTCAGTGACAGTGGAAAGGCAGCAGCTACGTTGTATCTTTTTAACACCTACGCTGCTATGCCCGCCAAGCGTGGTGATTCTGGCACACTTCCCTTGTATGTCAGGCCGTCAGGTTCAGTAGGAGACACGTTAGTCAATTATTACTAAATCTATATTTGATTACTTATCGTCTACATAAAGATATCAGTTACTTCAATGTTATAATAATCTCAAATTAATACTAGTATAGTAATTTATGATGTCCCAATGAAGAAGTTTCTAGAAATCGATAAGCATAATTTTCCAGCTAAAATATCTTGCATTTAAAATGGCAATAAGTAGTTTTAATGCAATGCATGATTGTCGTCGCGTTATCAGAATCGATTAAATGAGTGCCTACAATCGTTCAATAACTTGCTAACTATTTATGCATTATGAGCCTATTCTACGACGCCATTTTGTGACAAGGATAGACATAGGATTTCGCGTTCCTAAGAGCGGGACTGGGCAGAGCTTATTATCAAGATCTTAACTTCTGTATTTATTGAGAAATTAAGGTAATAGTAAAAATTAGAAGTAACTGCGATTTTTGTCTTTCGAGTAAATTTTATAGAGTCGTGTTTAAAAACATTTATAAACGAAGGAGTAAGTCCTGAACTTTATCATTGTATCAATTTCAAAGTTAAATATTCAGAAGTTTGGAAGATATGGAGATCCCGCGAACTTGATTTGAGGTTGTATAAGGCCATACATAACCCTATCACTATATTCCATTATGCCAACAAGGACATTTATGAATTAAAACTTAACAATAACGGAAACAACAAGGAGGTTACCACTAAAAACTAAAATAAGATTAAAATTTAACAACGTACAATATATTTTTTAAATTTGATTAAGAAAACAAACCAGAGATCAATTAAATGTTGACTTAAATCACATTACGATACTAACAATGTCTACGTAAATCCGTACCAAAAGAATTATTTAAAAATTCGTCCGCTAGTTTAGTTTTTTTGAATCAAATCGGGTGTGGCAGCTTTAGTTATCTAAGTTGAATGAATAAATACATTATTAAAAAGAATAACTTGTGTACAATGTTCACTTCACAGATAGCACTCCATTCTAATATTTTTACTGTAAACATTGGAGCGGTGCTAAGTCCATAAATCTATTTACATTACTCCTAACACCGACGGAGTCATAGCTATTTTAATACAGTTTGTAAGCTACTTTGTACCTACTATTCTCGCTAAACGAGGAAATGTTATGGCATTGTACGATAGCTCTATTAAAAAGAAAATTGGTCTTGGGTCATACTGTGTTAGATTTCAGAATTGCCTAATTGTCAAGGCTCTATAGTTTCTACTATACCTAGTAATAATATAAGTATAGCGCTGCTTTATGTCTGCGGGTAAAATATGCGTTAACACAAAAACATTCAGTTTCTTCTAACCATCACATAACCCTACTGTCATTTTGTATTAGTTTGGATTAGTTGAGCTACCCTTAGATTGTGTGCAAACAGTCTGCAGATACCTCAACTGTTTCATGTGTATTTTGTACATTTTGTAAATACTAACGAGTACATAATAATGTACTCGACGTTATTTTCATTTGTAACTTACTTCAAAAGGAGTTCAGCTTTTAGATATTTTCATAATCTTCTTCAGCTTTTCTAGGTATAGATAATGATTCCGAGGTGAACTCGTGAATGTTATCCCTATGTGATTTATTTGTACTTTAAAATTAAAGTCATTTAAAACGGGATATTTATGATGATATCCCGTTTTAAGATAGTTTTAAAAGTTGTACTTTAAAAGTTTAGAAACAGTGTAAATGTTTCGGAATCTGAAGTCTGGTTTAAGTTTACGTAAAATAAGGTATTATTGCAGATTCCTCCAACACTAACGAGCCTGCTGTACGGTAGATCGGTGCACGCGCACATGTACATCGAGAGGATCCCGGTAGAAACGGTGCCGGTGGGCGAGGCCGCAGCCTCCAAGTGGTTGCACGAACTATTTGAAAAGAAGGTGAGTTTACGCACTTTATTTGCCGCTGTGATTCCGGCATTGTACCCGCTTATTCTCTAAGTTACAAATGGGATTTTATATTTCAATTTAAACTAATAATAATAATAATCAGTATAATGTAATTGCAAAGCCTGGACTTTGCTCCTTTTCAGCAATTAGATTATCAATTTGTATCAGACAGAACTAGGAGTATTGCGGCCAGTGATCTCCTGATAAGCTTTTAATTTGTTTTACACAAAACAACGACAACCTTATCGTTTCCGGGTCTGGGTGTTTTCACCTGGCGTTTATCTTTTAGATCTGTCATATTCCAGATAACCAAATCACACTAATATTAGTAAAGAGTTCTGCCCGCGGCTTCGCACGCGTTTAAGGTTATTGCTATCCCATGGAATATACAATAATATACATAACTGCTTTATGGGATAAAAAGTAGCCGATGTTTTATTCCAGGCTTAGACCTACGTTTATGCAAAATTTTAGCTCGATCCGTTTAGTAGTTTTGGCATGAAGAGGAAACAAACATCTAAACATTCGCTTTTATAATATTAGTGTGATGTGAAAATTTTATTTGGTTTTTCTCCGAGGCCAAAACTCGCTTCATGTTTTACGTAAGCCTGTGTGTTTTAATTATACAGTGTGTCCCTGGATAAAGTGCAACTCCAAAAGGGGCTGAAACTGGATTAAAAATTATCTATGAAATAAAAGTTTTTTTTTTTGTTAATGAACTTGATACTTAATAAAAGTAAAGAAAAAACTTATATTTTAGCAATATTATCACGCTTGGACGACAGAGGGACGTGACAAAGTGTAGTATAGGTATATAAATGGCGGCGTTCGGGACTCGGTCAAAGAAGAGCCCCTTCAACTCTGTTTTTATCCATTTATGCTTTGCTTTATCGTTGATAGATAACTGATATACAAAGAAAATATGAATTAAGCTAAAAACATGATTACAGGACAAGATGCAAGAATCATTCATAAACACGGGCAACTTCTTCTCGGAGTCCGGAGTCCCTCGAGTGGAGGCCTTCCGCATCGAGCGTCGGATCTACTCCCTGATCAACACGCTCGGCTGGGCGGTCGTGACCCTGACTCCGATGTTGTACTACTTGCTGGGCTTGCTGCTCAGCGGACGGCTTCTCTATTTCTCAATCGGGATCGCCATATTCGGGGCCTGTGAGTTAACTATACATTACATACATTATACAAGACTAGCTTCTGCTCGCGGCTTCGCACGCGCTTTTCCGTGATAAAAAGTAGAATTTGTCCTTCTCCGGGATACCATTTACCTCCCTGCCAAGTTTAATTAAGATGCATTCAGACGTTTAGGCGTGAAATGGGAACAGACAGACAGAGTTACTTTCGAATTTATAATATTAGAATGGATGTATCTGGAAGGGTGGATCAGGTAGGCAGGACAATAAACCTCAAGTCTGACGATTTAACCCTGTGTTGAGTTTTTTTTTTAAGTAAGTGCCGATTTTTTTCGTATTTTACGAGCATATTCGTGTTTTAATCAGTCACCTGAGTTACGAAAAGGATTATATAAATAAATAAATAATAATAAAAAAATAACGCTGGACAATTCACTCAGTATTATCTAGCCCCAAGTTAAGCAGAGCTTGTGTTATGGGTACTAGATAAACGTTTGTCTTGAGGCGGAAATCGAACCCGCAACCTCCTGCGTCGCAGGCGGACTTTCGCCCACAGCGCCACAGAGGTCGTCAATACGCAACAATTATTATGAATCATTGATATAAATTATAATCTACCTCCTCAAAATAGAACATGATTATTTATTGTATTGTTCATGGTTCTAATATAGTAGCTTTGTAACCCACGGTGAATAAGTTTATATTTCAATTATTTGAACATGTCACGGGAACATTGGAATATTCCGGGATCAAAAGTATTCTATAATCATATAGTAAGACTATACGATATTCATGAGATCATCCAGAGTAATAGCTATCCTAGTACCAAATTTCATCTAAATCCTTTTAACTGTTTGAGAGTGAAGGAGTACTCAACACACATACAAGCTTTCGCCTTTATAATAGGAGTTTGTTTTGTACATAGACATAGACATTTATTTAGACATTTATTTTAGACATTTATTTTGTACGGTTATTGCCATGGTAACATCGATTATGTAAGCATGAAAAACTAATTTTTGAATACAAAATGCAATAAATAATCAAAATTCTCACCATTCAAGTTAAAATATGTTTGCTATTTGAGACAGCTCATTATACAGCAAGGTAACATTATTAACGTAAAGTATGTGCGCGGAAATTGTGTCTTGAACAACCTTTTCAGAAAGTCAAGGAATGTGACATAATTGATTATTTCTTGTTTTTATAGAAAATAAATACATAAATATGATAACGATTTTTATGAAATTTTCTCATTCTAATTCAGTTCCCCCAGAACTGGGATCTGCACTGATATCTCATAGGAGTGTATTGTGCATTATCCCCCTAATCAGGCCATAACCAGCCCAGCTCCTTGAAGAACAGAGCAGGACTTTTGGAGACTTTCAGCTTCATTTCAGCTTTTCTGTGGGTGATGACAGGTTTGATGCCTCTATGAGACTTTACAATCCCGTTTTCCGTCTGGCTTCCTCTGTGGCCGTCCAGTGTACCCCAACATGTTCCATAGTCTCTTCTTCCTGGAGGCAGCCACGACACAGGCTCAGTGGCATGTGATGAGATGATGCCCACCATTGTTCTTAGATCCTCACGGCTCATTTTGAGCATCGTGTTTGTTGTAATCCTATCTTTGAATGGTTATATTGTTTTTGTGTGTTTGCAGTCTGTTCGATGCTCCCATAGATTTGGGTGTCCTTTTTTCCGAGTTAAGTTTTAGTCTACTTTGGTTTGAGAAACTGATGTCCTGTTTTGTTGAGATCAGTCTCACTCTTTCCTTTGCTAGTCTGTCTGAATTTATGTTACCTGGACAGGACTCTCTGTCCACTCTATGCTGACTTTACGTGTTCAGAAAGTTTTTGTAGAGCGTTGTGACATCCCACAATTGATTTTTATCATATTTCTGTCCATTTGAGTGCGTTTGTTGTTTTGTGTTGTTTAGTGCATCTGGTAGGTTAGGTCTTTGATTGTTTTTGAGCAAGCTTTCATAATACGCCTCTTAGGCCAGTTTTCCTGTTTGTGGCCTCATGTTGGACATGAACAGGGATCAACCACACCACCCTCTAGCGTCGGACGGAGCATTGTTTAGGATATCAACATCATTAGGTATATCAGCCTTCGCTCACCTACCGCTGGGCGCATTCGGTATTAAGTAATTATGATAATCAACAGGTAAAGGAAACAATGAAAATGTCCTTACGTTGATTAACAAACAATCGATTGTAGTCAATTTAATAATTCAGGTTTATTTCCAGGGAATAAATTTATGTAATTTCAATAATTTTTCACTACGTAGTGTAACATACTTGTGCTTGCGGTTTCGTTTGTGAGCTACTTGGATAATACCAAGCCTATTTATGTAGTTAGCTACTTCTCATCATCACATCACCAGCCTTCGCCAGTCCACTGCTGGTCCTCCCCTGATAAGCGCCTCATTGGCTCTTAGGTATGCGATAATCCCCACGCTGGTCATGCTGATTGGGGATTGCAGTTCAGTGGTGGATCTGTTCTACGCCGTTGCCCGCCCACCGGTGGAATTCTCTTAGTCACCTCATATGACACCCTCCGGAGGAAATAGGGCGGTGCACATTCTAATATCTATAAGACCACACGGCTACTTACACTGACGCATTTCTGGGTATAGATAGGGCTGCTGAAGATTCTGACAGTAATATCCCGCGCATAACGTGTCCAATTTAATTACACTATAATATTAATATAAAAATGTCTCGTTTTGTTTCCAGTTTTCATTCTCCTGCAAAAGTCCCTCGGCATGACGAAGATTAGCCAAGGTTCCTCGTACGGCACCGAAGCCAAGTAGCTACTGCCACAGTATTGTACATACCTGCCGTATACGGTAAAACACCCAATTACTGGCCCTTTGAGGGACAAACACATGGATTTTTGTGTAACCGTTGACTTTATGCTAAGCACTCTAGAAATTATATAATAATGTTATCATGATGCCAAAAAGATTGGCGTATTTGGAGAAATGAAAATATTTTTATAATTTTCTGTAAAACGGATTTGAACAAAATTTAATATTATATTAACGTCGGTTCTTTTCAAAGACCATTAGAACAGGTAAAACTATTGCATATTGTTTTATTACCAACACATTGGTACAAAAATTGCGTTCACAACAAATGCCCAATGCCAATATTTGGCAAAGTGCCAGCAGTTGGGTGTTTTGCCCAACTATATTTTTGAATAAAATTACAACATGTAATTAGATTTTGTATGAAATGATTTGTTGTATGTAACTTTATGAATGTACTGTATTGTTAGTACAAGTATTAGATGTCAGACGAAATTGGTAGTAGTTGATTATTATGTGTAAAGTGAGGGTTGTTGTGTGGACTGTGCAGTGTTATCCTATTGTGATTCTAATGAAAGACACAAAGTGAACTAAACAGATCGTGTCGTATTTATGTATACTTTTAAACAAATGGACTATTTATGTAACTATCTTTTTGAAAATTTGATAGTAACACCTTACTAATTTTATATTTGTTGAATGTTGTTTTGTTACTTGTAAAAATTACGTAAACTGAGTATTTGTGTGTTTATCTTTATGGTTTTATGGCTTGAAATTATTTCGTGGATACTAAAAGCGCAATAAATGTATAAAGATAATAGTAATCATATTTAAATAGAGATTATTGTTGGTATGAGATGATCGATGGACAGATAAAAAGTAAAGTTGTTTATACTTACCCTTGGAAACCGCGATTATTTATGTCTATTTTGTACTGTGAGCGAATTGCCAAAGTCCAATGGCTCGTAAATTATCTTGTCTCTGTTATCTGGGTGCAAAGTGCGAATTTTTAACCCAAAATTTGCCGCAAAACTGGGGGTGTGATAAGTTTGAAATGTGTGCCTGAGTGTCGTGGATGAACCTTTTTTTAATATTTTTTAATTTTTTAAAAGTGACTAACGTTTGCCTATATAAAAATATGTGCAGCATTCTAATGTTGTGGTTCAAAGTAAAATGTTCGGTGTTTTGGATTTTTTGCAAAGTAGCGTTTATTTTTTTGTTTATGATTTGAATACATACATAGTCGCATACTTCTATCCACAAATTAAATAAAACTTAAAGAAAAGGTTGATAATTGAGTTAAGCAAACGAAAAAGATTTCGGCGGCAAAATCCTTTACATGATTTGCAACGGCTTTGCCTCTGGCAAGGATTCATAAGATATTTATTATTCAGACATTTTTTACTGCAATATGTTTTTACTTTGCTAATAACTACTTTTCAAGAGGCTGACTAGTTTTATATTTTGATTACCATTTGAATGCTAGCACTGCACACCTCTTTGCATACAGGCCTCTGAATTCGGAATCGCTATGTAGATAGTTAAATTATTACAACGGTGTGTATACGTTTTTTTTTATGTTTTGTCAAATTAATTGTTATAAACTGTAAATAATAATAACTGTTATGTTAAAAAAGTACTTCATGAGCGAGTGCACAAAATTGAAATATAGCACAAATGATGACTATTACATGTAAGTTATTTTGATATCATAGACTTTGTTCCAAGTTACTGTTTCTAAATTGTGATTAATTACTTTTATATCAATATTTCTTGTTACTGTATTATATTAAAAGTTTTGTAAGTCCTCCCGCAATTCCAATATATTTTAAGTACCGAGTGTACTATTTGATTTTAGAAATATTTGTACTCGAACTTATAACGAAAATAGTGGTGTCGATTCTCTTGGCACAGCACAAACTAGTCAAAATGTAAAATTTGTATCAAATATAGTTTTGCTATCCTTTTCTAAATGATGGTGAGAGACAGAGAGAACATAGACTAAATGGTAAAATAGCCGTTACGTATTCTGCTGAATACGAAATGTAAATGAATGTGTTTCCCACTCAAATTACTCGGAGAGCACAAGTTCGCTGGGTGCTGGAACTTCATACAAAATATACCAGTATTCCTTTTACGTTCAAGTACCTCGAGAAGTTGTAATAAAAATCACCCAGATTGTCCATTTTGTCACTAAGATTTTAAGGCCTTACTAATTGCTCTTTATTAACATTAACAACAGATGGATGTATTGTTGCAGCTACTTGCTTACTATTTTTATCGACACTTAACATACCTACTGCAAGTATTTTTTTTAATCATTTCTTCATTTATGAACCGTACATAGTAAATTCCCAATTATGTCATGTACCCTTAACTTAAAAACGGTACTTAGTATTTAAGGAACCTTACTCTTTTCTTAGCGTAGCAAAGCACTAGCGGCTGGCCGCAGCTGCGGTTCAAATTTCGTGGGGGTTAAGCGCTAACAATCACAATCGGTTGATTAACCACTGGTAAAGCGTTAGCCGCCCCTGCGGTTAACCGCTATTGCGTAGGAGCGCTTACCCATGCCATATTCCAACTGGTTTCTTATACTATTGCATAGTTTAGCTGTATTTTTTATTTTGATGCAGCACAGCTTAGCATTTTTTTTAAATTAAGTAACGTTTCTAAGTAAGCTGGTTCGTTATTATTAGTCAAAACAGCAGAAATTAAGATATATTTAAGATAAAAAATTTAGCCCCAATAAAATTTGCGGTTCTCTATCTTCTGTTTTAGAGCCTTATTCATAATAATACATTTGAAGGCCTTGTCTCTTTTCATATGTGAAATTTCGCGAGAAGGAACAAACCAAGGCATTAATTACTGCTTTATCTTGTTTAGTAAAGTATTTGACAAATTTCGCGAGAAGGAACAAATCAAGGCATTTCGGCCTTATCTTCTTAAACTCGATTAAAGCTCATGGCCTTACGGCCTTAACCCTTTACGTGGTAAAGGCAAAATACTTGCCACTATAATGAACAATTGAGTTACTGAATTATGAATAATGTTTTTTTGTAATATAACTGTTTTATTCTTGTTACATGAGACTAGGTAATTTTCTAAGAACTTTCTCAGACTGCGTTTTTAAGAATGTTATAGATAAACCGAGACGCTATTTTCTTAGAACCGTTGTAAATGAACCGACATTTATTTAATAAAACTTTACTGACAAATCTGAAATGTATTTTTTCTACATGTTCTACTTTCAGACACAAGACCTTGCAACGTACAGCCAGCACCAATACTGACCGGTACCTTGTTCTACTCTCAGACGTATTAAGGCGAATAGTAAGGCAAATGACATTGGACGTTTCCGCGCGCCTTTATGCAGCAAAGAGTGTTTGTTTTAGATTCAGCATGCCGTGTAATGCCTGATCAACCAAATAATACGATCCTCTGCGGTTGGGTGACGTGTAGGTAACTGGTCAGGTTTGTATCACATTCTGTAGGCGCAAATTACGTTTTTACGTTTTGATGTCGTTATTTTGACTGCTTTTCGAAGCTAATGGACCTCCAAAAGGTAGGTATGGTCTATGCTGAATTTGGTACTATCTACTACTAATCGAATTTGAGACGCCGATAAAAAAGTGGGTTCGAAGCAGCTACACACATACATACACACTACCTATATCAATTATTATAATATATATATAACAACTATAATTAACGGCAAGCATTTGGGACCTCCAAGGGGCCTTACAGGATGTGTTACAGGATATATAAGTTTCAGAGCTCCACAATCCAATATTTTCGTCAGAGAACGGGTTCGAAAACACCAAATTTTCTTATTTTTGCCTTTATGTACGGCCCGTACAGCCAGCACCACCAATACTGATCGGTACAATAATAAGCATTTAAATATGAGCTAAAACTTTTTCTTAAATAGATACATTTTACAGCGACATATAAATATATGTCCCCGGTGAAGACGGCATTACTTCAGTTCAGAGCTTCTGAAGGCAGGAGGAGCCCATGTTTTGCAGGAGCTTCAGAGCCTGTTTAACACCGTTCTTCACAGTGGGAGAACTCCAAAGGCGTGGAGCGGGAGTTTGGTGGTGCTCTTTTTTAAGAAGGGAGATAATACCCTTCTTAAAAACTACAGACCCATCACACTCTTGAGCCACGTCTATAAGCTTTTCTCACGAGTGGTCACGAATCGTCTCGCCAGAAGACTCGACGAGTTCCAGCCACCGGAACAGACCGGGTTTCGCGGAGGATATGGCACCTTGCAGACCACATACACACAGTGAGGCAGATTATACAGAAGTCCGGAGTATAATCAGCCCCTGTGTCTGGTCTTTGTGGACTATGAAAAGGCCTTTGACTCTGTCGAAACCTGGGCTGTTCTAGAATCCTTACAGCGTTGCCAAGTAGACTATCGTTATATCGAGGTGCTGAGATGTCTTTATAATGCCGCGACCATGAGTGTCCAAGTACAGGGCCAGCAGTCCAAACCCATCCAACTGCGCCGAGGTGTGAGTCAGGGGGATGTTATATCCCGAAACTGTTCACAAGCGCGTTGGAAGATGTGTTTAAGACGCTGGACTGGAAAGGTAAGGGCATTAACATAAACGGCGATTACATCTCACACCTGCGATTCACTGATGACATAGTCTCAATGGCGGAGTCGCTGGAGGAGCTTAACCGGATGCTGGACGGCCTAGCTTCAGCCTCACGACGCATCGGTCTTGGCATGAACTTGGATAAAACCAAGGTCATGATCAATGGCCATATTGACCTTGGGCAGATTCTGCAGTTGGGTAAAAACAATTTCGAGAAGGAGGCCAAGAGGAGGATCCAGCTAGGTTGAGCAGCTTTTGGAAAACTACGTCGAGTCTTCTCGTCATCCATATCGCAATGCTTGAAAACGAAAGTTTTCAATCAGTGCGTCCTACTCGTCATGACCTACGGAGCTGGGACGGACGTGGACACTCACGGTAGGGCTGGTCAGGTTTCGCAACGAATACATCCGACAAGGTTATCGACATAGCTCAAAGGATTAGCAAGCTGAAGTGGCAGTGGGCTGGCCATATCTCGAGAAGAACCGACAACCGCAGGGGTAAACGTGTTCTTGAGTGGAGACCGCGAATCGGCAAACGTAGTGTAGGACGCCCTCCGACCACGTGGACGATTTGCGAAAGACTGCTGGCAGATGCTGGTTGCATTAGGGGAGGCCTATGTCCAGCAGTGGACTGATGTAGGCTGATGATGATGATAAATATATGTCGCTGTAAAATGATAACGCTGCTGATTACGGTAAGCACAGTCATCCAAACCATAGGCTTAGAATGTAATGCTTGATCGTAGTGAAAAAATTCTATGTCTATGATCGAAACACACTAGCGCCGCCGTCACCTAATTCATCTTATTATTTCGTTGAACAAAGGTATTTTCAAAATTTTCATTGGGCAGTTTGTGATACCTACTAGGCTATTTTTAATGCCTCTGTCATTGTTTTATTTTGTATAGTTTATGAGATACGATGTTGCACTTTGTGGCCACCAAACTCTATTATTGCATCTCCTAAAGTTCAGGAGTTTAGGACCTAAACTATACAAAATAAAACTATGATAGAGGCATTAACAAAAGCTTGTAATAGGATCACTGAGGATCAGATTGCCCGATAAAAATTTTGAAATTACCTTTGTTCAATGAAATAATAAGATAAAATAGGATGCACACTTTTGTGCTGAACAGGCTGCTTTAGATAACACTAGATTTGTCGGAGATCTGGTCAGCGCCCAGCGATGCTGACCGAGACAGATCTGAGACAACCTTAATATCTATTTTGAGGGAAATAAAACAAAATATGGTATTTGCATTATCCACTGGATAATCATAAGTTTATATTCTCTGAACGTTCACATTAGGTACAGTGAATCTACATTATGAACATCATAGGCGTTACAATACGTTATCGTAAAACAAGTTGGCATGTACATAGGAGTAAGGCTAAGGAATATTTACAAGCACTATACAGCTGCTTTACAATTATTGCTTAGAGAGTTTCTTTACTAGACACCATAATAATAAACCTATCGAGTAAGTTCTAGGTCCTGGCTAGAAAACAAATAATCTGGAAAAAACGAGACAAGGATGAGCGTTTCAATTGCATTGATATACTGTTAACTATTTTCAGAAATGGGATAAAAACTAGGCTTGAAAAGTAGCTAAGCTGCAATAGATTATGACAAGGAAATTCATATTAAAAATAGTGAACAAAACGTAATGCACTCATTTGAATTTTTCTGTCATCGCCTCTACCAGATCTCCGGAATAGTTTTATAATAATAAATAAACTACCTACCAACTGATTGTGCTCTCAGGTCATTTAGAATTATTATCTATTAGCACATTTAGCACTTTGTTCAACAACCATAATATAACCAAATCTGCCGTGAAATTACTCTAAAACCACTCAACCTATAACTGCCATCATTTGAAAGCCATTTCAATGGTCTTCGCTATACCAAAGCAAGTAACGAAGGCCATTCAAAGGGCTTTCACATGTCAATAATAGAATTGGTGGTTTTAGCGTAATTCCACAGCAGCTATGGATAATTAACATTTGAAAGCCATTTAAATGGCATTCGCCATGTGATTACAAATTACGATTGCCATTCAAAAGGCTTCCGAATGTAACTATAGGATGGGTGGTTTCGCTATACCATTGAAATTCCACAGCTGTTCTGTTTGCAAGCAAGCCGAAGTAAAAATACTTTTGAATAAATATAAGAAGTCAAAACTCAGAAAACACTAATTAAAGCTACAAGAATACAAATGATAGTTAAAGGAATTTTGATACTGGTAGGAATTTTTAACTTATATTTTGAAGAGTCAGTTTGAGACTCAACTTGTTAGGATATTAATTTAATTCTTATGTTAGGTAGGTACATAGATTCGGAACTTATTCTCAACAATCACATAGCATCGCAGCCTGGTCAGACAACTCCATTTATTATCTAGTATGTGTATTTCTAAGGTGATGTTGGCTGATGATGATGATGTTGACAATATGTCTGGTTAAACACTTTTCTGCCAGTGTCAAGTAATGGAAAATAATTGTAAATATCTGAGTTATCAAAATATGTATATTGTTTGATATTTTTACCAGAGCCTAGTTCGTTATCTAGCAGGGAAGTTATTGAATGAGCATCAGCTATTAACTGGCGTATTGTATGAAAACTTCTGTCAATAATTAGCGAGTTAAAAAAATCTATAAACTGACTTCAAATTCCTGAATATTAATAATTGTACCCAAAAAGTTAGGTTTGGACTTACTCCTTTTAAACTCGGAAACGCTACTACGCAAAAAGTTACAAATTTTATGGACATAACACGAAAACTTCCGCGGCGCCACCGCCGCCGCCTCGCTGCAGCCAATATGTATAATTTTGCGTAAAGTTATATTTTGGATAAAAGTGAAAGCAGCGTCGCATCGCGCCTCTATTACGATTTTTTTTTTAATTTTTCTAGATAAATACTATTCCCTCGGGATTTAATATTTTATGGGATGATATAATTTTCTATACAATAGTGAAAGAATCAGCAAAATCTGTTAACTATTGGTGGAAATATATGGACATTTTTGAAGTCGGATAAAAACCGCCTAAGAATGTAACCATAACCTGTAACATAAAGAGGGACTCAAGTATTGTGGTACGAAGGTAGGTTCTTCTCCTGGTAATAAACAAACAATTTATTGTCAAGTGTGAGTAATGGATGTATGCGGAGGTGTGACCAAACCTTGATTACAATTCATTTATTGTTATTAGCTGCACATACACATAACTTTTTGTGGCAGTAAAAAAATATAATTGATGTAAATCTAATAATATTAACTTATTTACATAAATATCTAATTTTATTTTATACTATACTTACAAAGGCTGTTTTTTTTTTGGTTATTAATAAATTGCAATAGCAGGATGCAACAGTGACATAAATACTGAAGAAAAATATACTTTTTAAGTCGCTGCTTATGTATTTCTATTTATATATAATTTACATAAATTTTAACAATATCATTAATTATTTAGTAAAGATATATTTGAAGGCCATGGTGTGCGCGGTTTTGGCTTTATTTGTTTTAATGCTAGGCGCTCATTACACTTTAGAATAGATATAACATTTTAATGGTTCATGTAACTGAACTTCTAAGACCCAATCCAATTGTTAATAGATCTCTAACAATGAAGTTACCTACCCATGAATTTTCATAAATAATTTAGTAAGTAATCATTTGATTGTTTAGCTTTTTCTTAATGATACATTTCAATTCTAACAGAACTACGTGAGCTAAAACGAAATTTTATAAATTTTACAACAGTACATAAAGTCGAGTCTGTAAATACTCACGTGCTTTTAAAAATACTGGAGCTAGTTTTTTTATTATTCATATTATAACATTTTAATAAAAGCTTTCCTTACTTTAAAGCTGATATAATTCTCTAAGTAGTAACTTTTCATTTAGATCAGTTTCGAAGTATCTCGATATAAGTTATTTTTACTTTTCTATATTATAATAACAGATTGGAAAAAGTTTTGAGTCCCGGCTAATACCGTTTAAATTCAACTATTTCTTAAACCTATAAATAATACTTAACTCATTGTGTGATGTAATGTACTAGATCTATAATTTCGTCATATAATCAAAGCATGTTTCAACTGGCAATCACGCACACTTACAATACATGTTCGTGATTATAATGTTGCTTAACTAACATCATATTAAAATAGTCTCGGATTTTGGAAAAACGGAAAGAAAGTTCATCAACTCGATATGGAAACATCAAAAAAGTTGATCAAATACTTAACAAAAGTGGAAGTAATTTTATTTTATATTTCATTCAATAAAAAACCACCCCAAACACACAGCATTCGCAACTAAATAAATCCATTCATAAACGAGTATAGCTACATTTGTAAAGCTTATAATAATTAAAATCACATATTTGAATATCTTTGGATAAAACCAAAACTAAAATTAGCGTACAAAAATACAAAAAATATACAAGAATGTCGAACAATAGAGGAAAGCCATGGAATAGCCGCACCGCGTGACTAACGCGCGCCAGTAAATTCGGATCGCGACAGACTAGACCGACACATACAGTGCGGTGGTAAAATGCGATCATCTACTCTACTATAACAATCAGTCACTGAGTTGTTACTTTGCTACAATTCCGTGGAGATTAAGTCCAGATTGTTGTTGAGATTCTGTCACAGCAGATCTTGGACATGCGAGGTATCAAGATTTGTGATGAGAGTTTTGAGGAAGGTCATTTCCTTACGTGCATTTTCTAGAATGACCCGAGGGTCAGAGGAGGTGCATCGGAGGCAGTTGGGCGCAAACACCATCGCGAGGTTCGCCGAGTCCATCTTTGTAGCTAACACCACTTCTGGCGCCGTGAATTGTTGGAGGAAGCTTATTAAGTATGTCAGTACCTAGAATGAAAGAATAAGTTTATGATGCTTTAGTCATAGAGAAAAACTAATGTTAAGAAACATTATCTGGCGAAATGGGCACTCTACTACACTAGTTTGGGCTCGAGATAGCCAAGCAATATAATAACCTAGTAAAATACATGTCTACTGACTTTTCCAGAACTACCAGCTCCCATCTCGAATATAGACGTAGCCAGGCAAAGCACATCCGGGATGAGGGGGAGAGCACAGTACTAACCAGATTGTTGATAGGGAGAGTATAGTACTAACCAGCCTGTTGATAGGGAGAGTATAGTACTAACCAGCCTGTTGATAGGGAGAGTATAGTACTAACCAGCCTGTTGATAGGGAGAGTATAGTACTAACCAGCCTGTTGATAGGGAGAGTATACTACTAACCAGCCTGTTGATAGGGAGAGTATAGTACTAACCAGCCTGTTGATAGGGTGAGTATACTACTAACCAGCCTGTTGATAGGGAGAGTATAGTACTAACCAGCCTGTTGATAGGGAGAGTATACTACTAACCAGCCTGTTGATAGGTGGCAGGCGTTGCAGCGCGCGTGCGCAGGCCGCGAAGTCTCCGCCGGCCGCCACGCAGGCCGGGTACAGCGCGTCCGGGATCAGGGGAGAGTACAGCTCGCGGTACCACAGCTTTAGCAGGCTGGCTGGCGCGTGGGCGTCTGGACATACAATAACACGGTAAACATCTTCGTTACATGATATATCGAGATTACACGTGACGAAGTTTTCTTCGTTCTACTGGTTTGGCTAGGTATAGCAGCAAGGCAAACCAGTAGAACGAAACACACTGATACGTCAGCGCGGTCAGACCGACAGTAGTTTGCTATTGAGTTGATGCTGATTTTGATTTTTTTATATGAAGTAGTTAATACGAATGGGGTATATCAATTACTTAAAAGAGCAACGAAACTATTTTCAGCAGCAATTGATCTTTCATCGAGACACTATATTATGTATAAGCAGGAGGATTACAATTTTTTATTTCTTATTTACACAGCTTTTGACTAAGTTTAATTTTAGCCTTCTGGTCTTAGTTTGTTGAAATTAGTAGCTATGTGGCTTTACCATTGTGCTATTGAGCAATATTCAACACCAATTAATCGGATAGTATTTTTACTTCTGAGAGTCCCCCAGGGATTAATTTAAGTCTAATATTATAATTAATATCACCTGTTGAGATATTCTAATCAAACATTAAATTAAACATAAACTCACCAGTCAAAGTAGAGGCATCAGGCAGTTCCCAGTTATCTATCTTCGCCTTGAGTGCATTGACCTCGTCCACATCGGCCGAGACCCTGAATATTCCTTCGGTTTCTTTGCCATTCAACGCTAGTATTTGCTGTGAGAGCGCTACTTGCACCCACGGCAGTTGTCGGTTCGGAAACCGTTCTTTCTGTAGCGTCATCACCTCGGATAATGTGTTGCCGAACATTGATTGACGGAATATTTGTATCTGTTGAAAAAGGGCCATCATAAACGCGAAAGTCTGTTTTTATTTATTTATTTGGAAAACAAAAAGCTTAATTAACAGTGAGTGGTTGGTAATTATAGGTAACTTAAGCCTAGCAGTTTTATTTTATTTAGTTTTCTTAAAAAAGATATTGCTGAATCTAGGTCAATATTAGTGCGTCATCAACCACAGCGGAATCGGCTTAACCCGGTGAGGAAAAGTGATATATCTACAACATGTCGTACGTTTGTCGCATTAAGTCTATAGTTAATTAGGATAAATGTGGTTAACTGAGATGCCGTAGATAGAGCAAATTTATCGCTTTTTCATGTAACTTTATTATTTTTAAAAGTTATTTGTTTGATTCTGTGCCATAGTTTGATTCTACTCACCCTAGCTTGATCTATATCTTCTGTGGTAGGTTTCTTCGGCTGTCGTTTACCTCCAACGCCAATTCGTTCTAACCGCTTACACGCTACACCCGCGTAATGAGACACTTGGACATGGATAGGCCATCTGCCAACCTGGAGAAGGAATCGTTATTACAGGGTAAAATTACTGAGGTTAATAAGGAAGTTTGTACATAATCAAAATAATCCTAGGGAACTGTTGGTTTAACGCGACTCGGTAAACCTAATGTAGGACGCCCTGTAGCCAAGTGATGACAATTTGAGAAAAACTGGCAGATGGTGGCTGCCACTGAAGGGGGCACTACGGCGTTATTAGGGCAGTCGTATTTATGTCTACTGACCGGTCTAAGACAGCTTTCACATTAGGTCGCAAGCTGTGTGACAGCCGCGCGACTTGTATAGATTAGTGATCGCACGCAAGCGCCGCACTGATTACGACCTAATGTTAGGGCTGCCTAAGTGTCAGAAAAGGCTGGCACCTACTCAAACCGATGAATTAGCGACACAGAGTGTCTTGACCTCCTAAAAAGTAGTCGTTCTTTTACTCTGTCCTGTGTAGGCTTTTTTCTGCAAGACAGAAGAAGAGTGGAGCATATATTTATGACTAAGCATTTTTTATTTTGACCACCTTCTTGCAGTAGGAAAGTTAATGAGTGTTATCAGCGGTCTGTGGCCGTCTTGCCTGCCTACCTCGGGGAAGGCATCAGCGAAGGCCGGGTCGCGGTGCCGGTTCACGTAGTTGGTGAGTGCTGGCTGGAACGCCGGCGACGGAGGGACGAACGCCAGGCATACTGCGAGTAACTCCCAGCCGCGGAGTAGGGAATCTCGTAGAGGGTTCTCAGTGGTCTGTCTGCATAGTTGGACGTATAACTCGTCTTGTAGCCTGCGGGCAAATATTCAAGTTAAATTATTTTGTACGACGATATTCGATTTGCAGAATATTAAATGCTATGACAAATCCATGGTAACGCCTAATAAAGTTTGGAAAATGTTTATTCTTGGAATAAGTATTTCAGCGGGATACTTAGTTATTTTTACCAGTAGTTTTGACGTTTCTTTCAAATCATCAGTGTAAAAATCAAAATCGCAAAAATTTAGTGTAACAAATAAACTTCTTTCCCTCGCAAGATCAAATTTTAGCGAAAATATGCCACGGCAAGATTAGTGCGATGCGAGTCATGCCATCCCAGTGCGGCAAGCAAAGCGAGCCGCAAACCATCACGGCTCACTCTCTCTGCTACTGCTTCTGCATCACCGTTCACGTTAGTGTTAATGTTCATTTACGCGTTAATAAAGGCGTTAAGAAAGCACGTTGGGTACATTTACTGAACAACACCATCCACAGGTGATTCCTGCTGCAGTAACGCGTTAATCGCACATTCATGGGGTTGAATGAAGCAGCTGAGTTGCACTTTGTGTTAGAGCAATAAGCTGAATCAGGACCAGTTAGACCGACACACACACGCGCGCTTTTCTACTTGTTAAGAAGTAGCCCACTTCTTATTCTTCTTATCCGGTACGCTCTTGACAGAGCGGTCGTGATAGTTAAGTACAAGCAGTATTGGAAGGGGCAGATGTGATGCGCTTCACGACATGTCGCCACCGCTGCCTGCTAGAGGTCATCCTACTGCACTCGATTACTGAACTTCCAATAGCAGACTTGATTTGGTCTGTCCAGCGCGTGGGTGACCTTCCGCGCGGTCTTGTGCCTTCCACTTTCCCTTGGACGACAAGGCGTTCTATGGACTGATTGTCACGCCGGGGGCTACTTAGTACCAGTTAATTCATCCTTCTTTTCTTAGTTTATGTACTTTATTATCTTGTAGGTAGGTACGTAGTCCTAAGTTTATATTTATGTTTTAAAGTGAAATTTGTGTGTTGTGCTGTGTGTGTGTTAGACACATCTAATAAATATTTTTCTTCTTCAACAAGGAGTGCGATAAATTATTATATGGATTAATGCAATTTAGTAACTAAGAGTTTTTTATGAATAGGTACGGTATAGTATCTTTCTCATGAGGATATTTTTTTTCCTTTATCAATTCTTCGTATGTCAACAGGAAATGACTGGATGATAAGCCGCCATGCATCACTAACTGCCAAGCGATTCTTGTGTGATCGAAGTTTTGGATTCCATAAGGCTGATTCCATTTCGAGTAATTCTAAGAACTCCAATGCCTTTTCATTAAACCATTTGATTACCACCATAATGCAGTTCCCAAAAAAACGCATGGGCACATCCTTTCCCCGCGCATACGGCCCGCGCAATATGACGACGTTAATGTCGCCAACATAGCTTAGTGCGCCAAGCTACGCGCTAAAACCCTTTGATGTGTGGAAAAAACCGACACCTCAGCTATCGGTTAGCGTTTAATGGCATTAGTATTGCCGTTAAGGCGGTTCCCCGACCGAAACTAGCGTCGCCACCTATTTTAATATACTATTTCGTAGAACAAAGGTAAATTCAAAGTTTTCAATGGGCAGATTGTGATACCTATTATAAGTTTTTTTTAATGCCTTTGTAATATATTTACTATAGTTTCGGCAGAGATGCGAAAATGGAGTTTGGTGGCCACAAAGTGCAACTTCGTATCTCTGTCTAAACTATACAAAATAAAAATATTATAAAGACATTTAAAAAAACTTTCAATACGTATCCGAACCACCTACTGAACATTTTGAAATTAACTTTGTTCAATGAAATATTAAACTAAAATTGGTGGCGGCGGCGCTAGTTTCGCTTGGGGAACACAGCCTTAATAAATTAACACGTTTTAATTTTGGCCACATTTGCGTAACGCCCTATTTAGCGTGTTAATCAACGTGTTAAGACGCAGTAGCATTCCATATTCTAACACAGAGAAGCTCGTCTATTGTCCTAGCAAAAGAGATAATGGATGTTAGATAGGTGACTTACTTCTGGTTGGCAGCTGTGGCATGCAACATGTCCTGAGCGACGGAGTTGAGCGTCATCCCGGGGCGCGCCTTGCGGTCGCCCATGTAGATCTGGACCAATCGGAACAGGTCTATGGCGGCCTTCTTGTGGGCTTTGTCCCAGTCCGCGCCCACCATCGGCGCCGAGATGCCTGAGCCGGTCCATGAGAGCATGTCGCGGACTGACGCCTGGAAATTATACCAGGTAATTAAACAAGTTCCCAAAACTTCGATTTCGGCGGGACTCGATCCCGCGCCCCGCCCTCTGTACGGGTGGCTGTAACTAACTAAGCCACGAAATCAGTGCTCGTCGAGTCGAGATTTTCGACTCGACGAGCACTGATTTCGTGGCTGGTGCTTATAACGGACTCTAGCGCCGTTAGCTCCTTCTACAGGGGAACATTGAAGTTTATCCAAACCTTGAATTGAGAGACTAATTTACATCATGATGATGATGATCGATGTATTTTAGTCTCTGAACAGATGTAGATGATGCATTCAGTTGCTTGGGAAAGTGATGAATGGAGTGGATTGAGGCCAGATCAGACATGTAATATCCGATCCATGGTGCACGTTCCTAGCAGTAAGAACGTCTTGTGAAATTACCATGTCACTAAGATCTACTGCGAATTGAACGGTTTTTTATTTAGCCATAGAAATTTATTAAACTCGGTGGTAGTTTTGGCAAAATTTCACAGAATATTTATCTTTATGTGACTTATAAACGAAGATAAAAGCAATGTACAATTTAAAACTGTTTTATGCTATTTTGGTTGAAGATGGTTCTCCGTTTGTAACACGCGCTGTGTGCCATTATTCCCTGTAAGCAATCCACTTTCATTCTCACCGAATTCAAACACTTACCTTCCTCCTGAATATGCCTTTGTTGAAGTTGAGATGGTCCTTGGCAAAGTTCTCTATGTCCTGCTCTGGCACGGGGCGCGGTGCGGCGTGCGAGCGGACCGGCGAGTACAGCGCGGGCGCGCCCGACGGCGGCGGCGGCGACGTGCCGTGGCCGCCGAGGGAACCAGTCTAAACACGACAATGTTTCATTAAAAAGTGGTAGAAGGCCAGGCTGTATGTATCAGACTGCCTGGTTCAAAGTCAAGACTCAATGACAGCGCGTTAAGGCGTCGTCCAAGCGAGCATTAAATAGCATATTAACATAACCTTTTGAATATAGGGGATATTCAAAAGGTAATGTACTGCGATTTTCACTACTCCGAGTTGTCCTGATTTCATCAAATGTGCGCACACTAATTGTTATTGTTCTCTATTATTAACTTATAAAATTAACATTTTAGTCTATGATATCAAACTCAAAATCCATGGGATCCCAATACTATTGCTATATACAAAGGTCCGGCACCACTGTTTTTTATAGCGTTGTTCTAAAACTCTGATTGAAAGATTTCAAGTTCATCCCGCTACTTGAGCGTGAATGTGTGTGATAGTCGACACTTGCCCGATGTATGTGCTGGTCGCGGTCCGCGTCGAACCCCACGAAGGTGTTGTAGTAGGCGACGCCGTGGTTCATGTACTCGACGTCGTGGTCGCGATGCGCGTAGGCATGCGGCAGGTACACGCCCGAGCCGTCATCATCATCGGGCGTGCGCGCGCCTCCGTCCGAGGACTCGTTGTCCGGCTCGTGTCCGGACAGCGAGCGGGACGACCCGGAGCGGGAGTGCGAGGAACCGCTCTCGCCGTCCGACCCGGACCCGCCGTAGCGACGATCTGTTGATAACGGTTTTTTAAGTTGGTTTTATTACTGACGAACTCTGTGGCGCGGCGAAGGTCCGCCTGCGACGCAAGAGGTTGCGGGTTCGAATCCCACCTTGGGACAAATATTTGTACGATCTGCAGGTATTTGTTCGGGTGTTCTGGTCGTTTTCTATGTATAATAAAAAATATCTATGTATGTTATATCTAGATAACTGATAATATTAAGTATATATCAGTTATCTAGTACCCAAAACACAAGCACTTAGCTTAGGGCTAAATAATGCTGTGTGAATTGTCCAGCATTTTTTTAAATTTATTACTATGCAAAATTTGTTTTGGCGGGCTTTGGTCTTGGTGAGTTTTCCCATGAGTGGTTACGGGGGGGGGGGGCATGTTGTAAGGTAATGTGCGCTATGTTCAATGTAACATACCGTATGATAGTCAATAGAAGTCAGTTTGGCATGCCGTATGATACTAACTCGAAGACCGTTTGGCATTGAAGTATTATACTCACTGGACAGTTTGGCCTGCTGTATGATGTAGTCTTGTAAAGGCAGTAGATGCTGCATTCCTCGTAGGTCCCAGTTGCAGTAGAGAGGAGATCCCTCTTCGTCCTCCTCGTCTCCTTCTAATGGCTCCTCCATTTCCACCGGCTTCTTGTGTCCTGAACAATAATAAAATACTCATATGAAAAAAAAAAAAACAAATTGAACCATCTGCGTCTTGAAATTTTATCGGTTACGACAATTTTCTTCTAACGTAGCTTAGAAGTTGTATCGAGTCACCTGTCATTTTAAACAAACAACTAAATCTAATATCGGTTCATCAGTTTCGGAGCTACAATGCCACAAACAGATAGACTAACCACACGTCAAACTAATAACATCCCTCTTTTAGAAGAATAATTAATTGACGTTAAGTTAAGAAAGCTCTTTAAAAGAGTTGTCGTAAGTGGATCTCTGGATACTAACATCTAGATTTGATACGTGAAGGTAGGAAAGTCAGCTTTCAATAGTGGATCTCTGAGATTCTCAGCACTTACGTCTTGATTTGGTGCGGTCTTTAGGTACGGCGGCTCTCTCCAGCCTCTGGTTGTGCTTCTGGACATTAGGCTCCGTCAGTGGCGGCTCCAGGCTCACGCATTTCATCTTGTAATTTACTGCAAATAAAGATTTGTACTTACGTTATTAAATATATCATAATAACAATGTATACTCGTAGGATGTATCTACAGTGTTAAACTCACATGTGGCTAAAGTGAAGTCCAAATAGACATAATCCCACTAATATTATAAATGAGAAAGTTTGGATGATTGTCACCTCTTCACGCCAAAACAACTGTACGGATCGGGCTGAAATTGTATACATAGGTACTACTTTCATCCCATAAGTCAGATTCCATGAGTTAGACAAAAAGACGCTTAAACAACGCGTGTGACAGAAACTAATTGCATTTTATATGGAAATCTGAATCTCTGACAGGGTATTATTGTAGGGTATTACAGTGGAAATCCATACCGAAAGAGCAATACAGTCAGACAAACGTTCGTTTTATATCAATACCTCTTCGCGTTGCCAAGTACAGGGTGGTAACAGAAAGACGGGTATTTATTTATTTGTTATTTATGGTGTGGGACCCCGATAACAAGTTATATATCCAGTTTGTAAGTGCCTTACCAGCGGCCACATTGTCCTGTTCATTGGCAGAGGAGAGCCGCATAAAGTTGTGCGGCTCGTGCGGCGCGCGCTGCTTGCTGCTGCTACTCGACACCGCGGACGATTTACTGCTGGAGTACCTCTCCGGTTCCGCTTGCTGCCGTCTAAATGAATTATACGACTTATTAGGGTCGTTCTCTAGAATGTTTGAGAAAACTCACAAGAATACTGATTATCTTCAATTAGCTAAGAATATTAAAAATTATCAATGAACAAGATCTTTTTAAAGATAAGAATAATCCGTTCAGGACCTTCTATGTCAGACACAAACACTTATGCGTCATAAGTTTGAAATGAAATGAAAAAATGAAAAATGGTTTATTCTGTACATAGGTGGGTTACAATAACATGGGTTGGGGTTCTCTTTTAAGCATAATTATGCTTGTGTTAGAAAACCCCGCTCTTCCATAACAATATAGGTTCAGTACAACATACAGAAATTAAAATTTTAAATACAAACGATAACTGAATTTAATTCTGTGCTTGGACGTGATGTATGTTAGATGTAGTGTAGTAGTGTAGACTGTTTGGTAGTCCCGAGGACACCAGTCTCTTAAGAGTCCGGGCAACGGGACCTACCAGATCAAGTGTGTGTGTGTATGTGTGAGGTATTGTGAGCTCGGAACAATAACAGGGCCCTTTATTGTTCCGAGATTGTGAGTGTGGAGTGCGTGTATGAGTTGCGCTAGACACTCCTGAGGACACCGGACTCATAAGAGTCAGGGCAACAGGAGTGCCTACCTACATGACATTATAATAGAGAATACAAAAATACAACTGATAATAAATGAGTAATTGTTTAGGTTAGTTTATATTATTTTATCATTATTAATAAGAAAAAGCAGTTAATTTTATTAATTATTTTACTATTTTATTTATATAAGTAGGGCTTCGGTCTCACTGTAGTTTTTTGTAAGTAACCATTTCTGCAAGCTACTTTTAAGTTCAAAATATCTGTTTGGATAGATATCTAGGTGTTTGTTAATAACATTATATAAATGACCTGATTGTTTTGCATACTGAATACTAGCAAATTTAGTTTTAGTGTTGGGGGTTTCAGCAATTTTATGTTTTCTTCTTTTTTGTAAAATAGTAGGGTTATAAATTAGAGTTTTATGTTTTCTCAAAACAGTGTGTAGTATATAAATTTGTCTTACGGTTAACATTCCGCTAGTTAAATATAAAGTTTCAGTTGAGAATGTGTATGGTTTGAAATACATAACTTTAAGTAAAGATCGCTGCGCACGTTCAATTTCCAGAAATTTTGTTTTGGCTGCTCCTCCCCATACAGGGGCACAGTACCTCATAATAGATGCAGCTAATGAGTTATAAATTCTATTGAGTAATTTTCTTTCAGCAACATGTCTAAGAGTTTTAAATATATATATAAGTTTCCTAACTCTTGCTGTAAGTGCTTCTATATGTGAGTACCAGGTTAATTTCTGGTCAATCATGACTCCGAGATACTTATATGTTGACACTTTATCTATAATAGAACACGTGCAGTTAATGTGGTTTTCTATATCTATTGTTTCATGTATTTTTATTCTAAAATTACGTTCTGGTTGAGTTGAATTGTTAATCGTATAGCACATATATTTTGTTTTTTGAACGTTTAGAGTTAATAGGTTATCCCTAAGCCATCGAGCTATTTGGGCCATGCCCTTTTCGGTGTCTTTATGTACTTTATCCCATGTGTCATTTGAAAAGACAACAGCAGTGTCGTCAGCATACGAAAATATTTTCCCATTGTCTAGTTTGAGATTGGTAAGGTTGTTGATGTATATAAGAAATAATGTGGGACCAAGTACACTCCCTTGCGGGACGCCAAAAGAGACCTTCGCGTCATCACTGATGTATTCACCTATTTTGACACTCTGAGTTCGATTACTCAAGTAATTTTTAAAGAGTTTATATGATGTACCCCTGATACCAATACTGTCTAGGTTTCTTAAAAGGATCGATACACAGACGGTATCAAACGCCTTTTTGAGGTCAAGATAAATAGCCAGGCATTTCTTACCCCGGTCAATGTTATCAACAATATAGGAGCTTAAGTCAATTACACTATCTTCCGTCGATTTACCATTTCGGAATCCATATTGTGAGTTTGATAATAATTTGTATTTATTTAGATATTTTGTCAGTCTTGAGTTTAATAATTTTTCTAATATTTTTGATATTGCTGGCAGCACTGAAATGGGTCTGTAATTATTAACATCTTCCTTGTCTCCACTCTTATAAACGGGGGTAATAATAGACTTTTTTAATACAGTAGGAAAGATTCCTTCTTTAAAACAAAGGTTGGCCAAGTGACATATGATAGGCACAATTATCTGTTTAGCAAGTTTTAGAAAACTGGTTGGAATGTTGTCCCAGCCAGGAGCGCTATCTGATTTAAGATTATTAAGAACATCCTGAACTTCTTCACTATCTATTTCAAGTAGTACAAAGGAATTAGAGAGAGAAGTTTCTAATGTTCGACGATTTTGCAGATCAGAGTGTGATAAAATGTTTTCAGCCAACCTTTGTCCAATGCTGGCAAAAAAAGAATTGACATAATTTACTGATTCCATAGGTGTAGTCTTAGTATTTAATAATTTTGTGTTGTCTGATTTATTTTGATTTAAATGTGCAATTGATTTTATGTTTTTCCATAGTTTTTTTGAATTGGATGTACTTTTATTTAATTGTTCTCTTTCATAGTTAAGCTTCTTTTTTTTTATAAGATTATTGCAGAAATTTCTGTATCTGGCATATGTCAATTTTAGAATTTTGTTGTGAGGATCTAGTTTTACTTTATTTTGCATTTTATTTCTATTTCTGATACATTTTAATACACCTGCGGTTATCCATGGCTTGATGATTCTTTTACTGCTTGGAATGGGTACAACTTTAGTATTAGCATGTAGTGATTCGGTTATTTTATTTATAAGTACATTCACTATAGTGTTAGGGTCAGTGCAAACTAAGAGGTCAGATAAGTTCTTTTCAGCCAGGTCAAGTAGAGCTTTATCGAAATCTGTAACATTTTTACTTTTGTATTTAGCATGCTGAGCTTGTTGAGATGATAAGCTCAAAAATATCATAGAGTGGTCGGTGATTGTAGTATTAAGAACAGCAATTCTAGCCGATACGTTTTCTTTAATAATCTTGATCATAAAGTGATCTAGACACGTACCAGAACATGTACGGGTAGGAAATGTATGTCCTGGCAACAAGCTATGCATAGCTAACATATTTAGGTAATTTAATCTATTATTTCGCTCATAATTTTGTTCGTTTTCTTTTTGTATAATATTTATATTTATGTCCCCCATAAGTATTAAGTTTTTATGAGATTTTAGTGATTCCAGGTAGAAATTGAGAGACTGTATAAATATATCTATGTTAACGTTAGAAGGTGACCTATAGATACCAAGTATAATGCAATTTTGAGTTTCTATTTGTAAACAGGATGAGTGCTCCAGAGTCACCTCCCGGACACTTTTAACAGTTGTTCCATTTTTTATATATGTTACAACGCCATCATTCTGATTTAATTGCCGCAATGTTGCATGTGAAGTGTAGTTAGTGAGAATTGGAATCGGTTTGTAAGAATTAAGTCTGCATTCAGTTAATATTATTATATCAGGATCAAAACTCAACAAGGTAAGGTTTGTAATTAGGTCATTTATATTTGTATACACACTCCTTATATTTTGTGAAATGATGGTAAGATCTCCATCTTTAATTGGTATATTTTGTGAAAGCTCCTCAATATCACATTGCACAGCGAATGCCATATCAATTTTGTCTATTTCTTTTATGTTTAGAAGGGAATTATCCATAGCAATAGTCTAAGTTATTTGTCATACTTTTTATGATAATATAGTAAATAAATGTATATTTAATGTTCACTATTTGAAAAAGTATTGTATTAAGAAGGAGGTTGAGGTAGCGTATGTGTTTTTGTTTAAGTATTTGAGGACAGTATGAGTGGTGTGTAATTATGTAAGTATGTTTGAGCAAACTTGACAGTATTATAATGACAATGATTATTTGCGCCCAATTAGCATAGAAAACTAATCCTATCAACACATTATGTAGTATATGTAGTATTTTAAGATAACACATAAGAATAGCAATGCACTTTGATCGGTATAGTCATTCCTGCTGCATGAGTTGCTGCACCTGGGTTTCTGATCGTATAACTATGATAACTGAGTTTTCAGTTTTTCGAACATACACCTTTCCATAGGCGGTCCAACAGAACTTATATTGCTTTGACTTAGCCAGATCTCTAGCTAAGAAATATAAGCGGGAGCCTTTAGCTGTTAATTGCTCTGAAATGAAGATTGGTGTGTCCTCAGAGGTGCGGAAGCCCAAGTGTAGAGCGCGTAGTTTTGATTTATGCTTAAGGTTAAAACTCTTGCTTAGTTTAATCATATCAGTTTTTACTAGAGTAGAGGAGGTTTCTACAATTATGGGAGTGTTTGGTGAACCATCTTTTTTTCCTCTAATGCGATATATGTCTTTAATATCTTTCTTACTCATGTCACCGCCCATGTTCTTCGATAGGTTCAGAACCATCTCAATCAAGTCCTCTTTGGATTCAGAGTTCTTTTTGGGGACATTTTTTATTTCTAGATTCGCTTTGCGGCTTGATATTTGCATGTCTTCAATCTTGTCTTCCAATATAGTTATATATTTATTATCCTCTTTTATTTTGTTCTCCAGCTGATCTATCTTTTTCTTGTACTCTTCATTTTGTGTTGTCAGAACAGAGACGGATGTCTGGATGGTATTACTGCTTTGCTGGATTTCTTTCAGAATTTTTCTTAGATCTTGGTCTTGAGTAAATAGCATTGTCTTAATTTCTTCCTTAAAAGCAATTAATTCTGATGCATACTCAATTGCTCTTTTCCTTTTGTACTTTAAAAAGGCATTTGTCGGCGTCTTGTCTTGTTTAGGTTGATTCCTGTCAGAGTCCGAGAAGGATTCATTATCAGTCATTGTACCGCAGCGTAAGCAGGTGCAGTCACCACTACAAAAAACAGAGCGCCGCCGTCAGTGGAACAGTTGAAAGTCGCCGCGATGCTGTCCCGCGGAGCTAGTTAGTCCTTTACCTTTACCTTTAGTAAGCGAAACGTACGATAGATATCGTCGAGTCGGGTCTATGCGCAATCGCTACGATGATGCTTGCAGTTTGTGTTTGGAGTGTCATTAATTATGGCACTCCTTTTTATCGAGGGTTAGAAATTGTCTAACAATAAGTATTTGACATATTATTTGAAGATTCCGTGAAAACGTCACAGTGTTGTTTCACCAGACGACGGCAAGAGTCAAGCTAAGCTATGTAGC
This sequence comes from Eupithecia vulgata, assembly GCA_946478455.1. Classification (NCBI taxonomy): domain Eukaryota; kingdom Metazoa; phylum Arthropoda; class Insecta; order Lepidoptera; family Geometridae; genus Eupithecia; species Eupithecia vulgata. Next base: position 15,180,533 of record OX297866.1, read on the forward strand.
TACGCGTGATTTCAACCAACCAACAGGCTCGCTTGATTTTAAGAGCAGAAGGATTAATGTCTATTTACACACATTGCGCCGCTAGCGGCGGCTACGTCTCTAAGTTATGGTACAAAGCCTCAGTTGTTCTGGCTCTATACTGTCCTTATCTATATAGTGCAACCCACCTTGTGAAGTCCCTCGTAGGCTGCCAGTTGTGTGCGTTGTGCCTCAGATCGAGGCTGGTCTGTCGGAACGGTTTGTCTGCACTGTACACGGCTTGCTTGTCTGGGTATCTGTCTATGCGTTCTAATTCTGCTATACGGTCCTTGTCTAAATGTCTGTGGGTAAAGAAAAAATCTGAGTAAGGAAATTGAAATTTTAACTTCCATGAACAATGTTCGTCGATCCTGCCAGTGTAATTTGCTTTTTCACCGGAGATATGCTACGTAGCTATGGGACTTATCTCATCAGGCGCCACCAGTTCCCCTTCCGTGGTGTTTTGATCTACCAAGTAAGAAACACCAAAACAAACACCACCACCAACTGGTGGTGGACTGAGTAAGACGCCAAATAGTTGCGCCACCAGCGAGTGATTTGGTTGCGCAACCAACCTGATACTAGATGAGGTACAATGAGATCACTCTGAGCGACCCCATTAGCTTATTTCATCGGTTAGCTCATTTCTGGTGGAAATTCACCCTTAGACCCGTTGTTAGAAATACACTTCATTGTGGTCCATTATATCCATGCGAGTCCATCTCCACTGAGTCCTACATAAAATATATTATACAAGGCAGTACACAACTCATCCCACATAGGTTCATTCCATTTTGGATCCTTTGGGGTTACATTTTTGAGGTGTAGCCATAAAACGGAAATTCAGAGCCAATTGCCGGCAGGCATTTACTAACGAACAAACAACGTACAGAACTCCAACCGTAATTGCAGGAAGCTACTATTCTCATATACACAACATTTTTAATCAAAAATTGTTTTCGTTAAAGGTTTCAATCATACTGACCGGTCTGAGTATCGTTCCCTCGCATGCCTGGATAGATGCGGGCGCTCCAAGCTGTGCATGACTCGCCCGGTGCCTTGCGCGTCCGTGGCGAGGGATATCGACGATACGAGCGACGGTCGCGCTGCATTGGCCTGCAAGCAAACCAAGAACCCTCATCAGCTCACACACGTCCACTGGTAATGCCTCCCCCAACAAGGGGGTATAACCACCATGGTTGATAGGCGGGATCGCAATGGGGTATTTTTACTGCTGCTATGGCTCCCTTTCTCGGCTCTAACGACATCCACGGGTTGATTTAGCGGCGTCGATTCTTAGGCCATGATCACTACGGCCAAGCTCATTCGTTTATTGAAAACCAGAAATAACATTACAGAGTTATCCAATGCATTACGTCTAGGATCGTGTGCAGGACACCTACTTACTAGGTAGTAGGTATAGAAAAAAAAAATATAAAAGCATGGCAACCGAAACTGTCACACTTTAAACAGCAGGTAGGCAGTAAATATAACAGTGGCAGGAAAATAATTTATCGAACATAGACAATGACTTGATTCTTTTAAGCATGTTGTTTGTTCTACAAGTTTTAACTTCTCCGTTCGTTTAAGCGTTGAGCTCGTTGAGCCACTTACACTACGCGTCATTTTATGACTGAATAAGGTGTGGTAAGAATGGGCTCTGGTTACTGCAGGCTAGACTGACATTCTACAGGGTGTGTCTTGTGTACGGGTGGTGCTTTCCGAGACACGGTATGATCGCTAATAGCGATCACTTTATTTTGGTATTTGGTATTTTGGTGTCATCATCTAATGATGACACAAAGGACTACATCATCGTCGCGTTCACATGAATATTTCGATATTTACTTCAAAGAGAACTACTAGTTGCAGGAACGGGGTGGGTTGCGGTTTGTGCTGCGGCTCTGCGGGGAGGCAGACTCGGTCGAGGAGCCGGCGGAAGGCTGCGCCAGCTGGTTACTACTCACTTGCTGGAAGGGGGTGGGTTGCGGTTTGTGCTGCGGGCTAGCCGGGCTCTGCGGGGAGGCAGACTGGGCCGAGGAGCCGGCGGAAGGCTGCGCCAGCTGGTTACTACTCACTTGCAGGTAGGGGGTGGGTTGCGGTTTGTGCTGCGGGCTGGCCGGGCTCTGCGGGGAGGCAGACTCGGCCGAGGAGCCGGCGGAAGGCTGCGCCAGCTGGTTACTACTCACTTGCTGGAAGGGGGTGGGTTGCGGTTTGTGCTGCGGGCTGGCCGGGCTCTGCGGGGAGGCAGACTCGGCCGAGGAGCCGGCGGAAGGCTGCGCCAGCTGGTTACTACTCACTTGCTGGAAGGGGGTGGGTTGCGGTTTGTGCTGCGGGCTAGCCGGGCTCTGCGGGGAGGCAGACTGGGCCGAGGAGCCGGCGGAAGGCTGCGCCAGCTGGTTACTACTCACTTGCAGGAAGGGGGTGGGTTGCGGTTTGTGCTGCGGGCTGGTCGGGCTCTGCGGGGAGGCAGACTCGGCCGAGGAGCCGGCGGAAGGCTGCGCCAGCTGAAAACGTTGTAACTATTACTTTTAAGGGTGACCGGGTTATGGCTATTATCTTCATCATCTTGGCCAATGCACTGGATATAGGCCTCCCCTAAAGTTCGCCACAAGGACGGCTCCAGCGCTACCCGCATCCAGCGGTTTCCCATGACCTTTACCGCCATTGGCTATTATCGCTTGGTTATTATCAGGTAGGTCATGAGACAGGTTATATTATAGTGTAGTTAGATAGTTGTCAACCTTATGACTACTTTATATTTTATTTAGCACATGCCACTGTAAGGCTAGGAAGTTGGCAGGACGAATAATATTTTTGGCCAACTAGCTGAGTACAGAGCAAGATTTAAAGGAATGGAAGAAATGTGTACTTACTAGGACAATAGGTAGGCTAGGCATTGGAAAGTTGATAAAACTAAGTGTGGCTTGTTTATAAAATGTTATTTTATGAATTATACAAACCTTACGTCGAGTCAGTGGCGTACTTTCAACAGACTTGAAGTACTTTTCGTGCATTGAGTCGTCCGACGCGTCTTTCCGTGGTGATATGAAGCTGCCACTACGATTTAAACCTGAAACACGTTATTTTATGAATACATTGCTGTTGCCAGAAGGGTTCGAAGATGTTTTTCCTACTTAAAAACTTGCATTTGACGACCTCTGTGGCGCGGTGGGCGAAGGTCTGCCTGCGACGCAGGAGGTTGCGGGTTCGATTCCCGCTTCAGAACAAATGTGTGTACGATCTGCAGACATTTGTTCAGGGTGTTCTGGTTGTTTTCTATGTATAATAAAAATATCTATCTATGTATTGTGTTATATTATGTATAATCTAGTACCCATAACACAAGCTCTGCTTAGCTTGGGCTAGGTAATGCTGTGTGAATTGTCCAGCATTATTTACTTATTTATTTTAGTTTGTTACTGTTATCATCATCATCCGCAGCCGGTTTTACCCACTGCTTGACGATTGTTACTATATCTACTTAAAATTCAAATCGATTCTTTCAGTAGTTTTGGCGTGAAGAAAACAAACATTTAAATTTTGACCTTTGAAAGGAAAATTGCACATATTTTATTGTATAAAAATTCTAGAATTCTATTCCAGGTTTAAATAACTCCAAAGTGAGAATCCGAAATCAAGTTTCCAATACGACTTAATTTTCTACAAACGATTTAATAAGGAGATGAAGAGTTACTGTACCAGGTGTTGCACTTGTCGTACCGGTATGCGGCGACCACTTGTCGGGCTCGTGCGCGTGCGCGGCACTGGTCCGTTTCCGCAGCTGCGGGGTCGCGGCGGGGGCGCTGCACGCCACTGCATTCTGCTCCTGGCACAAACAAAAACATGCTTATGTTGCTATTGCACTTGCTGATGCTGCCATCGAAAGATGATGGAAAATTACAAGCTAGAGGATTAGTTACCTGCTTCCTCCTCTGTGCACTGCTGATGCTGCTATCGGAAGATCTGCCCGAGTCCGTGTGCCGACACAGCGGAGTGGTACCATCCTCGCTCATGCGGCCGCGTCGAGCGTCTCCGCTGTTCCTGTAACAACAGTAGATATACCTCAAATATGCAGTGTTTTATGTAAAGAACGGGACAGTATCTCGTCAAAGTAATGCTCAAATATCTAATCTCGAGCGTAGTTTCGTTAGTACAAATCATACAACTAATTTCATCGACGCAATTTGCAGACTACCGACAAGGTACTTGTCTTAGTTCAAAAAGGAACCAAACCATTCTAATCGCGGGCGGAATATGTACCGGGGAACGGTGGTATAATAGGGCCTTGAATAAACAATGCGATGACGACGCTTTTACGACCTTATGTCGTCGAAATAAAGTTTTGCGAACACAAGAATGATCCATCCTTTTATGACTTTAATGCTGCATTGTTATGGAATTAATTCAACTACTGTGGCTTTAACAACAGTAAAGTATACAATATGCATAGGTATATTCCAATTTTCAGACCTAAATAAGACAAGGAAAATACAAATAGCAATATCGTGCGGACTTGGCTCTGGACGCCCACCACTCCGATTAAAAATTAATAATTCGATTAGTTGATGATCCATCAACTTAATCGGATCTGTTCCAGCTGTATGTATCTTGCAGGTACCTGGACAATATCTGAATATCTGGCAGGATGCCTGTCTCGGGGTCACCTACCACTCCGCTTTCGTCCATAATAATTTGTCGTGCCGTGCCGCCTTCGAACTTGTCTTACGTATCTCCAGGGTCGCGTCCCAATTAAATGCTATATCTGACTTCAGCAAAAAATACCAACTTATACTCGTTGGGCATAGAAACCAACTCGCTGCCTCTCTCCAAGGAACTGGCAGCATCAGATTCGCCAGGCAGAAAAGACAAAGTATCCCAGACCTGGCGACTAGATACTCAAAGATCCGAGAGCTGACTCACTGGACTACGCACTCTTTCTAAATGACACAGAATGGATCGTATCAGACAGCAACCTGGATTATTGATGTAAAATCAGATAGCCAAGCAGCAGAACACAAAAGGTAAAAAAAAACTGACTGACGTGGTTTGTTTGGTGCTGAGTCTCACCTGTGATGGTAATGTGACCGCCTGGTGCGCACGGGGCTGGTCTGCGTGATGGAGACATTCTTGTTGTGGCTGGGGGACAGCTTAGCACTGCTTGCGCTGGCTATAGTGCTGTTGCCGTTACTGCTCACGGGGTCGGCTGTTGTTACCTGTCAATGAATATACACATTTTACTTTCATTAAGTTATGTGAATTGTTCTACATTAGTATGGATATCAGAAATCGCAGACGATATCGCAAACTTTGCAACAAGATTGTGGATAAAATAAGAGGAAGACCTTAGGGAGTGGTACCAGAGTTTAGAGGCCAGACTCTGCACCCAGCGATAAGTGAATTTGGTTGTGTATGTCACTATAATATTGAAGAATATGAAGATGTTAGTAATGCGATTTTTTTGTGTTTGGTTAAGTATCTAGTACTTCGTAAAGCATGATTTACCATGTCGGGGCCAAGCCGCTCCGCCCGGGGCTCGGTCAGATATCTATAGTATGCTTTTGTATGCGGTGAGCCGGCCGGACATAGCATCGAAATGTCGGTGGGTATTGTACACACATTACGTGTTACGTGTCGATTCGGTTGCAATATTACAATAGTAAGCACGTTTATAAGTTACACGGATGTACCTGCGCCTGTTTCAATTCTGGTATGCTCTTCTTTGTCTTCCCGTGTACATTATCGAGATAGCATTAGCCTCTGTTTTTGTTGACATAAAACGCAACGCACTAGTCTATTATTTCAAAGGCGTTGGCATTCGTATTCAATCTGGTTGAACTGACCTCTTCTGTTCTGTGCAGACGAATTTTGCCGATGCAATTATAAAAGTTGTACAACTGTACAGTAGAATCCACAGTAGAATCACTTACTTGGGTTGTCCCTTGATTGGTCTGCGTGGAAGACTCTCTCCTCTTCTGCGGGTCCGTGTTTTGTTTCAGCGTCTGCAGTTTCGCGAGCGGGATGATGTCGCAGTCTGTCGGCCTGTGCCACACTGTGCTCTGGAAAATGTACTCAACTATATAAGTATAAGAAAAATATTTGCATTCTAAACATTAATAAGTATGAGAACTTTATTAATTTTAAAATCTACATTGTAGCTACTACCACAGTTTCGCAAATAAATGACTTGATTCATTTTCACTGAAACCTGGGATAGCGCACTTGCTGGTGCCTTTTGCTGGTTCGAAATTTTGAACCGGTCTCAAAACTAAAAAAAAAACTGGATGACGGTAAAGTCGAGGGCATAATTTTGCTAACGCAACCTTTCTCACGACACAAAAACTGTATTCATACCTATATCATAACTATTTCCAATCAATAAATTCACGTTTCGACACGATCTCGGACGGTTCTCCTATATTTATTTATTTATTATCACCACAAAATCGGGACCGCGACTAGCTACGGCTTCAGACGACAACGTGCTGGTAGGCTGAGATAGACTGTTTGTATTGTACTGTCCTTTTAATTTTAGCTTCAATGCCAAAATTGCCTCTCGGACGGGTGTCGGTGGCGGTCATTGTGTTAGAGACCACAAAAAGCCAGTGGCCCAATATTAGAGTCCGAATAACGTACCTACTCTTTTAAGGCATAGATCAGATTATGTTCCTACTTTAGGTTGCATTACATTTTAAGGTATCGATCGCAAGAGATCGCCATTAGGTCACGTACACGACGAAGAGCGTGTTCTGGCGAACTGGCGATCCCAAGCGAGAAGTCGCGTTTGTATTTTCATTTGATTGAAGATGGATTGATTGTAAACTAGTCGTGCCTGCGGTTTCGCCTGCGTAGCAGTTGCAATTTCATAGGTTCCTTTTTTTAAGTGGAACCCTGATTATTTTTATACAAGAACGTTGCCCTGTGGCAGCTTGCTATATAGCGTAATTTATAGCTTATTATATTAATATAAATTATAACTCCGTCTGTTGTGGGTTTTAGGTACCCGCTCTGACACCCATCTAAACTGGAATCAGCTGTTTTGGGACAAAAACAAACATACAAATATTGTAAAATTTGGTGTTTTCTTTATGTACTGTGTATTTACCTCAAACCTGTTATTTTGACATATTATTCTAAACAGGAACTTAATCTTTTTGTTTCAATAAATAGTTTATTATTTGATGTATCTATGAGCTTATTTTGTAAGTCTAAAGAAATAATAATAATAATGCAAAAAAACTTAAATCAAATTATGTTTATTCACTATTTATGTAAATAGTGAATGAACATAATTTCATTTTATTGGGCTCTGGGTATACTGAAAGGGATTTAGTGTTTAAATTGGGTGGGATGAAAATTCAACAACAAATAACTGAACAGATCATCCTTGCAGACTTTTTAATAACGCTGTAGGTATTGAGTTTGTAAGAGTGGTCAAGCCTTTACCTATGGTTAGGGGGTAATTTAACTGTTCAGAAAATGAAATATTGCACAGTCTCACTGTTTTCGAGTTATAAGACATTTTCAAGCTAATAAGGCGATTATAAGGGGAGGCCTGCATCCAGCAGTGGACCGTTAAACGCTGTTGAGAGAGAGAAGAGAGACATTTTCGAAAAAAAACCCTCGTCCCCTGTCTTCTCGAGGCCGAAGTTACAATTCCAGGAAATTTCTCAATCTATTTTTGTTATAGCATTCTTGGATAACTGTGCTATCAAATGCTAACTGAACTGCCATTTGTGTGCCAAAGGAACATAAGCTGTTTAAACATTAAAGAAATACTGTTTTTCTTTCATAACATGTTTAACAACCAAAATAGGGTTTCTTTTAAGTCTTGTTGTTTGTGATCCTATAAAAATGTATGGGCCACCTGCCACCTGACTGAGTCACTGACTGGTGAAAAACTTGCCCAGTTTAATGCGATTCCGGAATAATATAACACTTGGTGTTTTAAACTTTCACTGCAAGGAATATTAATGTTATGATCATCATCATCATCAGCCTACATTTTAGACCACTGCTGAACATAGGCCTCGTCTAATGAGCGCCATAGCGCCCTGTCTTTAGCTTGCCGCATCCAGCATCTATCAATAAAAATAGAATCTATCAATGTTAGATGAGGGAGGGTAAATTTTTCTGTTTAAAAGTAAGCTTAAAATTTGCTCTTGTACTTGTTTTAAGCCGTAAAAGGCCTTTTCTGATATTAGTCCAGTTTAAGATTATTGTTAAAACACTCACCTGTGTAGAAGCATTGTAGTAGTAAAACCTATGTGTGTTGATGTCAAATAATTCCCACCATTGTGAGGAATCTGTTCGCTTCACTTTCACACCCTGGAAAATCAACATTTGTGGTTATAAATAAATAAATAATGCTGGACAATTCACACAGCATTATCTAGCCCCAAGGTAAGCAGAGCTTGTGTTATGGGTACTAGATAACTGATATACGTAATATTATACATTACATAGATAGATATTTTTTATTATACATAGAAAACACCCAGGCCAACGGAACAAATTTCTGCAGATCGTACACAAATTTCTTCCGAGGCGGGGATCGAACCCGCAACCTCTTGCGTCGCAGGCAGACTCTTGCCCGCTGCGCCACTGAGGTCGTTATAAACCTTCACCAAAAGCATTTCAATGGTAAACAAATAAATTGTCTTTCAGTTATAACCAAAATACATAACAAGAGCTGGCCTACATACATATATGAGCGACTGTGACCCAAAGTGTACTACATTCAATGGGATTCTTATTATAGATTATTTATATACTCTACTACAATTTTTTTCCAATATCCAATTCTTAATAAGGTACATGATGTGCTTGCAAATAAATGACCAGAAACTTCAGTATTGATGGTATTCATGAATTCTTTGAATATAATATCAGTTGTCATTAATATTATTATTTATGATGATTTTGTATGATTATGTTTGACATGTTTCATTCATTGTTATTATTCTATTTGATTTGTAATTTAATGTGCAACCAATATCAATTTAAATAATGGGAGATCAGCTCAGGCTGGGTCTCTGACAGGAGCTTAGCCAGCATTATGTTTAGTTAGGACCTTTTTATAACAACTTTAAACATGTATCTATTCTGCGATGCAAGAGGAAGCTGGTTCCATTCCCGCCTCGGAACAAATGTGTGTATAATCTGCAGACAGGGTGTTCTAGTCGTTTTCTAATATCTACCTATGTACCGTAAAACGTGGCAACTTAGCCATATTTTTGGACAAGAATCTCAATATTTCCCTTATGAACAGATGCATTACAATATTTGTTTTTGCATGGCATATAATAGATATTTGGCTAACATTGTATGCATGTGTCATTCTAAAAACCCTATTCAATTAAAGCTTACAGAGTATTAAAAAAATAGGCAGAGTTGCCAAAATTTTGGCAACTCTGCCTACGCTCAGTATTTCTTTAATTTTGCAGTAGAATTGTTCGCCGGGTGAAGATACCATGGAGATTTATGTATATTTTGTAACGCAAAGACCAGGTAAGGAGAAATCATTACAGAAAATGGCAATACTGACAGCAGGCAAAGTTGCCAAGGAGTTTTGAAAATTTCCATACAAATACTTCCTAATGCATAGGGTTGTCAAAAACAAACACGGAAACGAGAATCATCAGGTATATTTATGTAGGTAACAATAAAAAATATTTTCTCGCCTATCCTTAATTTTAAAAAGACACATACTACGTACTCTAAAAATAGTATGGATTCATCACAAGTCTTAGAATAACATAAAAAATTCTGTGTCAACCATTTCCTGCAAAGTAGCCTATGTCTGCTCCTAGGATAACATTTACCTCCCTGACAAATTTCATGCAGATCTATTCAGCAGTTTTGGCGTGAAAAGGTCAGACACACAGGCAACAGACAGACAGAGTTACTTTCGAATTTATTTTTTTGTAGGAATAGATTCATAGAAAAACATGCATCTGTAGGTATAATAATGATACTTGTAAGTATTTTTTTTATTGAATACTTCGACTATAATATGAATTTCCCGTCATCTTAAAGCGTAACTAGTCTACTTAGCGACCAGTGACCCCAGTTAGTATTACTTTCGTTTTGTTTCAAAATTTTGTAGTGCAATAGGTAGGTACGCAAGATCAATAACGATCATGATCATTGATTACAATGCGTAATGCGAATGTAATGCGTGTCACTGACAAACAGTAATAATTTGATTGTTTTGAAAAAACTAAAAACTGACGTTAAATTCCTACGTATTTATACTTTTATTTAAGTTTTTCGGGATAAATATTTATTCCTCGGGAATGAAACTTTTAAAATGACTGTTTCGGGTTCATTCTCCATACAATAGCAAAAGAATTAACAACAAAATCGGACTACGACTATGTAAAAAGTTATGCGTGGTCATAAATAAAAAAAATATACATACGCGTCGACTTGAGAACCTCCTTTGTTTTTCGTCGGTTGAAAATAAGAGGTTCCATAGTGGCGATTTTTGGGAGGCCTATATGCTGTAGACTTCATCAAGATAAAACATGATGATGATGATGATGAAGTTTTAGTATTTAAATTTTTGACAACCCTAGCGTGTTTGGGGTTTTGGGGAAGTTGCCATCGGACACACTCTATTTTCATTAATTTGCGGATATTTCAATAAAATGAAGAAATAGCAATACCTGGCATCTACAGACATGGTCCTAGATATTTTCTGCGTAAACTATCAAAATTGCACTAACCTGAGACCTGCAGATTCTGCTCTGCGACCACAATTTGGCAAGAAATTTTTATGCACGTGCTTTCACCACTTCGCTTAGAATCGCAATATTGGAATAACTATAAATGATATCAGTGCGAAAAATATAACAAATGCTACCGAAAACTACAAAAAATATTCTCCCACAAAAACCAAACTTGCGTAAGGATAGAATTTTGAATTATTTAAAATTTATTCGATTTTTTTACTGTATGGCATAGTTGCCAAAGCTAGGCGAAGTTGCCTCATTTTACGGTATTGTATTATATTATGTATATCAGTTATCTAGTAATAACACAAGCTCTGCTTAGCGTGGGGCTAGATAATGATGTGTGAATTGTCCAGCATTATTTATATATTCTAAGAGTGTGTATTTATGTTAACTGCTGTTTTTTGTTATAAATAAATGTATATCTTCTCCTTCTAAATACCTACTCATACAAAGACAGGTTTTGGTTATACCTTATGAATAATTTTCAAATACATATATGCACCTACAATCTAATGATTAAATGAAATCTTAATCACATGTTTTCCTATTATGTACATAAGTCTGCATACCTTAGCTCAATTGTATCAATTTATTATTTAATTGTAATTTTCTTAGTTGTGTTAGCCAGTAAATCTATCACTTGTGACTTGTCTCCATGTCACATAGAAATATTCTGTTTATTTATGCAACTTAGAATAAACTGAACCTATTATGTAGGTATTTGAAGATGGTCCAAACACAGATAACTAATTATGTACTTTTAATACATATTCATTGATAGTTGAGCCTACTTTCATAATTATCTGAATGTTTCATAATAATATTATCAAGAGCCCAATAGGTTCTAACAAAATGTACAGGTACTTTGTACCACCAATTGGGTTAGCTGGATGTGAAGAAAATTATTCTTAGAAAGATCCTAAAGCTCTAAGAAAGACAGGTATTGATTGGAGTCAAATGCAAAGGGTATAGCAAAGCCCCCCAGGAAGTGGGAGGCCAACGACATGCCCAAAGCGATAACGTTACCTCGGGAGGGTCCCAAACGCACTCTCCAGTGGTGAGGTTAGCATACATATGCTCCTTTGTCTTCGGCTCGATGATTTCCACCCATTCCACCCTAGAATAAAACATCGCGCACTTTACAAACTCACTCCGGCGTTTTCTTGCCGCACCAACAAACCACGAATTCAGGGCGTGACATTAGCAATTTCCGCGTACACTATTGATTTTGCAACTTCAGCCACGGATATCGGAAGCGATTTGTCATCTAAATTCAACGACGTTAAGCCCAAAAAATTACCTCTCCGAAGACATTTTTGCTAATTATGGGTAACGTCTGCATAACACTGAAACTACAACAAAATCTAAAAATATTTGACGTAGAATAAAGTGAACAATCGGAAACCATCCATGTTGAATGTTTACTTCATTTTCATTGATGGGCATTTCGGCCGCTTTGGTTGGATGTTTTTTTTTTTGAAGCTACTTTCTAGAGGTGGGAATGGGAACTTAACAATCACTCATTCATCATCGAAGCAATCAGTGATGTTTTTATATCTGTGGATAAAAAGCGATTACTAGTGTCAGTGTCCATTGTCTGTCAATAATATGTCAAAGTCAGATGTCAGAAAGTGTTCAAATTGGCGAAACAGAAAATTCTTGTTGTGGAATTTCAGATTTTCTAAATTTTCACAATTTTAGGAATATTATCGTCTTGTTTTTGTACATTATTTAATTCTACTACAGTAAGTACAATCTTACATCATTAATTTTTACGTTTATAGAAACCACAATCAATGTTGCGGACACTGACTGCTAACCTTATAAAAAGCCGGCGGCTCGTTATTGCTGATTCACTTACTGCTACAAATTGCTATAGACACTCGTCAGGAGAAAATCTGGTTATAACTCCAAAAAAAGTTAACGGTCAGTAGTTAATTTACAAAATCTGATACATCTATCCATCAGCCTATGTTAGTCCACATCTATCCTTACAATTTGCTATTCATATTAACTCCACCCATTGGTACCATGCTATGGTACAAACTTTCTTTGTTTGATTGTAAAAAGATGACTTAAAACTCTATTGTTAATTATAAGGTTTAAGTGGTTAAAAATCTACTATTTCATTTGCAGCCATGCCTATTGAAAAATCAAACTTCTTGCTGCCAAACAACCAAAAGTTTGTTGAGCTTGACAGCTCCCAAGCATTCAATAATCTCACTTACAAAGAAAAATTGTATGCGCACTACCTCAGCCAAGTAAGTAATTTCTTATACCAGCTTTGTAGTGTGTTTTGTGCTGCTTCTGCTGCAATCACCCAGCAATATATTAAATATAAAATAATCTGGTAAGTCTTCTCATGGGATATAACTACAAAAGTGTGACTGTTTGACCTCTTCATGCCTAATCAGTTGGAACTGAAATTTTCCTTAGATGTCGTTCTAGACCTTCTGTGCTAGTTAAAAACTGTGTTACTGCAATGTAGAGCTCAATACCTACCTCACAATGGCTAGAAGCTTCGGTTAAGTTATTAAATTTAATTTAATAGTATATATTGAGAGTGAATAACATAAATACTTGGTTCTCAAAAAAAAACATGTCTATGTCTATGATTTCAGTCTGCATGGAATGGAGGGCTGATTGTCCTTCTTCAAACAAGTCCAGAGTCTCCCCGGATATTCTCCTTACTGCACAGAATATTTCATGCCCAACCACTGGAAGATCTCAAAAAGAATGCTCTTGAAAAAGTTTCTGCGGATGAATTCCAGGTAAGTAATTGAGTCAGCATCCTCCGCCAAGTCTGACTAGAAAAAAGTCAATTACCACAATTTTTTCAGTTATGCCTCCTAATTCACATGCCTAATTTTGTTCTTATGTAACTGACTTTCATTCAACTATATATTTTTTATTCAGCATTCCTACAATAACCGATAATAATATATAATTTATTAATAATATGTTTGCGAGTTTTTCTCACCACATCCTCTTCCGACCAATATCTTTGTGGTTTTAAGTTTGTGGGCATGATCTTATTTCACAATAGGTACATTGCACAAACCATTACCACAAATTACATAGGTAGGTTAGTAACCACAGGACATGATACTGATATAATATAATTTTAAAATGTTTTATTCACTTTTCAAAACTAAAGTTATGGATAGACACCAATCACCTTACAACCATATCAACTTCAGAACTTACACACTGGCCCTCCATCATTGATTTCTTTATCAACAAGGGAATGTCACAATACTCCACTAAAGTAAATCTATGCTTTGATGGCCCAGCCCACACCCCAGCACTACTGACTATTGGTACAACCATCCTTGAGAATGAGTCAACCCCAAAAATGTACAAAAGGTACACGGACTTGTTTAGAGAAGTTATTATAATAATAAATAATGCTGGACAATTCACACAGCATTATCTAGCCCCAAACTAAGCAGAGCTTGTGTTATGGTTATGGGTACTGGTACTGGATAACTGATTTACATAATACAATACATTACATAGATAGATATTTTTATTTTACATAGAAAACGACCAGAACAACCGGAACAAATACCTGCAGATCGTACAAATATTTGTCCCAAGGCGGGACCTTCGCCCACCGCGCCACAGAGGTCGTCATTGAACTGAGAGTTGAGCTAAAGATGATAATGAGGCTCATATTACGCGACCCGCAAAATCTAAAATAAATTAGCTCGTTTGGTCTAAGCCTAAAATACCTAGAAAAAAAAACCTACAAGTGTCATGGGGAACCAAAAAACCATGCCTCAGCAAAAGACCAATTCTTCTTTTCTGGCAGAACCTTTGGTACAAGCAAGCAAAATTCTAAATCATTATGGAATCAAAGATTTTTACTCTGATGTTGATTTCAGGCATTCCTGGTTTACGCTGGCGGTATCTTCTCAAACAGTGGGAACTACAAAGGCTTTGGAGATACAAAATTCATTCCTAATCTCTCAGAAAGTGCTTTCGAATCCATTGTGAAAGCTTCGAAGGCATATAGCGAAGATAACATCTACATATCCAAGCATTGGGAAGACATTAAAAGTTCCATTTACTCTCTGGGAGCCAGGTTGACCAGCTTAGGTCTTGCTGATAAGGTAAGGTTACAACTATCTTACAAATCTCTGTACTTCTGGAATCACCCCTTTAGTACTTCACTTGTCTTATTTTGTAGTACCCTGTATTCTTTGTTCCAAGGAAACAGGGATGATTGTAAATAAATTCTATATAACAAATTAAGATAGAAACAGTGACACAAGACTTCAAAGCACACAACGGTGTCAATTCTGTTGGAACAAAACCATTCCTTTCTTTTAAGATTGACAAAAAGTGACAGCAACAAGCTTAGGCTAGTTATGATTTAATTTTGGTTTGGTGCTAGTAGAATCGACACAAATTTTTCCAACCATACCTACTGTATGAAACCGATATGCTTGTGACGCGTCGCACGCTCTACCTCACGACATCTGTGTCCAACCAAAGCTATTGAATACTGAAATCCTATTGTTTTCCTTTACAGGGTGTAACAACATACTTTTCAAGCAACTGCACGGAAGCTGATTCCACGTTGGTCAACGACTGGCTGAAGACCAAGCGCATTGAGGCGTACATTTGCCGGACATTTAAGACAATAGAAGATGATGGGCGTAAGTAACTATAGTCAATGCTAAGTCCTCTTCAGAATTCAAAATTCAAAGTTCCATTTCAGGGACTACTACTAATATATAGAATACTATTCGCGTGGCTGGAGTCGCCCTTGCGCGCACCGTCGATGTCTTTATAATTTTTTATCACTTGTCAAAAATAGTACTGAATTTTTAAACTTTCGCGTACTTTTCTGGTGCGCTGGTGATCCATCGTTTTTAGGGTTACGTACAAATCTCTACTCTACATATTTATGTTCGCTTATCATGATATTCTATCAGAATCGAGGCGACATAAAGAAAGAAATTCATTTGTTTCAGTGCCCCTTTACACAATCCGATACGCCAGCGTAGACAAGGACAGCAAACCGCCGATAACCCTCGACAAGGAACAATACAAGAACGCTTACTTCCAAGTAACCCGAGGCGACTACTCACCGTTACTACAACTGGTAAACAACAACCTGAGCAAAGCGCAGGAGCACGCCTCCAATGATACAGAAAAAAACATGCTGAAGCATTATATTCAGAGTTTCAAGGAGGGCAGTTTGGAGGAGCATAAAGAGGGCAGCAGGTTCTGGATCAGGAATTTAGGACCTATCATTGAAACGTAAGTTAAATTTTATTAACATCCATTTCAGAAGATAATAAGTCTGATTGTTGAATTATTGTAGTATCTGCTGAATTCTCACCCCTTTTAGGTACCTACCACTCTGAGAACGTTCTGCCAACCCCTTGCCACTTGCCACCCAGGGCTTCTTTTATGTACAAAATGCAGCCGAAGCTGCCGCACCCAAATAGGTTGTTTCAGCCACACCAAAGTGTGGATGATTCTCAATCAAACTGATGCTACCTACATCATCTTTTGTAAATGTGAGGCCAATGATAATGATGATAGCTATCAAGTGATGTCAACATGTAGTGAGAATGGTATGAAAAATACGAATCTCTTTCCATATTACTAAGTAGCAGAAAACTGGTAATTAAAGTTGATAGAGAAATATTTCGATAGTGGTTTCAATATTCGATTTTCGTTCGTTGACTAATCGAAATATGGTAGTACAGGAACTTCTCATTTCATTCTACCCATTCTTCCGAAAGACGTCCACTGCTTATCAAGTATATAATGTGTAGTTAATATTTTTTATTCAATAATATAGTCCACAAAATAAAGTCTTGCTTCATTTGTTTACAGTTATCAAGGCTTCATAGAAACGTACCGTGACCCGAGCGGCCAGCGCGGCGAGTTCGAAGGGTTCGTCGCCATGGTGAACAAAGAAATGTCCAAGAAGTTCGGCAGCCTCGTCGATGGAGCTGAGAACTTCATCAAGCTGCTGCCCTGGGGCAAGGATCTGGAGAAGGACACCTTCTTGAGGCCGGACTTCACTAGTCTGGATGTTCTGACCTTCTCGGGAAGTGGGATACCGGCTGGCATTAATATTCCTAACTGTAAGTGATTGAAGAGGGAGGCCTCATTACAGGCCTATGTCGTTCTATAATTTCGGTGGACTAATAGAAGCTGATGGTGTAGTGATGGATGAACTTCTGGTCTTGTGTTTAAACAATTCATTTTGAATTGCTTACGACTTGCTTACGAATTGCTCTGTGGCGCAGCATGGTCCACCTGCGAAGCAAAAAGTTGCGGGTATGATTCCCGCCTCAGGACAAATGTTTGTATGATCTGCAGATATTTGTTCCGGGGTTTGTCGCTAGGTGATGAATTTTACTACAAAGTCATAAATGAATAACTGAATTACTAAAAAACAAAGTGTTAACTTTATTCTTTCAGACGATGAAATCCGGCAAAACGAAGGCTTCAAGAATGTATCACTAGGAAACGTGATTCCCGCTGCTTATAAGGAGTCTATTATTCCATTCCTAACAGACGAAGATAAGAAGCTGTTGGAAAAATACAGGGTGCCTGCTTTCGAGGTAAGGACACAGATGCACTCACATACATACATACATACATAGATAGCGGACACAAAAACAATCTTATTCCTGGAGTGTTCTTGAACTTTGGACATCGGAAATAATGAGCGAACACATACCAGAGTATGAATGAGATGGATATCCAAAAGCGCGTTAAAAGCGCCAGTTTTTAAAATCACACTAATGCAAACAATCGATGATGTCTTCGGCCGCTTCTCGTGTAGTTATTTGGAACATATAGAGTGATGGTGGTAAGTATGGTCGGATTGTTCACTTTATTCCGCAGTATAAGGCAGTAGTGCATAGCTAAATGTAAAATGCGAAAGTTTAGATGGATGTTTGTTACTTCTTTATGCTAAAACTACTGAACAAATCGGGTTGCATACAGGTAGTTATTGGCCTGTAATAAAACATAGACTACTTTTATCACATTAATCTGTTCCCATGAGATAGAAATAACCTTAGAAATCGCGTGCGAAGCCGCGGGCAGAAACTAGTTTAATCTATACACAAGTTCGCTGCGATTTTAGTGTGCGAAATGTAATATTTTATTTCTGTTCTAGCTCTAATTTTGTATAACAATGTAAATATTACCTTCTATATCCAGTTTTTTATAACATCTGTAATTATTGTATCCATTTTGGTCTCTTTTTCTACTTTTTCTTAAAATTCTTTGAAAATATTTGTTTTGGTAAAGATTGTTGTGACATAAATGCCAATTTTGAAAATGTCAAAATTTGCTCCGATCTGAAGCAAAGAGGAAAGGTAACATAGGTTTTGGATGAAACCTCGTACGAAATTTTGAAAAACGTACATTATTTTGAATTCTCAATTCTGGAACTACATTGGAACGGCGGAATATATATAAACAGTGCCAGAACGGCCAAGGATCAGTTTACCTCTGACTTCGCGACGAATATCTTCTAAAAGGCCATTTCCCGGGCCCAGCTGGCCCGGGAAACTCAAGAAAGCCCTTCAAACCTTCAAAAACCTAAACGGCAAAGTTCCAGACCTGGCGTAAAACTCAAGAAAGCCCTTCAAACCTTCAAAAACCTAAACGGCAAAGTTCCAGACCTGGCGTAGAGCTCCACCACCTGGTGTCGACCTCTACGCCCAGAAGAGCATCCATTTAACCTCAAAACCTTTAAAACGTCTCATCTCCTCAACCTGCAACGTCTCCAGCTTCACTCAAAACCTTCAACATCTCCTCAAACCTGTAACGTCTCCAGCTTAACTCGAAACCTTCGCATCAAAATTTTATAAAAGTCTGTAAATAAAAATTAAAATTGTACATAATTTCTAATATTCTTTAATTTGTTAGGATCTTTCTGCCTAGGAAAATTAGGTAGGAAGCTTCTCGAATAACTTAACAATTAAGAAATAAACAATTGAATTAAAGTTTAGAGTTAAGTAGAGCTAATAAGCTTGAGCAAAGTTATTTTTTTGTTTATATACAGTGTAAATATTTAGTGAGCAATGTGTTATCAAGTTTAGTTTACCAATGATAATAGTGTTTATGAATGTATAGACTTCAGTTCCAAGTACTTTGGGTGTACCCCGAGTCGACTTCGAAAGTCTAGGAGTACACTTTAATGTAGCTTGAGAACCTGCGTGGACGTATTACTAGCAGGATATTCTCCTGTAGCACGCCGTATAGTCTTCCAAACTCCAACTTATCAGTGACCACTAAGGGTTTTCAACACTTCAAAGAGAAGAAAGGATGTAGATCACACTAGGCAATCAGGTAAGTGGTGCATGTGTGTGGGGTGCAGTATAACGTAGTAAGTGTACTGTTAAGTGTCACGTTTAGAGTGATGTATGAAGTAGCGAAAGAGTAAAGTTAAGATATGTCGAAAGAGCATCCAAATTTAACCAGGTACGTGTATTAGTATTTTTTAGAATTTAGAAGAACAGAGGGTTCGATTTAATTGGGCGCCAAACTATTTAAGTCATCAACTCAAGTTATGGTTGCTAATAAACAAAAGACAATGTCTTCTGGTTATTTTATTTTACCAATAAGATTTAATAACCAGACACGTTTTATAAAAGCTTATATTTTTCCTGATATTTATCCTTCTTTGATTCTTGGATGGGACTTTTGGAAAGAATTCAAACTGTCTCCTAAAATACTTTCCCTAGAACTCAACCTTAAATGTAAAGATTTTACAACTTGTGCTATTGAAAATAAAATAACTTCTTTTGATCACCTTACAAATGATCAAATAGACATTTCTAAGGACATAATTCAACGTTTCAAAGATATTTCTTTTGAACAAACGGGTGAATTAGGTCGTACTAATTTAGTTTGTCATCGAATTAATACCGGTGATGCATTACCTATAAAACAACACTGTTATCGTCTCTCTCCTGAAAAACAAAAGGCTCTAATCAACGAAGTTGATAAAATGCTACAATTAAAAGTTATTGAAAAGTGTGAAAGTCCTTGGCTATCTCCTGTACTTATTACACCTAAAAAAGACGGAGAATGGCGTTTCTGCGTCGACAGTCGGAAATTAAATGCGATTACTCGTAAAGATGCTTACAGCCTTCCTTTTATATCAGAAATTTTAGATAATCTTAAAAATGCTAAATATTTGTCTAGTATTGATATTGCTAAAGCTTTTTGGGAAATTCCCTTACATCCTGACGACAGAGACAAGACTGGTTTCTATGTACCCGGTAGAGGAATGCATAGATTTACAGTAATGCCTTTTGGCTTAACTAATGCGCCTGCGACTCAACAGAGACTCATGGATAGTTTATTTACGCCAGACTTTGATAATAAAGTATTCTGTTATTTAGATGACATAATAATAATCAGTATGACGTTTGAAGAACATATTTCACTCCTACTGAAAGTCCATCAAAAACTTTCATTCGCAGGACTGACTATAAACTTTACAAAAAGTCAATTCTTTCGTAAGGAACTTAAATACCTTGGCTACATTGTAGATGAACAAGGTTTACATGCTGATCCTAGTAAAATTGAAGCAATTTTAGCTTATCCTGCTCCCACCTCTAAAAAAGAAGTAAGGAAATTTTTAGGTACATGTAGTTGGTTTCGCCGGTTTATACCTAATTTTAGTTCTATTGCTTCACCTCTCTGTAAATTAACTTCTTCTGGGAAAAATTCCCCTAAAAAGTTTATCTGGAATGATGATGCTGATTCTGCCTTTGCTAAACTAAAGGAGTGTTTAACTTCAACCCCAATTCTAACTTGCCCTGACTTTGACCTCCCATTTTCTGTTCACTGTGACGCTTCTAACTTTGGTATAGGTGCAATGTTGACTCAAGAACAAGACAATAAAGAATTGGTTATCGCATATATGAGTAGAACACTAAATAAACATGAGCAAAATTATTCAACTACTGAACGAGAAACTTTAGCGGTTATTACTGCACTTGAACATTGGCGTTGTTATCTTGACAATGGTAAACGTTTTACAGTTTACACTGATCATGCAGCATTAAAATGGTTCCAAAATCTGTCTAACCCTTCTGGAAGACTAGCACGATGGACTCTTCGTCTATCTTGTTTTAATCTTGATCTGAAACATAAAAAAGGTAAGGAAAATGTTGTTCCTGATCTTCTTTCACGTCATAAAATACCTGCTACTAACGTAATCGGTGGTGCTGGACCTATATCTGGAGACAATGTGTCTCAATTGGAACATTTTAATAAAATTTTTACTAATTGTCGCGATAACCCTGATGCATTTCCGAATTATAAAATTCTTGATTCTAAACTTTATCGTTACAACATCTCAACTGACTACCTTAACGAAGACTTTGCATGGAAGGAAGTTCCACCTCCTTCTGAGAGACTAAATCTTATTAAATCTTGTCATGGTGACTCAGTAAGTAGTCCTCACATTGGCATTTTTAAAACGTATAAGAAACTTTGCTTAAGATACTATTGGTCGGGAATGTTTAAAGATGTAGCAAAAGTCTGCTCCACTTGTGAGACATGCCTTTCTTATAAATATTCGAATCACTCACCTTATGGTCTTATGGGGAAACCAAAAATTTGCTCAAGACCTTTTCAAAACATTTCATTGGATCTAATGGGTCCCTTTCCTATGACTAGACAACGTAATCAATATATTCTCGTGATTACCTGTTCCTTTTCTAAATACTGTCTTATTTTTCCTATCAAACGCGCTACAGCTTCTAACATCATTCTGCATTTAGAAAACTCTGTATTTCTTATACATGGCGTTCCGCAAACTATTATAATGGATAATGGTTCTCAATTTCAGTCTAATGAGTTCCATAACTTTCTGAATAAATATAAAGTTCCTTTTATCTTTTATTCACCTAGATATTGCCCTCAAGTCAATCCCACGGAACGTTATAATAAAACAATTATCACCGCTCTATCACAGCTAGTCGGAGATGATCACCGATCATGGGATAAATTTTTGCATAAAATTCAATTTGCACTAAATGGTTCTGTAAACTCTACAACCGGTTTCTCCCCATCTTTTCTTGTCTTTGGTCGAGAGACAATATCTTGTGGATCATTCTATACTAACTGCTCTAACCTTGATAGCGTCATTTTCCTTCCTCGAGATATCTATGCCGCTAATTTAGGATTACTATCTGCCGTCTTCGATAAAGTACAAGTTGCATTACATACAGCACACGCAAGGAATGCTGCTCATTACAACACGAGACACAGTTTTAAAGAATTTAATGTAGGTGACACTGTTTGGCGTAAAAATTACGTTCAAAGTAATGCTGGTGCTTACTTCAGCGCCAAATTGGCCCCGAAGTACGTCAAAGCCACAGTTGTTGAGAAGCTTTCACCTCTTGTTTTTATCCTGGAAGATCCTAACGGATTGAGAGGCAAATGGCATATTAAAGATATAAAAACGTAATTTATGTCAGTTTTGTAAATGTTTTGTGTGTATTCTGTAAATTATTTTAGGTTATATTCTGTTTATTACTTCATTTTAACTAAACTCTCTCGGCATATTTTTAACACTTTTAGTTTTTAGTCATTAGTCATTCTTAACTTTTAAACTATCTCGAGGTATCTCTATCTTAACCTCGTTATTTCCTCTTAATGTCCTTGAGACCGAGATTAGTTTTCTCAATGAGCGGTACACAACTCACTAAATAAGCCTTTGTGTTGTTAACTTATTTAACTTTGTAAATATCTACTTTAATTTTAAGGTTTTCTAATCGGGTTTTCAAAAAGGTGCGGGTTACGACACCTAAATAAAAAAAAGAAGCCTACGTTATATCTTTTGAATAACTCCTTGTGGAGTATGCGTCATTGAATGTGAACCATATCCCCTAAGCATGTTAGTAAGAATGATAGGAGTCGTGAAAGAAGAAGCTGTGAAAGATGTATGAAAGGTCAAGTTTGTTATTCCTAACCTTCAAAATTTTCAATGTAGTTGAAAATTTTCTGGGGTTGTGGGGGAAAATGTAATATTTTATTTCTGTTCTAGCTCTAATTTTGTATAACAATGTAAATATTACCTTCTATATCCAGTTTTTTATAACATCTGTAATTATTGTATCCATTTTGGTCTCTTTTTCTACTTTTTCTTAAAATTCTTTGAAAATATTTGTTTTGGTAAAGATTGTTGTGACATAAATGCCAATTTTGAAAATGTCAAAATTTGCTCCGATCTGAAGCAAAGAGGAAAGGTAACATAGGTTTTGGATGAAACCTCGTACGAAATTATAAAGAAAATCGTACAAATTTTGAAAAACGTACATTATTTTGAATTCTCAATTCTGGAACTACATTGGAACGGCGGAATATATATAAACAGTGCCAGAACGGCCAAGGATCAGTTTACCTCTGACTTCGCGACGAATATCTTCTAAAAGGCCATTTCCCGGGCCCAGCTGGCCCGGGAAACTCAAGAAAGCCCTTCAAACCTTCAAAAACCTAAACGGCAAAGTTCCAGACCTGGCGTAAAACTCAAGAAAGCCCTTCAAACCTTCAAAAACCTAAACGGCAAAGTTCCAGACCTGGCGTAGAGCTCCACCACCTGGTGTCGACCTCTACGCCCAGAAGAGCATCCATTTAACCTCAAAACCTTTAAAACGTCTCATCTCCTCAACCTGCAACGTCTCCAGCTTCACTCAAAACCTTCAACATCTCCTCAAACCTGTAACGTCTCCAGCTTAACTCGAAACCTTCGCATCAAAATTTTATAAAAGTCTGTAAATAAAAATTAAAATTGTACATAATTTCTAATATTCTTTAATTTGTTAGGATCTTTCTGCCTAGGAAAATTAGGTAGGAAGCTTCTCGAATAACTTGGTGTTACACAAAAGTGTAACATTACAGTACCCACTGGTGCAGATCGGAGCCAAATCGACCAATCTCAGTAGTTGAAATAACCGTCACGTCATCCGACCGGCTCATGATTGGTCAATTCCTATCAAACGATTTTTTCTGGTAATACAAGGTTGTTTTGTTGGTTATAGGTGCAAGTGGGTCTACATGAGCTGCTAGGCCACGGCAGCGGGAAGCTTTTGCGCGAGTTAGATGACAAAACGTTCAACTTCGATAAGGAGAAGGTCATAAACCCATTAACGGGTAAGTTTCTGCCTTTCTACAAAATATTTCAAACGTAAAACTAATTTTCAAGAAATGGGGATATATTGTTTGTTGTCATTACTTAATTTTTATGGGTTGTTCGTATTGCTATTATTGCTCGCCACATGTACATTGTCATCTGCAGCCAACAACATAGTCAAGAAAAGTTTTTATCTTATGTTGGAATGAAATGATTTTATTTTATTACTAAATAACAATAAATTTCTGTGGGTAGTTCAAACGAAATTAAGCCTATTACTCAATACAATAGCTAGTAACAGATCCTGGGATTATAATGATAATGCGAAATAATTATCTGTGCAGGCAAACAGATAGAATCGTGGTACACTTCCGGTGAAACATACGACAGCAAGTTCACGACGCTGGGCTCGGCCTTCGAGGAGTGTCGCGCGGAGGCCGTCGGGCTCTATCTGTCGCTCGTGCCAGAAATATTGAAGTTAGTATACTGTCTTTTTTGGAGGATTGAAGCTGGAATTTGAATACCTCTGTGGCGCATCGGGTGACGCAAATATGATTTCCGCCTCGTGACAAATGTTCGCACTGCAGATATTTATTGCGGGAGTTTTCTATGAATAATATAAAATATCTACCTATCTTATGTATTGTATAGTACATTATACACCCTCTGTTTAGCTTGGGGCTAGATGGTGGTATGTGAATTTTCTAGCATTAATTAAATTTTTTATATATGCACAAAGCAAAGGAATATCTTCCCTGCTCTATCTGAACTTGCTAACGTCCAGTTTAATATCATCGTTTTTATTCTAGAATCTTCGGTTACGAAGGCAAGGAGGCGGAGAATGTGGTCTACGTGAACTGGCTAAGTTTGTTCTGGAACGGAGTTGCCAAAGCCACAGAAATGTACCAGCCGTCCACAAAGACCTGGTTACAGGTAAGTTCACCAAACTATCTATGGCGTAGGCTTCCTCGTCAATAAGGTCCTCTCTAACAACGTCCAAGAAATCTCCAGTGTGTCGACCAGGGAAGCGTACCTGACCCTTCGGCTATCCAAGTGCGTGAAGATCACTGTTCGGTCTTTGCTCGAAATAAAACATAGGGTAGTTTAATCTAGTGCGACTATCAGCCGATTTCGACATACCCTCTGTGGGAAATCGGCAAAAAGCTAATATAAGCCGCCGGCCAACGAACTCGAATCCTGTTCGATCTCAACCGCTGTGCAACTTGGACGTTTACGTGAATTGTGAAAATCAAAATATAAAAAAGACATTACCTACATTACTCGCGAGTGGATGTGTGTGTGTGCTGTGCTGGAAGCCGAGACCCCTGCATGGTGTGAAAGAGGTCAGTGGTCAAGCTATTTTATCTACCCTGTGTATAACGAGCAAGACCTAGGTACCTACAGCATTCAAAAATTTCATTCGCAAATTCTAAGGTCCTTCGATTAAACTTTCTACCAGCCCCCTATGCTCAGACTCCACAATCACGGAACAGAAAAAATAAGTGGAAGTGTTAAGTAGGCGTGGCACGCGTGCCACAATAATGCGTAGTTACGCTTAACTGATCTCAGTCGTGTTCTTACATCACGTCGAGTTGCTAGTCCCGCGGCGAATTCATTTTTCTGAAGCTATGCCGTGTTGTTCCATTTTAGAGTGTAAAAATTAAAGTAGGCGAAAAAATCTCGATAACGAGGGTGTTTTATACCATCAATAGGTAGCATTTTCATTGCATTGTCATAAAATCTTATTTTATTAAAATTTACAAATAATTTATTAGAACGGTTAGTCAAAATCGACCTTATGCGATTAGCATAAAGTTGATTTTGGGTTGTTTCTATTCTCGAATGTTCTTCGCTACTCGTTTAGTGATGTAGTCAAGTCGGCTGTTGATTTGATCGATACTACAAATCATGTTTACTTGGTGCCTAAAACATACCTTATCAATAAATAAATACAATATCTAGACATTTATAAGTAATAAAAAGTGCCTAAAACTAAAACCTAACCAAACTCAACAAGAGACATTTTTCCTTATACAAAAAGGTAAATAACTCTAAAACTAATTATCCTATTTACCTAATACAAGCGGTAAAACTAGTTTTAGGCCTAAACATTTCTTTTTGTACTGTTTTTACTACAAAATGACCATAAACAAAAAGTACATTTTCAACTTACGTAATAATACAATCTTACCAAATTCCTATAAAAAGAGTTTCTATGCTCTAAATAGACACAAACTAAGATAAACTAACCAATAAGAGTGTAATTAGATCTAAATATCCTAATACATACTAGGGTTCCGTCGTCGCCTACAATCTGTGGCAAAATATCTATCGATATCGATAAAGTAGTTCATTGTGCTACCTGGTGCAGCCTTAGACGAGTCGCGACCTATCACGCGAATGTCAATCATATGTCTAACGAAATTAAGTTTATAATTGCGAGCACTGAGAATACCGCCATCTATGGTGAAGTAGCGGAATTGACTGACAGTCAAATGTTTGGTGAGTAGGTCCGCGACCTATCCCGCGAATGTCAATCATATGACTAAGGAAATTAAGTTTACAATTGCAAGCACTGTGAATACCGCCATCTATGGTCAAATAGCAGAATTGACTCGTCAAGTTGCTGTTTGGTGAGTGTAGCTCGTAAATACGTTCTGCTGCTAAAGTAAAATAAATCTTATACAGTAGAATTCAAGGTTTATTTTCTAATCTGTGACGTTGGCTAATTTTGACTAAACTTTTAACTACCAATGAAACGAATTGTTTCTTTGTAATGCATTATAAGATTAAGGGTTTATTTGTGTGAGTTTGGCGACACCGGTGCCCATAGTAATTTTGTTGCATAGCACTTCCACTTGTTTTTTATGTTCCGTGGTGAAGATAATTCAACACACCGACCTCTGCATATTTGGATGATGATGTGGAGGATATGTTTAAAGTTATCCAAAGCCTTGCATAACACCACTGAGACCCATTTCAACGTTGTTATGGGGGACTTTAACGGCAAGGTTTTTTTTTTCTCTCTTTTGCATCCACGATCAGTCATTGACTATAAGCGAATTTCTTGTGTGTGCTTCTGTCATTTAGGATTGGGACTCAGCAGTCCTTCTTCCTTCTTCAATAGGTTGTCCAGAACATGGCTTCATTTCAATCGCTTTGTTGTTATTGGGTTAACTACAAGAGCTCTTGCTAGAGGATTGGTGTGGTGCTTCAGGCGTTCACAGTAACGACTGCTTAGTAATTGGATTTCTTCTTTAACCGTAGGGACCTCCAGGTAGTCATGTATTTCTTTGTTAGTTATGAACCAGGGATGTGTTGGATAGGGAACGTAAGATTTTGTTTTGCGCTCGCTGTATGATGGCGAGGTTTGATTTGCTAGCTGTGCTCCAGATCTGCACGCCGTAGGTCCATACGGGTTTTAGAATGGAGTTGTACACGAGTCGTTTGTTCTCTATTGATAAACGAGACTGGGTGGGCCCCAGTCTCGTTAGCAGCCAGTAAAGGCTCCTAAACCTGTTGTCCAATTCTGATCTTTTGGCCTTGACGTGATCTTTCCAAGTCAGTCGTCTATCAAGGGTGAATCCAAGGTACTTGACGGTGTTTCTATGTGGAAGCTCCTCACCGCCAAGTTTTACTGGTGGACAGTTACCATTTCGTAGGGCAAAGGTGATTTGATTAGATTTAGCCGCGCTCGTGCGGATTCGCCATTTGTGTAACCACCGTTCAGTTTGCTTCAGATAGTCCTGGAGAGTTTTAGAGGCATTAGACGGAGAAGCGTCACATGACAAAATTGCAGTATCATCGGCAAACGTGGCAGTGATTGTGGTTGAGGATTCTGGTAAATCTGCAGTGTAGATGTTGTAGAGTACTGGTCCTAGCACTGAACGGCAAGGTGGAAACCCAGACTGGCAACAAATCCCACATGGTTATGGAGTTAGCAAATGCTTGTCAACTTCCTTGAGAAAGAGGGGCTGTTCTTTTGATACCGTCGATTTCTAAGTGCTCATGGGAATCTATGAGGAGCCGACGGATAGCTCGATTGATATATGGATAGTATAGATTACAATCCTCACTTTCAAATGAGAAACAAGTAAAAGGTAAATTAATAGCGTTAGCTGAGATTTGCTCATTATTATGAATTTATTTTTAATCCATTGTTTTAAACAATAGATTAAAAATAAATAATAATAATGAAGACCTAGCGACTAGTTGTTACTACTTAAATGAAATGTTTAATCTAACACACTTGTTATAAGAATTGGTCAATAAATAAAAATCTGAAAAATCTAACTGAATATGTTAAGTTTGATGCAGTCATTGTAACAAGTCTAGACTTTACTAGAAAACCAAAGATCTCTTTGGAATGAATACCATACAATCCTAATGTTGACACCTACGACACACATTCTGAACGTATGCCTTGATAACTTGTAAATGAGCGCAGTGCCTTCAGCGCTGATGCCGGTGGCCGGTTCGAACTCCTCCGAACGAGCATAGAAGCACTCTGGTGAAAGGCAAGTAAGTAACAGTTTTGTGATGTTACAGGCGCACGCGCGGGCCCGCTTCGTCCTGATGCGCCTGCTGCAACTGGAAGGGGACGGCATCCTCACCGTCACGGAGACTGTGCCCGGCAAGAACCTGCTGCTCACGCTGCAGAAGGACAAGCTTGCTACCGACGGGAAGAAGATCATTGGTAAGTTTATTAGTTTCTGTCCTAGGCGTCGTATACGTTGTTTCTATAGTCATTTTGAAAAGTTATTTCTATCCTAAGGGGAGTTATTTATAGAGATAAAAAGGTATTATTCCAGGTTTAGAGTTACCTTTATGCAAAATTTATAGTGATCCGTTCTGAAGTTTTGGCGGGATGATCGGACCTAACTAACATTCATATTTACGCATTGTAATAGGTCTATAAGAGGAAGCGCCATTTTTGTTTGTCCTGTGCACATTTACGCTTTCTAAACCTTTCCCGCAGTGTTTTACCTACTGATGAATCGAAATTCAGTCGTTGGAAATAACGACAGACGAAAGAGTTACTTAGGCCCTCTAGAACTTGGATCCCTATTTTAATTGTCCGAATACGCATTTTCTTTGTATAGTTTTGTGAAAATTGGTAAGTATTCTAATTAGGTGTCTAAAACCGCAATTGCATATTTGAGAGTTAAAATAGGTTTCCAGGAACTGCGTTGCTCATTTTTCGGCTGGCAACGAAATTGTCAAAGCAATAAGGCATTTTGTAATTTTTGTAGGCTTTCCACTGAGCGTAAAATTTTCTTTGAATACCTAAGGTGTACGAGTTCCATTTCTACGTGTCCTAAAGTCGCAGTATATTTGCTCAAGTGCTGGTTTCCCCCAGGTGACTTCCTAGTGAAACTACAAGTGATAAAGGCGACCGGCGATGTGGCCGCCGGAGAGGCGCTATTCGACAAGTACTCGCGGCTGGACGCTCCGTGGGGGCGCTGGCGAGACATCGTCATGCTGCACAAACAGCCCAGGAATATCTTCGTGCAACCCAACACTGTTGTTAAAGGCGAGTCATTTTATAACCAATGTTTTCACGACTACAAACGTAACTAACCTTTGCTACCGACCGCCTCTTAGCGGTCAACGACCCGCGACATCATCAGAGCGGGCGACGCACCTTAGATGTGGTAGGAGGTGGTACCAAAAATCATTTTTCCTTGGTTCTATGACTATAAAGTACATACATTTCTAACGGTATAGGCATTTTTACCCGCAAGGCGTGGGTTATGTTGTTCGAGTGTTTCTATGTGATTGACGAACAAGTTTTTTTACGACCAAAAGCATCAGAATGGCCAAAGCGCTTTTGATATATGAGGTATCAAACAAAACACTTGTCTCCTATTTAGTTCTTCTTTACATTTTGTAGGCCCTCTCATATGGCGAAAAAAGTCGGTTGTTCTAACAGTAGATTTGTTACCAACAGGTCAAGACGTAGAACTGAAGCGTTATCCTGCGACGGCGGAAGGCATGATTGCGTCGTGGGTGGATCGCTTCCCCGACACGACAGTCGACGACATTCTGGACAAGCTGGCGGCGGATGATTCCACGCATTTCGCTCAACTCAAACTCTGCGCTAATGCGTGAATCTAATCATAATTTAATGTAATGTTATGTAAATGTACTGAGTATGAAGCAATAAATATGATTTTGCTATACTGACGAGTTTTAGTGTAGACTAGCGGCCCGTTCCGGCTTCGCGCGTATATTCTATCTATAGCCTATGTTCATCTATAACGCAGGATTGTAATGGTGAAAAAAAATCCCAATCGGACCAGTAGTTTCGGCGCCTATTCAATTTAATCAAATAAATATTTCTTTATAATATTAGTATAGATACAATCCTACCAAACCTTATTCGATAACGAATAACCAAACGGGTTAAGCATAGACCCAGATATGTGGTGTGCTTGATAATCAGTATAATTAATCAGTTTGGTTGATAGATAGGAGGATGGTTTCGAATTTAAATATCAAGTCAACTATATAATTTATTCACATTCAATACAAAACGCGTGTGATAGAAATTTTAACATAAGTCCATTACAATAACAGTATGAGAAATATTAAAAATTACCACACACTAATAAATAATCTCAAGTCTATTATAAAATAAATAATTTCAAAATGAAGTACATGAAATGATATTAATATTATTGCTAAAATATTATTGATCGATCTAGCCGCTCCCTAGAACTGATAAGGACAATGGCAACAAACAACACCATACCTTACATTGTATTCACTAATAGAGAAATACATTTCAACAGCGGAATAGATCTATTACACGCAACCTATAGCTATATAACATTTACACGTAATGAAGTCTAATAAAGAAATCTAAGCACCATTCTATTCGATATCTGTTCCAGTGCGACTCAGCATCCAATACTATTTGAGTCAGCATACGCAAGTCAACATGAAAATACGCAAAAAACAATGTATTTGTGCAAATACAGCAACTAACATCGTGTTAATACCATGATAATAGGACTATATCAAATCCAGTCACTTAATTTATGAAGGCACATAATAATCAATATACAATAAACGCATTATAAAAGAACCACTCTGCAAAATATGTCAAATACTGACTGATAAATAATACATCTGAGAAGCTCGAGATAACTTAAGGCCGCAGTCAACCATGGTCGGATGTAGACAGACACAACACAGGGATTTAAAGTTGAAGCGTCATAAATGTAAATACTTTAAAGGAAATTCATTTGATAACATTCGTGAGTTACTTTATACCTTACCATTAAAATTATTCGTGAATCTAATTTTAATAAACGATTTATAAATACTTGAGTAGAGATTCAAAAGTATTCTTCTTCATAGAAGTTTTTAAGTTTGCCACCAAAGACAGTCTTGTGATAAGCATCCGTTGCTAATGAGATTCTAACATGAGCTCTTATAGATAAGGCGATTAGGACTATTTCTATTTGGCAAGAATAACATTTTCAGCCTCTATTCATTTGTTGCTAATCACACATCACGCACGCTCGGTAAGTGTAACAAAAACGAGTGAAAGCGATCAATAAACACGTACGAACTATTGACCAAATAATGTTAAATTAACTGATACGAAAATGCTTGCATAAAATCACAAAGTCCAAATGATATCCGAATTATTCAGAAGTTCTTTTCAGTCAACTTTCTCAGAGCATTCTGTACCGTCGCTTTCGCCTTTAGATGGGACAGGGGATCTGAAAAATAAACCAATGGGTGAGACATTCATAAATGACGAATTGGCAACGATCTACTGCTTTGATTGACATTTAAAATATAGCACAATTCTTTAACAAATTTGACGATTTAGTAAAGTGACTTAACTCATGTTCTGTTTGGCTCTTGTTGCTTTAATCTTCGATTTCTACAATATAATGCCATGAATAAAATATGTACAGTGGTCTGAAGTTCCGTCAAACTGACTAACTCTATAGGATTGAAAACTTAAGCATTAGTGCTGTAAGATTTAAATCAAAAGCGTGAAGCGTGCAGTGTAACATTTGAGTCGGGGGAGTTATTCATTATTTACGTGGCATGTAAGAATGAAAACATACGCACCTTGACAATGATTCTGATTCTCGGTCCGGTTTCCTGGTGACGCTGATAGAAAAGTTTTTCCTTTGTCTGATTTTGTCAAGGATGTTTTCGGGACTGGGTTCCTTTTCGCTTTCCTTTAGTATGATGGCAGGATTGTGGGTTCGCTTTGGCCTATAGGTGGCATAGTTTCCGGGCGAGTACATGGAAATGGTTCTGTTGTATTTGAGAGGCTCTCTGAGCGAATGCATCAGACCGGCGTCCGTCCCTTCAGGCTCCAACAGCGACTTCGTCCTCGAGTATCTCTGAGTGCCGTAAGAGGAAGGTTCGTAGTCTATGTAGCTTCTAGTGCTAGGGTACTTCCGATAGTCGTTCCTGTCTAAGGATCGGTATGTGTCAATTTTATCGTTCAGTCCGTAGTTCTCGTATTTGAGGTTGGTTCGGGGCAGTTCGCTGAGGAGCGTTCTGTAGCGCTCCGTGGACGGAGACAGGTCAGAATTGGCCGAAAGGCCGGGGGATAGGTCGTATGTGACCGGGGAGGTGGGAGACACGTCGTACTTAGGTTCCGGCGGCGCGTGTATCCTAGCGAGAGGGTCGTACTCCGTCGCGCCTGGACCGACCAGACTGCTCTTTCGTCGTTGTTTCTTTTCGTTGAACCTCGAGTAGAAGCTCTTTCTTCGTATTCTATCGACTATATCCTCCTTCTCGGGCGAGGTGGATTCGTGGTTCCGGAGAGGATGCGCGGTGCTGTTCTCGGAAGGAGATACCGGGGTCCTATCTAAATACTTGGTATCGGCATTGAGATCGGATTTCATCTCTGAATTTGAAATAGTGGACCTACTTCTGGACCGGCTGCGGCTTTCCGTGTTTCTGTCGTTGTTACTGTTTTCCAGAGCAAGCGCGATCTTTTCAGAGATATACTTCTTCTCGCTCTCGCCGTCGAGTGAGGAATAATTTAATTGAGGTTCTATCACAGGGTTTGTAGGAACTATTTTTTTTACTCTTGGCAATTTGGAGAAGTCTAGCTTTAGACTGTTTTTGTTCTTTGTATCGTTTTCTTTCTTTGTAGGCTCGTCATTTTCTGGTAGGTTGGTAACGCTGTCACTGGCAGTTCTGTCGTATTTATTCTTACGTCCTAGTCCGTTCAGAAGTAATGACGTCGGTCTTCGTGGTTTATCTTTGTCGAGGTTGTCGTTATCTGTATCGTTTTTCTGTTCATTTGTGATGCTTATATCGGCGGTGTCTAGGCTGGCTGATTTTTCCATAATAGGCTTAATTTTATCCTTCGGTTCGAACTTCTTGAAGAGCCCTAAAACTTTGGAGACTGTGGTCTTGTTGGTGTTGGGAGGCTGGTTCTCGAGAGCGGCGACGTCTGTGATAGTGACAGCTCGTTTGATGAGATTCGATTCGTTGGGCGGCTCGGCGGTCGCGGGCACGGATTGCTCACGTTGAGTCCTCCTAACTTTAGACGTGCTTCTCTTAGCATCATTCACGGAACTCTCAGCATTCTTTTCCGGTGAGTTAGATTTACTGGACGCGAATTTTTCTAATCTGTGACCTATAGATTGCAAGACGGATTTCTTTTTTGGGACTCCGGCGGTTTTGGTACTATCATCATCTGGCACCTTTTCTTTAACTTTTTTTGTGACCTTTTTCGTGGTTTTTACTTCGCTAACGTCCTGTCCACCGGCCAGATCAGTCTTTGATTTCGATGAAACTTTCTTTATAATCTTTTTCTTGATAGTTCCTTTCTTTTCACTAGATTCGGTATCTGTAGTTTTCTTGGTTTCATCCTTTTTCGGCTTCGATTTCGCTTCGTCATTCGTTTTGGCGGCTTCAGGGATTCCACCGTTAGTGATGGCCGTCCCGTTCTTAGCCTTATGTTCTTCAGGTTTATCCGAGGAGGTTCCGTTAACGATCTGATACTTCTTCAAAACGAGTGTGCCCGTCGACTTTCTATCATCGTCAGCCTTCGCTTCATTCTCCTGCGTCTCTTTACTCTTCAATGCGTCCGTCTTAGTAGCCTCCGTTTTCTTTTTCGGTAGAGTGATGCTGAAACTGACTTCGACATCAGCTTTCTCAGGAACCGGGTCATCTTTCGGAGGGCTCTCCTTGCTATCTGATTTTGTAACGGTGCGAGAGACGAATACCTTTTCTGGTGAGAGACTAGTGGTGGGGTAGCTACGCGGGCGTGCAAGCCGGGACTCGCGCCGCTCCCGGCTCTCATCGCCGCCCGCCTCCGGCGCGGTAACTTCGCGCGGCTCATCAATGGCATCAAGCGTTTTTACCGGGTAGCTTTTCGGGCGTATGAGCCGCGAATTTCCATCCGCATCTTCGGAGCGCGCTCGGCCACGTCCGTCCGTTTCCGTGATCTCATCTAGACTGGGAAGGAATGGCGTCCCTGACCGCGAACGTTCTTTGCCTAACAGCGCACCGAGCGGCGAGGCGCACTTGCGAGTGCTTTCCTCCGGCGGAGGCGTGTCGAGCGTTCTCCCCCCGCTTCCCCCCGCAGCGCGTCGCTCACGAATCTCGCGTAAGATCCGCTGCGTCTCTTGCTCCTTTTCTCTCTTACGACGCGCGTACGGCCCTTCCTCGTCAGTTATAGGAGGTCGCTCGAAGAAGTCAGCGCGGAGGAAGCGAGACAGACGGCGCGGTGTTTCGCCCGAAAGTCGCAGCGAGTGGCGACGTGTCGTGACAGGAACGCCTTCAGTCACTGGCTCGTCTAAGGAGAGGGCGCGTTCGGGCGTCAGGTACTTGCTGAGAAGGGGACGCGCGCCGGAGCCGCGTCGGCCGAGCGTCGCCGTCGCGCTGGCCTCCGCGTCCGGCGATGGCGGATCGCGCGACCCGGAGCGCCGCCGTAGCCGCGGGAGCGTTGAGTAATGAGTATCGGTGTGATCCGGACTCTCCGACTTGGTATAGACTTGTGGTTCTGGTTCGGGCTGAGGCTCCGGTTCCGGCTCCGGCTCCGGCTCGGTGACGGGTGCCGTGTGCGGCTCGGTCGGTGTGTCAGGTGGTGGTTCCGGCGGCGCGCGGTCGAGGTGCAGCGAGAGCGTGCGGCGCAGCGACTGTGCGGCGCGCGGCGGCAGCGAAGCCAGCAGCTGTCGCTGGAGCCGCCGCGAGAGCGCGGGCGTGAGGCCCGACAGAGCGCGCACCTCGCGTTCCGACAGCTCGAGGTCAATGTCCGGCAGGTCGGCCCCCGCCCCTGCAGACCCCGCAGCCCCCGCGCGCTCGCGGCTCCTCCTACCGCCTGGAATGCAACCGAAAAACACACGTTCGATCATGCAGAACGCTCGCCGTGACGCGCCCGCGAGCGCCCGGATGTTGGTTACGAGTTAATGAGTACTACGGTTAGAGCAAACTTCAAGCGGATGCCAAACGGAGGATGCATTAAAATGTTGCTTTTCAGGATGCGAACTAAGATGGCATCAGCGATATCAATATCAAATACGGAGGCGTCTCTATTCTGCAACAGCCGCGGCGCGCCGTGCGGAACACAAAATGAAAACACATGGATAAATAAAATAATAATAGTTTAGTACCTATTCCTTGTCTGTGGCGGGCTTGTGTGCGCCGGCGCCGCTGTGGAGGGGCGCGGGCGGGGCATGCAGTGTAACGCGCAACCCAACTGCAACCACACCAACACAACCTCACTGACTGCTCCCGGGGCCTCCGCCGAGTCCTCTGAACCCCTGCCTCCCATCTGTCCCCCACAGTGTCCCCGTGTCGACCCGCTGTACCCCGCTACACCCCGAGGCATGTGTGCTACCACATACTATCTACATTGAGGCGATGATCACTCTCTAAACAAATTAATTAACTTTCTCTTTCAAATTTTGATCTCAAATTTTGAATTAGTCTACTTTACATGACTGCAATGCCAAACGGTCGGTACACGAATCGTGAAATGTCTTTTGTACACTTCATGCAGATCCAACTAGATAGAATATTAATCGTATGACAACTTAGAGCAACATTTTCCTGCTAGTGTTAGCGGGTAGGAGAAAGTCAACACCTGCACAAAGAATGCAAATTGAATACAAATATAACACTACAATGCAAAAAAACTGGTTAAGTCATTAATAAAATCATGTTAATGAAAACTAGGAAAAATACACACACAAGTAGAAAACAAGTGTAGACATGTTTAATGGTTCTCGAGTCTACACACAGAGATGTTAGAGTCTAATCGGACGGCGGAAAACGTTACAAATATACTGCCGGGGTTGTATGCCTTGTTCATGGAATGACTGATAGTTAATTGATTTGTTTTAGTGCAAGCTGCTGTGAGTCCGTGGCCAGCGGCTAGCTGCAGTGGATCTATGCCTTTACTCATGCTCCCTGTGCGGACTATCCAGTACTTTGGCAAACAGTTCAGAGTGCAAAGAGCAAACTGAAAACTAAACATTGATGTGTCTATCCATAAACTATAACGCGACTTTCAAGAATCATAATTAACTACTATTTTTTTAAGATACATTTTTTTATATTATTTATTTTTTTGTAAATAGACCTTCGTTCATGAGATAAAAATTAGGGCGAGGCCTACGTCCAGCAGTGGACCATTTGTTGAGGTGAGTTGTGGTGAGGAGACCTTCGTTTGACCACAATCTCACCTGATGGAAAGTGAACATGTGGCTATGGGACAGTATGTCTTGTTCTGTCTGATTTAAGGTTCAAAGCAGAGCTATGCAGGATGTGAATAGACCGTTTGTTTTCTGATAATAGGGATGATGACAGTTACTGAAAATTATCAAAATTATGTATTTAACGAGTTATACGTGAGCCATAAATTACAAAACACGTATTACATTTTTTATTTAGATTAAGATTAATTATTATTTTAATAAAATAAAGCTACAAAATACAGCAATCCGCCATGATACATTCTGCATACTAATCAGAGAATACTGATTTGTGACGTCATGCCATGCCGTCACAATATGTAATGTAAAGGCTTTGTGTCACCAGATGTTCGTGCATCGGTGATCTCATACACAGACACCACTAGTAGTGTAGCGTTTAAAATAGCATTTTTAAAAACTCGTATTTTCCTTTAAATCATTTTTTTTTGCAGAAGGATTTATTTTGTTTTCAGTAGATGTACATATATCAGTCAGTCATCATATCTATTACTTTTATAACTCTGTTCCCATAGATTTGAATTTAAATAGTATTTTATATATAATTATTTCAAGAATAGTTTTAATAATAAAAAATAAATTACAAAAAATTTTGAGTCTCCTAACAACAAATTAACACAATTTAATGTTTGCCAAAGCGGTAAGGCAACAATCATAATTGCCTATAAGTTTTCTCTATTACAATATAAAAAAATGTAACAACTGGATTCTACAAGGTTAATATTCGTTCTATCATGCGCAATCTACCAATGCCAAATCAAAAGCCAAAAACGTGAACGATGGTGAAAATTTTGAAATTTAAATGAATTTTCGCGGCACCTGCCAACCTGATTGGTCCCAAAACTCTTGACCTTACTTAGGCTCAGGGGTAGGATGAAAGATCAAAAACATAACTTTCTTTCGCCAGATTTAAGAAGATCGGCCCAGTACAACAGACAATCCCAATTTCTACTGACGAATTGCTCAATACATACTTTAAAGATACTAGGCCATTTCTAATATCTAATCTATCCACGGCTATCAACATCGATTTTCGACATAATTTTTTGTTAAGTTAAATTTTTATATGTCTTTCACATATAAAAATTTAACTTGCGATAGGCAACCCTGGACCCTTTAACACTAAGTTTGTGCACATAATCAAAGCGAAACCAAAGTTCATCATCACTATTAAATTTCTAATGATCAAGTAAATATGGAGGCTATTAATAAATTTGAAAATCACGCCAAAAATTTGGTTTTGGTCTAGCTTAGATTATTTGCAAAGAAACAGTGTTATCGCCCAGCAGTCTTCGCCAAATAGAAAACGACAACTAATATAGGTAGAACCAAGAGTAAAATTATTAGAGATTTGCTAATTTCGTGATCTTCAATATCTTAGTGATCCTACCAATAACTCCACAAAATATAGCAGTGATTGCATCTGTACAGTGATATTCCAGTGATGTGGTAAGCGTGTATCATTGGCAACGTTTTCCCCGTGCGTAAGCGTGCAAGCTGGCAACGTCGCACTCACCTCGCGGCATCGCCGCCCGCGACTTGTTGAACATAGAGTCGAAGTCGGCGTGCAGGTCGCGGGAACCCCAACCTTCGCGTCTACAACATAAGGAATCTTATTAATGTAGGTGAAAGTAATTTGGGTCTAGTACTTTGTAGCATACGGTCTAGTCAAAGAATAGAAACAAAGTAAAACTAGTATTTACAATTGAAACAATAGAGCTTACTGTAGACTGTTCCAAACAATCTACAGGTCATAGGATCCATAACAATACTTTTTATTGTATCATTATCATCATTATGAATCAAATAGGAATGAGCTTGATTTCTGACTTGTTATTAGAGGGATTTTTTTGTAATTTGAACTGTATGTAACAAATTGGGATGAAACTAGCTAGATGTTTTTTTTGTCTGTTTGTTTGTGGCATCATAGAACTCACACGGACAGACCAATTTAAGTATGAAACTAGAAAGGTTCTACAAACTCCTAGTGAATTGATCAATGAAACTTACGATTCCGAGACACTTCGTTTACTTTCCACATATTTATGAGTGCTGCATGTGCAAACAATAGGTTGTTCAATTCAAAACATTTTATGTAAATTCTTTGTTTACACTTAAGCGGTATTCGCTACCCAGAGCGGCAGCGGTAAATTTAGCTCGAGTTTCGGGCGTAATGTTTCGCTTAACTCGCTAACACAAACTCCAGAGAAATTTACCGCTACCGTTCTGGGTAGCGAATACCACTAAGGTGAAACATATAGGTGAACAGGGCTATAAACTAGGGTAAACACAAGGAACTGGACACCTTTCTTATAAACGTGTTCCAGCTGGCTCAGGACTCTTGCTTAGAAGGATGAAAGTCTTTGCACACACTAGGCTTATTCTTATTGGAAAAATGAGAATGAAAATATCATATTTATTTATTTCGGGGAAATGGAACTCTAGGAACATAAAACACAAGTTTGATTAAACACTACCGACAACAAATAATAAAAGTAATACTTACAAGAGATGCCTCCTTGGTAAATGCGGGCTGCATGCATAAAATTAACATTTTAGTAAGAATTAAATTATTAAAAAATATAGAAAATGTTAAAATTAAGCTAGAAATAACATAGGGGCAAAGCTTTAACTTTGCTTATGAAAAACTCTGCATTATGTAATTTTTTTCAATAACAGTGATTAAGTAGAATTTAGTTAGGTATGTATTCTTGTATGGTTTTTAATCTGATTTACAATAGCCAAATTCAACTTTACTTATCTAAAGTACTGCTAACTCGGATATGTAACTGGTCAATGCAAACCAAAGCAGATTATATTATTAAAAAGTTACTTAATGTGCAAAATTCAACACTCTTTTTTTAATTTAAATATCTCAATTTAATAAATCACTGCAAAAAAGGTAGACGATCCCCCCCGTACTTAATCTAAAAGTAACTTTATTGTTGTTGATTTGTATATTATCAATATCAGTCAATCAATTTGTACATTAACAATCAATCGATCAATTTGTTGATTTGTATAATAATATCATCAATCAGTCTTTGTCAATTTGATAGCTCGAGAGACGAGAAAATCTAGACTCCAAGCAGTGAATTGTACTTTTTATAATCGGGATTATTGTCACAATTTAGAGATTTATAAGCAGCAGAGTTGAATTTCGACACATTCTGCACACGATAAACACACCGACTTAGACAAATAAAAGGATAAAGCGTGTCACAAGCAGTATGCTTCTTTACCTGTTAGTAAAGAACGGTGACTGCAGATTGTTGAAGAGAGAGTGAGGATGCTGCGGGAAGCCGGGACCCTCCTCTCCGTTCAGGCGGTTCGTCAGCGAACGGACCTGGAATGTACACAGTGACGCATTACATTACTGGTCAATGTAAATCTACTATGTACATCACAGGAGCCCAAGTGTTGCTCCGGCGATCGCGGCGAAAGAATCGACCCCTGCAACTCAGTCAGTGGATGTCGTAACAGTCTACTAAGGGAACCTAACAGAGGAAGGGCAGGAGTTTCCTTCTGTGTATTTTTTTAACACCTGAAATGCCATCATGTATCCCCCCGCCAATCTTGGTAATTAGAGGTAAGAGTCAATGATACCTGAATTCGCTTATAAAACTTGATTTTTGCACACGCCGCTCTGCTCTGTCCCGCTCCTATTGAAACCGGAGTCTTATGCCTATCCTCTTCACAAAATTTCATTCTTCACATTTTGTGAAATTATGCTAATCAGCAATCTGAACGCTGTGTGCTGACGAAAGTACAGTTCTTATCAATAATATAGGGTGTTCACTAAATGGCACACCCATTTTTGGAAAGTGTCTCAATTAGAGTACTTTATTTACTAATAAACCACTAAATTTAGTTTTTTTTTATTCAACGGATAGATGAGATGAGAAGATAAGTGTAAATTTTCAGGTTTCGCATATGTGACTTGACGAAAACGCTGGACGTGATGGACGCTCTATAGTCAAGACGTCAGTTGACTTGATTTCGAGACCTATTCAAAAGGATAATCTTTGTCATATGGACATCTAAGCAACGCTATCGAATTTACTTCAACGCGAAAAGTAGTAAATATTGAACTATAAGAAACTTTCCGACAACAACTGTCGGTCGCAAGAACACGGGCTTGTGGGCCAGATGGACCGGCCCGGTAAAGGGAAGCTCTTCCTGTGTAATTTGGAAGCATTCCACCTTTAGCCTTCAAACTTATGACCTAAGTGAAGATTCCAAGATGAGACGAACTGAGTATGAGACACTAACACACTTAACAAACAAAAGTCAGCACTAACCCTGTGCAATAGAGTCGAGAAGAGATTCTCTGCCGTGAGCAGATGGAAACCTTCATCCTCTTCGTCCTCCTCTCCCGAAGAGGCGGAGTCGGCGCGGGCGAGGCGCGACGGACGGAGGCGATGCATGTGGTTGTCGTCTTCTTCTTCCGACTCGCCTCCGCTTACGAGACTGCTGGAAAGAGAAAGTATAAGTTAGTCGCTCCGTTTTGGTAAAACAGGTCGTAAGTGCAGGATCGGAGATCTATAAGACAGGGGGGGGGGGGGTCGCTAGTACGTCATCTGGATGATGGTCCGACATGTCCTAAATGTAAGCCGTAAGAGGCGACTAAGGGACATACACCTAATGGCGGGCAGCAGCGCCTCTTGCAGAATAGATCTAGCACCGAACTGCGATCCCCACCCGAATGCCCGGCGTGGGGATTATGGGCATTACCCCTATGAGATAAAAAATCAGGGGAGGCCGTTGAGGTTGAGTGTTTTAATGAGTTCATTTTATGTTCTCTTGGAAGTTTGACATGAGTCATGTCATGACACCCAGCTATTCCGTCGGCCGTTTCTATTCGACCATGGTTGAATGGTCTGTCTCGTGTATATTACCTGATGCGGCGGTGGCCCCTAGCCCGCGGCGGAGCCCGCGCCTGCTCCGGCTCCACGCTGCGCTGTCGCGGCGTCACGTAGCCGCCTCCTTCAACATACAATAATATTATTGATCAAAAATATCGCCACTAAACATAATTGTGAAGGTAAGTCCGGTTAGTAAAGGCCTCTG
Source organism: Eupithecia vulgata (assembly GCA_946478455.1). Lineage (NCBI taxonomy): Eukaryota > Metazoa > Arthropoda > Insecta > Lepidoptera > Geometridae > Eupithecia > Eupithecia vulgata. The sequence goes on from OX297866.1 coordinate 15,222,208, forward strand.
CAGGCCTACGCTACCCAGACCGTAAAGCTGAACAGGCCTTTAGTGGCTTCACCTAAAAAAGTGTTGTTGTGTTGTCCTGTTTATAGTATTAAATTTGACTAAGTGCTTATTTTGTAAGCAAACGAATAAACGTTATTGAATTATGAATTATACTAGACTAAACTAGATTATACTAGACTAAAGAGCTGAGATCATAATCAATAGGTTCCAATCTTATTTTATTACGGTTTTTAATATTTCATTTGTAAAAAATATGCTAATTTTCTTTTTCGTACGTCTTCTTTTTACATCATTTGTTAGTATTCTTTGGGAATTACCTTCTACAGCTATAGGTATAATAAATTCGCGGGCTGACTTCTTGATGGGTTCGCCGGGGCTTGAGCAGGTCTCGCTTGTGTTCCCAGATTCCGTTGATACGAGGCGCCTGGAATGAGAGATAGGTAGTGAGGAATTTCGCAGCGTCATCAAGTCAAGTTGTATAAGTAGATTCATACGACTCTACTCATACAATACCGGTTGATTTGCTTAAATCTTGCGGCTACGATCTAGTCGTTTAGAGACTGAGCGGGCCCTCGGATAGTCATTGCGCGAATCATAGGTTAGGTTAGTAGTTCCTTGATTGCATTTACCTTAGTGGAGTGGTTAGTGGGGTGCGCTGCGCGGGCGCCGGCTTGGGCGGCGGCGACAGCGGGCTCTGCGCCTGTGGAGGGGGAGCTTCCTCGCTCATGCTGATGGGAATTATACGCTCCACGGACACGCCCCTGCTGGAAGGACAAAGAAACAAATGGTGAGTAGACAGTGACAGAAGCTTTCTAAGAATTTGTTGTTAGGGAAACAGTATGTTAAGAAAAATGTTGGGTATGGTTTTATTTTAGGTTGTTCTGTTGTCCGACGTATGGGCCCTAACGGCTCGAATAAATACAACGCGCAGTATGTATTATTTCATTTAATTTTAAATTAACTTCAACGAATTCTGCATATCGCAACTTGTCCACGACTTTGTCCGGAACTTGATTGACCTTTTAGCAGTTCATTTCTGATTTAAATCCGATTTCACAAGACGCATATAAAAATCCTTTCGAATCTTATACCGCAACAGCCTGTTACCTGTTAGAATTGCGGTGGTCTTGCACACGATGCTGCGCCTCGGTACGGAAGACGCGCGGCGGCGTGCCCGGCGCGCCAGGCGTGCCCGGCGTGCCCGGCGGAGACATGAGTGTGCCCACGCCGGCGGACGATGACCGGCCGTAGGGCACTGGAGGCTTGCCTATGAACAATGTGTAGTGTGTAGTGTCTTAGTGCCTATCAACTTTGGTGGTCATTGTAACTTGGCTTGGTATGGCGACAGCGGTGAAACGGATGTGAGGCGACGCAGTGGGTAAAACGAATCGGCTACCACTCGCTGTTAAACATTATAATATGTTTACAGTGTCGCTTGCGCTGGCCGTCTTTTATCCCCAAATACTCAAACTATTAACATTTCTTTCTGATAATCTTCAACGAAAATCTTTCAAAAACCGTCACTTACGAATAAACCAGCGCGCATTAGCGATATGTATAGCTTCTGGGCACATGCTGAGCGATGCCCCCTTTTTTGTCACTTATTTGTCTTTTTTCTATGTTTATCTTTTCGTTATAATTTGTGTTTTTGTGACAAAAATAAAACCATTTTACTCAGCCGTAACACAGGCAATTTGCCAGCGATTTCAAAGCGATGCGCCGCTCTATCTTGTCACTTGAGATTAACTACGCAATCGCTTCGATTTGTAATCGCAGGCAAATCGCCGGTGTGGTAAGGCTTTAACTCACACTGTAATCAGATAATCGTTTGAGTATTCGGGGGGGGGGGGGGGGGTAAGGCCCTTTCCACACGCACACGGCAGTGTCGCTGTGCTAAGCGTAAGTGGTTTATATATTTTACATTTAAAAGAGCCCCAGGGTCACTGTCGCTTCTGTTTCACCGCGCCGCTGTCTCGTGTGTTGTTTCTGTGTCATGGTAATATTTACATATCGAAGTTGATTCCAATGATTGAAACTCTAAACTAGTATTATTTGGAAACACGAACATCTACAGTGCTACTACAATGAACTTAGCCAATGGGTCTGCTTGCAAGATGCTTAATGAATATTATTATTATTTACCCTGCGGCTACACTTATACTGATAACTTTCACTCAAAGCACGTCTAAATTCGTGAGTGGAGTAGTTGCAACAATATTTGCGAGGAATGAACTCGAGTATATTTTCGAGACTAGCTCAGCAGAGTTCGAGTCAAAGTTCGGTCTAAAGATGAGACGCCATCTCATGGCGCTCATCTTTCATGCTGTGCTGTCCTACTCAGTTGGAATGATATCTGAGCGGGACAGCACGAGCGATGAGGTCATCCTGAACGGTATTCGTTACGTCGGTAGGTCGTACAAGTGTAGCCGCAGGGTAAGGGATGAGCCAGCCCCAGCATGCACTTACCGGCGCGGATGGCAGATGATATGATATCGCGCGCGGCGCGCCTGCGCGAGTCCTCACCTGCTTTCTCCTCCACCAACTTTGCCATCGAGTTCTGCAAGCTCCTACAACACACCATCACATTATCCTATCATACATAGCATTGTCAAGGAATCGGCGACAGCTGCTTACTTCAATTCTTAAATTATTTAAAAAAATACATAAACATGATATGGTGGAAATATGCTTGAATTACAAATAATTTTGTTAGTACGTTTGTATGGGTAAAACACCATCCAGCAGGCCCCTTAAGATTTATTTTTATCTATGGGCAAATTCATCTTTATAAACCCGGTGACTTCTTGTATGGCACATGTGTCATACATGTCTAAAAAATGCTTACTTTTCACTATAACTACGTACTAATACCTTAACTCAAAGGTCGCTAGAAACGTATCCTTCGATGCACTGTCAAAGCTAATCATATCAGAGAGTAAGGTCCTTTTGAAATTTCAGAACTTGGAGTTAAACCTGTGTATTGCTGAGTATTGTTTTGGGCGTCGCTGATTATGTATGTAACTCAGGAACTGCACTTTATTAAAGAAAACGACAAAGAATAACAAGGAACAGTTTGTGTATACAAAACAAAGTTGTGTAAGTTATACGACTTATAACTCAAGAACGGCTGGACCGACTTATATGATCTTTGATTTGTTGGATTTGTCTCTGTTCCGAATAGCAAAATACAGCCGAAATTAAGCCGATTGTCTCTTTCCAAAGGTCGATGTGCAAAATTCATCGCCGGGTACTGTAACTAATAAGAAATATGAAAAAATAACGAAGGGAAAAGTATGAAGAAAAACGTTTCCTCATATGTTTTTTGTATGTAACGCCATCTCCGATTTTAAGGCGGAATTAAATATTCCGGGCCATAAAGTAAATACTTTGATATTTTTCCATTTGAACATTCGGCTGTGGAATGTGAAAAAAAGGTGAAGATTTAGTCGCAGCCTTCCTAGCCTCACCTTCTAGCATCTTGCAACAGCACGGAGGGGTCAACGGGCGTCGCTCCGTGATTCGGCTCACTCTCGGTTTTCTTAACTCCTCCGCGAATAGGCTCGGGCTCCGCTGGCGGGGTCTGTTATGTAAAATGTTCGTTAAAAAAACTAAGGCAGTTTAAAGAAGCATTAGAAAGATCAGATGGTAACGTCGATTGTCCGCATCCATCATCATCATCAGCCTATACCAGTCCACTGCTGGACATAGGCCTCTCCTAATGAGCGCCATAGCGCCCGTCTTCAGCTTGCCGCATCCAGCATCTGCCAGCAGTCTTTCGCAAATCGTCATCCCACCTGGTCGAAGGGCGTCCTATACTACGTTTGCCGAGTCGCGGTCTCCACTCAAGAACACGTTTACTCCAGCGGTTGTCGGTTCTTCTCGATATATGGCCAGCCCACTGCCACTTCAGCTTGCTCCTTTGAGCTATGTCGATAACCTTGGTTCTCTGTCGGATGTATTCGTTGCGAATCCTAGTCCGCATCCGCCAATGAGAAAAGAAAATCTAGTTTTCAATATGAATGGCATCTGCGTTGCCTCGCTTCATCTCTCGAGACAGAGTGCTAAAAACATAATCGGAATATTTAAAAAAACTAACAACCGATTTCAAATTCGCTATCGGCGCTAAGTCCCAGAGCTTTTCGAGTACGACATCACTTGAGCTCGTGGCCCGATTGGCAGCGCATCTCGTACTGCCGGACGGTTGCGACTTCCAAGTCCCGTCGAAGACGAACATTCTTTGGGACACTATGAAATTTTCGTAGAGATTTTAAATTCCTTATTTTTTACACTGTTTTCTTACTTTTACGGGACAAACACTTATTCATACTGAAACATTTTTTTTATGGGTTCATTCTCTTTTCTATCTTCACTTTAATGTATTGTACATTAAAGTGAAGATCGGTCTACAATTCACGGAGTGTAAGTACAATTGTATAAAAAACATACATATATACCTATATTCGAACATAGATTGACTGTTTTTTAGGTTCACACACAACAGAAACAGTACTGTAGGGGCATGTACACAATTATAAATTTATAATAATAACACATAAATAGAAAATAAAGAAGTGAAAGAAAAACCAATTGTGATATAAATAGACATCTACCAATGAAACCTCATCTTTCTTTAGGGCTAAACTTAGCGATCTAGAAATTATATACTGAACATCTACTGTACGGCTTGAATAGGCAGTGAAAATCAGTTTCTCAGCAAACTTCTAGTGGCCTAGAACCATCGCACTTACAACCTCGAAAAGTCTATGATTGTTAGGAAGACTATACACTGCACTTACGGGACTGGGCTCGATGCCGATCTGTTGAAGTCTGACAGTTCCGTTTCCATTGTCAGGTTTGAGCTCGCGGTCTTCACTCGCCGCTTTAGGTTTGGCTATCTTCGACACTACTGTGAACAGAATAAAGACGTTAATCGGTTGGCAACAACACGTTACACAAGCAAATTTCACAAAAAAAACTATACAAAAACACGGCTTTACGGATTTCCATAAGAACACATTCAATGAACCAAAATAAAACGGAATCATCTGTTTGGGAGCTACGATGCTACAGACACAGCATTTTATACACCCCTCCGTTATGTCTCAAGAGAAAGCGGTAGAGCTTTGTGTGAAAGGGTTTTCTACTTTCTTTACAAGGCAATAAGGTTGTTATTCCAAACCTGGCTTGGAAATGTTCCGTTTGATTTCTGGAGCGGCGGTGAGGGAGGCGCGCCTTTCGAATTGATCCTTGAAACTGCCGACGTTGCCTCCTACGGATCAAGACATCGTGGTTTAATCATCATCGATAACAAAATGGTGTGAATTCAGCTATGAAATTAGTTAAGCCTTGTTTTGACGACATCAGAATTGAAACCATTATCATATAAGCATTGTTGTATTGTATTGCGTTTTAATCTGCTTAAGCTATGCTAGTTTATTGCTGGGCACACCAGACAGACTAGAACTTTGCACCTGTATTTAGCTCGCCACATCTATCATCAGTCTTTCACAGCTCGTCATCCCTGCCGGAATGTCCTACACTACGTTTGAGTCTCGGTCATATGCTGAGCGATATGTTCTTTGGTACTACTCAAATACTTAAAGAGCGACTTAAGAAGGTACCCCGAGCCAAACTAATGCCGCCACCTATTTATTCTTATTCTATCTATCTATGTATTGTATTATATTACGTATATCAGTTATCTAGTACCCATAACACAAGCTCTGCTTAGCTTGGGGCTAGATAATGCTGTGTGAATTATCCAGCTTTTATTTTATTATTATTTCGTTGAACAAAGGTAACTTCAACATTTTCAATGGGCAGTTTGTGATACCTATTATAAGCTTTTTTTAATGCCTCTATTATAGTTTTATTTTTTATAGTTAAGAAGGAGATACGATGTTGGACTTTGTGGCCACCAAACTCAATTATTGCATCTCCTTCTAAACTGTGCAAAATAAAACTATGATAGAGACATTAAAAAAAGCTGATAAATAGGTGTCACAAATTGCCAAACAGAAAATATTAAATTACCTTTGTTTTTTCAACGAAATAATATGATTAAATAGGTGGCGGCGCTAGTTTGGCTCGGGGTACCTTCTTAATCAGTAACTGTGAGCAGTATGCTGGGTGTGTACCCAGCATACTGCTCACAGTTACTGCTTCTATCCGCATTGTTCTTACCTGGTATAGACAACTTCTTAGGTTTGACGGGTGTCTTAGTCTCGGGGCTGCTCGGTGCGATCGCGAGCGACGTCAGTTTGTCCGCGGCCGCCGCTACCGAGCTTGGCTTGGATTCCTCCAGCTTAATAAGTAATTAATTTAAAAAAAAAAGTTAAGTTAGTTTTGAATGCACTTATAGTACAGAAAAGTTTAAGAAGTGCTTAAGCATCGCCTACTGGTCTTATTTAAAAGTAAATACACAATCTGATATTCAAGAAAAAACGGCGTAAAATTTAAAGTACACTAGAGATAAGATGTATCTTGCAACCCGAAATCCCTGAAAATGGGTAATCTTTAGAAATAAGTTGGGTAAAGCGCATTAGGTACGCATTTTGATAGTGTATACCTTTTCAGCGGTATTTCTCGTTTGACGGTATACTTTACTTAGACGAATGATAGCTTAGATACCTTTGGTTCCTCCGATTTCTCTGGCAGATTCAGATTCTTCTCCTCCAAAACCTTAGTAGGCGAGGTCTTTTTCTTGATGACCCCTCGCGGCTTGGCGCCCGCCTCTTTGACTTCTTTGTCTGGGCTCTTCTCTCTGATGATTTCTTTGGTCGCGTCTCGGGCCAGCTCGGTCGGGGCTATGGTGATGGTTGCGGAGGACTTTAGGCATGGCGTAGGCTGTAAGATAAGGTTAGACATCATTTGTTGTGAGGCGGATATAATGGAGAAATTTAAGGGAAATGATATTAAATAGATCAAGATCAGAAAAATCAATTATCAATCTACGTAATAAACCCAGAACGGTAAGAACGGCGCGATAAAGATAAGGCCGAATAACGCTGGATTTGACGTATAATTTAATTGATTTCTATAAGGTAGCCAGAGTCTTTTAGTTATCTAATACTTTTATTAGATCCAAACATTTTTGATAGAAAACGTACAAAATACTAGCTTAGATCCATTTTTGGTTCCGAGCTACATTTTGTAGGCCTTTGCATACATTTTGCGAAACATGTTACACAAAGCGGACACCAAGTTAGGTATTTTAAAGTTTTCTATAAATAATCATATACTACCTTATCAGCTCAAAGAAATGATTTCTGGCTGTAATAGTTGGAGAATACAAGTAGTTACCATGTCATCTGATTGTACGTCCGCTGGAGGTGAATCCGCGCCCGCTTCCTCGGGCAGCGTCGGGGCTTGCAGCGCCATACTCGCCACACTGAACCAATAACAAAATACATTTCATATTATAATACATCCATCAGCTCACACACATCCACCGCGAACATGACTCCCCGGCTAAGTTGAAGGGGTCGATTCTTACGCCGCGACCATGGCACACATCTATAGACACGAGGTTTAATTCAGACACACATTCCTTCTTCCTGGCAGGTTGAACACAATTTCAGAGGAACATAATTTCAATCAGTTAAAAATTTTTGGTCGCACTAGTCACGGCGCGCTGAGGAGGGCACGTTTTCGATAAAGGATGGGGGGAGGGGGGGGGGGTTACAGAGCAGCACCGAGCTGGGGTGGAATGAAGTCTGTTATGTGCCACGAAATCAAATGTTATCGTGCCCTTAACACGGGCCATGAGCTTAATGTGGGGCCGATCTAATTTGACATATTATATATTTTAATTATATAATTAGCTTCAAGTTTTGGTGTTATCAAGCCCCAGAAGGAGTGTTGACAAATCACAGTTTCGGTCCGTATAACCGCAAGGTTGGCAGGAAGGTGGAGAGATTGTTCCTTCTTCCTATATAAATAGCAGTCCGCTGGCAGATATGACCAGTTCTGGCTTCCTTTTATTCCCGCCCGCGGACACAATGGTGCGAGTGATCTCTATATCCATGAAGACAAGGTTCAAACTACACAAACCTAGGCACACGTTCCTTCTTCCTCTGCAGTCCGCTGGCAGACATGGCGAGCTCCAGCTTTCGTTTATTCTCTCCCGCAGACACGATGGTGCGCGTGGGGGAGGGTTTGATGGCATCCTCACCCCCTTCCGCCACCAGGTCTAGGATCCGCTTCTCGGCCGAGTTGCTGGGCTCCACGGCCATGGAGGTGGAGCTGGTGAGGTCTGTGGTGCTTTCTTCGGGGCCTAGTTCTCGCTGGAAAATGGTTGGATAGGGTCAGTGCATCCTTTGCATAACAGCTGGACATAAGCCAGCCACTAAACCTATTGCTCAGACTAAGAAGTGATCTGCTTGGGAACTTTAAGTAAAGCAGCCTGGTTTTCATAGACACATACATCGCATCTCTTAAACGCAAGTCTTCAGTGTGTGATTGGAGAGAGGAATTTTTAGTCTCAATGAGACGCTACTTTTGTCTCCTGGACGCTTATTTCCTACGAAAGATGGCGAACTTTCAAATGCATCCTAAAAGTCTATCACACTCGCGATTTGCCAACGATTTCAAAGCGAAGCGATTGCGCAGTCATCACTCCGCGACAACGCAACGATTTTGAACACTGGCGTCGAAGGCGCAAACCGCGACGTCGCGCCGCTGCCGCGTGTTCGCTGCGTTGAAATCGCTGGCAAATCCACAGTGTGTTAATGCTGTAAGTGCCTTTTCTGAGTGACGGCATTGCGCAAGGGGAATGTGGAGCGTACGATCTCTGTCTTTAAGTGTCATTTTCTCCTCCCGTAAACCATATCAGGAAGGACGCACACCGGAAACCTTAGTAGAGGTTTACAAGTAGCTAGCACTTACCTCTGGCGGGACCATGACAGAGTTACAGTTAGTAGGGGCCGCGGGCGCTAGAGACAGCAGCAGGTCTAACCGCACCGGGGTCTCCGCCGCCAGGGCCTCCGCCACTTCTAGACACGACGCTTCGTACCCACAGTTTACCCATCTGTACAAGAATATAGCATTAGGGCCGATTTCCTTCAAATTATAACGGTTGTAATAAACTAATTACATTTTTAGATAGTATATTTTATATATAATTTGATTAATGCGCCCAATGACTACAAATGATAACATTCGGTTGATTTTACAAACTACGTACATATTATTTGCTTAATTTTAATGTGAAAGAAAAAAATGTCTCTGTCTATATATCTATTTCCTTAGCGGATATATCGCCTCTGTTGATTTAATTTAATGGAGAAATGTTTAAAATGTTATAACTATTATTGGTATAACGTCGCACCTTCTGACAAAAACCGCAAAAGTCGTTGACCATTGATTACTTTAGTGTTGTAAAAAAGGGTAAGTACAAATCGATTTAGGTATATTGTCATCGGGCGTGAAACACATTTCACGGCTCATCAGAGCGGAACGCCATGTAGCTTGCTTGTTATAGTCATTTTTGTGCAACAGTTTCAAATTTACCTCGTCTAGAGATCGTCAAGTAAGTCTACTTACGTCAAGTAAGTCTACTTACGTCAAGTAAGTCTACTTACGTCAAGTAAGTCTACTTACGTCAAGTAAGTCTACTTACGTCAAGTAAGGAAAGCTTTTGTAATGACTAAATAAGAATGTAGTAAGTAGGGACCTCTGTTAAAAGAGCAAAATGAAGACATGGCGCTATTGGAGCTCATTAGGCTGCTTTTCCACCACAGATGTGCTAACGTTGCTATGTTTCTAGCCGACCAAAAATCGCTTTATTATCTTGGTCGGTTATTATATTAGCCGGCTAAAGACATAGCAAAGTAGGACATCTGTGGTGGAAAGGCAGCCGTTTAAGTTTATAATTAAGTCTGGTCTAAATATGAATTAGTTTGTTGAGTGTTGACGTATCTAAGGCCACATCGTTAATTTCATAATCTCCATCTCCATTAAAAAAAGTAGATGCCGTAAAACCGTATAAGCTTCTTTTATTTGTGGAAGTACAAATAAAAGAAGCTAAAACTTATCTATGTCCTTCACATTTCAACACAAGCTCTGTTTATTTTGCTTGGGGCTAGACAAGGCTGTATAATGGATTGTCTAGCACTAGGTATTTATCATCATCATCATCAGCCTACAGGTGGACATAGGCCTCCCCTAATGAGCGCCATAGCGCCCTGTCTTCAGCTGTCGCATGCATCTGCCAGCAGTCTTTCGCAAATCGACACCCCATCTGGTCGGAGGGCATCCTACACTACTAGGTATTTATAACAATGTGATAAAAAGTAGTTTGTGAAGTCTGCATGTGCCTGGGTGACTTCACAAACGCCTGAATACGCTGTTTGAAGAGTATTGTACACTTACGGATGGTCACAGATGTAGGCGATGTCAGCTCGCTTCAGGGGGTCCACAGTCAGCATGTCGCGGATCAGAGGCGAGGCCGCTGGAACAGATATGGCTTGTCAGTTTTAATGATCATAGATTAGAGTTCCACTAGTCAAAGAGTTCAGAAAACGTAGGTTAAGGAATACAATACAATAATAACGTAAATTATTTTATAAGTTGAAATAGGTAATCTGAATCTAATCTGAATGCTGAATCTGGTGAATGGATTCAAACATTATATTTACGCATCTTTTTTATCTCTCGCCAAAATCTTAGTCCTAATGTCGAAAATCTTTTGATCCATAGGTCTCAGGCAACTAATTAACCTTATTTTTATTTAGATTCAAAGTGGTCTAAATAAAAATTATCATATATTATAATAAAAATTATTTATTACAGATTTAGACAATGTGTAACAAAAAGTAAAGACCAAACTTTCAGGGGCGGTTCAGATTCTAACATGGAACAAAGAAAATATTAAAAAGCGACGATTATTATTTTTCCAAAAAATAAATAACAATGAAGAAATGACCACTACACAAAGCAATAACATCTTTATATATTTTTCCTGTGTTCCGCGTGACAGATCAAATAGTACTATAATAGTTATATGATATATTATTAATATTATTTACCTACTAATTTCCGAAACAATTCGATTTTACTTAAAAAAAACTCGTAATTCAGTAAGTAAACAAAATAAAAAGCGTGTTTTAAAGAATTTATTGTAAAAGACCGTTTGATTGTGATGATGAGTCGAGTGAATTACCGATCGGAAACGGTCGCAGTCGGCCCGTGTGTGAATGCTGTTCTCGACACGCCAACGAGAAGCGGAGCTAATGGGATCTGTTTGTTTTTTTTTATTGCTGAGACTTTCTTAATTTTTAAGGTTTTTGCCATTTACTTTGAATCAATTAATGATGGGAATGATAAAAACTGATACTGCTCTATCATCAAAAAAGTAAAAATAATTTATATTTCCAATTTACATGGCTCAACACAAAATAGGTTTAAGGTAGGCACATACCACTAACTTAGATATACGAAGTTGCCCTTGGTGGCCACCAAAATCTATTTTCGTATCTCTGCCTAAACTAAATATAATAAAACTATTACACAGGCATTAAAAAAAAGCTTATGATATAGGTATCACAAACTGGACGATGGATTTTGAAAATTCCTTTGTTAAACGGAATAATAACATAAAGTAGGTGGCGGCGCCACTTTGGGTGGGGTATGCGCCTTAAGTGAATGCTTACAGGAAGGAGTCTTGGGTTCATAGTAGTCCCCGTTGCTGATCTGCCGCACGAGCCGCTTGAAGTTGGATCCGTCGAACGGCATCGCTCCGTACACCAGCGTGTACAGCAACACGCCCAGAGACCAGCAGTCCACCTGGAACCAATAGTTACCTAACACTTTCACATCTTTTCAACGATTATACATTGAAATGTTCAATATTATTTACCCTTTTCTGCCCGCGGCTTTGCACGCGTTGTTTCATGCTATGCGAACTGATTTTTAGGATAAAATGTAGGCTATGTTTTATTCCAGGTTTAGAAGTATCTGTATATACAGGCTCCGCCTAGAGTGAGATCTTTAAGTAAAAAACATTGTCTCCAAACCCACAGCAATAAATTAAATAAATAAATAAATAATGCTGGACAATTCACACAGCATTATTTAGCCCCAAGCTAATCAGAGCTTGTGTTATGGGTACTAGATAACTGATATACATAATACAATACATTACATAGATAGTTTTTTTTATTATACATAGTAAACGACCAGAACACCCGAAACAAATACCTGCAGATCGTACAAACAAATATTTTTCCCAAGGCATAATTTTTTTTATCAGTTTTACAGGCCATTGTATCACAATATAATGTAACTCTACCTACCTACCCATTAAGTGCCTTACATATACAGTGTGGAAATTAAACTCAGGCCCTGGAGGGAAACTACTTAAAATCCTTAAGCTAGCTCATTTTACTTAAAGGAGACATTCCTTTATTTTTAAAAAGAAACAAATCTGCATTAAAATATTTTTTTAAACTCGCTTGCTTCGCCCGGGACTCGAACCAACTAAAATTTAAAAAAATAAACACTCTTTATTTTATTATACTAATCGGTAGTATTAATATTCAGGATAAAGTTTCTCTAACAAACATTTGGTCTTAAAAATAAAAATAATCGTTAAATCTAACATCAACTTTATTTTACTATCAATTTTGTAACACTTAAATTATTTAACTGATAAATTGTTCGAAATGAGCCCCGTCGTTCCGGCTACACAACATTAGTCGCCGTTGAAATTCATTTCTTGTAGCCTTCAGCAAAGTGTTGTGGTGTATGCCCCTGATAACATTTTCTACCGCAATCCTTAGCTCTTGAACGGTTTCATAGCAAGTTTCATAAACAACATTTTTTACATGACCCCATAAAAAGAAGTCCATGGGCGTCAGGTCTGGACTTCTTGCAGGCCATCTAATCGTGTTGTGTTGGAGAGATAACAGAACTGTTACGTGTCTTTTACTTGTTAAAAGTGAACAGTAACCAAATATTTTTTAGAGAAACTTTATCCTGAATATTAATACTACCGATTAGTATAATAAAATAAAGAGTGTTTATTTTTTTAAATTTTAGTTGGTTCGAGTCCCGGGCGAAGCAAGCGAGTTTAAAAAAATATTTTAATGCAGATTTGTTTCTTTTTAAAAATAAAGGAATGTCTCCTTTAAGTAAAATGAGCTAGCTTAAGGATTTTAAGTAGTTTCCCTCCAGGGCCTGAGTTTAATTTCCACACTGTATACCTACTGTAATGTGTTTTTACTGCAAATAAATATATTTTTATAAAACAGCCCGATCACTCCTCTTCACGCCGTTTTGGCGTGGCGTAACAAACATACAAACTTTCACATTTATAATATGACTGTGATGTGATTAGTGTGATTTTGGAACTAGCTGTCTCTGCCCGTGTTTAATGGTTTATATCCCTTGAGAACTGATTTGCGGGATACAAACTAGCCTATGTGCTGTTTCAGTTCTAGACTACATCTAAGCCAAATTTCAGCCCAATCAGTTCAGTTACAAACACACATCTATCCATCCATCCAAACTTTCACATTTATAGTGTTATTATTAGTGTGATGCCAATTCACTGAATTTATCCGAGCAGTTCAGTGTACACTGGTGCGATTCCCATGTTAATAAATTAGCATGATCGTAATACAATAACTTTTTTGAATTAGCGTAAGTTGATGAGAGAGCCATCTTCTAAAAGCGGTATAATTTGGAGTGCTTAAGACTAAATTTTTGAAAATTTTATATTTCGTTTATATGTTACGTATTATGTAGCATGGATCTAAAATGATGTGAAATGTTTACCTCAGGTCCGATATAAGGTGTGCCTTTGACAATCTCAGGCGAGGCGTAGAGCGGGGACCCGCAAAATGTTGATAGCAACGACGTCTCCTTGAATACATTTGATAAACCGAAATCTGCTATCTGGAAATTTAAACAGCCCTTGATAATTATTTATATTACGTTAAATTACATTGATCAATCAGTGAAAAAAGTTATCTCAATCAGCAGCACACATAAGTCCATTCTACTCGCAGAAAGTCTTCGGAAAAGGCACCCTAAAGAAGAGACGTTTCGCTGTAACCACCACCCTTGGCAGACGAATTGGACTTCGCACTAAAGAAGGGATATGAAGCTGCCTGCTTTTTCTTAGGTAGGTTCCCCTTGTCAACTCTTACGACATCCACAGGCTCGTTGGAGGGGTCGATTCTTACGATGCGACTGCCAAGCGCCACGGCATTATTTAAGTCTTAAATAATGCTGTGGCGCTTGGCAGTCGTACTTGTATCTTAAATTTTAAGATACAAGTCGCTTATTTTCTTTCAACTAAACTTACATAAGGTTTATAGCTATTATAGTGCGTAACTCGCACTCGGTCAATTTTCCGTGAAAATTTAATAATGTCCTAGAGCTTTCAACTCTACGTCATTTGACCTCGTGGCGCAATTGGCAGCGCATCCCGTACTGTGGGGGGGTAGCGGGTTCAAGTTCCGTCAAAGTAAAAAAAAATTGGGACATTATTAAATTTACTTAAGTACATAGTTGTGAAAAGGCTATTGCGGTATTAAAATGTTAGTTACCTTAGCGCTACCAGTATCGTCTAATAATACGTTCTCCAGTTTTAAATCTCTATGGCATATTTTGTGTATATGGCAATAATACGTAGCGGTCGCTATTTGTCGGAATAACCTGAGAACAAAGAAAACATTATTTACGTAACAGAACAATCTTCATAATAATGACATGCGGTGTACGATATTTATAATTATGTACGTGTTATGTACTTATATCGAGAGCAGAATGTACTTTACGACCCCTGTGGCGCGGTGGGCGAATGTCCGCCTGCGACGCAGGAGGTTGCGGGTTCGATTCCCGCAACCTCCTTCGCTACGACTGCTTAAATAATGCTGGACAATTCACACAGCATTATCTAACCCCAAGCTAAGCAGAGCTTGTGTTATGGGTACTAGATAACTGATATACATAATATAATACATCACATAGATAGATATTTTTTATTATACATAGAAAACGACCAGAACACCCTGAACAAATATCTGCAGATCGTACACACATTTGACTCGAGGCGGGAATCGAATTCGCAACCGTCGCCCACGCAACCGCAGCCCACGTGCGCCACAGAGGTCGTCGAATTACACCACACCTTTATAAAATTCGTAGACTAGTTCAACTCTAGCTAATTTCACAAAGACCTTCATTAGTGCTAGATACACTACAAATGTGAACATTTCACGACTGTAGCAGCGAGGCATTCGCTACCCAGAGCGGTAGCGGTAAATTTCTGTATCACGCCGGGTATTTTAGCGAACAGTAGGATTATCGCATAGCCACTCGGCGTTCGCTACCGCTCTGGGTAGTATTCCACGAAGGTCCAGGGCCCGTATGTAATCGTACACGTAATCAAAAACGCTTATGCAAACGACATAAGAGTTGGTTTTGGATGAAAACGAATCAGAAATTTTGATTTATTTTTCGAGTAGGCCCCGAACAGGCATTTAGTTCGTACGTAGATGGACAGTCAACAAGACTATAGTTACTTTATTTTTTACAATAATTAAAGATCCAAATATTAGTTTACCTTCTGGCTTCTTCCTCTTGTAATACTTTCTTCTGACTTAGATAATCGTATAGTTCACCTCCTGGACAATACTCCATGACGAGAATCATCTTTTCACTGTTTTCAAATACTGAAAATAAATATTGTGTCATTTAGTAAGTTAATAATGATGAATGGCTGAGGACTTGGTTCTAGGGTTCTATCAGAAAATGGTACAAAATAAGCCCGTAGTATAGTAAACTGACTGTACTGTCCAAGAGTCCTGTAAGGTCTAACTAAAGGAAATAAAGCACTTTCATGTTTGATGTATAAAATTGTCTTAAGGCTTAAGGCCCTCGTCCCTGGCTTAAGGCAATTAATGCACTTAATTCGTAAATTATTGTGTTCCGTAATACCAAAAATGATGACTGCAAGCTTTTTGTATTTTAGACATGGTGTTGTTATTCTGTAACTAGACAGTATAAACTATGTTCCTTATCAAACAAAACGTAAGGTATTGTTGTTTTTAATACAAAACAAATAGGACGAAAACAAGACATTTTCGACGTAAAGTTATGCAAAATTGCATTTTGCATATTTTTGATTACATTTCATTATAGGTGTGTATTATTAAGAAAAAAATAACCAGGGACCTAGATAAATACTATTCAAATACGAAAAACAACATGATATGGTGGAAATATGCTCGAATCGTTTTGGTAGTACGTTTGTATGGGGAAATCATCATCCGCAGGCCTCTTAACTACCACGCTTGGCAGACGGTTTGGTGATCGCAGTAGAGGTGTTAGAAATTCTCAGAAGGAAGCTGATACCCTTCCTCTGGTAGGTTCCCTTAATCACTCTTACGACATCCACGAGTATAGTGGAAGGGGTCGATTCTTACGCCACAAGCACCACGACAAGTGATGATGAGTGATCTAACAAATATTTTGAGACTTATTTAATTTCTTAGAGATTATCCAGAGTGCGACGGCTTAAGCACTGTAAAACAAAAACCTTAGTGACCTAACGTTGCGTTAATGCAGACTCGATGCGCAGTATCTACATCTCCACGGGTAAGCGGTAGACCAGAGATTATGAAAGCCAATGGAGGATGTAATGAGGAGAAAGTGTTATAGGACGTTAAAGTCCGTTCCAGACATTAACTCATCACGTTTTATCACTTCCTAAGTGCTCGCAGCGCTGATTTTAACAAGAACGTGTGTTTAACTTCGACGACCTCAGTGGCGCAGCGGGCGAGAGTCTGCCTGCGACGCAAGAGGTTGCGGGTTCGATCCCCGCCTCGGAACAAATTTGTGTACGATCTGCAGAACTTTGTTCCGTTGGTCTGGGTGTTTTCTATGTATAATAAAAAAAAAAAATCTATCTATGTAATGTATAATATTACGTATATCAGTTATCTAGTACCCATAACACAAGCTCTGCTTACCTTGGGGCTAGATAATGCTGTGTGAATTGTCCAGCATTATTTATTATTTATTTATTTATTTAACTTGTTAATGAAGGCACGAGAGATGTATGTTGAACCTTTGGTTAGGTCTGGTTTTACTTCCACAAAAGCGGGAGAAATGTGTAGAAACAACCAATACAATTAAAAAGCCTTTATTGCTAAACACATACTTTGTTGTTTATAAGAAACTAGCGGTCCGCCCCGGCTTCGCACGCGTATATTCTATAGCCTACGTTCATCAGGGATAATGTAGGATTCTAATGGTGAAACCATTTTTTAAATCGGTCCAGTAGTTTCGGAAACTATTCAATTCAAACAAACAAATCTTTCCTCTCTTTAATAGTAGTATAGTATAGACAATATAATTAAGTATATATAGTAATTTTAACAACCAATAGCGTCAAATGAACATTACAGTTAATTGGACATTCATATATTTCTGCTTAGCTTGTGTCTAGATAATGCTGTATGAATTGTCCAGCATTATTATTATGTGTTTCTTATTTCCATGATCCCGGGCCATAGTGGCCCGGTCCTTTGGGAGGCACGCGTGGGGCTCAAGGAAAGCACAGAGGCCCTTTATAAGAGTTAATATGTTTGTGTACGATCTGCAGAAATTTGTTCCGTTGGTCTGGGTGTTTTCTATGTATAATAAAAAATATCTATGTATGTAATGTATAATATTACGTATATCAGTTATCTAGTACCCATAACACAAGCTCTGCTTACCTTGGGGCTAGATAATGCTGTGTGAATTGTCCAGCATTATTTATTTATTATTATTATTTATTAATATAAAGGTGAGGGCCAAACATCGAATTATTATTATTATTATTATTAGGGACCTATTATATTTAATGTAACTACGAGAATTTTAGATTTTTATTTTAAACTATTTTCTCTTTTATTAAAAGTTCGAATAAAAAATTAGGTAGACATTTTCTTGGGTTGGTTTTTGCATCTCTTTGTCCCTCTGAAATCGGACGTTGTAGGATTGGCTGTAGGAAATATAAATAAGACGTCGAGCTGGGCGGACAATAAAGGAAGTAGCGCAGTATCGGACATAAGAACTTTGAGGCTGTTACCCTACATACGGTACCTGGCGTCTTGGCAGATAGACTATTGATTTTCAAGGCGCATATTAAAAAAAACAGGTTTATTTACCTTCATAAATATGTACAATATTAGGATGTCTGACGGAGGACATGATCTGAACCTCTCGCCGGATGCGGACGAGGTCGGCCTCCGACTCGATCTTGCACTTCTTGATAGTCTTGATGGCGACCTCCTGGCCCGTCTTCTTGTTGATACCCAGCTGCACCTTGCCGTATGTGCCCTGCCCGAGCTTTCTTACTATGTCGAACCTTTAACAACATCACACCAATCTTATAATACGAGTATAATTTAGCTTTTTGTTTTATAGTGCGTTACTCGCACTGGGCAAATTATCTACGAAAATTTTATTATGTCCCGAAAATTTTCAGGATAAAACTCGCGTAGAATAAAATTTATAGGACCACTTCGATATCCATTTTCCATACATCAATTGAGAAACAATTTTCCAAATCGGTCCATAATATTAATAACGAAGAAATCGACGAACATGCAACAAAATACATACAGCCGAACATAGAACCTCCTCCTCTTTTGTTTTTGGTTTTGTCGGTTAAAAAACAAACATAAATGCACTAATGAACGATCTCTTAGTACAGGACCATTTTGGTCATTTAAGAACCGTAAAATGTACAATTCAAAGACGGCCATTGGCGCAGACAGTAAACAAATACGCAGTTTGCTCCTAGTCGGAGACTACCCAGACTGTACAAGGACGCTCGAGTCGAAGCCATCTGCGGTCGTTGGCATCGCCTGCCTACCCAAACCTATCGATCGATCCTCTCATAAACGTCTGTCAATGAAATCTTTTAATCCCTGGAATCTTGAGTATTGATGGTGGGATTAGTATTATAGATTTAGATTGATGGTAGTTCATACTGGTGGGATTTGCGTAGTTCCCTGTTTGCACGATAGAGGCGCTGTACCAAAACCTATCGAAAAAGCGAGACGTAACGATTGTCTCGGTGCTATCGTCAAATGGACTCGGGGCTCTGGTCGTAGCAGATCAATCAATTATGGTTTTGTGACAACTTCGGGCTTTATTTCCATGATAGTCGAAAGTACCAATAGTACTTGGTCTTATTGTACTTACAAGGATATTGCTTGCAACTAACAACATCATCATCAGCCTATACCAGTCCATTCCTGGACATAGGCCTCACCTAATGAGCGCCATAGCGCCCTGTCTGCATCCAGCATCTGCCAGCAGTCTTTTACTGACGATTTACGAAATCATCATCCCACCTGGTCGGAGGGCAACTAACATGCAACATATGTATTTATGTACTACCTATTAAATAAATATATTCAAGATACAAGTCGTATCTGAAACGGTGGATGAGATGAACGGATATCCTGTACTCTCAGCAGAGTGCTGAGACATTCTGCTGAAAGAAAACTATATATCTTATCCAGTTTAAACAAAATGCCCTACTTTTGTTTTAAAAGTATATTGTATTTTGATGACTACTGTATTCATCCACAAGCAACGAAATACCATTTTTATGCCCAAGATAAAAAAAAAAATTATACTCGTACAACGATCCATCCATCAAAATTAGACGACATTAATCCGTTTGATGCGTGTTACAATAAAGCAACTTACACGCTCCGTTTAAAGTTTGTCTGGTTGTTTAAAAAATTGATTAGCACGGCAATTGTGAGAGTCATCGCGAGTCGAGCTGATCCATTCGCGGATTGTTTAGCATCGGGGTTCTAATCGTAAAGCCAACGAATGCGCTGCGGAACGCATTCGCACTTAACCGACCGCATGTTATAAGCGAAAGCGTTTTAAAACGCTAGATGCTGTGTGACATCTAAGATCTTTATCTCAGAGCTTCAGGACACGAAGTAGACTTTTAGTAAGTCTAACAAAGCGGTTACAAACTGCATCTGCTATAATCCGTGAATCTTTAATTCGGAGCAGAATATGGACGGACCAAAAAGTAGTAGTACTGTTTGTATGAATTATCAGATAAGTTTATCTTCCTCTATCTCATAATTTCGACACGGGACTACAAAAGTAAAGAGATTAAGTGGTATATGCCTACTATCACTCACGTCTTCAGTCAAACTAATACCGGTGCTTAAGAAATGCCATTCTCACAGAGATTTGAGAGATTAATGCGAATCTACAGACCGCGTAAAACGAATCCGTCACGCCAATTATTGCGGATAATAACTGTAGTCGGCAAACACACGTACGTATCTACTCTCGAAATAGTTTCCTTTCTTCAGAAGCAAGCGCCCAAGCGGTATATTTTGTAACAAAATTTTGTACCATACGAAATTTCGAAAAGCAGTAACCCACGCAAAACTGTGGGCATTGCACGCAATGTTCTACGATAGTTCTAGACTTAGAGAAGGTAGGTATGGTACAGTACATGGACTTTCAAACGAATGGCCTCGGCGAGCCAATCACCCACTTGCATATAATACACTCTCACGTTCGGCATTGCTAAATTGATTTTGTGGCTCAAAATCTCAATTATACGATTTCAAAACAATTTGGTAGACTGTAAACAAAATGTAGAACAGATAAATCTAAATGATTAGTTCGAAACGTAAAGTCAGAGTTTTGATATGCTAGAAATGTATCTGATGTGCTCCATTTCCTTAGGTGTACAAATAAAATAATATTTGTGTATGAGGGACACCGCTTTCCCCTCTGTAATTCAGTCCAAAGCATATCGAGTTCCGAAAATAAACATACAAAGTGACATTCAACCCGAATTCTGGGTGACGTCACGCTAAAAGGAAACCGGTGGCCATAACGAGCTCTATTACCAAATCGATGTCTCACTGCGGAAGTCAGCGCCCCGCTGACACTTTAGGAAATTACCTAAAAGCTTAGCAAAAGAAAACCGAGGCAGTTTTAAATGGTTTTTCCCGCTAGCTTCCGCAGATAAGCGAATGCATTTAGATTGTCTGAGGCCGTCGAGTTTTACGTTCATATTCAAGCCAAGAGTCCAATTGCATTGCATTATGACGTTGGGAATTAAGATGTGAATGTTTTAATACTAAGTAGGCTGAATTTGCATTTTATGACGTTGGAATGATGCAACAAGCAACCTTTACGCCCACGCACTTCCGAAGATTCATACGTAGGCGATTACCCTTAAATCGGTCAATGATTGCTGACGTCAGATCTTAAGGAAACCGTTGCGTTAAGAGATTATCGCTGCGTTTCTCTTTTCTGAATCCCGACAACTCTCCACATAATATTTATCTGAAGCATTGTTTAATTGCTGCTTGCAGAACCGTGAACGACCGCCCCGATTCCTATAATTACGAGGACACGGGACACTAAAACACTTGTTTTCTTTATTCTTGGATACATTTAAATATTTTCCTAGATCTGTTTACGGTTTATTTTAGCTTAGTAGTCCAAGCTACAAACGGAGCCGCCTACACTTTTGTAGTTTCAATAATGTAGAACGAATCGCGCGACCCTGTTTTTGTACAGTATAAACATGCTTTTACGATTTTAAATACTTTTTTCTTAATGAGCTACGACCTATATTTACTATCATTCAACTTTAAACTAAGCAGCCACATTTTCCTTATGCTACCGTTGATGCCGCGCGAGGTCTTTATTCCAGTCATGATCATCCTTCAGTAAGTCACTGCTGGATTTTCAGTAAGTCAAGGCAGAACCAATTGATCCAGCCCCAATGTGGATCAATTTGTTCTGCCTTGAGGAAGTGCTATCCAAATTAGTCATTTAATATTGTCACAGTTCCCACATTTGGGCAAAAGTATCCCCATAATCAGGGCATTTAAGAGTGCGCCTAATGCAAAAATCAAGCAAATTGTGTATCTTTAAACCCTTACATCTATGGTAACGAACTTAAATATTCTAATTAAAAAAATACGATAGGTAGGGGAAAAACCCATAGAAGTTGAGTAATCGAATAGAATTTAAAAAAATAAACTGGTTTCTTTACAAAAAATTATACAAAAATCGCTTTTAAAAAACTGTTTTATTTGAAATGCTCTAACTAAAGTATCAGCGACAACACCATTTATTTTCACAAAATATTATTTTTTACGAATTACATAGCCAGACTACTGTTTTATTTAAGTAATCGTGTAGTTTTTCTATTTAATGCTTAAATTTTGAATTAATTTAATAGAAAAGAAGCAAAAACTTGATTTTTGTACTGACATTGCTTTACTCTGTCCCGCTCCTATGAACGCGAAATCCTATGCCTATCCTTTTCACAATTTTTTGCATTAGGCCCGCTCTTAAGTATAGGTCGCTTCACGCACACCGACCCTATGTGTGTCACATCCACATATCAGTCCACGTCCTTACCTAGCGTAAAGTAAAGAAGCGACGTGTCAGTACATAGTCGTGTTATAGAACAATAGCCACAATATATACCTTTGTTTGAGCCTAAGCCGGTGGTCGTGCATCCTCACGTCTCCTGTGTTCTCAATGCCGTCCATGATGTTGGCGGTGGCCGCGTGCTTGGTCTCGCCCACGACCATTGTGGCTGCAACAAACAAACAAACAAATCTTTCAATATCACCCATTAAATTCATAGCTCTATAGGTAGAGGTTTGTGCAGAGACAGGCCGAACACTGAGACGTTTTTATTTATTTGGGAAACAAAATGCTAAATTCATAGAGCAAATGAAACTAACGAAATGACGTATGAGTTTCCACTGATAGTTTATAAAAATAACTGAACAAGTGCTGAATAATAAAAATATACCAAAACACAATTATAATTTTTAATTTTGTGATAATGTTACAAATATACATAGTATGCCTATTTTAGAAGGACCTATTCTTTAAAAAAATAACTAAATTACAACAATACAACTCATTTAGTTACATATATTTCCCTGATGTCAGTAGCAAATCATGCGGATTGGTAACTAGAAGGAGGGGAACTAGGATAAGCCTTGTTTAGACTGTCTATGCTAAGCCTACGGTGGTCTAAGGGTCCGACACTCCAGTCTAGCCAGTTCGCATCTCTGCACAGCTTCGATAGAGACTCACTAGCTGGAAAACGTCTCTTCTCGGCTGCTTCGGACATCTCTAGCAAATGTTCGTTTTGTTGAAGTCTGGGTCTAAGCAGAGACCCGCCCCGCGCTCCTCTGATTCGTTTCGAGTAGCGATCACTCACTATCGCGAACCGCCATTTTAATCACATTCCAATCTACCTAGGCTGAGAAATGCAAAACAATCAACGAACAATAAAAACTAATAAGATTGCTGTTTCAGGTGAAACAAGCCCATTCAAGCGTGCTGATTATCATCTAGAAATCAACTGTTTGAGCAGAACTTATAGTCTGCAAATATGCGTGTAAGAACAAAATCATGTAAGGTAATAATAATTAATTACCTAATAGATTATAATAGAAGAAATTATAATAGAATTACCTTTGTAATTTGAATTTCAGACGTGTCAAAAGAGTCCTGTACTTACGATATAATTAGTGGAAACAAAGCACTGAGTTTGGGTTATCTTTTTAGAAAGATAATCAGACGATGAAGAGACCGAACAGTAGTTGACTCGACGTTCATACTATTGTCAAAAACCGCAATAAAAATTTAAGCGCCTGATTTATTTTTCAAATAGGTAACTTTAAGTACCATTGTTATCAGACGTCTGGTCACTGGGGCTATATTTTTATCTTTTGGCCACCATCTCACTCGGTTAAGTGATGATGTGGCCTACGATGGAGCACGCTTTCCCAGGCGGAACTTATTCACCCTGAAACTCCTAGATTGTACTGGGAAACAGACGCTGAAAGCTCATTCCACTCTTTGGCAGTGTTTATTATAAAGTCGAGCAGAATTTTTTGTTTCGACACTGTCATAACTCATAATATATCAGGCCAAAGCTTTAGGGAGCAGCCGCCAATATAAAGTCTGTGGGTCAAGGTCATTTCTGCACCATCATCCGCTCATACTCCCGAGGAGCGCAAGTCATCCTGCATGTGTATGACATCACAAACAAGTGGTCCTACGTTTTATTGAACGCTGGCAGGAGGTTGAGAAGGTAATTTTAAGAGTGGTTGGTATTTTTCCAGGTGGTTGGTTAGATGATGCTGTGCGACAATGTCTAGCGTTATTATAATTATAGTTTAGTTTAAAGCGTTTGTTTGTAACTAAAACTTATAATAAACCTACAACTACAAAGACTTAAATCATATACACAAAATATAAATATAGAAACGATGAAGATACAGTATTATGATGTCAAGTAGGTATGTATATTTCTTAGTATAATATAGGAAAACACCTTCAGTTCCCGGCAGATTGCACCTGGTAATTAGCTGGCTGGCGGTGGCGGTCTCGCCGTGGCTGGTTAGCCGACATGGAAGTTATTAGGTCGCCTACACGTAGAAAGCAGATTGTCTGTGCCGGTCTAAGATCTAGGGCTTGTTTGTTCGACTCATCTTGTTTCTAGTTTAGATCGCGGTTTATGGTCGTAGTTTCTACCCGAGCTTTGGACTTCTTTTTCCGGGATAAAAGTTAACTTTTCGTTTGTTATACCGATCTATTTCGTTATTTTTCGATACGTTTTCGCAAACTTTTGCCTTTATAAATTTAAAGAAACAGGATTTTTGATCCAGTTTTTTCGGTTTACTTAAGTACTTGATATGAACCACAACACAATATTAGTATATCTAAGTCAATGTTAGATTTATGCGTCGTGAGACAGTGATCGCAAATGCGGCCAATGCTGGCAGTGCGCCGTTTCCTAGTCAATTGGGACCTCGTGATTTATTCATGCTGGCACCGGTGCATGCTAATCAGCCAAGACATGGTTAGGGATGCGGCCGCGCGAAACATCCGTCTGCCGGCACGATCCCAGTCTCACACTCATTCACTGTGCTGGGCACGTCTATGTAGCTTTCCACAAGATCGGACCACAGGAGAAACTCTTTTAGAAGATATTGTCTCTATACACTATTAATTAAACAGTAGTTGGTATTTTGTGGTTAGGTACTAGTTTAGCGTCGTTAGCATACAGTCATTTTTAAGTATAGGTACATTGTATTTTATTAATTGTCAGCACTTTCTTTGCCTGAAAAACAGGTTTTTTACCTACTTCTGGCACGTGCATTGTCTTGTCTAATAATTAATTAAGATTCAATTCTCTTTGTTATCCTTTTAGTTGTTAAGTTATTTATTATTATTAACTCATGTATTTCAGATAATAATTTATGAATAAAATATTATTATATAAAACTTTTTAAACTTTCGCGATTTGATAACATATTTAAGATTATTTATCGGGTATTTATCGCGTACCTTTTTCTTTCTTTTCCCCAACGTTTCAACCGCGTTTCA
Source organism: Eupithecia vulgata (assembly GCA_946478455.1). Classification (NCBI taxonomy): domain Eukaryota; kingdom Metazoa; phylum Arthropoda; class Insecta; order Lepidoptera; family Geometridae; genus Eupithecia; species Eupithecia vulgata. Next base: position 15,247,636 of record OX297866.1, read on the forward strand.
GCGATCGTGGTCACGGGGCGACCCGTGACTACGCGATAAATACCCGATAAATAATCTTAAATATATTATTATATACTTTAAGTGTTTGGCATGATGTTGGCTATCCTAGATTTCTGCGTTTTAATGTTAGTCTATGCCTAGTAACAACGCATACAACGCGATATTAATAAAGTGATTACTTTATGAGCGGAGTCAGTACAAATAGCATGATTAAATGCGTGTCGTAAAGCCACCTACATTGGATCGCCGACGAAAATATCCGGACACGTATACCGTAGTAACATCGAGTCCGCTCTCCTTGTTCCGAGGTAACATTGCTCAGCTGCCTTTCGACGAATTCATGTTCTGTTAAGGAATTCAGCTCGTGTGTGCAGAATTTTAAAGGTGGATTCGTCTTAAATTGAATTCTGTGAACTTCTGACATTTCATATCCAGAACCAAAAAGCCTAATCATGTAAAACTGTATTTAAAGAGAAGCATTTTATAATACTTTCACACCACGGAATCATGTTCTACGTTTTATATTTATAGTAAGGCCATGTCGAGTGGAAGACATTGACGAGAAAGGTGAAGCGTACCAGTTCACCGACGATAATAACGAGCAGCTATCATCGACCGAGTAATAAACCAATTTTCCAGCACGTGACATTTACCTCGAGCGCTGAAACGAAAGTCTTGACCTAGTTTTAGAAATGAGAACCTTTGAGCAACCCAAAAACCTGGCACGAGGTATCTCGAACAATGCAGGTATTTGGACTCGAAACGACTGGGCACGTCAATTCGACAAGGTGGGTGGACGTTGACCCAGAATTCGGCCCAGACAAGCAACTTCAACGTCATGTCACATAACTTGAAATAACCTCGCGACAATGAAGAGAATATGGCATGTCGATATTAGCATATTTGGGTGGGAAAGCCAAAGCAGATGAATAACTAATACAGTATTTTACTCTCAGGATAAAAATATTCAGCACCGATTGTGTTCGGTACCAAGACAAAAGATTTTTATTAATGGTATGGACCCCAATATTTTAAGTGAACACATGATTGGAAAATTGCCACACAGGGATAACAACAAAGTGCACTGATTGTATTGTGAATCTGAGATAGTGACTGTAAATTTTTAAAACATCTGTGTTTATTAACACTAAAGCATTTTACGAGATAACGGGATATTTGAAGATTTGAGTTTTGAGCTTTCCAATATTTCGGCACAGTTTCATGCGTCATGTTTTTTTTATATCATCATAAACACTACCACCGGTTTCAAAAGCGGCGGAACTGGTTACTTTCGTAGCAAAAGACAAAAATTAAGGGTAGATCGGTATGTCTGCCAATAAAAACTAGCTCTCCCTCAGTGACAGCGTTATCGTGGCGCTTTGACTGTGCTAAAATAATAGAAAGCTCAAAACTCAAGTCATGGTAAATATACCGTTATAAATGACTATTAAGAACTTAAAATTACTAACCCCTTTATTCATAATAGTCTGCTAACTTAGCTCTTTGCTAACTCTCACTGTCTACTTTTGTTAACGTACCTAACAGAGTAAGTAACATTGCTTAGCAGCTGTTTTATTTAACTTAGAAGACAACTTAGAACAAAGGAGTAAATAACATAAATGTGTCGTGCGGATATGCGGGCAGGAACTAGTAGACCTCCAAACAAATTTTAAGCAGCTTGACCAGTTAATTAAATATCATAGGTAATTTAATGGGTGCGCTAAGTGGATTAATAGTTTTACTTGATTGTTTAACAGGGTGGTTCACGCCTACATGTCACGTTCATGACCTAATGAATTATTAGCTAAATGGGCGTACTCATCTAGACCCTGCACACGTTGTTTATTTGACAAGCTGGTTGTTATCCAGCTAGGACAACATTATGAATTCCTATGCGTAACGTAGCGTAGAGCTTTCGAGATTTCAACAATTCAATTCCGAAACTATTTGACATTGACTCATCGTTTACATCTCGGTCATTTTTTCTATTTTCGTCCACCTTGACGATTCCCAATAATTATAGAATCCAGCTTTTTATACAATTTAATTTTAATGTTAGAAATGGTGATCAAACGTTAACAGATGCATTGAGAGAAGTTTTTTTTTTTTACTGAACTTTTATGTAGAGCAGTAGAGTTGGTATTCAGCGCCAGTGGCATGACTCAAGTCGTGCCTCGTTTTGTTATTATTTAAACTCTAAACAAATGTAGGTAAACAATCATCCGTTTACTCACAGGCAGCGGTTTCTCACTCTGTGGAATTACGAGAAAGAAAAGATGAAAGAGATAGAATAATTTGAAGTTGTTTTTAACGAACCAATTGGTAAGTAATGATTGTCAGGTGCATTTCGGGCATTGTCTCTGACCTTGGTCACGTTAACTGATGCCGTATCTAGGCCAGTTACATAGGTGTCAATGTCTGTCGGTCGGAAGAACCGTGGCCGATGGCATTGACGATGTGAGACGTCCAGAAAAATGTGGCGCAAGTAGCCAATTAACATGTGGATAGTGTGGGGCCGGCGTCTCGGCTCTATAAATATACCGCCCCCCGCGCCCCCCGGCGCCGCCGTCTCCGCCCGGCACCGCCATCGAACCACAGCAATCACAAAGACAAGATATTAAATCTTAACATCAAATCCGACGACGGAATGTTGCTCGATGTCGACTTAAGTTCCAGTATTATGATCATCAAATCAGCTTGCAAGCCAACGCAGACTATAGATTCTTATAACTGAGCGCAAGCAAGTGCAGAATCGGCGAGACATTATTCAGATGTCCTTACCGGGTACGAGAGAAATTCTCTCGTCCGTGGTCCTTACATTTTGGGAGAGAAATTGAGCAAAAACTCTCTTAGAATTAAAAATTACGGACACGCGATCGTAAATTGCTAAAAAGTTAAAACGGCAGCAGCTGGTCTGTTTATTTGCGCAGTTGACGTTTACGTAGAGTATAGAACAGTGGGCCAAATCGGCGTGTCCCGGAAGTGAACGAGTCCCGGGGCGAGTCGTCGCCGCCGCCTGCTGCGCCAGAGACGTCCTACGGAGACGTACAAGCAAGCGCGGACGCACAGATCGCTCTATTTCCGTCCACACACCAGTTGAATAACCTCCAATCAACTATTCGCACTTGCTTCCCAATCTAGAAATCAGATCATCGCTCTAACAAACAGTCACATGACTTATTCTAGAAATTCTTCGGATGTTATCTGTACAATGTAAGAGCACGTACGAGTTCTACTGCGCGTTTCTGATTTGAATAGTCAGAGGGAACTAGGCGAATCTTCTTAAAGACAGCATGGAGCCGATAGCCCCACTTGTGCACGAACTGCTAGCATTACACGTCTCTTACGATGTCAAGCAGCAAGGCATGTTCAGAAAGTAGGTACTATCTATACCTAGTAGCAAAGCGTTCTGTGATACTAATACTACACTCCTATGCTGTACTAGGGCTGACATGAATTAAAATAGGTAGACTACATTTCAGACAAATTCCTTGTACAATGTTTGTAATCAAAATGCCCATACTTAACCTAAACAATAATAATGTTACCTCGTCTTTTTAAACATCAATTTAGGTAGGTAGGTACACTACGTGTCGATTTGAGATTAAAATAATCAAATCTAAAACTCGGCGCCAAGCAAGAGCTTAATTTTTTTGGAGCATAAACATTTTTATCGTGTTTGGGTGTATAGATATATTCAAAAAATAATCAAACTATTCTATCAAGATATAATGGTCAGAAGGGAACGCAATGGTCAATAAATGTAAAGCTAGAGCTATAACCAGGATTATTGGTGTGCTGTGCGATGGCTGGCACCGGGCGCGCCATGTAGTAAGTAACATAAACAAGGCAGTCAGATGACGCAGTTGCATGCATATTTTTGTCGTAAACTTTATAATTTGGCAAAGAGTCTAGCGTACCAATGAATGTATCAAAATAGAACTGAATATATAACAAATCCATGGTGCACTCAACGAGTTACTTTGCATAAATCAACTATTACGAGGATAAGGAATAAAATAGAGTGCGCGCCAAATGTATCTTGTGAGTTGTGTTGTGACAGAAAACCCAGACGACAATTCGTAATTTCAATGTAAAGGTCGATGGGGATATCTACAAAACTATATTACGAGTGGATAACACAAGATATTCTGTAGACTTTGAATAGGTGAATGAAATAAGTTCCCAAAAATTTACGATTTCGGCGGGACTCGAATCCGCGCCCCATTCCTGAGAATGGGTCTCGGACCCGTACGTACTGATACGGGTTCAAGACCTGCCTGTGAGAGTGCGGGGTAAGCAAGTTTTATAACAAAAAACCTTTGAATAGGTGGTAGGTAAGGTACATCAAGCCAGTAAAAAAACGTAAAAGTAATAGGTACACTCGCAAACAACTAAATTGACTCGAACTGAGACAGAAAACACAGAGTGCACAAAAAGTACCAAGTTTTTCTTAAAATATCCAGCCAGGTCTACTTTTCAGAAAATGCTTATCTACTGTATCCAAGTGAGGGTATATTCGTTCAGGTAACCACAAGAAGAGCCTCTCAAAGCCTGATGTGAACTGTTCACATTTTCGTAAAGACAGTCCAGTGGGGTGGAGCTTTCCGCTAGTAGCATATCTTTATAGGGCCAGGTTAGCTTCCATTGTTCTTGTTGTCAACTGACTGACAGATACCCTGACTTGTGTCAGCTCCTGCTAGAAATGTTTTTGTTGGCGCCATCCAGTGAGGTTTGGTGGCAAGGCAATTCCTCAGTGATGTCGCGTGTACTATAATCGGTCATCTCCTGAAGTGCATCGGCGCGGCACCGGCAGGTGGTTGATCTCCGATTAAAAGTATCTAAGTACATACTTTTCTTTAAGGTCATCCTTTCATGGATACCTTCTCATTGAGCTATTGTAAACCTTTGAGACAGTATGTTGCTGCCTCGTGTTCATGAGATGAGCGAATGCACGATTGAAAGGCTTTGTTAAACAAGGTAACAACTTGAAAGGCTTTATCTGACGTAGGTATTATCCATTCCATTCGTTTCTGTTATTTAGACAACGAAGTTGGTAAACAGGAGTTACAGGAGGGATAACGGGAACTTCTGAAATGCATTTTAAAAGCGTGCTTTTATAAGCAATTGCGGTACTCTACTGGAGGACGTGAGCATTTTCGAAAAATTTATGTATGCTTGACTTTTCTGCATTACAGCAAAACCATGATAACTGGATCATGGTTTTGTTGTTAAGCTGAAAAGTAAGGCTTTCAGAAGTTTATCTTGTTTTAGGACAACGATTGGCCAACTTTTAAGACAAACAACTTTGTTTCCACTCTGTGCTCTGACTCAATTTAGCTGCAAGTGAGTGGACTTCTTTTTCTTTTTGTACGCTGCTGCTTGCTTGCAATAATCCAGGTTTCTGTCCGATTCTATCTGTTCTGTGTCATTCAGACAGAGTTTAATCAGCTCTCTAACTTGGTCCAAGTATCTAGTCACCAGGTCAGGTATTGATGCAACCAGATCCTTGGAGGTTGGTTATATGTCCATTGAGTCTAATGAGTGTATTTAGTTGTTGTAAACACAAAAACCAAGGGTGAGCTCAAGTTTATAATTTTGTGATATAAATATTTTGTTTGATTCATGACCATTCAGAGACAACAATCATAATGTCGATACAATAATCAATAAAAAATACTAATAATTTTGAATAATAAATAAATAGTTAAAAAAATGGTCACATCGAATTTAAATATGATACATATTAAAATTAAATTTGGCTTAGTACAGCACATTATGTAATAGAAACAACCTGCACAGAATAATACTCTGTGGTCACTAGGTCCACTGTGTTGACCATGTCATTGGCCATCCAGTCTATTGTTAACAAGAATATTATTGAATGTAAAAGATAAACAAACATGAAATAAAAGTATAGTACCTACTTACATCAATAAATGCCCCATTTAAAGACAGCGCACTAACTGAAACTTTAATTTGGATCAACGCCAAATAAACAAATATTGTAGTGAAACAGACAAGCTATGTGTGGTAGAATTTAGAATATGCGTAAAAACTCAAAACACAATTTTATAATTTTTTAATCAGCTACATATTTTACATCTAGGTAGTAAGTACCTCCCTAATCAAAAAAGATAAATACTGTTTGTAATTTTTGTTTTGTTCAGAGAATCAATAAAATACATTCACTTGAGCAATCCATGAATCTGGTACTTGGTTTTAGATTTTACCTATTTTTGTTTGTTCTTTAAAATTGTGGAACAATCCAATAATGAAATGTATGTAGGTTTAAGTAACAAACTTTCGGAATGTGCAGGTATTTTACACTACAATTTAGGAGCTTTTTACTTATCACATGAACTGATTTGAACCTTACAACAATACATTTAGAGGTGGCATGGAAAATGATTCATAGCAGCAAGCATAAACAGTTTTGGATACCTACTGCTGATGTCATTCGGACCACCACACTTTTAGGGATAATCTTCTCAGGAAAACTTATTGAAATTGAGGATTATAAATAGGCGTTATTTATATGATATCACTGAAAAAAACTGAGAATTCCAACCATTCAATACATAATCAAAAGAAATTATTAAAATTGGAAAATATTCTTTCCCACAGTACTTTTTCTAAAATCGACATTCTTATGTAATAATCGATATTTATTGAATATTTTACGAATTTTATCAATAGCCAAAATATTTAAGAGTAATTTAGTAGAATAAAATAAGCGATTTATGCGGAGGAAGTAATAAATACCTTGAATTTATTTGTAATCCAATATCCAGAAGAAAGTTTGAGCCCTGTTTACGCACGAGTACACTGTCATTCATGTAAATTATCACACTATCACAATGCTACACATCACAAAATTTCACTTAGAATATATTTTTTATGTGAACAAATCACAAATTGCGCCATTTTCGCAATAAATCCGAAGGACAGCAATCGGCAATCGCTGCCATCTTTTTTGTCAAATGTCTAAAAACTAATTTTAGCGCTTGGAACGAACTCTGGTGTTTATTTTTAGCAAATATCCACAATCACAACATTTCAAAACTTGTAGCGACATCTGTAGAAAACTTAGTAATATTGCTACTTGCCACAAGATGGCGCTCTACTGTGTTAGCGTGATTCTTGTGTCCTATCCTAGATGGCGCTATGTGTTTCTTACATGGCAACAAAGGTAGAGTTTGAGTACTCTAGGCTCTACCTTCCTTCTTACGAGACAAACCGTCCGCAAACATTTGCCACTGTCAAATAACGTAATTCTGCGAGTTTTTTCGCTTCACCATAGATAAAACACTTATTTGTTCCATGGCTTCACTTACAAAATCCATCCACAGAACCCAACGCTCTTTCGACTGAACTCTGATAGAACCGGGAATAAACGTAGGGTAGGTACTTAGCTAATCGACACTAACCTATTTTAAATCACAGTCCAGCGTAACGTGTTACCACCATAGATAAATTAAACACTAATTGTCCATGGTGTTACATATCTATATCTATATATCCCAAAGACATAGAATTTTTGTGGAATTTTTTCACTATGATATATCCCAAAAAGCGGTACCTAGTCTACCAACTATAGGTAAATGGTTTTATTTCCGTCAGCCGAAATTGAAGCCGGAGCCGGAGATTGTAAAATCGCCTCGACATGATTGTCTCGTTTCGTTGCATTATGTTATGAAGTAATAAACAGAATCCGGGTGACGTCACTTTTTGAGGATACTAAGGTACGAAAGTGCCTTTAACGCCGCCACCAACTTGTCAGCCTTTCACTTGTGTTGTGATATTTTTAGCGCAGGGTCCAGATCAGAGAACTAGAGAACAGAGATATCAGATTCTCTGTAGGTAGAATTTTAGAAGAGTACCTTATGTTATGTACCTATACCAACTTTTTCACCCCACACTGGAATAGGTAGTACTTAGTTAGAAACCTAATATAACCTAACGGCACTTACTGTTCCATACATTGGACAAGTTGAGTATTGGAGTCTTAATATTCACGCACGGGCTGAGTTGAGGGGTTCGATTCTTACGCCGCGACCGCAACGACTATGTATTATAGAAATAGTACTTTTAGTAGAGAACACAGAATAATATATCCTAACGTAGAGAAGAAGAGAAATGTAGGTACTAATACTAACTACATAACTGAATATGTGCTGATCTATAGCTAGGTTGCCTAGCAGAAATCGCTCTCAGCGGTCATCATCATCGGTCCTGTTCCGTCGATGAAGACGGTTCAGCCTGCCTCTCAGCGATAAGCAGCTAGTTAAAAACTAGCTTAGTTTAAATCCATATTATTAAGTAACTAATTCGAAAATAGATCTGTCTGCCTGTCTGTTACTTTTTCACGCATAAACAGCTGAGCCGATCACATCGAAATTTGGCATAAAATGGTATCCCGGGGAAGGAGATTACAATTTAATCCCGGAAAAACGCGTGCGAAGCCGCGGGCGGAAGCCAGAATTCAATATTCATTTATTCAGTTGTTTGATGAGTTTTTAGTTTAATTGCCTAAGTAGAGAGGTCATAGTGGCTCTAGTTGGCTTTCTGCGGCCAATGATAGGCCTATTATGGTCCAGTGTGGTCATAACACGAAAGCCGTTCGTGTCTTTAAGATAATCGGAAAATGGAGCCTTAAAGTAACGATGATTAAAAGATGTCGATAATTTCGATTTGATGGCCGTCCATCTTTCACTCTTTCTTTTTCATGCGTCAATTTATTTTGGTAATACACAGTATATTTGATTACGGTGTTTTGGTATTTTAAACCAGATTTGGTGAATTACAGTGTTTTGTAAATCGAATTTCCAGTAATTTCTAGCCGAAAAAAATATTTACAGTGGTATAAAACAGATCAAAAGAAACCGAAAGAAATCTTCGAGATTACCCAGATTGCGAAGTCTTATGCACTATAATAAAAAAAAACAAATGAAACCGATTGGCAAGGGTGTGCCAATCGTTTTCATTTTAAGATAAGACAAAAAACTGTTACTCAGAAAACAAAAATATAATCTCACTAATCGCATATACCAACTTACCAACCGGCTCCGTTCTGTCTCGGGTAAAAATTAGCAAACACCATAAGGTACCTACTTAAATAAAATGTAAGTAAAGCCGCATACAGGAGCCTGTAGTAGTACAAACATGGGCAGCTCCCCGTCAGCTTGCGTGAGCTGTTAGTGCGCAGGCGCGAAGGAAGGTGAAAGTGGTTGTGCAAGCGTCTGCTGTAACTTGATACGGATTAGGAAGGAGTTTTGTAATGCACTCCACAAAAGAACTTAAACAATGGTAGCGCTTGTTGCCTACGCAAAAAGAAGAATAAGTAAGTAGGTAAGCCGTCTTATTTCAATACTATAGAAATCTTATCTTACCATGGAACTCAATATTATCAAGATGATATCCATGGACGAAGAATACATTTTTATTTATTACTAGCGGTTCGCCCCGGCTTCGCACGTGTACCTAGTAATTTTTTTGATGACATACTTCTTCTCCTATTCCGGTTTAAGAGAAATCCAACAAATCAATAACCATGAACATCGGTCCCGTCGTTTTTGAGTTATAAATGGTGTAACTAACACGACTTTGTTTTGTATATAGAAGATTAGGATTTTATTTTGTACCTAAGTGAGTCCAAAACATAAAAATGGTTCAAATTAGTCAAGATTATTAATAGCAAACATATAAGTAAAATACCTACCTAAGTATAAAACAACAAACATGCGAGTTCAGATCACTCCTCCTTTTTTGATGTCAGTTAAGATTAACCGAATAAGGTGGAGCGAATCTCTAAGATCCCATACAAACGTACTTTTCGATTCATTTCGAAACTATGTGCCCGACTATAATGAAATTTTCCATACATAATAGGAAAAGAAATAGCTATATTTGTATTGTTTTAGCTTTGCAAAGTACATAGGTCTTACCCTATTCATCATTTAGTTAGAGCAAAAATTCTATTTTCAAACGATTTTATTTAGCTCTCATTTAATGATGATTATGTATTTTGAAAAACTAATACAATACAAACGTAGCTATTTCTTATCCAATTATCCATTCAAAATTTTACTATAATCGGGGACTTGTTTACCAAATGAATCGAAAAGTGCGTTTGTATGGGAGCTTAGAGGTTCGCCCCAGTGATAAACTCGTGTCCGTGATGGTAGCGTACACATAACTTAGAGGTTCGCCCCAGTGATAAACTCGTGTCCGTGATGGTAGCGTACACATAACTTAGAGGTTCGCCCCAGTGATAAACTCGTGTCCGTGATGGTAGCGTACACATAACTTAGAGGTTCGCCCCAGTGATAAACTCGTGTCCGTGATGGTAGCGTACACATAACTTAGAGGTTCGCCCCAGTGATAAACTCGTGTCCGTGATGGTAGCGTACACATAACTTAGAGGTTCGCCCCAGTGATAAACTCGTGTCCGTGATGGTAGCGTACACATAACTTAGAGGTTCGCCCCAGTGATAAACTCGTGTCCGTGATGGTAGCGTACACATAACTTAGAGGTTCGCCCCAGTGATAAACTCGTGTCCGTGATGGTAGCGTACACATAACTTAGAGGTTCGCCCCAGTGATAAACTCGTGTCCGTGATGGTAGCGTACACATAACTTAGAGGTTCGCCCCAGTGATAAACTCGTGTCCGTGATGGTAGCGTACACATAACTTAGAGGTTCGCCCCAGTGATAAACTCGTGTCCGTGATGGTAGCGTACACATAACTTAGAGGTTCGCCCCAGTGATAAACTCGTGTCCGTGATGGTAGCGTACACATAACTTAGAGGTTCGCCCCAGTGATAAACTCGTGTCCTAAGTACTAGTCATTCTGTCTGTCTTTATGTTACCTTGTCAGGACTAATTGACTTTAACAATCTTATAGCAATTTTGACAGAGTAGCTAAAGATTGTATCCTGAAAAAGTATTCTTGAGTGGTGATTGTAGCGATCTTTGAAAGAGACCTATGTCTAGCAGTGGACGTCGTTCAGCTGAGATGATGAAGAGGGTCAATGAAATTGAAGAACCAGATAATATTCGTCAGAACCAGTGTGTAACAACCCTACGTGGGTTTGGACAATCTTGAACAATGATCACTCACTGTGGGCTGAGAAATGACGTCATTATAATTATTTAGTTATCTTGAGCTGCAGAATTGAGATGATTGAGAGTAAATTATCCAGAGTTCTGGAGGTATGAAACTATTTTTAGTAGGTATAGTTTGTCATTGATATTCGTCGTTTCTTTATGATTTTTATATCACCACAACCTCACCGCAACAGCCTATAATGGTCCACTGCTGGACGCAGCCCTCCCCCTGATTTTTTTATCTCGTGGGGGGAAATACTCTTAATCCCCACGCTGGGCATGCGGGTTGGGGATCGCAGTTCGGTGGTAGATCTATTCTGCGAAAGGCGCTGCGCGCTGCTGCCCGCCCCCCGGTGTATGTCCCTTAGTCGCCTTCTACGACACCCACGGGAAGAGTTGGGTGGTGCAAATTCTAAGCCGGCACCACACAGCTATTGCTGCTATAGCTATAGATGATTTTTTGTATATTCGGTAAAAATCGTTGGAGTTCGTTGTGCAAAGCAAAATTTTGGGAGAGTCATGACTTGACCTATATTTTTGGCGGATTGAATCCCCACCTCATTACTTTGTAAAAATTTTGGAGCATTCTTTGTATGGTACAAAAAAATTATCATTCATTTAATGGATTTAAACAAAAAAGCATTTCCTTGATTTGATGTAATCCGGCCCTCCTTTTGTATGAAGGTACTTCTTACTCAATGTTGAACTAAGTCATCCATGAAACTGAAGAATGACAAGAAAAACTCTCATCAATCTATACCCACCAACAAGATCATTGATGTAACCGCACGTCGACGGGGAAGCCTGCACCATACCAAGCCACTTTTCTCTGAGTTTCTCTGGAGGCGCTCGCGCAGTCGCCGCTTCGACGTCGAAACCCGCGCGCGTCTGTTCTTTCCGAAGTTTTGTTTTACTTACGCGAAAATACACAAAGAGGAAGGATTGTGTTATAGGATTATAAAATACCGTGTGCATCGTTCAAGTCTCTATAGAGAGTAGTGTTGTGTTTGTTTATCAGTAGAAAGTTGGTGAATTGTCGCTTTCTGTCGTATTTTTACAAGAGTGCACCGGAGCCGTTGGAATAACTGTTAGGTTTGTGTTTAATTCTTTGTCTATTAATATAAATTAATCTTTAACGGAATCAGCAAAAATACTATGTTCGAAAGATCTTGTATTCACCTACAATAATAATAATGGATACTAGATAACTGTTAAACATAATAAAATACATTACATAGATAGATATATTTTATTATACATAGATAACGACCAGAACACCCGGAACAAATACCCGCAGATCGTACAAATATTTGTCCCAAGGCAAATTGAAACAGTTGAGCTGACTATATATGCTTATGCTTATTTAATTGTAACACATATTAACTCTACCAGAACTTTCACGAAGGTACCATGTTTATATCTTTTTATTTTCTATTGACCATCATGAAACCAAATTATACTGATCTCATCAAAATTTGTTTTTTGAATAATTGAAAACTAATTTTAAATATTTAACTTTGTGTTGCCCAAGTTGTTTTTTTTAAAGCTACAGAGCTGTTAATGTGCAAATAAATAACATGTTCATTTAGTACCTACCTTACCTATCTACGAGTACTAGATAGAGTTGCATAACCTTAGATTATGCAAATATTACAAAACCTATACTTATATTATATGTAAATACTAACCTACCAGAATGTTAGTGGGTAGATTCTCTGTTATCGGTTACATTATTTGTTAGCCTTACCTAGTAACCACATAGCCTTTATATAATTACATGTTTACTTTACGGATCTTAAATTCTTTGGTATAAATAATAATAAATTAAATAAATAATGCTGGACAATTCACACATCATTATCTAGCCCCAAGCTAAGCAGAGCTTATGTTAACGGTACTAGATAACTGATATACTACAATATATAGCATAGATAGATATTTTTTTATTATACATAGAAAACGACCAGAGCGCCCTGAACAAATGTCTGCAGATCACACATTTGTCCCGAGGCGGGAATCTAAACCGCAACCACCTGCGTCGCAGGCAGACCTTTGCCCACCGCGCCACAGAGGTCAAATGTGCGTAGGTATAATACCTACTTAGCTATTACTTAAAACAGGATAATCTAGATCCAGTATAACGAACTTACCAAGTTATAGTTCTGTTCGACGCAATTTACACAACTTCTATATGGTTTTTATATAACCTTTGTTATAGTTTAGGTATACAAATGGAAGATATTGAATCATAAGATATTTGCCAACTCAATTATGATTATAATTGAAGCTAGATGTGACAACAATTTTGTACACATTAATCTCAACTTGCAACATTGTGTATCTTTCGTCGGTGGTTTTTAGTTTTTAACATATAAATAAATAAATAAGTTCTTACCTACATCAAGATTCATACTTAACTAGAGTTTTTCACTCAAGCCATTTTAACTCGGTATCCTTTGCATTGCAACGCTCGAGAGTAGTAGGTATAACAACCTCGTACCTACTTATTGGGGTGATTTAAACCCATGTCAAAAATCTACTACTGATATGGTTGGACTGCCATATTTGTGTACCTTCCTAGAAAATAATAAACACACTGATGATCAGTAATTTGTAGTAGTATTTAGCTCGCATAAAACAAAAGAAAAACTCTTCTGAATTTTTTTAAAAAGTTCATGAAAATTTTCAATTAATAACAACGGGTCGACGACAGGTTCAACCCGCGGGAAACTTTTTTTAATCACCTTCTCAAAAATCACATATAAACATACCTACAACATCTGCCTATAAAAAGTAAAATAGATAATAACTAATAAGGTATAATACGGTAGGCATCTCTAGTAAAATAAAGCACACTAAAAAAAAAGTTAAATAAAGTACAGAGTCTGGAAAGCAAAGGAAACTCAAACCCTGATAGCTTTCTGTAGGCTCCGAGAATTGTCCTCCATTTCACTCGTGTCGTGACCATTATGGAGACTACAATCGGGGGCTCCCACGGCTGGAGTGCTCTTACTTTGACCTAGTGAATCATCCATAGCCAATATAATAAAAGACCATCGTTCATGGTGTTTGCCATTCGCCGACGGTGGTTTAAGAGCAGCGGCGTTGCCTTGATATGCCTAACGCTCATGACTATTATTACCAGTAGTCTCGCTGTGCCCACTACTGGGCTAAACAAGATTATTATGTATCTTGTAAAGGGCAATGTATACGTTTCTAAAACAAAACTCCAAGTGAGTTGCAAAAATTATCAAATCGTCAAACATATCCTTTGTAAAAAGGCTTAAGTACTATAAAATAACAGATTATCTATACCTACGATAAAAAAGCTTGGGACGAGTTTTGCTCCAACTGGAAACTAACATTCTAACGAGGTAAATGTTTCTTGTTCGCTTCTTTACTTGCCTTAAAAAGATTTAAGTGAACAAAACAATCAAAGTGATCACTTTATTTCCTAGTTTTACATAAGTAATCTGAGTTTTGTGACTTGTCCAAGAGTCCTGTAAGGTCTAAAGGAGAAGTTTGAATTTTGTTTTTTTTTAGTAAGTACCTGCCTCAGCCTCCCCCAAAGGGGGTTTTACCAGAATCACCACCTTACAATGGCATCTTCACGCTTGGATCATGACATGACTATATCTTCGTTCGGCGTCACTAATTTTTACTTTTAGTACCTAACTTGAATGAATGAATGAATGAATGAATGAATGAATGAAAAGTTTATTTACTTAACTTCGTAAACTTAATAAAAATCTTTGGATCGGTTGACTGGCAAGTGGCAACCCTAGATCTACTTTAATTTATTAATGACTTAAAAACTTTTGACAACCTAAAAATACCTGAATAAACCTCATTTTAAGTTTCTAGGTAAATATCTCCACTATGCAGACGCAGTTACTTCGGTAAGAATAAAATATCGATTGAATAATAATTTTATTGGTTCTAAATCACCAATATTGGCAGTCAAGATTAACATTGCTGATCTAGCCTTGTGTGCATGCAAAGATTAACCTATTTCTGAAATACCAAAGAAAATTTAACTACGCCAACAGTCAACACTTTTTTCCTACATATTAATTGGTCCTATATTCTTAATTTGATATAGATTTCAACTCAAGACTGTGAGAATGAGAACTTTTGCGACAACACAACAAAGTAAGCAGAGTCCCTTCTCATTTCAAGGCTGTATTTGCGAACCGAACAATCATGTTTCAAACAATATTTGCAGTTTTCTTGTTCAAATAAATTGAATAGTACGCACTAAAAACGCACATTACACATTCGCATGTGAAATGAGCCGTGGTCGGTGGTGCCGTTCACCGAATGTCAATACTGTTGCAACTGGTTTCTGGTACCTGTAGTACGTACGTGATTTTGTTTACAATTATTTACGAAAGTGTAGAGTCTGACGACGGCTGATTCATTTATTTAAAAGTTTTAAATCCCTTGACACATTTTCGAGGTTACTATGCCCCACGAAATTGGTCAACTTAATTCAAGAAACAATGTTCGTAAACAACTCTTAATACAAAAATCCATGTCCTCTTTTTAGAGTTGAGTTTAAAAAATAATTGTCAGCATTTTAAGAAGGAACTCAAATCGACACGACACATTTGTAAACAACTCATAATACAAAAATCCAAAGTTCTTTTTTTGGAGTCAATTTAAAAAAATAATTGTCAACATTTTACGAAGGAACTTATATCGATCCATTATGCTGGAATATAGTGCAGTTCCGTAATAAACATCAACCAACAAGGCTGTGTCATATACTATGTATGTGACTCTATGATTAGTGCCTGTGAGGCAGTCTTATTATAAATTCCCCAACCACGACTATAATTTTATGTTGGCTTTTACTTTTACTACTTACTGCTGGGGCCTCCCCCGTAGGCCCTGCTGAAGTTAGTGCTATTTACCAGCACCATGTCACATATCCATCACACAAGCAAGGAACAAAACAGACGAAGAGGCCAATGATGAAGATGGTCATCAATGATGACCCTTATTCTGTATTTAGATAATGACCAAGGATCACTATAGGCAGAGAGAATTTGCAGGTGTGAAAACAGTAAAACGACAGCAAGCTTTATTCAGAAAGAAAATAACAATCAAAAAACAAATTTAAATTAAAACTAGTATTTACAATAGAAACAATTAAGCTATCTGCAAACTGTTGCAAACAATCTACAGGTAGCTCAACTGATCCATATCAATACCAGTTGGTAGCGTGCCTAAGACACTGGCTGCATTGCCCCGCTGTATACAGCAAACTTTAATGGACAACATGGTAATTCAAGATAAAACATTCCTCAAGCTAGGTATGTATACTACTAATAACTAACAAAGATTGGAGCAGTCTGCGACATCTTTGGTACCTACCTACTATAGTATCAAAAAAAGTAAACATTTTATATAGGGTAAAATCAGGATAGTTGCCTCAGTGGGATACTTGCCGCGGTTTTGAAAACGCTATGTTAGAGATGTCAGTGGCATTAGCGCTCTACTATAATTGTAAGCGCCCCTCCCGGTGACCTCATGGCCATGTGAACCGTCAGCCTCGGCGCACGCATTTCGTCAGTACGAGCAAATATCTTCCGCGGCGAAACTTCGACGGGCGTTGTAATTATATTGGTAAGTAATCTCTATTGAATATTTTTATTACTGTTTGTTGGTTCAGTCAACTTATTAATTCTTTGCATGTATTAGGGTTTAAATTACATTGTTTATTATGTTTTATTGTTCAATAGTTTGTATTTATTTTGCAAATAAAAAGGGCAAGTATCCGTATCAAAAAGGATAGTCGCCCTAGTTACTTTTACGGATAGTCGCCTTAGGGCAACTATACCCCAACCATGAATTCTACCATAATTTTTTTTTTATCTTTGTGTTTTTAGGGTTTAGTTCGGGCACGAAACCCTTATGGTCTCGCTATGTCCGTCCTTTTTTAAGGTTCCGTATTTACGCAAAGGGTGAAAACGGGACCCTATTAATATAATTTCCTCTTGAATACATATCTCAGCAACTACTGAAGCAATTAGTTTGTCGTAAACATTAAATTTATTGTAGTAAACATTAAATTTTGAAAGCGACTTTAAGGTAAAATGGGGTATCAAAATATTTTGATACCCCATTTGACCTTATAAGTCTCTTCTAAAATTTTTACATAACAATTTGTATCGAAAATTTTCATTTCTCGTTTTTTGTAAAAAAAATACAAACTAATAACTTATGTTATTTAATGTACAAGACATTTCAAAACAGTTTTGGAAAAATTTCTAGTTTTCATAATTTTTGTAATATAATTTGTAAAAAATCTGAAAATACATCTGTCTGAAATGTAAATCCTCTGCCAAAAGTTTGGGTACACTTGTATTTTTTTTTTGTCACCAACTAAATATTTCATTAGTGCACATTGCCTGTAGTTTTGCTTGACATGACTATAACTTAGCTTACATGAAATAAATATGTACTTACCTCATAAAAATGCATTCATTCTAGGTGAACAAAATGCCTCGGTGCCGCGCCAAATAAGCTGGACAGAAGATAGTTTAGCACTTGCGTTCAAAGAGTTGGATGAACAACGCGTTCGACATTACCCCAACATACCAATTTATGTTTTTATAGTTTTCAAGAATAAAACTTAATAATAATTGATAATATTGATTAGTACTTAATAAAAGATTGTAATATTATAATAAAGACTGATTACTTTAACTTATATAAATTTGTTTTTATTTACAAAATCTTAAGTGCGGGCATCTATCCCCACACGAGGCAAGTATCCTCCGAAGCATTTTTATCGTTAGGCTACTATCCGCTAGAGTAGGCAACTATCCCATTTTTGAGAGGTTAAATAAAACAGGATTTACTGAAAACCATTATTAATTATTTAAAAAAAAATAGGCTTATATAATAGGTCAAAGACCAATATATTGAAATACATCTTGCATTATTCTAAATAAGTACATATTTTTTCGTAAAAGAGCTTTTTTGAAAAGTGGGGCAACTATCCTGATTTTACCCTAACTGTAAAAAAATAAAGAAGTAGAACGTGTTTAAAAACTCGTTTATATATCGATCAAACTAATAAATATGGGGAAAATAACAGAACGCATAAATTCATCGCATTGGATTACGAGATATTACGAAACAGCTTTCGTGGGGTGTTTAACTTTAACGCACCTACTTTCTACAGACTTGGTGCAACTTAATATTCGTTCTCAAAACAAACTTTATTATTTTTAATTTCACTCACTAAATGTATGTCGTAACAAATGAGCAATCATAAAAAAAGAAAGAATCAGTAGGATATTAACAAAGAAATTACGGAATGCAATATTTTCTCATGTGGTTTTGTATGGTTCTAATAGATTACCTACCTACCTCTAAAAACTTACTCACATATAGATAAAACTTAGTTTAATAACATGTTTTAAAATAAAATTGGACATTATAAAAGTTATCAAAAGTACAAGTCCATATAGATCTATGGTATTAGTATAGTACCTATAGAGCTACCTATAGATTGTTTGCAACAGTCTGCAGTTAGCTTAATTGTTTCAATTGTAAATACTAGTTTTAATGTAATTTTATAATTTGATTGTAATTTTGTTACTTAAGTAGGTACTTACTTAAAACATGTTAGAAATCTAGAAGCAGGACTTTAATCTACTTCGTAATGGGTGAAGAATATAAATTTGGAGGAAATTTTTCGACCTTATAGGTAAATTTAGTCCGAGAATAACGCGACTGAAGCCGCGAGCAGGGAGTGCATGCTGTCTATTAGAAGCATAGGCTTAGAATAGTGAAAAAATTCTATGTCTATGATTAGAAGTGACTACATACAAAGATACCGTAGCGTCTTTCACAAGCATAATTTGACGCAGAGCGCGTTGAAGTCTTTTGTATGGGAGGAAGGGTCTACGCGCCCCTCTACGACAAATGATTGTTCCTACTTACTTTTGCAACGACTACTAGCACTAGACTAGGTAGGTATTTAGTAACTAGGACTTTATTGTATAATCTATTTGAAACGGCTAATAAATACATAGGTAAACGACCTTATACTCACATCAGATTAATCTCTCGTTTCTAGAATAGCCTGTTGAGACGTCTATAATATTACTAACTACATAATCAATCAAACATTTTTTCTCATTTCAACATCTGCGTCTTTCGCGTGGAGAATCAATTTTACGTGTAAAGACAAAAAATAAGTTAACAAAGTACGACCACAGATTAAATAATGTTAATGGTAAGACGTTAAAGACGGTTCCGTCTGCAATGGCCTAGGCAACCTAGAAATATAATCAAGAATTAAATTTTATTAACAAATAAAATTACAATCAAATAATTTAATTTAATTAACTACTAGTGATACTATAGTGAAACAAAAATAATAGGCAATTTAGAATTAAATTACCTTTGCAAGCAATGCAATTAAGTAGGTATATATTTTGAATTAGGTACCTATCTCCTGTAATCAAAACGTAGGTACATATTTTGAATAAATACAAACAACAAAAGCTTTAGCAATTCAAAATCAAGTTTATCATAATCACGGAAAAAGGTAATAACAGGAAAAATATGATTGCATTTCCATTGTCAAATTAATCTGAGATCTGCATTGTATGTCCATGGTATATGATATCAGATCATTATTACCGAGATGTTTCAGGCTCTGCTGACTTGTGTAACGATGATGATAATAATGATATCAAAAATATAAATCCCTGGCGAAAATTATGTTCAGCACGCGCTAGTGTCGTTACGTACGATACGGCAAGCCAGAGTCAGTCTAAATATAATGTGTATGTAAGTAGATATATCGATAGTGCCACATTTTTTGTCATCTATAACTAACCTACTAATATTATAAAGAGGTAAAGTTTGTGAATTATTTGTGACGTTGTAGGTTGTCTCGATCTACTAACCGATTTCTAAAATTCTTTCACCATTTAAATCAAATCAAAATGCTTTATTTTCATAAATACCTACAATAATGTACACTTAGAAAACGTCAAATTCGTGATACGGAAATAAATTGATATTTTTGATTTCTGTCGCTTCGGTATGCTTACTTATTTGCTCTTTCCCCTACTCCAAGTCATTGACATCAAAGCAAAATGAAAATTTGAGTCAATTAAACATGCTGATGTACAATATGACATGTCGTCATAGTAATAATGTATTATTTTTTGATACTAATAAATTTATTAGTAAAACTTTTTTGACTAGGGATACAATGTACCTAACCAAACATAGTAAAATAATAATTGCTAAATTGTTAGCATATAATATTTTTGATCCCGTTATAAATAGTATAACGCAGTTACCCGACGAGCCTGTATGTGTAGTTAGTAGTAGTACTAATGAGGGCATTAAAACGGCAGTGTCAGTAAATGCAAATTTAAACTGATCACAACGACAATGGGGAAGCATAAAGCATTTCATTTAGTCCATCAGAATATACAAGGCTTACCCAGCAAAATCTTAGAATTAGAACTATTTTTAAATTATTTGAATGTAGATGTTATGTGCTTAACAGAACACTGGATTGTAGAAAATCAGTTACTTCCCTTTTATAATAATTATTGTTTTGCAAGTTCCTATAAAAGAAAAGCTGCAATACGTGGTGGCTCTTTGATTATAGTTAAAAATAGTGTAAAATGTAAAGAACGGAAAGATATTGTAAACCTTACTATTGAGAGGACTATTGAACTTTCATGTGTGGAACTGGAGCGGCATATCATAGTGTGTGTGTACCGCCCCCCCGACGCAAATCAGGTAGCTTTTGAATGTACTATGGAAGAAGTTTTGTTGAAAGTATTTACATGTAGGAAAGATCTCATTGTTTGTGGCGACTTTAATATAGATATTTTAGCGAATCCTCTTGCCGATCGATTGCTTAATTTATTCAAATGCTTTAGTTTACAACATCTTTTCAAGGACCCTACTAGGGTAACCCCAACAACTGCTACTTGTTTAGATAATATTTTCTGCAATCAATCCCCAACCAACAAAGCAGTAATAAAGCATTTTAAATCAGACCATTATGGTCAGAGTGTCAATTTTAGTTACGATTATAACGATAAGAACAAAGTTGAGAAATATACCTACAGGCCTATCACAGAGAGCCGTATTAGGAATTTCCAAACTAAAATACAACTAGCAGTAACTAATGTATCTTGTTCTGATGACCCAAATGACTTATTTGCCGAACTTTTGAATATTGTAAACAAAGAACACAGTGAAGTCTTCAAACTTAAAACATGCATAGTTAGAGACAAGGTTGGGTTCACTGATTGGGCCACTCCCGGCATCTATAGAAGTAGGAATAGACTATATGATCTTTATGGTGCTAGAGAAGCTATGTTACATGATCCTGCGTTTCTTTTGTATGTAACCAACTACTCTAAAACATTTAAGAAAGTCTGCAATGCTGCGAAATGCCTGTTCTTGAGGAAAAAGCTAGTAAATTCATCTAATAAAATAAAAGCAACATGGACACTAATAAATAACGAAACTGGTAAATCAAAGCCACGGAATAGAGAAATTAGGTTAAAAATTAATAATTCAATACTCGTAAATGATAAAGATATAGCCAATGCTTTTGAAGCATTTTTTTCCAATATTCCTAAAGTTGTTACCGGGTCTCTAAACTCCTCACCTCCAATGGCCGTTAAATTATTAGAATCATCTGTTGAAAAATGTAAGGAGGTTTTTATCTTTAGCCATGTAAATGCTAATTATATAGTAAAAACATTTAAGTCGATTAACATCAAAAATACTGAGGATCTTTGGGGTATTTCATCCAAAGTACTGAGTTCAATTATTAAGGAAGTTGCTCCTTGTTTGGCCTACATTTTCAATAATTGTGTCGACGCAGGAGTTTTTCCTGATCTCATGAAATATAGTAAATTGGTACCTCTTTATAAATCTGGTAGTCACACTGATCCAGCCAACTACAGGCCAATTTCAATACTTCCCACAATGAGTAAAGTTTTTGAAAAGATTATCCTTATTCAGTTGTCCTCTCACTTTAACCTTAATAGACTGCTTCATAAAAATCAATTTGGCTTCACCAAGGGTAGATCGACAACCGATGCTGGCACAGCTCTATTAATGCATATATTGGATGCCTGGGATAAGGCGAAAAACGCCATCGGTATATTTTGCGACCTTTCTAAGGCTTTTGATTGTGTAGATCATTGTACACTAATTGGAAAATTAAAACATTACGGTATTGATAACAAGGCACTGGACCTTATGCAATCTTATTTATCTGGTCGAGTTCAAAAAGTAGATATTGGTAAAGAAAGATCTCGGGGCTCAAAAATTGAATTGGGCGTTCCACAAGGATCAATATTAGGTCCCTTTTTATTTTTAGTTTATGTAAATGATCTCCCTTTTTTTGCAAAAGATCTCTGTGATATAGTGTTATTTGCTGATGATACTTCATTGATTTTTAAAGTTGACAGAAAAAAATGTAATTATGACGATGTAAATAACTCGCTTTCACAAATACTAGATTGGTTCACCTCCAACAACCTCTTACTAAATGCTAAAAAAACCAAATGCATAAAATTCATGTTACCAAATGTAAGAGAACTCCCAACTAAGATAATGCTAAAGGATGAGATCGTTGACTTTGTCGACTCAACGGTTTTCCTAGGGTTACATATTGATTCCTCTCTTCAATGGAGACCGCAAATTGATGCTCTCGCAGGCAAACTTAGTTCAGCAGCATATGCGGTTCGAACAATTAGATATATTACCGATGAAGATACAGCTAGGTTAGTTTATTTCAGTTACTTCCATAGTATCATGTCTTATGGTATTTTGCTTTGGGGACGGGCAGCCGACATTCAGACTATCTTTGTTCTCCAAAAAAGGGCTGTACGCGCAATTTATAAATTAAAGCCACGCCACTCTTTGAGGGAATTATTTAAAGACATAAATATTTTGACAGTAATATCGCAATACATGAAAATCTAATGTATACGCACAAAAACAAAGATAGCTTTTTAAAAAAATGTGATGTTCACAAAGTAAATACAAGAAACAAGAACAAACTGCACATCCCATCATATAGATTACGAAAGGTAGGGAAATCATTTATGGGAAATTGCGTACGTTTCTATAACAAGCTTCCATCTGAAGCAACTGAGCTCCCTATTCGTAAATTTAAACAGTACATAAAACGAAATCTAATAAAGAAAGCCTATTACTCCATAGATGATTACATCAATGATGTAAATGCTTGGCCAGATGTCGCTCAGTTCCACACCGACAATGGTATATAAGGGATATAATGTTAAGCTTAGTTAGTTTCATATAAATATTGAGTTATATACAAATTAGATTATATTTAGACTGAGATAAGTAATGTATTAATTTTAAGATTTATAAAACTTACTAGTGGTTTCTTTTTCGCTTCTTCCACTAGTGGACAAAAAATTGAAGCGAATAAAATCAATAACATCATATTTCTTATTTGATAATAATGACTATTTATAAACCTGTTTATAGTGTAAAATTTGACTTGTCTAAGTGCTTATTTTGTAAGCTTAAAGAAATAAACGTTATTGATATTTGATATTTGATATGTAGACTAAAGCAAAGAAGCGACGAAGAAACTTTTAGCCTGTTAGTTGTTATTTTTCAAGCTTTTTTATCTTTTAGATAATCTGATATTTTGTAGTTAGCCTTTTTGCACAGAAAAGTTTTGTCAATTTTTTTGAATTTTTTTACTGATAGATTTTGCAACTCACTAAGAGTTTTGTCGTAGAAGCGTATACATTAGAAACTTTAGAAAGCATCCTTTCCAGGGAGTGACATAGGCTATGTTTTATCCCGTATATTCCACGGGAACGGGAACTACGGGGGTGAAACCGCAAGGTGCTTTTCTTCTGCTTGTTTTGTTATAATCCGACCGGGGATGATGCTGCCTGTCCAGCAAACAACCTATTTTTGCGACTTTACAGGTGAAGAAAACAGTTCTAGTTTCTTTGTCGCGATACCTTATAATTTAAATAGTTTATTACAGCTACATGAAACATAATTTAAGTAACTTTTAACCTGATGATATCAAGGTTATGATAAAATAATTAGTCAACCTCGTTAATCGGAAGTAGGTACCAACTGTTTAATTGGGCTAGTGGTTTTTGTGGCCAGAGTAAGATCTTACTTGCCTTGATCGTTATGTTTTGCCGCTTGCTGGGTGTTGTTATTAAGGTTAACTTCTTTTCTATACTGTAGGTACCTAATACCTTCGTAAATGGAAGGTAGCTATATCTTTCGCAAGAATAGATACAGCCTCGGTTATGTATAAGGATTCTCATAGGTCAATATCAACTCACTACCTGATTGTTTGATTCATTGATTGATGAATTTATTATTATCAATAAATTCATTCAACTGAGGAAATAATAGATGTTTGATTTAGTCTAGATAATAATAATAAATAATGCTGGACAATTCACACAGCATTATCTAGCCCCAAGGTAAGCAGAGCTTGTGTTATGGGTACTAGATAACTGATATACATAATACATTACATAGATAGATATTTTATAGATGCTTTACATAATTGCAATTTGATTTTATTTGATCGTACCATGATGCTATTTCTATACCAACTTTATTTATCTTCAATTGATCATTTACCTACCCCATTAGCCGTCATTTACCGTCCCATTAGATTTACCGAATGACGGTTCCTAACAACTTTGAATTTTTAAATTTGAAGCTACAATACGAATAAAATTTGTTTAGTACGAACTTTACATTTTTGTTTTCCAAGTGCGTTTTCATCACCCGAAACTGAGTGCAGTTTTATTGGTGGATGTTAGTAATTTCTAAAGAAATTACTGATATAGGCTGATGATGATGAAAGAAATGTGCGAATTGTTGACAAACACATCTGATGACCAGCAGCGTCGATATAGCCTCCTATCCAAACCTGATGCCAAGCATATAGCCCACAGTACAGCAACAATTTTACCCATCTCAGAACTCTACGTACCTACTGTAGTTACTTAAACTGTGAAAACTCTGGTAAGCTTGTAAGGGATATTTCTGCTACAAGTCTGCTTGCTTCTATCAATCTAGCTTTCCGTGCTAACTTAAACGAATCTTTATTCTTTCAAAAGTAAGAAATTGTATCCACCTAGATGCCTCAGTGACCTCACGGAAGTCCACCCATTCCTTACTCATGCATGTCATGTCAAAGTGCACTCCGTAACCACTCTTGCGCAGGCGCTTTCACTTCTTACACATAGGCTTATATCACCCGATGAAACCCGTTCCTGTTCCGTTTTCTAAACACTGCTGCCTTAGTTCGATAACATCACTCCCTGTACGAAGAAAAAGAGCAATGGATGTCGGGCGTTACCATCGCCACGCGCAGTAATTTGTGGTCAAATTTAGAGGTCAAGAGATGGATTCGAGTGAAAGTTGTGATACTACTATTACTGATTTAGATTGCCAAAGAAGGCTCGCTTCCATTAAACTCTTTTAACGAGCGATTAACGAACATAAACCTAGTTAATTAGAACTATGAACTTGCGAATTTCGCATGTGCAAATTAATAAGAAACTAAAGTTTTTATCTAGGTAACTAAAGTACAAAACTAGGAAAGTACCTAGCGCATCAGCATTGCCATACAGCAGCGGGGCAATGCAGCCAGCCAGCGTCTTGGGCACGCTTTCGACTGGTATTGAAATGGATCAGTTGAGTTACCTACCTGTAGATTCTTTGCAGCAGTCTGCAGTCAGCTCAATTGTTTTAATTGTAAATATTTTAATTATTTATTTTATATAATTATGTTAAAGTAAGTATTCTTTTTAAATAAGTGTAAGGATCTGTGTCTCTGATTTTTCCAACGGGTAGTTCCACTGCACTCCAAAACCCATTGTTCTCAAAATTTTTAAGTTCATACATTGATTCCACTGCGCTCCAAGAATTTTTAAGTAAATAATATTATTGAATAAATGAATTCCACCGGGCTCCAAGAAATTTTAAGTAGAGTTAGCAAAAAAATAAATTTAGCTTGAAACATTATCTATACTTATATTCTAATGAGGAAAGATTCGTATTTTTGTATGTCGAGTAAACTTAAAAACTACCGATTTCGGAAATTCTTTTGCCGTTATAAAGCTTAATTATCCCTGAGTAACATAGGCTACAGGATGTACCCGCGCGAAGCTGGGGCGAAATGCTAGTGTAAAATAAAAAATTAAACATGTACCTATAATCAAATATGTTTATTCAGTCATAATTACAACGTCAAATCTAAAAATAATTATTTCATAAAACAAAATTAAACAACAACATAAAATCACAGCTTTAGATTAGAAAAGTGTTCCTAAAACTACAATACAAATACTAATAATTAATACTCTATAATAAAATAACTTTCACGGAAATATAATCAGTCTCTCTTGTTATTAAAGTAAATAATAAAAAATCACAGCTTCAGATTAAAAGTCTTCTTAAAACGACAACACAAATACTAAGTAATACTCTATAATAAAATAACAGTTACGAATAAATAATCAGTTTCTCTTATAAATAAAGTACTTAATAAACAATTACAAAAATCATAGCTTTAGATTAGAACGTTTTTTTTAAACTAAGCATATATAAATCACAACACAACATAATAAAATCAATAAATATTGTACTCAATATTTTTTTAAAATAATTTATCGTTTGATTTAAATTGCATTTATCTGTGTTATAATTGAGTATAATACTTGTAAATTCTGTGTATCTCTTGAAAAGCCGCAAGCTTTCGATTGTTTGGTTGACGATACTTTTGCTGATACAAAGCATCTTCTAAGTGTTCAAATAAGAGCTCCAATAATCGCAGTTTCATTGGTAACTCTTTATTGAGCCTATGATGCCATGATTCCACTGAGTTCTTTTATCGGTGTCCTTCTCCTGAAAAATTCCAAATTATTGTGTTTAAATTTCTATTGTTTAACCATTGGAAATATTTTTACTTTGTGGTGCTTCTGCCATGCTTATCAACCACGCTTCATCATTATGAGGCAAATGCGCCAAAGCAGCATATTTTGCCACGTGATCTTTTTCTTCGTTGAAATAATTATGTGCTTGCCGAAAGTGATTTTTACACCCTTTGATTGAAGCTGAAGGAGAACATGTGCCAATAGCGTTTAGTTTATAAACAGCTTGTTCGAAGTCTATGATCATCTTTTCTGGATAGGCAAACATTTTTTTAGTTCAGTGTATTTGTATGTATTTGGAGTTTTATTAGGTAGGTAAAAGCGGGCAAAAAGTATTTAGCATTTTAGACAAACGAGATGAATCCACATTAAAAAATATTATCGATATTTCTACTAGTACAAAACATAGGCAACTTATGGCTTACTTTTTATGCTGACCTTATCTTTTTTATTTTGGAGCGCTGTGGAAGGTTTTTGGTACTTATAATTTTTAAAATATTATAAGTAATAAAACCTTGGAGCCCGGAGGAACAAATTCTTGGAGCGCGGTGGAACTACCCTTTCCAACTATGTACCTACCTATGTACAAACTTAGTTCACATGCTGGGGCTATTTCCTAATTTCTTTTTATTTCACCCTCTGCATCGAATTGACCGAATCTTAATTTATTTATTTATTTAATTCCGTTTAAAGATCCTTGTTCTCAAAATTAAAGCTTCCTGTTATTTGTGTAGGTATAAAGTATATTGTATTATTCTTTGTGAATTAAAATAATTGAATGCAGATCTATTCCTCCGTTTGTTATAATTATGTACGGATTCGTTATTACAAGATATTTATAAGAGTATATTACTCGACTCACTTTGGTCCAATTCAAGTAACTTGTTTAGATAATTAAGAAATAAATGATTTACCCCAACTCTTCCCGTGGGTGTTGGGACATACAAAGGGGGGTCGGGTAGAAGCGCATCTTGAATATATCGACCACTGAACTGCAATCCCCAACCCGCATGAGGATAACCGCATTACCCCTCATGAGATAAAAAAATCAGGGGGAGGCTTGCGTCCAGGAGTGGACCATTATAGGCTGTTGAGGAGATGATTTATACTAGATTAACGCGTTAAGGAAAACTCTCAGAGCAGACACCACTCTGAAACTCAACAAAGTACCTTCAATAACTCTGTTATATCGCGCAGTTAACTGTACCAATGAACATGGTAGGTACAATAGAATACAAAATAACACAGACAAGTATTAATTTTCGAAATGTGCAATCGTTTGTTTTGTTCCTGTGCCTACTCGATACTCTACATCTGTTGCGGTCTTCTAATTCGGTGTTTTAAAGTACATCAAATGGCGGAAACAAAAAACGCAATTTCGTATTAGAAAATTAAAAATAGGCCTCTAAATAAATGTAGTTTGTAGGTAGGTACTACGAATATAGCGCCTAATGATAAAACAATTGCAATTAGGTTGTTTTTGGCTGTTGTTGTTTATAATATTATACTTTATTTCGTCGATTACCTTTTTGATTGTCTTACCTCAATGCGTTACGATACTGTTTAATCACCTGTGAAGGAAAAGCAGGCACTGGCAGTTTGCAGTTTGTTTTCTATTTCACGGTCTCCACTGAAGATACGATTTCGACGCTAATTACCTCGGCTAACAAAAGAAAGTCTTGGCTGAACGTAATTTACATAATATGGAACCGGTTTTGTATTTATGAACGAGTCTTCTCGTCCATAACTCAAATATCTGCTGATGTTACGTGGATGTGGCGTGGAAATAATACTTACGGAACATACAAAATGCTGACCAATGCAATGAAATATCTGACATTGACTGAATAGAATACAAATACAAAATACCTACCACAAAATAAATAACGGGCCCAAAAAAGTTAAAGGTTTGCAACCTTAAACTAAGGTTTAGGTAAAAATTGTTTTTTCTATAATGTAGGCTTGTAGGATATTCAATAAAACACGAAAAGTACTTACACCGGTTTATTAACGAATGCGACGACCTCTGTGGCGCGGTGAGTGAAGGTCCGCCTGTAGGTTACGTATTCGATTCCCACCTAGGGACAAATGTTTGTACGATCTGCAGATATTTATTCCAGGTGTTCTGGTCGTTTTCTTTCTATATATAATAAAATATCTATGTATCTATGTATTTGTATTGTATTATGTTTATCAGTTATCGACTTATCGAGTAAGTTCCATAACACAAGCTCTACTTAGTTTGGGGCTAGATAATAATGATGTGCGAATTTGTCCAGCATTATTTATTTTTATTATAATGTATAGTATCAATGTTTCACAATTTAATAAATACCTACTAGGAGAAGGAAGTATTAGCATTATTGCAAATCCCTCTTTACTTATACAACAGTAAAGGTCATTTGTACATTGGATCCGAATCTGAATAGCCAGCGAAGTGCGGAATTGGGGCGGTACCTATTGCTCCGGTTTCCGTCGCAGGTCACTGCTCGTGACCGAAATGTAGGCGATGGAAAATGGCCTGACCTTTTTGAGGCAGGAAGGCAGGTAATTTTGATAATAATTTATAAGTTTACTAGCTCTCTCCTGCGGCTTTGCTTATATATGCTTGGAATAACGTCTATCTCTCTGCAACTTTCAGCCGTTTGAGCGCAAAAAGATAATGACACTATACAGTATAAATCATCCATGTATAGTATACATGGATGTTTTTTACTCCTTCACGTAAAAACTACTGAATGTGTCAGGCTGGAATTTTTGCATATTTTTGCATACTTTTTATCCAATAAATCGGTTATAGCATGGGGTATAAATAACCTTTAAACAACGAGTGCGAAGGCGGGTATAGAAACTCTTAGACAGATAGATAAATATCGTTCTTTGTCAAGTTCAAGTTTTTTATTTGTAAACAATATTATGGTTGTCAAAAAGATAAAAAACTATTTGTTTTTTAATTGTTTAATAGTGCCCTGAAGCGTAACTTACCAGGCTAGACCATAGGGTACCTAAAATCTGCATACAAGGAGCGAGACAGAATTAACTACTTGCGAAGTTTTTAAAATACTTGTTTGGATAAAAATTTCCTGTGCTCCGCATAAGTTCAGCCTCAGTCGTAATTTTTACGGAAAATACGTTATTAAGTTTAAGGGTAAGTGGTAAGTATAACGTTGAAAGGTAGAAACATTAAATCCTATGACAGCCCTTTTGCAACATACCTACAGCAGAAAATTGATTATTTCCCGAGAGAGATTAATTATTATTATAGTAGAGAAACTGGAGAAAGCAATAAAAAGTAAATACGTGTTTATAGAGCCAAAGCCACTAACTGTTCAGTAACGAAACAATTAATGTTTGCACTTGGTATGGTAATAAATGAATTTGCTGGAGCAGAAAAACGAAGGCAATTTTGCAAGGAAATTATTATTGATTGTGTTGGTAACTATGTTTTGTAATATTAAATTCCACTTTATTGCAAATTGGCATACACCACCTGGCATATACCATGTGTCCTGCCTGTACCTATACCAAACCTACTAAATTGTACCCTACCATAGTTTTTAAATTTTAAGTACCTACCTGTATTTGTAATTATAAACATTCAAAAGTGTATGTAAGTAATAGTACAATCTTTTGTAATGACGCTGTTTAGTTTGTTTTTTGAAACCGCTCATTGAGCGGTTTTCGATTTGCATTAAAAAATAAAATAGGTCCAAGCGCAGCCGCCAGTATAAAGTCTGTGGCAGTGTGGTCCAACCTCAGGTCCAACTATCTCAATAAATGGCAGGGCGTCAACTGGAAATACGGGATGTCAATGTAAAATAAAAGGAAAACTTTGAATTTTCTAAATTGGTCCATTTTGACGTAAGGTTGTTTTCCTTTCATATCAATCAAAGATAATACAATACTACATAAATAATCAGCTCAAAATAATGTCCTGTCCGGAACACATGGCTATTCTAGGTTGTTGAGATGAGAATGAGACTGAGACTGGCCGCGCCGCGCGCGCCCCGCCACCTGCGCTTTACTCGAAATTCGGCATGGGAAAGGAATCCCTATTGTAAGTGTGTACGTACTAACTGTCGACATGAATGAATGATGTAATAGTGTAGGTACCTAACCTAGCGTTGAATAAAGGTACCTACAATAATAGAATGTTTAATTCTCAATTAGTTATAGTTAGTCAGGCAGTACCGTACGCCCCGCGATAAGCTATTATGTGTTACCTGCCTACTCCACTCCACTCTTATGTAGACATCGAGCACATACCCTATGTAGCAGTTGTAGCATTCTGACTTACATTATATATGCACGGCCATCGGATGTGCTCATCTACAAGGGTGCATACCACGCGCGGGGCGCGCGGGGTATGCACAAGGTACGGGTTATCGAGTGGACGTGTGTCACTGAACAAACCTGTGTTTTATTGGCCTCTTACCCGAACCGTTACCTGATATAGTACAGCAGTCATATTTTAACATCTGGCCCAGCAAAGATCCTAGGATCCTTACGTTCCACAGCCCACGTAGTTAGCGGTGTTACAACCCCATGCCTAGGAAATCCTGCGCTTGACCTCTCCTCGGTCGTGTCGATTTGCGCCTTTCATTCGGATTATGAGAGTGAGTGCACTTGTGTTTGCGCACACCAGCGCACACACTTGGGCACATATGACCTGAACACTTGCGCAGGACAAAAAAATTATAGTTTATTTATTAATTAAGGAACTACAAACAGTACCATATTATCAGTCAATAATTCCATTGTAAAATAAAAATAAAGTAAACGCGCTCTACACAAAGTGGTAAGGTAATGGTAAGGTAGTAAAAATAAACAATAATGATTCGAGTATGGCACGGCTACTTTGTTTGGTTTGAACTACTTTGTCTGTTCGAAGAAGTGCTAAAATTAATTAATTTCGATGTTCGCAGTACTGATGGATTCATTTTTAATGCTCATGCTACCAATTACGGATTATTGAACGGATATTCCGCTGAGTAATCGAGTATCAAGGTCTCTTCCTAGTCTAATTGAAGGTAAAGACTACATACTGCTTCAATCTTGAAGGTAAGACATGTAAAACCAGTCCAAGACTTTAAAGACTGTGGGTGGATAGGTATTTCATTAATAAGCAACAAAGAAGGAGTACCTACATTTAAAATCGGCGCCGCATGTTCCTTGTATGCAGCACAATGCTGAATCTACTCCCTTTGCCTATACCTAATTCTAGTTTAGGGTAAGGTCTCTTCAGTCTCTGTTTGCCCTCAGTCTAAATAGGTCCTACTCAAAGACGATATGTCATGTATATCTCGACTCGCATAGTTTAGGTAAGCTCTACCTGTCTAGTACATAGGTTTCCAGTAATTATTATAACTCAATTTCAATTTATTCAATTCAATAGGCATACATTCACAATGCACTTAGAATTAGTCAAAATAACAATAATTAAATTAGTAACATTAGGTGGGTACCTACTTAGCTTAAATTAAATATGTTTCCAAGCATCTTTATCTGCTAGGAAGTCTTTGATACAATAGTATGCTTTTTCTTGTAGCGTCTTTTTAATTATGTTTTTGAACAATCTTTCATTTAATGTAGTTACTTTTTTAGGTAAAGTGTTATAAAATCTAATGCAATTCACTACAAACGATTTGTTAACCTTCATAAACCGTGTAATAGGTTGGACAAGCCTATTTTTAGATCTTGTATCATACTGGTGGGTGTCCGAATGTTTCCAATATCTTAAAATATGTTTTCTTGCATACATAATACCAAGTTCCAAAAATCATTTATTTAATTGTATAACTCGAGCGAATCAACATGACACCTGGCTCTCGCTCGCGGTGGAAGCATCGAGCCAGGTGTCATGTTAATTCGCCCGACTTGTAAGTAACATGCATTATGAATTAATGTCAAGGGCTAACTTAATTTATTATTTTAGGTGATTGATATGTTTATGTGATTGGTAAACCTTTATATTCAATAATTACCTACACCAGAAACCCAAAAGGCATGACGAAGGGTAAAGGCATTTGTAATGTAGAGGGTCAATTCTAGGCTAAAATAAGCAAACTATTTAAATTATATGTAGGTTATAGCTAGCTAGTAAGTAAGCATAACACAAACTCTGCTTAGGTACAAACCGTGCATTGGGGCTAGACAATACTATAAGGATGATGGAGTATTATTTTCATTAGGTATACATATTTGACGACCTCAGTGGCGCAGCGGGCGAGAGTCTGCCTGCGACGCAAGAGGTTGCGGGTTCGATCCCCGCCTCGGAACAAATTTGTGTACGACCTGCAGAAATTTGTTCCGTTGGTCTGGGTGTTTTCTATGTATAATAAAAAATATCTATCTATGTAATGTATAATATTACGTATATCAGTTATCTAGTACCCATAACACAAGCTCTGCTTACCTTGGGGCTAGATAATGCTGTTTGAATTGTCCAGCATTATTTATTTTATTTATTTATTTATGTATGTATATAAGGTATATACCGAATATCCCATTTTCCTTAAGACTACTTACGTGATCTACGTAACAAGCTACGAGTACCAGCATTTAAATAGGCAGTAGGTACTTATTTCGTTGCACTTGATAACATCTGCAGGTCAAACTGATGTCATGTTAAAAGTAAACGGTAAATTGTCATGCTGATTTTTTCGACTTGGCCACAGGTGAGCCCTTTTGTATATGTCAAATGTGAAGACATTTTGAGTATGGTCCACCAGGGCGGACAGGCGGCCCACGGAATATTAGACCAAATAATATTAGGACCAGGACCAGGAAATTAGCGATAATGACATAATTAGCAGGCTGCGGTCGTCGCTATTGTTGTTAGCGGCTATTAGCCGTGTGTAATGGGAAGCTAGTGGCGTGATTATAAAGCAGTTACATTGCGGACTACGGCTTGGCTATCGGTGTCATTACACCGTTTATTACCTACTGAAACGACAATTCTTCAATGTAACTCTAAACCTAACACTCTGAAATTAATCACAACAAGTAGGTATGTAACTTAACTAAGGTGTCTTTTAAGTAGATATCTAAATAGCCGATATGTTGTTAGCTTTGTGTTGTGTCTGTGTCTCCTTGCTAAGCATGAAATATCACTACGTACAAACTACATAGGTACATAGTATAAAACAAAGTCGCTTCCCGCGGTCTGTCTGTCCTTATGTAGGTATGCTTAGATCTTTAAAACTACGCAACGGATTTTGATGCGGTTTTTTTATAGATAAGAGTGATTCAAGAGGAATGTTTATATATCCATCCATAACATAGTACCTACCCGTCCAAAGCTACCTAGTGTACCTATTCATAAAGTGGAGTTATTTAAAACGGGATATTTACCCTGATTTGAGTTTTGAGCTTTTCAATATTTTAGCACAGTTTCATGCACCACGATCACTAACTAATCAACTGACTTCGAAACTGTGCCGAAATACAAGAAAATTCCTGTATTCCTCCTTCCCGTTAGCTCACATACGTCCACTGATGAACGTGCATCCCCCTAACTGTTAGGGGGATGCACATTCATCAGTAGACGTACCACGTTATACTAAGAGAGAATATAAGGATTTAGCAACGGCAACACCTCTCATCAAACGTACTTAATGTACCTAACTCTAGTCTTTGAACAGGTTTGGATAAACTTTAATGTTTCCTCTGTAGATGGAGCTACCGGTGCTACAGTCCGTAAGAGATCCCAAAGATTTTCGATGGTTAGAGCACACCCATGCTGAGGATGGGGCGCGGGTTCGAGTCCCGCCAAAGTAGAATTTTTTTGGGAACTTATTTCATTTCTTTAGGAACTTTTTTTTTATTTGATTTGATTTGATAAGAGAGAATATTTCCTGCAGGTCGGTGGTCGTGAATGCGGGGCCGCATGGATGGCGACGCACGCCCGACGGCCTTTCGCCGTGCTCCTGGCTCTACTCTCACTTGCAGTCGCTAGGTGTAAGTACCAAACCAGAGTGCATCTGTGTTTGCACACACACACACTTGTGCACTAATAATAGGTTCTGCGTACATGGCTAGTCCCCGTTGAGACAGGCCGGCGTGCTAAAAAATTCTGCTAGGATGACATCACAACACAACAGTCCACCATATTGTAAAACAAGCAAGCCGGTACCACTTGATGGTTATGGTGAAGTGGTATGATCATTCTCTTCTTCAGCACTCACATACGTCCACTGCTGGACAAGCCTCCTACAACAAGGGGTGTTTTGGTATAATTACCACGCTTAGCAGACGGATAAGTGATCGCTGTAAAGGTGTCAAAAATAAACAGAATGAATAGCTGCTGTACTTTTTCTGGTAGGTTTTATATCGTCACGTACCTACCTACCAGAACCTATGTAAATATTATCATTACCTAAAGGTAACAAATCAATTCCTCGCAGAGCACACGTTATGAGTGCGTTCTATGATGCACTGCGCGCTGGCAACCTGGGCCACAGGTATTTATTACCACCACATTATGTAAAACCAGCAATGTATCGTGATTAATAGTGCAAAGCTAACGTAACAACTCACTTAGGTTTGCAGATGGACAAACGTACAAAAGCATTATGCAGTATCTATATAGGTATCACCAAGACCGTGTGGTGCCGGCGCAGAACGGCACCCAACTCTTCCCGTGGGTGTCGTACGTAAGAGGCGACTAGGTAAGGGACACACACCGGGGGGCGGGCAGCAGCGCCTCTTGCAGAATAGATCTATCACCGAATTGCGATCCCCAACCCGCATGCCCAGCGTGGGGATTATGGGCATTGCCCCCCATGAGATAAAAGCCAATATGCGATTATCAGGGGGAGGCCTGCGTCCAGCAGTGGAACTTTAAATGCTGTTGAGGGTTGAGGTATCAAGGGCCCGATATTGGAACCTACTTATATCACTATTTATGAATTTCTCCCTTCTGTCTCTTTAATAACAGTTCGTAGTACCTCAGATCCACATAAATAAAACACCATCATGACGGTTTATTCCACGAATCTTTGTAGACGATTTCTTTATGTGGATGTAGGACAAAAAAGTCGCTTCAAGATTTGCTAAGAAACCATTCGGGACCACTACGATAATGAGGTTACCTACGAAGAAACTGTTGTCTAGGGCTTGTTTCTCGAAACGATGCGTTCGCACCACAGAGGTTCGCATACATGAAATATTGTGTAGACTAGAATAGAAACTGTCTTGTTTAGTCTAGGTTTAGAATCAGGTAAAGTAGAAATGAAAACAGAGTGCTTAGCCATGTTTATACTATTTATAGCAAAGATATTGTAGTTTAGTTCTCTGTTGTTAACAACATGCTTTGTGTTAAAGACAGTTAATAGTTAGGTATACATGATAAAAGGTACCAAGGTGTTTAATTCAATCAGATTGTATTAATTCAAAGTTTTAATTCTTTTTCAATAAACGTTATTATTATTATAGCTAAGATCGCAGTGACTCTACCAATGTCTGACTAACCTTGGGAAGCGAAAGTATCACAACAGAAACTTTCATGCCTTTCGTGTGGCCAATAACATGATGAAACCAAACAGTCTCAGAAGGGTAACACTGCAGATATAGGTATGTACATATTTGTAACGAAAGCTTTTGTCCGCAGCATCGTACGTGATTTTCTGGGATAATAAATACCTAGCCTGAGTACCTACCCGGGATACAATCGATCTTCTTACCTTTCTCCGTTTATTCGTGAAAAGGTAACAGACAAAAAAAGACAAACAATAAAAAACAGACAAACCAACCCTAAATATCTTTGAGATAAACAGACAAAGTTTGTTTCGGTTTTCGCATAAGTATTAGGTATACTTTCTATATCTCGTATACTTAGGTACGAAAATATAAAGGAAATGAAAGGGCAAAACTTAAAAGACAGAGAAAACTGGAATAGCAGGAAGCCTTTGCCTTTCAATGGGATAATGTTGGCTCAAACAAAATGCTATGACCACATAACGCAAAATAAAAACTTGGATTTCTCACAAAGGTCACCAAAATACCTATAGGTTTTAGTAGCGTTTACAAAACTTTTATTGCATAGGTAGTTATAGCTTGACCCCAATGGCTAATAACCAATAAGCTACTAATCAGTCGCTAGTCCTTGGTCACGACACCTTGCCTCATCTACGTTTCCATTACATTTCCACTTGGTATCCTTTTGTTGTTTGATGGTTACAATTTCGGAAGGGCAATAACTAACTCGATTAAACAGAATTATCGTGTACGCACATCGACATCCCTATCGTTCAAAAGTGTTGATAAATGGCTCCATTGCACTCGCCTCTGCAATGGAGCTATTCATTCAACTTGCCGAAACGTCGTCGGTAACTCAATATCAACAGCCTGTAATGGTCCACAGCTGGACGCAGGCCTCCCCCTGATTTTTATATCTCATGGGGGTGGTAATGTGCATAATCCCCATGGGCATGCGGGTTGGGGATCGCAGTTCGGTGGTAAATTTATTCTGTAAGAGGCGCTGCTGCCCGCCCCCCGGTGTATGTTAGTCGCCTCATACGACACACACGGGGAAAGTTGGGGTGATGGTGCAAATTCTAAGCCGGCATCTCACGGCTAACGTCGGTAAAATTATAGGTAAATAATAATGCAATAACATGTACAAAGCAAAACATTTTGGGGAAGAAGAAAGTCGGGGTAACCAATGTAACCATATGCAGACCTTACATAAGTCTGAGTAAGTCAAATAACAACTCCATAGATGTTTACCAGACAATTTAGACAGCACCTATTACTTAACTTCGATCGCAAATAGGCAAGCCTCTTATGTTGGTCATAACAAGCGAACAAAGAACACTGTCGTTGGTACCTTCACAACTACTTATGTGCATCTTTACGCAATCGTTTTGACGAATTTGGCTCTGGACCACAAATGGTTATGTAAAACAAAATGATTGTAGAAGACAAAACTGCTCACAGTGCTCATGTAATTTACGAAAGCATATTTTGTCGCTATCGCTAAGAACGGCAGTGGGCCCACCAGTTGGTCATCCATCATAGGCGAGTACCAGTACAAGTAACGCAAGTCAATATAAATTATTAGAACACGCAGTACGGCACGATAAAGCCGCAAGAATGAATGAATGAATACTTTATTGCACTTAAAAAATAACAAAAACCTTATATCTAAATTTAAAAATGATCAGTACAATAGGCGGCCTTATCGCTGAAGGCGATTTCTACCAGGCAACCCAGGGATGGAAAATAAGGTATAAGCATAATAAGAGTTGGTAGAGCACAAACAGCAAGATGACAATCTTGCCGCCTTATCGTGCCGAAACTGCGATATTCGCGCCCGTAGGTGTGATCCGTAATTTACCAACCTACACATCAACATTCGTTATTAATGTTATTATTAAACTAACACCAGAAAAGTATTTGTTTGTCACCCACAATAATACGATAGTCTTTCTTCCGTCTGCCTCAAATGCAACCAGCCATAGCTTTGTTTGATGTAGGTTTGTCGTTCACTCGGTGAGGTGAGTTTCCCATCATTCTTTGTCTGGGAGCGGCCTGCTTCCGACCAAGGCGTGCCCTAAAACGGATCAAGGCCACACTCCGCAAAAACCCGGAGATGGACGAGACTATATGAGAGCATTCAGGTTGGTTTAGTAGCGCATATAAGCACATAACATTTAGCTGTTTGAAATGCGGACCGCAACTTCGGAGCTATTAACTTGCTCAACGCTTTATTTGCAAGCAGCACTCGTATTCCATTGTTTGATGATTTGCAGTCGGGAGTAATGGAAAATAAAAACTACAGTTTTATTGCACTCGGGCGTAGGTACCTACCTAATTGGTAGGCGAACTAAAAGATCCGAAATCAAAGCGCCAGTCGAAAAGATGCACAGTACGCATGTTCAATAATGAATGATACTTAAAACTTTCATACTGGCGAGAACTATTTAAGCAATTAGGTAACTTTTAATTTCCGAAGCAAGATTGGTTCGAAATACATAACACGTAATTTGATAATTGGTTATTTTAAGAAGGCTTCTAAATGGTCAAAGCCTATTCGATTATCCATGAGAGTAGGGCGGAACGGACCTTATTCCTCAAACTGTCTACCTACCGATGATTAAAAACTATTGAGGTTAAGTATGAAACATAATTATGTGGATACAGACAGAGTCGTGCAAGGCGCACGTTTTATGCGAAGCTATAGCATAGAAGGTCGCTTCATAACGGGGACTTAACATTAAGATGCAACTCATGATGGCTTTACCGTTCTGTCGATACGACCTGTCCTCCCGAATACTTGACCTTAGGGTACAAACATTTCACAATAAACATTGAATTGCTAGACTATGGAATTGGGTCCGCGATCATCGTATTATTTTCATGGCCTATCATAGTCACAATCACATGACAACTTTTTAAGCATTATCTAATTACTTATAGCGCAATTAATGACCATGGTGCACAGAGCGCAAATGGTATAAGTGAGGTGTGAATGACCTCCAAAGCACTCTGAGGATGGATGCTGCTGTCCATCTCCCAATGAGATCCTCCATAAAGTTGCGCTTTGTGTGCAGCAGGAGCGTAGGGTGATTTCAGACAGTTTTCAATGAATTACCTACTAATTCCCGCTAGCCTTGTCTATGGCTGCTCTAACTATGAATAACCACAACGCACCAGGTAAATAAGTTTAACTTTATTTTGTAATTGTTGTTTCAGACGCAGAACTAGAAGCATGGCGCGGCGCCGGGCGGCCGGCAACCGCGGCGCAGGAGGCGGAGGACGAGCGCCGGGACGCCGACCTGCTCGCCGCCGTCCGGGACTCCATGCACCAGTGGGAGCAGCGCCGGGCTCGCACCAGGTGAATTACATTCAGACAGAACTAGACGCATGGCACGGCGCCGGGCGACCGGCAACCTGTGCAACTGACTAGGGGCGTGACACGAGGTGAATAGAGTACGTACTTATTAGTAGAATTAATAAATAGGTACTGCAGAGTATCTATCTACCTACTTCGAGGGAGGCATTATTATGCATTATTAGAAGGCATAGTGGAAACCACCAAACTCCTTGGCGTGGCTGCTAACTTGACGAGACGGACACTATAAGTAATTCAGGGCCGTTTCGTCTCTTTGCAATGGGTTAGCGATATCATCAAAGTCACAGGATGCAAAAAGGACAGGCATAAAGAAGCAGCTGCCTGAAAGCTGAGGCCTGATGAGTTATGTTAGGTACCTCAGAGGACTCGGACAGAGTAAGAAATTGTTCTTTCTAATTTAAAATTTACGCGTAGGTAAATAAACAGAAAATTTAAAGAAAGTAACAGTTAAGTGAGAAATGAATTTAAATAAAATACCTATGCTAATAGGTATCCTAGACAATGCAAATTCATGCACAGTATGGGGCTTTTCATTTCGATTTTCATTTCACATGCTTTGAAGATTAGTTAAAAACACTTTGTTAAAGACAGTTAATTATATACTACGAATGTAAAATTAAACAGTCTTATGTTTTGTCGAGAAGTTTGCGTCGAAAAATATTGCTTTCACTATCAATACTCCGAACACTTAAACTTTCTATCGGGCAAATTCAATAAATTCGCGTCGCACTCCACTCGTGCACCCAATAAATTAGTTGTTGACATAACGCAACTGAAGTAATTATTATTTGCTCTTGGTTTTATTTTATCTCTGAATGAAAGTAAGAAAGTTTCAAAGAAAGTTTATAGAATTCGTATCTCCAAATGAAAAAGATAGTGACTGCATTCATTTTCACGGTTAATGATGTGGTGCGATCTTTAGAATAAGTTTGTCGAGGGTTCGCTCTCGTCCCGTAGACAGATATTTATAAGTGTACGTAGAGTGAGCTCTTTGAAATCTATGTGCCCTATCTATGTACATTATGTGTATCTCACTCACGACCGACTAACCTTCACACTGAGTTAGGAACTATATTTTATGTAGTATAGTTTAAAAGTATATTTATTCAAGTATGGAGGAAGTACTCTGTCGCTTTTAAGTTGACTTACTCGACGACCGCCTGTTTTAACAAAGTGCTCTATAGTACGATAAGGTACTAAGTGTAATGCATCTTGTGCACCAGACTCTAATCATTCACGTAAAAACACTTCATAGTTATTACCTACGACTATAATAACAAGCTAGGGAGGTGACATTCCTATACTGTTTTTGCTGAGTCCAGACAACACTTCTTACCTGCTCTAATGCCATGCCACATGCTTCCTACCTAATTACATTAGCACCGTTATAAATCATCCCAGGGCAGAACAAAGGTATGGCAATGAGAAAAGTGTAGATAAGTATCAGTTTCCAACACTTCCTTCATCACGAGACAAAGAAATAAAAAGGCATACGAAAGTGTTGATGGAATCTACCTAGGTGTAGAATGTACGTGTACACTTTCCACGCTGCGCTCGCATCGACATATGTACTGTGATTAACATACTTTCGTACATTGCCGATTGTTATCAGGAGATAAATGTATTTTACCCACTCTAGTAGGAACCTACGTGTGTGGTGTACTCTTGCAGTGTACCTACTCTCTCTCCCCCGTGCCTCCGAAGCACGTTAAAGCCTCCACGTTAAGTCCTGCGCCTGACCTCTCCCCGCCTCATCAAGTCTGTCGTCTTATCGGATTATTTGCGTGAGGAAATAGTGCGAAATATAGGCGTTTGCGCACACACTTGTGCATATTTCCTGCGCAGTTGGAGGACACCATCACCATCATCATCACATCAGTCAAGCTCGGAATAACATAATTTGACTGTTTTGTAACTTTATATTACAGTATTACGGGCATTTTTTTATAAAAAGATATACCTCGAACAAGAACCGCCTTCTTTTTTCGAAGTCGTTTAAAAATATGTGGTCAATGTTGAAAGTACCTAACCAATAAATAAAGTCTCAAACACGTCGCGACCGCCATGTCATGCAATGCGTAAAATAGTAAATTGACACTAACCCATTCCCAGTAATAATGACACCAACATTTTCCGCTGCCCAGGAGCAAGAGATCCCAAGGCAGCGTGTGCTACGGCGAGTTCGGGTGCTTCGAGGACGCGGGACCCTTCGCCTACCTGGAGACACTGCCCAGCTCGCCCCAAGAGGTCGGCACGCAGTTCCTTATGTACTCCACACTGAGCAGGTAAAACCCACACTAGACTTTCCAACTTCCTGCATAGACCCTTTCGGAAATGTCTGCGGCAATGATGTCACATAAGAGAGTCGGCAGACTCCGCGATACAATATGTAAATAAGTAGGTGGTACGTGGTTGGTGCCTGAGTATTTTTAATTTGCGTTAGTTTTTATTTTCATAACAATTGTCGATTACGAACGACCGACCTTAACGAAGGGAGATCAGCGGGGAAAACGCTTAGACGTCCACAGATTTTCTGTGGAGTCTACGGATGGTGCGATTGGTTCTTATCACTAAGGAGTAATGCCATAATCCCTACGCTGGGGATCGCAGTTCTGTGGTGAATCTGCGTTCTGCAGGAGGCGCTTCTACCCGTCCTCCCGCGAATATCTCTCAGTCCCCTCTTGTGACGCCCGCGGGAAAAGTTGGAGTGGTCCAATTCTTACCCGGCACCACATGGCTTTATTATTAGATGTCAGTTCGT
Source organism: Eupithecia vulgata (assembly GCA_946478455.1). Taxonomy (NCBI): domain Eukaryota; kingdom Metazoa; phylum Arthropoda; class Insecta; order Lepidoptera; family Geometridae; genus Eupithecia; species Eupithecia vulgata. The sequence continues at coordinate 15,290,333 of OX297866.1, forward strand.
GCAACCGTTCTGATGGTTCAAAATTAATTGTCTTGGTTTCGAATCACATACCAGTTTACTGCTGGACAAGCAACTTGACTATTTGAATGAAAGTCCAAATGTAATGTCTGTATTCCAGAGGTGACCAGCCCCTACTAGCGGTGTCTGCCAGCAACATGTCGGCGGCGTGGTCGTGGGCAACCCGCACGTTTGATGCTGACCGACCGACGCGGATCATCGTGCACGGCTTCGGCTCTAACTGCGACAACGTCTGGGTCTACGAGATGCGTTCTGCTCTTATGGCTGTTGTGAGTTTTGTTATATGTATTTATTTCGTCAAGACACTTACTTGCAACTTTAACTAAATTGTTTTATTCTCCAATTCGACAAAATCTTGATTTTTGGCATAGAGTTAGTTGAAAAGATGGAGAGTAGCATAGGCTATTTTATCCGGATAAAACAACTTCCCATGGAAGATTTACGGGAATAGTCCCCCCTAGATATGTGAAATTCGAATTTTACGCGGGTGAACAGCTAGTATTTTTATCAAAGCGGAAGTAACTACTATCTGTCTGTCTATTACCATTTCACGCCTAAACAGATTTTTGCAAATATGGCAGGGAGATAAACATTATTTACAGATTTAAATAACTTTATTTCTTTAGGCTTACAATATAAGCACTTAGACCAGTCAAATTTTATTCTATAAATTATTATCATGTAAGAAATAAGTATAATTGATTTTCTTTTAATACCCCGGAGACAAACATACCTACTTAGTGCGTGCGAAGTCGCGGGCAGAAGCTAGTCTTCTATAAAACTACAGACGTCAAGGAACTCTCAAAAGAAACGTCGTAATTTCTCAAACCTGATTTAACGAGTCATTGCATCAATACATCACGTTTAAAATGCGGCCACCTGTTGGCGTCAGGTTCTTATATCCTGCTTATTCAGGAAGCTTGCAAGTTTTACTTCATTTAAATTTTTGAGTAAAACAACTGATATCTTATATTATTTTCGCAATTTTTAAAGCAATTTTCCTCGCGAGTGTCAAAGAGGTCGGGCCTAATTAGCAAGCAGTTTTGCATACATTAAAATATTGTTTTTCTACCGGCCTTCGTTGCCACGTGATGTCACGCCAGTGTAGCCAGCTATTATGAGATAACTATAGTATTTTATTATTATGCTAATGAACTTTGTTGGTAGGTAATATTTACGAACAAAGTGGGAGGTCATTCATTTACTTTATCTTTCCAACCCAATGGTCAATTTTGTCGGTTAACATACCATGATTTGATTTTTGGTTTTGATTTTCCAATATTTCGTTGCAGACACGCCAACTTGATAACTAACATTCTAACAAGGTAAAGGTTTCTTGTTCGCTTCTTTACTTTACCTTTAAAATATTTAAGTGGACAAAAATCAAAGTGTTTACTTTATTTCCTAGTTTTACTTATGTCATCTGAGTTTTGTGACGTGTCCAAGAGTTCTGTAAGGTCTAAAGGAAATAAAGCACTTTGAATTGAGTTTCATGCGCCATGATCACGGATTAACTGAAGACACTGAGTGAGTGAGTTTTGAGTGAGTGAGTTTTGACTGTAACTTCACCTCACCTCAACAGCCTAAGTCCCTGCTGGACGTAGGCCTCTCCCTGATTTTTTTTAAGGTAATGTCCACAATCCCCACGCTGGGCATGCGGGTTAGGGATCGCAGTTCGGTGGTTGTTCGGTGCTATTCTGCAAGAGACGGTAACGTTCGTAGCAAAATACAAAAAAATTGGTTAGATCGGTATGTCGGTCAATAAAAACTCAGTCGGTATCAGTTATTCCGTTATCATGATGGCGCATGAAACTGACAAAATATTGAAATCTTAAATCAAATCATGGTAAAAATTCCGATATAAATGAGTTTTGTTTGTGTAACCATGATGGTTTGAAAAGAGTTCTTTCAGGCGTTGGCACGCTCAAAATTATCTACTCTCTTTTTATGTTCAAGTAGATATAAAAAAATATATATTTAGGTACACAAATAGTAATGCTGTGCCATTCTCTCAATATTATCACACCCCAAACTAAACAGAGCTTGTGTAAGGTTAGGTACCTACTAGATAACTGACACAATACCTACATATCGATATTTTTTATTATACATAGAAAACGACCAGATGTCTTTTTACCGCCCCTATAACATTTGTCCCGAAGCGGGAATCAAACCCACACCCTCCTGTGTCGCAGGCAGACCTTCGCCCACCGCGCCACAGAGGTTCGTCCAACGTCGTATTATTCAACAGTTCAGTCTCTATTTAGACGTACCTAGCTAGAGTCATTTGTAGACCCTGATCCGCCTGAAAGCGTTTCTGTTCAGTTGAGATTTGGAATATGAGGTTTAATTATTGATCAAACCTCTCATAAAGATCAAAGCGAATAAGAATCTTGGGTCAAATTAGCGTCCAAAAGCAAAACATGGTCAGGAAACAACAACTTCAAGGCATGGTTGTCTTTTCAGGAGGAATGCAACGTGATTTGCGTGGACTGGGAAGGCGGAGCGACCATGCCGAACTACCTTCGAGCTGCCGCCAACACAAGACTGGTGGGCAAACAGCTAGCTTTGTTGTTACAAGGTGAATACTTTGAACAGTCCTATTTCCAGCATCATCAGCCTACGTGCTAGTCAAGCTGGACATAGGCCTGCCCTAACGAGCGCCATAGCGCTCTGTTATCATCTTGCCGCATCCATCTGTCATCAGTATTCTGCATTTGATTCTCGTATTGGCTATATATATTATTATTTTTAATTCTTTTGACTCATATTTCTATATATTTACAGGGTTGGACAAGCACATAAACTTGAGGTATGAAGACGTCCATCTCATTGGCTTCAGTTTGGGAGCGCACGTCGCAGGTTTTGCCGGCTCTGAATTACGGAATATTAGTCGTATTACTGGTAAGCATAACTGTCTTTAAAATACGTAGTACAAGTCGGTAGGTAGATGTGGTTTTCGTGACCGCTACCTACTCTTATAGTCGATAACGTCCAGACCTGAAGGTTCGGCCTGCAGCGGGGCAGATATTCTATTGATTTGTCTAAACTTGATGTTGCGACTCTACCGTCACGCAAGAGTTACAACCAAAAAAATCATTAGCATAGATCTGAGACCCGGAGTCAACCGACATAAAACACAGTGTTCAAAGGTTATTCAACAAAAAATATTGTCGGTGTTTTTCCACAATAATTTGATTGTCAACCAGACAAAGGAAGTCATTTGACCCTGCACAATTTTTCAGCAAACTTCAAATGTTCCTTCTTTCAGGTCTAGACCCAGCCGGTCCTCTCTTCGAATTCCAAGACCCTCGCGCTCGCCTCGACAAGTCCGATGCCAAGTTCGTGGATGTCATCCATTCTAACGGGGAGACCCTCATTCTTGGAGGGTTGGGGGCCGCGCAACCGCTGGGCCATGTAGATTTCTATCCTAATGGGGGCAGAGTGCAGCATGGGTGCTCCAATTTGTAAGTTTGTACAGTTTCTACCAATTATTAGAATTTTTGACTTTGACTATAATCTCTCTGTCTTCACGTCTATCTCCAGATTCGTAGGCGCAGTATCAGACCTGCTTCCCTGGGCCGCGAGCTCTGCGGAAGGTCGCTCGCTGTGCAATCACAGGCGCGCGTACAAGTTCTTCACAGACTCCGTGTCTCCCAAGTGCCACTTCCCTGCCTTCCCCTGTACCAACTACGATACTTTTCTAGAGGTAATCTCACTTAGACGCACTCACTGCCCTGTGGACTAGCACACGCCGCGCCAGTGATCTACATGTTATTTGTTATGAACAAATGTCATGGGCACTTAATGTATTAATCGAAACTTGTTTTAAATACTATTGTCATTCCGAGCTGGCTTTGTTTGGTTCAACAGTTTTTCTTAACATTACTTACTTACCATCTGCCTGTCTCTGGGCGTTTCATTTTACTTTGAAACACTATGCATCGGAAAGAAGTGTAGGTATAATTGTATGTAACAGGAGTATAAACATGAACATCATTACGTATTATTTGTGGTTTCCAGGGCCAGTGTTTCCCGTGCGACAGCCAGCACCGCTGCGGTAACATGGGATACTACGCAGACAGGTCGCTAGGGAGGGGACAGCTGTATCTGCTCACGAGGGAGGAGGAACCGTTTTGCGGTAAGTTTTGTTAAGTTACTGACTAATTACCTTGTTAAATCGAAGCGATAACGAGTGAGCTGCAGAAAGTGCATTCTAAAATGAGTCTTAATGCAAGGGACGAGAATCGCTACCACGCCGTAACACAGTGTTTTACTAGCACGGGTGGTAGAGGCTCTTTACTTTTGTTTTGTATACTTAAAAAACTAAACTACCGGAAAAATCCGGCAATGGTTCCGCTGACCTGTCGCCATTTTCAATCCCCAAAGGGGTGTAAAGTTGAATTAGTGATTCTGTGTCTCGTAGTAGCTCCTAAAACTAAAAAGAAGAATCCATTTTCATTTAGTTTGAAAGGTGACTTGATCAGTAGATTCTTTAATTTAACATTACTGTTTTTTTCAGCACACCAGTACCACGTATCGATCTGGGCCGGTAACGAAGCTCCAGAGAAAGCAAACTTCGGCCGATTGACGCTAACGCTGCAAGGGGATTCAGGGCTCAATGAGTCCTTCCCTATGACCAAGTATGAGCTATTCCAATTTATCATTCTGAACTGCCAACCTACAACTAAAAACAGAGAGGAGAGTATAGCTGACCATTGCAAGCTGACTCGAGGTCTAGACATACCACTTAGTTCTAATAAATTCAATGAACGTTTCCGCACACGGTGATATATATCAACTCGTGCCGAGACTCGTCAGCCAGCAGGTGTCTCAATTATATCTAATGATATGTATCGCCGAACTATATTAAAAACTCATCTATGTGCCCATAAAGAAGTGAATATATTTTCAGAGCAGTATAAACATTTTGTTCAAGCTTTGCATTGACTACTAGATATCTAAATAGATGTTATATTTCCAGACGAGAAGGCAGTCTCAACGGCGGAGCGCGCTTCACCCGTGTGCTAGTGCCACATCCAGCATTGGGCGTGCCCATCCGAGCGACCATACACTACGCGGCGTACAACGGGTGGTTGAGCGCCGGAGTCAAGTCCATACTGGTCGACAAACTGCTGATAGCGGACAGCTTTGCTAAGACGTAAGGGTAACTTAACGTAACTTACTTACGACACCAATGTCTCACTGCAGGGCAAAGGCCTTTCCTTAATGCATCCACCACCTGTAGCCTCGGGAAGGATAAGTACCAAGAGTACCGCCTCATGCACACTCTTGGTGTTATTGAAACGCTAAATAAAACATATTGCTGGAAATTTCACAGCATCTAGAACCAAACTCAGGAGAAGATACATATGTACTATGAATGCTAGATGATCTGATACGTCACCTATCTCATTGTTTTAATAATTACAGATCGTCGTTCTGCAAAAAAGCAATGAAACTCCTATCAGAGGAGTCAGTAGAACTGCGCCTGTACCCGGGAGACTGCGACGTACCACCAGACGACCAAACCTCCAACGGCACCAACGACAGCCAAGTCTACTCCAAAGACAACAGCACCAAGCGAGAACCCGTGGTCATTCGAGACGATCTCGACAACGAGCTTCCAGAGGACTTGCCACAGCGACCTTTCGTACTGGCAGATCCTTACGAGTGGACGGATGACGCAGAGAATACAGGCCGAGCTTTCGGTATGACCAACACAAAAACGGCACCAAGTGGTCTAGTCGAAATAGCGGAGCCGGTGCTCAGGCCGCGCTTACGGAAAACTCCCCGTCAACGAGCCGACAACGACGCGCACGAGATATCCGAACCTGTGCTACGACCGACGCAAGCTCCGAAGACAACGCAACCACCGCTCATACGGAAGGCCAAGAACTACGACCTATCCACCACTCCCACCTACGAGTACTCTGGAGACGACAGGGCGGAGAAGGAAGAAACAAGCTTCGCAGTACAATTCTTACCAGCTCGCTTAGCGTCGTTCATTTCTAGAGCGGAGCGGTACGCGAGAGATACTCTACTCCCACTCGTTTCAGCATACGCACCCCGGCTGCCGATATTCGGTGCCCGAGACCTCCCCAAACCCACATCTAGATACATCCCAATGGAAGACTCGAACGTCACCAGCTCAGTACCAGTCCCGACTCCTACTTTAGAAATGAAGATCGAGTCACTGCGGGCGTTCGGACCGCCTGGCGAGAAACGTGAAGTAGAAATACCTGATGATCCCGAAATAGACTTTGAAGTAAAGACAAGCACAACTACTATCGCGCCTCTCACCACTACAACGACGGAGAAGCTTCGCCCAGCGCCGACGGAGATGTTGAAGATCGTACCAGGTCCTGTGGTTTCAATAAGCACGGCTTTGCCGCCGGTGGCGTTACAAGCCGAGGGCAGCGAGAAGATAATGATTGTGTATCCTATGAACACTCGCGATGAACGCAAGATCAAGTCTCATTCGTACCCAGAAGAGCTACAGTTCGAGGCGCTGTACCGGCACACGGCAGCGCCGGCGGACTTGCGCGTCGACTTGCCTACATTTACTCCACCTACCACTACGCACGCGCCGGCCACGGAGCCGCACCAATCAGAGGGCAGGTTCATTCCATACTTCAAGACTGATGTCGATAATAACAAATAGTAGTGGAATTTGTTGTCTTTTATGAGGCAGGCGATTGCATATGTATAAATAAACTAATAGATTGTAGAATCATTTGTATATGAGTTGAAAGAATACCGTTAGTATTAATTGAGATCTTAGTTGTCCGGCAATAAGTTTAAACTAAAGTGAATGGAAAGGTGCTTGCTATGTGAATGTAAATAACATGTTTTTGCATGAGTTTGTGTACAGCTAAAATAAGCTTAAGTTCGACTGGAAGAGCCCAGTGAAGTATAGTTTTAAACAATCTGTTGTAAAAATTATTCGATTGGAATTGAATATTGTGTAAATAAATTAGAACTAAAGTAGGGTACGTTTAGAATTAGACACTTTTTACAATAAATTTTTATTTATTAACTACTACTTTCCTTCCTGACTTCTTTCATAATTATTGATACATTTGGATATTATATAGTAACTAGTTATAGTAATACTTGCTAAACTTAAAACGCTCGAAATTGAACATAAATCGAATCCTCCTAGTACAAAATGACATACAATAAAGAGTAGCTTATTATAATAACAAAACACCTATAGAAAATATCACAAGATATGTACCTATTGGAAATAATAAATTTCGAGGATTCAAAACTGAAGGGCATCGAGATCCCCCAGGTAAGAATAGAAAATAATTGAACACAAACTGCTACTCGGGTAGGAACTAGCAATCTCCTAACTGAAAGAGTGCAACACAATGAACACAGCTAGTGCGAAATACCCTTATTTAGACAACGCTGTAGTTTAGTTTAGACGGGTATCTGTCTAGTCTAGATAGAAGCTTAGACTCAGGCTGATTTAAATGGGACAGCGACATAGATTTAAGTAAAAAGGGTAGTGGAAAGTACTTCTCCCAGTGCTTACCTAACAAATGACCTGTGTTACGTTAAAACTTAACGCAAAGACGCTCGCTTTTTCTAATCTTGTGCAATATACGTATGTATGAATAACAAAGAGGGAAAGAGGTACCTAGACCGCGGTGCGACCGAAAAAACAATACGATACCCATGGCGAGTCGTAACAAGACGTGCAGTGAGTGTATCGTTACTTATTTTTACGTACTATGTGTATGTATTACTGTCTGAAATCCCTGTCTGAAAAGTCGAAATAAGGCAGTAAAATATTTTTTTTTTACTTACTACTGAAAAGTGATGCCTTGACATCGAGCCAATTGTAGACCTAGTGAACGAACACGAGGGCTTTGCTGTAGTCAGTAAATCACACAAAAGTACGTCGTAGCAAAAGCACGTCCGTCTATGACTGTATGGGGCACCTAACTTAATCCTTCCACTTTCGAGAAGCTAGTACCTACCTATCTCCCCTTTTGACTCAGATCTTTGTACAGCGATATTTCTATGCTGCGGCCAACGGCCGAGATTATTGTACGTAGATGCATTTTCACTTGTTTGGTTCCAATTTCTATGCGTACGACTAATCGCATTAAACATCGAAATCGTCCACAACGGGCATCACGCACCGTAGATTGAACCAGGCGGTTCGTCTTCACACGTCTGTCTCCGTGTTTTATCTAAATCATTATCGAAATAATAATTAAAACGCCATTACCGTGGGCTGTATGAACGACTACACTCAAATACAATTCCAAAATATATGATTAGGGCGGTTAATCCGCAAGGTTACCATCGGATTCAGCAGAGTCTGGCTGAGCCCTAAAAGTCGTCGTATGGTTTCGTAACACGATATGACTATACGAACAAGTTACTTCATAAACTTATCAGACTGCTGCGTCAGGATGCGGGCCGAAGACTTGGCGTCCAGGAACAGCGTGTGGACAGCCGTGATGTGCGCGGGCGCTATGGACTGCGCGCCGTCCGCGCGGGCTGTCAGCATCGCCGGGGTCAGCAGCTGGGCTGCGTATCTGGAAGGAGAATGTAGAAGGTTACAAAACTATTTTTTTTTTTCGTTTTCGACCAGCTGGGATGATTTGCGAAAAACTGCTGGATGCGGCAAGCTGAAGTGAGGGCGCTATGGCGCTCATTAGGGTAGGCCTATGTCCAGCAGTGGACTAATATAGGCTGATGATGATGTATGTATGGGATAAATGTCATGAGACTTATTTGTAAGCTTTTGTTATAATACTATTTTATGACATACTAGCGGTCCGCCCCGGTTTCACACGGGTATATTTTATAGCCTATGTTCATCAGGGATAATGTAGGATTATACTGAGAAAGAATGTTTCTAATCGGTCCAGTAGTTTCGGAGCCTATTCAATTCAAACAAATCTTTCCTCTTTATGTAATGAGACTTATTTGTGCTGTTGTTACCTGGACTATTTTATGGCTGCATATAATTTGTCTTTGTAAGTAACATAAAGGCAGGGGAACATCAAGCATTAACTATAAGAGTCGGTATAAAGATATAAAAGAGACCGCAATAGAAAGAGAGAAGTGGAGGAAATTGCATCATTGCTCCGACCAGAGGTAGACTTTTTAATTAGTAATAAAGTAAAATAAACTTAGTAAACTTTATGTTTTTAATAAACTTTAAATACTCAAGTTTGACTCACCTTAGTGTACTGTTGGCCCCAACTTCGGCCAACGCTGATATTGCGTCGTCATCAATGGAAATACTTTCAGTTATCGCACGAAGTTTCAGAATCTTAAAACAAAATACTCATTTTAGACCAGTTTATAGACTGCGTAAAACACATCAATAATTAATTAGGGATCAATTTTAACAGTTAAATGAAAAAAAAATCTTTCGACGTGTTTTGCTCCAACTCGAAAACTAACAACCTAACAAGGTAGATGTTTTTTATTTGCTACTTTACGTTACCTCAAAAAGATCGAAGAGAACAGAAATTTAATTGATCACTTTATTTTCTAGTTTTATGTAATTTGAGTTTTCTGACCCGTGATCCAAAATCGTGTAATGTCTGAAGGAAATAAAGCACTATGATATTTAAATCCATAAATATTAAATTCAGACCAAGGCGCCTGATTAGTCCCATAAAGAACCTCTTGAAAATGAATTCCTACATTTCCTACACAGTATCATTATCATGTTAAATCTGGCATGTCTCAAAACTAAACTGTGAATGTTTGTAACCTGCAATAGTTCAGCCTTGTTGTATGGCAGCGTGCGAATGATCAGTAATCTATCCAGCAGGTCTAGCGGGATCCCATGCGGAGAGATTATATCTTCAGTGCCCCTGTGGAAGTAACAGTGAGTGATCACTTCAAACTCATCATCATCACACTAATATTATAAATGCGGAAGTTTGTCTTTGGGTGGTTGTATGGATGGTCATACAACCACCCAAAGAGACAAACTTGAGGTAACAAACATCCATATGTTTGTTACCTCTACAAGCTATACAGACTAACCGATTGGAATGAAATTTTGCATAGATGTAGGTCTAAGCCTGGAATTACACAAAAGCTTTTAATCCCGTAAAACAGTTCCCGTGGGATAGAAATAACCTTTACACGTTACCAAAGAAACAACGCGAGCGAAGCGGCAGGCAAGAAGTAGTCGTTTATAAATTAACTTGTTTTTTTATCAACAGGCCAAGAAGAGTGATTTTTGTCTAGGGTGAAATAATGAATGAAGCTCACATTATGTCGAGTACAGCTTCTCGACGCGCATCGAGAGTCTATTACTGAAAGTTATGCTGCTGAGGTACTTTTCAGGTGTACAACAAGCTTTATGTGCGTTTACTTTACCCGCCGAGTTATACTGTCCATTGATTAAATTGACCCTTATTTCCATCGTCTTATAAATCTATAACTATCTAATTAGAGCAATTATCTTTTTACCAAGCAAAAAAACTTGTTGCTGCTTACCTAATTTGGCATTTTCCTCTGTTCGTGGCAAATATGACAATAGGAGCAATGGCGGACTCTAAAGCGCGATGCAGGTACGTAAACGTTTCAATATCTAACATGTGGACCTGGAACATTCATTTATGGACATTCATTATTGACGACCTCAGTGGCGCAGCGGGCGAGAGTCTGCCTGCGACGCAAGAGGTTGCGGGTTCGATCCCCGCCTCGTAACAAATTTGTGTACGATCTGCAGAAATTTGTTCCGTTGGTCTGGGTGTTTTCTATGTATAATAAAAAATATCTATCTATGTAATGTATAATATTACGTATATCAGTTATCTAGTACCCATAACACAAGCTCTGCTTACCTTGGGGCTAGATAATGCTGTGTGAATTGTCCAGCATTATTTATTTATTTATTTATTCAATACTAATTTAATGATTCTTGCATTGCACACTAGCGGGTGCCTGTGGTGTCGTCTTGAAGTACTCAGATAAAATGTACCATATAACAATCAAGGCTTATGTACCAAAATATCAGTGTTATAATTGTCTGGATTGGGTTAGTCGGCTCAGAGATCATGCTAATATTAAACTTCGGCGTTAGCGAAGGATTATAACTTATTAAATAAATAAATATCAAATAATGCTGGACAATCCACACAGTAATATCATCTAGCCCCAATCAAGCTAAGCAGAGCTTGGGGCTAGATGATATTATGGGTATGATATATGGCTCTTATGGGTAATGACGTGGTAGATGACTGATATACATAATATACTGCAGTATTATGGATTGCTAGCTTCGTCACAATCTTTCGTTAACGCTCGTTTAATTGTAATCGAACGTCACAGGTGAGTTCGTTTAAATTTCAATTATAAATGCGAAGTTTAGATGTTTCGTTTAGATATTTAGGTGTTTGTTACTTCTTCACGCCAAAACTACTGAACGGATCGGGGTGAAATTTTTGCATAGTTGTAGGACTAGACCGGGAATTTCACATTAGGCATAGGCCATAAATCAGTTCCTATGGGATAGAAATAACCTTTCAACTTTTCCAAAGAAGTAATGCATGTGAAGCAACAGGCAGAAACCATACCTCTTTTATACCTCTTTATAATGTTTTTTCTGAAAAGATTTGTAAAGAAGAGGTGAGGATGTGAGTAACTAACCTCATCAATGAAAAGCACTCCAGGTACTAGTTCAGCAATGCCTTGGTCAATGTACTTGTTTACAACTTTGTTGATTTCTTTCCTCAATTTATCTGGAAACAAAATATTAAAATAAGAGAGACGTCCAACAACGGGGGTCTGCCTCGAGTGGTCCCGGAGTTGACGGTTTGAAATTATCTTAGAACAAAGTTGTAGAGCTGTTCCTGCTCTACAACTTGGTTCCAAGTTCCATCACTTAGATACCTCACATGATTAATCGCGTAAAGCGTCTACCTGTTGCCGTTATCAATACCGAGCAAAAACGAGCACAAAATATCACGTTTGTTATTTGGGAGCCCCCTTAAATATTTATTGTGTTCTGTTATTTGGTATTATAGCAGCAACAGAAATACATCATCTGTGAAAATTTCAACTGTCTTACTATCACGGTTCATGAGATACAGCCTGGTGACAGACTGACGGACTGAGTCTTAATAATAGATAGATAGATAATGCTTTATTTCATAACCAATAAAAAAAATACATAGATCGATATTTTTTACTATACATAGAAAACGACCAGAACACCCTGAACAAATGCCTGCAGATAGAACACACATTTGTCCCAAGGCGGGAATCGAACCCGCAACCTCCTGCGTCGCAGGCAGACCTTCGCCCACCGCGCCACAGAGGTCGTCAAAGTTTACGGGTCTTAAATCTTTTCCAAAAACATTTTATTAATAAAAGATGAGTTAATAAAAGCAAATTTTATCTTGCTTTTATTAAGTCACCTTTTTTGTTGCCTCGACAAAATTGGAACAAAAATAGCAAAAAAAATCCTGCAGTGGTCAGTACAATTTGACAACACCTTCTCGTCAAATTGTTCTGACCGCCACCGCTAGCCGCGTCAGTCTATGAAACTCTTAATACTGCATTAGTTCCCACATTTAAATTTTAAAAATATTGACCAATAAATGTCATATCACATACCAGTAATTTCAGTCTTCTTAGGTTTCATGAGTTGCCCCATCATGGACATGATATCGTGGCCGCCCTGTGGCCGCGCGTTAGCGCAGTCCAGGTCGTGCAGGGTCACGTCTTGGACCACCTCCTTCTTCTTGTGGACGTCGCCTTTCGGTAAAGGGACGTACTCTTCAGCCTACATCAAATCAGAATATGAAGTAACAAGCAAATATATATTGTGATTAGATTACACATAAAATAAAAAATTAAAGATCAAAACATAGAATAACAGTCGAACATGTCCCTCAGTATCGAACGATAAACTATTTATGTTTCATTATACTGTAAATGAGAACCATACCTCAAGATCAAATTCCGTGGCAAAAGTGTCACTTCTGCCTTGACGTTTCACTGCTCCCGAGTTGGCTTCAATGTAGATGACGTCACCAACTTCCACCTTCTCTTTCTGAAGAGATTCATAGATGGTGGGGTCCAGCTTCAGCTGCTTTGTGCCTTTGGCGGTCTTGAGACCGATGATCACATGAGATACTGTTTTGCCATAACCTGATGGATAATTTTTGAATGTAGTAATTGTGTGTTGCTTCTTGAAACCATAATTCGTAAATATACAGGGTGTAGAAAGAAGTTAGATCAAATTTTTCAGGGTTGGTTCAGATTTGGTCATGAACCCAGGAAAAATAAAAAAAAACGAAATGACCACTAAACAAGGCAATGACTGACATTGGCATCTCAATTGCAAGTTCATAGTAATTAATGTCTTAGATGAAGGTAACATGGATCACATATTTTTTTAACTGTTCGTTTCTTAAATATTCTCTTAAAGACTTAGTCCCTCTTGATATTCTGCACCATGACATGTTTACTTTCCCTTACATTTTACCCTCCAATAATATTTCTTCTTTGTAAATTTATTGATGTAAATAACATAAAATTATAAATATCTGCTTTATTTATTTACGTAGTAAAACCCTATTAATACTTATTTATGACTGTGTTTTTTTTTTGTTATTTTTTTATTTTATCTTTTTTCTCTAGACTAGAGACTTTTGTTTAATGGTATTTCATAGTTTACCGGTCTCATTATTATTTTAACCTCACCTTCATTGCATGACTATGAAATTTACATGAACTGGACACTGGAAGTGACAAACCAGTCACATATTGCCAATAACACAGAAGTTAAGTCAAGTCATGCTTGACTAATTAGGTCCTAAAGTAAGAAGCCAAACTTCTTGTTAGAGTGGAGTTTTAAAATCTTTGATAGCTGATTCAGCAGCAGCCGATCTATTGTGGTAAAATATCCCATTCAATGGATCACCATCCGGGGAGACTAGGTGGCTATTTCAGTTAGCAATTGATTTTTACTTAGGTTATGTCTTGATGTTGATGTTAAAAATTGGGTTGTTGGTCGACTCCATCTCTCTGTTGGATGCATTTTAAATTGGCAACCGAAATTGGTTATGATGATTCTCCCCGAATGGCCCATTCAATAGGAATGGGATATTTTACAGTAATCACTCAGCAGGTGTTGTGGTGCTAGCCTTGACAAATTAATATAATATTGTCTGAAACTACAATTTTAAAACCATTACCTCCAGCAGGATTCTCAGTTTCAACCGGTGTTAGTTCAGTCACTTCACCCTCATAAACTTCCTTGGTTTCTCGGATGCGTAGACCAATAGCTCGACGGAAGTTCTCCATCAACACTTCAGTTTTCTTGATTTCAGTGCTGTAGACTTCACTACCCACCATTGGGCAGAATGGAACCTAATGTCAAATGATTAATTCTTTAGATTAAAATTGAATCACTAGTGATCAACGAGGCAGATCACCTGCCTGATGGTCAGAGAACATTGTCAGGATAGTAGTGAAAGAGTGTATGAAGGTCATACAGGGCCAGGCAGAATGGCATAAAAGAGGCCTAAACCCAACAGTGGTAAAGTAGGTTATCACAAGCTGTTATACAAAGATAGAAAAAAGTACATCCATAATGATGAATCATAATAATAAATTACATATTAAGTAGGTACTTACTTTGTTACCCAGCTCTTGGGCGATGGCTAAAGCAATAGCAGTCTTTCCAGTGCCTGGTGGCCCGGCCAGCAACAGGGCTCGACCAGCCATCTTCTTGTTTCTAATCATATCCACAACTAGCCCAGCCGCCTAAAAATTAAGTAGGTAGATATATAAAATCACTTTAACCGCACATGCCCTCGAAGCCCTACGGAGTTTTAGGATGGTATTCTGTGCTCAAATGCAATTGGTGTCCATGGCAACCAAATGTTTATAACCTCAAAGTTAGATCAATATATTTTCTAGAATTTACCAAGTTCTGTAGAGTTACGATTCCTTTTAACAAATGTTAACTATTTTGAGTAAACATAAGTCGAACTCACCTCTCTCGCAGACTCCTGCCCCACGAGACCGGCTGCCATTTGAATAGGAATACCATTTTCGTCGAGACCCAGTCCTTTGATGTGGGTGTGGGCAGATATTCTCTGGGTTTTCGCCGTGCTTTTTACTTCTTCTATCTTCATTTTGACGTTGCTTTATTTTCTGTAATTCACGTTTTCACACAAAACAACAAATCAACTCGCCTGCCTGCCCAAATTGAATTGAGTGTAATCCACAGATTTATAAGTATAGTACATCGAGTTAGAATATTATAGAGTCCCAATCTGTAACTGACAGCACTCAAAAAATGTCCGAGCGCCGTTCTACATACCTATACATTTGTTGTTATATAGCTCACAATGACACTTACGCGAATTAAGACGTTATCTTGGTTGAATAATGTTCAATGTCGCTTGTACGCAATGTCATAATAATGCACCGAAGACATACCGAAGATTTCCGAAGATGACCGACGGCCATGCGATGCACGAACAGGGAACAGGGCGAGTGGAGACGCTATTTGTACTATAATATTATAGGTCGTATTTGTGATATTATTATATGTGTATGTGAGTTTGTGAGTTTATAATGTACATAAGAGGACTCCGAAACTAAACATCTGATTAAAAAAATATGTTAACCAATATTTAGAATGAATCTAGGTTTCAGGATGGACATAGGCTATAATTATATTATTTAGCCAGGAGGAGCCGGGGCGGGGCAGCTAGTCACACTTATAATATGAAGATAGCTTATACTCTGGACTAACACTTATGCTAGGTACCTACTTTTTATCCCGGAAAACACGGGGGTGCAAATAATTTTAAATAAAACAAATTAATCTGTATGTATTACGAGTTTTATTAGGTACTATTTTTAACCTACTGACGAATAACTTAATTGCCTTGATAATATGACTGTCCATTCAGAGCACCTTACGGGGTTTCGAGGAAAACTAAAAACAAGGCATACAAAATATTGTAATTTACACTATAAAATTATAGAACGCTATCGACTCATCTACTTTTTGTTCGGAAAAAATAAAGCATTTATCAACATGGTAATATTATTAAGTATAACAATTAATTTAAAATTCGTAAAAATATTAAGTATCAATGAACTCCACAGTTTTGTCGTTGGAACACAGTGTGCTCGTCACAAGCTCACGCGAGACTTTGTTTCTCTTTTACTCTTACATATTTGTTTAACGTGTGAAAGAGATACGCCTACGAAGTGCCAAGGTCAAGCTGTGAGCATTTTATTTTGCAGAAAATATTTAAAATTATTGAAATTAACATGAAAATACGTGCTGTGGATACATAAATTCATAAAATTGTTATGATACTTACCTAAAATACGAAACACCATCCTTTTTTTGCACGTAGTTGCTGTTATTTGGGCAGGAAATCACCGAACACGTTGGCATCGCGAACGTTGTACGAGGACTGCGGTCGCCGTACAACTAAACAAAAACTCTGCACGTAGCGTAGGTTGTGCAGAGTTTTGGCGCGGACATTTTATTTCTGTGATTGTTACTCTATAGTATTCTAACTCGATGGTATAGTACTAAAGGTGTAATCAGTGTGAGTGAGTGAGTGGGTGAATGAAATGAATATGAATAAATCTATGGAACAAACAAATCCAGAACAAAATAAACTACCGTGGACCCGTGGACCTACCGTGGACAATAAAACTGAATAAATGAATAAGGGTCCTATTCCACTCATCCAATATCTTTGTCCAAGTTCTTCGTCCAAAATTTGATGATTGTTGCTCTCTGCTTCTTTATGCCAAAACTTTTCAACAGATTTGGCTGAACATTTGCATAGGCTGAAAATTTTGACGACCTCTGTGGTGCGGTGGGCGAAGGTCTGCCTGCGACGCAGGAGGTTGCGGGTTCGATTCCCGCCTCGGAACAAATGTGTGTACGATCTGCAGACATTTGTTCAGGGTGTTTTGGTCGTTATCTATGTATAATAAAAAAAATCTATCTATTATTGTTTTATATTATGTATATCAGTTATCTAGTACCCAAAACACAAGCTCTGCTTAGCTTGGGGCTAGATAATGCTGTGTGAATTGTCCAGCATTATTTATTTATTTATTTTAATTTTATTTAATCTATAAGTTTTGAACCTTTTTTAAGTCAAACGAACTTGTACTTACAAGTGGAATGATAAATTTGGCACTTTTCATTCACCTTCACTTTCGCAAAAATTTGGGAACCCAAAAAAAAAACAAGAATTTGTATCAAACCATTCATGAAAATGTTTTCATAAAAAGAAACAGCGCACATATCTATTCCCTCGTGCTGTTACAAGACTGGTAAGTAAAATAAATAAATACATAACTAATGGCTCAGTGCAACAGTGGTTGAAAGTTTTTTTGAGTCTTGGATTAAACAATATTCTTACCTACTTTGTGTTTTAGTCTACCTACCATCCATTCAAATCAAATTCAAAAATATTTAAATGGTATTGGGATTTGGTGTTACTAATACTTGCCATATTTAAAGTAGGTACTATATGTATATAATATTCATATTTCCTTCAACATTTTATTTCAGGCTTGTAAGATAAATACTACGGAAAAGGTATGTGAAGGAAATCATGAAAACTTTGAGTTTGTAAGAGAAATACAATCCAGTACACACATACAACCACACAGTGTAAAGTAATAAGTACAGTTTACTAAAGTGTACGTACAATATTATGAATTATGTGCATATTATATTATTTTCAAAAAATAGTATTTATTACTAATATTATAAATTACTTGTTAATACTAATGAATATAAGTACTAATAATATTAATATAATTGGATATGAGACTGATAAACCTGCATTTTGATAAGTTGGGTATGCAGTTGATTTGTGATCCTATGATTTGTGGAGAATAAATATTGATATAACTGTCATAAGAACCAAAAAAGTCATTATTACATAATAATATTTATAAATAAGCAAGGACGTAGGTAATACTGTATTTGAGGTATAAATAGTGTAATTTATTTGGTTGTCTCTGCACTTTTATCTGAAGTAGATACCTACTTCTAATGTAAAAGTGCTTTTGAATTTCTTGTTCTGGTTGTCTTATCTACTAAGCAGAAATGTGATTTCCAAAGTGCAATTTTTATTGTAAGTCTGTGCCTGTTTATCGTGTTTGAATAGATTCCCTAGCAATAATATTTTTTTCAAAATGATTTGTTTTTTGATTTGTTAATAGTAAATAAAGTATAACATTTTAAAGAGTTTAAAATTATTTTTTCACGTAGCTAGTAGTATAAGTGGCGGTGGTATTAAATTTAAAGAAAATAAAATTGATACCTAAACGTAGTTTTATTTCTATGCTCAGTTTACCTATTCCCGCATAATAAGGTAGGTACTTAATTAAACAAATTTTAGGAATCCGTAGTCAGCAGTGGACTGGTATAGGCTGATGATGATGATGAGGGGTAATGCTTATAATCCTCACGCTGGGCATGCGGGTTGTGAATCGCAGTTCGGTTCGGTGGTAGATCTATTCTGCAAGAGGCGCTGCTGCCCGCCCCCCGGTGCATGTCCCTTAGTCGCCTCATACGACACCCACGAGAAGAGTTCGGTTAGTGAAAAGTCTAAGCCTGCACCAAACGGCTCTACCAGACATGAAATTACGAACCTAGTCAGGGTAAAAAAATTGCATGGCAACACCACTTCGTATACTCTGTCTCTCTTCACGGCCACGCATGCCAAATGCCAACCATCTAGGTATAATAAATTAATCTAAGCATTGGACAAAGATGAGTGGAATGGGCACCTAAAATAGGGATGTCGGCAGTTCATTCATTCTTTTGTGACAGTATATTCTGTCGTGCTCTGTCGTAAGTCGGAGATTTTGCATTTCTTTCTCTCCTGAGCGCTTTAGGCCCGTTGTTGGCTCTTTGTCGCCTTCTAGGCTATCATCTCACAACTGTCAATTTGAAGATCAAATTGATCGAAATAGGGATGAGACGTACTTGTAAAATCAAGTACCAGGGCTTCCAAGTACGTCCTCGTATAAAAACCAGCGCCAAAAACCAGGAATAAAATACTTGCAAGTATTTTGATACTGCGTAGTACGGGCGCAACTCGTTGCGGGTCTGACTGCGCCACGCACCTTTAAAGTAAAATACTTGCTTAGGAAATTGATCCGAGACTCTATGGCAATAAGATTCATAATTGTATTTGCAGAAAAAAATACTTGCAAGCACACGTCTCGTTCAAAAATACTTTCATAGGAAATTGATACATGCTCTCTTTGTATTAAGGTTCAAAATAGTGTCAACGAAAATGTATACTCGAATACGTTGCGGGTCTAGCTGCGCCACGCACCTTTAAAGTAAAATACTTGCAAGCACTCGTCTCGGCCAAAAATACTTTCATAGGAAAATGATCCGCGCTGTCTTTGTTTTAAGGATCAAAATAGTGTCAACGAAATATACTCAAATACTTTAGAGTATATCGTGCTGCGCGGGTCCAACAGCGCCTCGCACCTTCAAACAAAAATACTAGTTCTAACTTGTTGTGATAAAAAGGTACAAAATAGTATCAACGAAAAATTACTTACTAAGTAAGTAGGTAGGTAGGTATAAAATTTAGTTTTTGAATAATTACATACATTTATTAGTGTAAGGTGTTAGTCATAAGTTTCTAGTTTAGAGTTTCTAGTTTTAGTTTCTAAGTTCCTATTATTACTTACCCAGGTGTGGTTTCTAGACAAAATGTAGGTATGGTATGTATTCAAATATTTCGAGTAGGTAGGTATTTTTACCTTTTCTATATTAAATGAGATTAAGATCAGTAGAGCCGTGTTGTGCCGGCTTAGAATTTGCACCACCCCAACCCTTCCCGGGGGTGTCGTAAGAGGCGACTAAGGGACATACCACCGGGGGGCGGGCAGCAGCGCCTCTTGCAGAATAGAACTGCGATTCCCAACCCCCATGCCCAGCGTGTGGATTATGGGCATTACCGTCCAGCAGTGGACTATTATAGGCTGTTGAGGTTGAGGTTGAAGATCAGTGCGAGACAAAGTAGATTGGTAGAAGTTGTACTTAGTCATATACTATTTTTCTCGTCCCTGCATATACTTACTAAATAAATGACGTTAGCATTTGTTTGAAATACTCAGTTGAAACTATTTTGAAGAAAGTTGCTAAATGAATTTGTGGGACTGTTGAACATGCTTGGACTTTGTGTCACTGTCGCTGTCAGATGACAGTCATCGAGTCCGTCGCACGCCCCGAATCCGGAATACTTGCAAGACCTTCAAAGTATTTCGACTCGTACCAGGTTTCCGTACTTGCAAGCAAATACCAGGTATAAAAACCAGGTCGAGTAAATACGTCTCATCCCTAGATCGAAATTTGTGAAGAATCGAAAAAAATTGTTTCGGTCGCAGTTTATTTTATTTACGCAAAATAAAATACATACAATCACAAAATGCAATATTGAATGGTTTTGCTCTCACACTTAGTAGCGTTCTTCACAAAATACTTTTAGTTATGAATTAACAGCAAGTACTTGCACAAGAGAAGAGGTATTAGTTGTACCTTCAGAAATGGAGTTCACAGCCCAAAATGCTGAGTATGCTGTGTCTGTCTTCTACAATGGAGAACAAAATGATCGATCGAAAGCCCATAATTGGCTGACTACTGCTCAAAGAGTTCCTGAAGCCTGGAATTTTCTCTGGGAACTGCTTCAACCTTCCAAGGTAATCTCTGGTCTTTTTATAACATTTATTTTCACTCCTGTTTTAAAACCGATAAGCTTCTTGATAGAGACAAAAATAGTTGTATTCTTCCACACCTATAGTCCATACAATTGCAGGGTACAGAAGTTCAGTTCTATGGAGCAACAACATTACACACAAAGATCTTACGATGCTGGAATGAGGTTCCCCCGGAGAGCTATGAAGAACTGAAGGATAAGCTACTACAAGCTGTCTTCACCTACTCTAAAGGGCCTAAGATTGTCACAAATAGGCTATGTATTGGTGTAAGTGTGTAGAAAGTTTATTTACTGAAACATGATATGAAAAGCTCTCAAACAAAAATATTTATTTGTAAATCTTTACAGTTGGCAGCTTTTATACTGCAGCAAGGAACAGCAGATCTTGCAACAATACTTAGGCCACTCTCTGATGTAGAGAACACTATGTTACTACTGGAAGTGTTGACTGTGATACCTGAAGAGGTTAGTACCAACCAGCTTCCAATAATGATACTTTTTTTTTAAATTCTTAATTAAGGGCTTTGTCGCACACGCGATTATGACGCCCCAATAATGATACTTGCATTGCATAAACTTTTTGCAGATTATTCATAAGCTATCTACCACAGATAAATTGCCTACGCAATACAGCCAGGCTCTTTTAATAAAAGTCACTCTACATTCTGCTATAGAATTGATTCTTTCTCCTACAGTACAACAGCATGACAATGGGCTCATCACTCCGTGCCAAGAATCGAGCCATGTTACGACAGGCCTGCCCTGCAGTTCTGGATGACATGTTGCGATATCTGCAAACTGTTTACAAGTGAGTCAACTCCGACAGTATGATGCTTGGACTTACATTCAATTGTTTATTACTAATTTGGGTAAATTCATTATCTTTCTTAACTAATCTTTATAAAAAAACACGAGCGATGTGCTTTCTTCAAAGACAATTCAGTATCAACCTCAAAACATAGATCTAAACCTGTGGATAAAGCTTTAACCCGTTTGTATCTAAAGCTAAAACTAGTTTCAATATGCTCAAGAGTTCAGACAGCATCACAATATGTATTCACAATAAATGATAAATCCTTATAAGAATTTTTCATTTCGAACATTATTTCTCGAGAATACAAATAATATATTCTATAACAAGCTTCCATCTGAAGCAACTGAACTCCCCATTCGTAAATTTAAACAGTACATAAAACGAAATCTTATAAATAAAGCCTATTACTCCATAGATGATTACATCAATCATGTAAATGCTTGGCCAGATGTCGCTCAGTTCCACTGACAATAGTATATATAAGGGAAATAATGTTAAGACTAGTCTTACATAAATATCGAGCTGTATCTAAATCACATTATATTTAGACTTAGATATGCAAATATTGTATTAGTCTGTAAGTCAAATATACACTTACTAGTGGTTTATTTTTCACTTCTTCCACTAGTGGACAAAATCAATAACACCTTGTTTCTTATTTGATAATAATTACTATTTATAAACGTGTTTATAGTATAAAATTTGACTTGTCTAAGTGCTTATTTTGTAAGCTTAAAGAAATAAACGTTATTGATATTTGAATATTCTTTTTCTTCCAGTGACTTCAGCAAAGAGCCTCCACCAGAGCAGATGGTCCAATCATGGACCATTGCAGCCAGTTGTGCATCCAGCTGGCTCACAATCGACGGCGTGGAAGTGGACATAGGGCCTGCGCTGCCAGATCGAATGCCGCTCTTTCGTGCGTTGCTAACCGCCGTGCATGTCTTGTACTCGTGAGTTGGAGATTTCTTGAATTTATTAAACTTTACCTGAGCAACTGCCAAGTTGAATGGCCCAGCAGTACGATTATACAGGTGATACTGCAATTATTTATTTATTTATTACATAAAACTTGTAAAAAATATTATTATAGGGTGGTTTTTGCAATCTGTCTTCCACATTTTATGGTGTGAGCAAGATTTCCTTTAAAGTGTTTATTTTGTAAGCCTGAAGAAATAAAGTTCTTGATTCTCATTCTAAAATAATAACTTGGTATCCTTGACGATCTTTGTGGTGCAGCTTATGAAGGTCTGCCTGCGGCACTCGAGGTTGCGGTTTCGAATCCTGCCTGCTGATCTGCAGATGAATGACGTACATATTTTATAAAATTATTATCTGTAGATGTAATATACAGTATTACTAGCAGCACCTCGCGGTTTCAACCGCGTAGTTCCCGTTCCCGTCGGAATTACGGGATTAAATACTATGTCACTCCCTGAAAAATAAGCTTTAGTCTAAGATTTATAGTCTAAGTTTATTTATTACATACAAAAGTACAAAACTTTCCTCTCTATAATAATAGTGTAGATGTATGTCGGTTTTCTAGTACCCATAACACTAGCTCTGCTTAGCTTGCAGCTAGATAATGCTGTAGATTGTTCAGCATTTTTATTAATAATTATTCTATTATCTCCCTTTTTCAACTTTAAATTGTGTGTTCGATTAATCATATTATAAAACATGTTACCTCAAGCAAGGCTCAACCTCAGGGCTGTCTCTGTTCTTAATCTATGGCCTCATCATAACTAGTTGTTTATTTGTCAGGTCGCACGAGATAGTATCAGACACAGCCCTAGACGCGTGCGAGGCGTGTCTATCCGCGGCGCGCGCGTGCGGCGACGCAGGCAATGCGGCGCGGTATCCAGCAACCGCGTTGGAACTGCTGGCGTCGTTGGCAGCGCTTACGGCGCCCATCGTGCAGCGAGACTCACAGCCCAATTCCGCTAATGAGGTAAATATTATTATAACATGTCTAGTTTAGACCATATATTATCATCAATGCTGTTAAGCTTGGCCGGATGTGGCGATTTAAGCGCCGACAGTAGTATGTAAGAGAATCAATGTTGTGCTAAGCTAGGGTTGCTCCCCTATAGCTTCGAGCTGACAAGGGTTGATCCCCGGAGGGAATAATACAACCAAACTTGTTGAATTATTGTAAGTACCTAAGTGATTAATCGGTGATCTAGAACTTAAGTTTTAAATACGTGCTTTGAACATTTTTCGCACTTTTACTAACTAGCTAAATTTGTACAGCTCGTTCAATAATAATGAATACCTGAAACATTTATTTGCAAGGCACGGGTTGTAAGTTGGTATGCTAATTTTAAAATGTCCCTTGCGATGACTTACCAGCTAGACAGCTTCGTGTGCAAATGAAACTACTAAAGTATAAATTTTATGTGCTTATTTTATAAGTCTTAAGAAATAAACTCATTGACATTAAGATTAGATAATAGACCCGCCCCACGGGCCGCATCCAGCGGTTTCTTGCGTGCGACCATCTTTGTATCTCTAGAATTCATTCTTGGTTGTAACGTGTTTACCATCTCATGCCGAAACAGAAACAAACACCATTTTTTGACTTTACACAAAAATAAATCTGTTTTGTCTGAACTCCCAAACTTGAAAAACAGGTTTTGATGATAAACAGTTATTCATTTGTGTTCATGTTTATATTATCTAGGTCTGACAAATACTATTTATGCTATGATTGATTTTTTATGCTATTGCATAATATTTGTTATTTTATTTTTTTAATTAATTTTTAATTTAATTTAATTTTTTTAATTAATTTTTATTGTGCCCCTGTAAAAATAGTGTAAGTACTTTTTTAATCAAATAAATAAATAAAAAAATTGTGTTTCAAGGAGCTGCTTTCAGCCCTGATGACCTGCTGTGTAGCGCTGGGCGTGACTCACGCCAGAGTGATCGTGGACGCGGTGGAAAGCGGAGACGAGAGCCCGCAGGCAACCGGCACGCGGCAGCTGTTGGACCTGCTGCTCGAGTCTCAGGGCGCGCCGGGGTACTACCCTATACATGAGACACGGTCTAATCTTATCTTTGGCTTTTGGTATACGTTACAGGTAAGTGAATGCTTATATACCTAGAACATGTCAACTATTCTTCATTTAACATCCCATTTTAGCAGACTTGAGTCCGTAAGTGGTCCCAGAAATTTTCGAGTAGGTAAGTTCTCGATTTCGCGGCTTAGTTGGTTAGAGCACACCCTTACTGTAAAAAGGGTGGGGCGCGGTTTTGGGTCCCGCATAAATCGAAATTTTTTGGTGACTTATTTCATTTCTTAGCATCCGCACCACCTATTTTGCATCAAAATAACAGTTATCATAATAAACTTGAGCTTTTTCCACTAAGGTATGTGGGATCGGCACTACACGGTTTCTTCCTCCATACAGTTCTATCAGCCGTCATTTCAACACTGCATTTCTGTACTGTACGTCGCCGTCGTTGTGAGATCCACTTTCTGCTTGCTCTTCCTTGTTTGTTTCATATCGGTAGTTAATTTACACGTGTGTGTTAATTTACAGGACGAAATCCTGAACATAATGGAGCAGAAGATAACATTGAACAGCGTATGGCGCGAAGTGTTCTCCCGTCTCCTGACTGTACTCGTCAGCAAGTCGGAAGCGGCGGCCGACGCGGCCATGTCCAAGGACGACCTCGAGCTGCTGCGGTGCTATCGGCAGGATATCGCTGATACTCTGGTAAGCGGCCGGTGACACGAGCAGGACGTGCGAAAGATTGCATTTTATTATTATTATTGAATTATTGACGAGCAGCTGAGAGCCGAATGAAACGTCTATATCACGGTGCTTAGAAATAGAATGAGAGTAGGGGTCTTTACCATGAAGTGCGGGACATTATATAGGTTCTTCGTTCTTTTGTAATAATTCTCAGTGTTGACATATTCTCTAAGAGGCAATATTACATTTAAAATGTGGGCAAAAACTAGTGCTTATAGTATAAAATTTGACGTGTCTTGGTTATTTTGTAAGCCTATAGAAATGAAAGTTATTGAATTGAATTGAAACAAAAAAAAAAATATTAAGTCTTTCTAATTGAATTAAAAGTTCCTCGATGATATTGGGGGGTTGCTTCACATAGATCCAGTTAACTAGCCCAATCTTTGTTCCCAGATGTACTGTTTCGCAATAGTGGGTGACTGGTGTTGGTCCCGCGTCGAGGCCGCCTACGTGGGCGCGTCGACCGAAGCGCGGCGCGAGGCTGCCCTGCACGTGTTCTGTGCTTTAGCCGACGCGGCTCCTCACAAGCAGGCGCCGGCCTCGCTTGTGACGATGTTGAAGCACACTATCCACCAAGTCAACACGTCTACGCACGCTAGGACTCTGAGCACTGCGCTGGATTCTCTCGGTGAGTTTACAAAAGTATGACGGGAGAAGATGTCTTAGTACTTAGCTTTGTCACACTCCGGACACTCGACCATTTGTTCATTGTACAGTTACCGCGTGTGGGCGCGTTGGTTACTGCATGAATGTATTGTGCGAATGAGACAGTTGCAAAATATCTCAAAGACAACCAGCAGAAAGTATTCGAAACTGCAGGATCTTTGAAAGGCTTAACATTTAGATTTTAATTTTCCACTCACCAAAGATGAACTTATGCGCCAAAATATCGTGCAAAACAGAAGAAATTTCCTATGTCCATGCTCAAACAAACCAAATATCAAACATCAACGGCCTCTCATTAGCGGTAAGGTCATATACAGACATGGATAGGTTAGGTTTTGTAACCTATACTTTCCTAAAAACTTTCTCATACTTACAGGTCGTACACTAACCCAAAACCGACATAGATAGGTTAGGTTAGAAGGTTAAGGCGAGGAGTGAAACGAAGCGGAGCTTAGCCTTAACTTTGTGGTTTTTGTAAACCACCCAGAAAACTTTCCTAACACGGATCGTAAAAAAACATACTACCACGGTACATTAATTGTTTAGTCGAATTGTTTTAGTCGTATTTTCCGCAAATCGATTAACCCAGGTTACAAACTTTTCGAACCGTTTCAGGCAGCTACGCGGCCTGGCTCAGTTCCATAGAAGAAATCAACCCTTCTTACATGGAGTTGGCATGCGACTGTATGGTCGCGGCGGGCGGCGCGCTGGCCCGACGCGCGGCGCCGGCCGCTCTGGCGCTGCGCAAGCTGGCCGCCGACTGCCCCGGCCCGGCCGCCGCACTCGCTACTCACCTAGTGCACACTGCACAGGTACGCACACCGACGTGTAACTGCATGCTCCCCGTGCATCGCCGGCCGCTCTGGCTCGGACTGACGTGTGACTGTATGGTTGATTTAAAGAGACCCTACTGATTAGAAAAATGTTTCACATCAAAAAATCCACTACATAACTTGACAATGTTTATCTTTATTTGTAGAACAGCACCGGTTTAGAAGCGTGGACGCGACGCCAGCTGATCGGCGCAGCGGGCGCCGCGCTGGCGGGCGCTGACGCGGCGCTGGCGGTGACATTGCTACAGGACTTAGCTGCCACTCTGCATAAGGACTTGATCCAACAGGTGGTTATCCTATGTGTAGAACAGTCTAGAAGCGTCGACGAACCTTCAAGACGTTTTAGTTGGTACCCTTTCCGCAGAGTAAGATTCCATTTAAAAGAAAGCCAAGCGAAGCATGATAGTTAAATTTTGAGTCGGCGTTTTTGTGTATCAACAACGCAAGAATTTATTGGTGCTGCATTGCATTATATCCTATTTTCTGGTTTCCCAGGCAGCAGATCCAACAGCCAATGGTGGCGCCGCAGAATGCGTGGCATCACTGCTATCGGCGCTGGCGTCGCGGCCCGAGCTCGCGGCCGAACTCTACCGAAGTATCGCGAACACACTGCCGCCTTTCGCGATGCATCCTGCTCTTGTTGAGGTGGGTATATCTAACTGGGAATGTCAACTAAACTAACTGATGAAAGTCGATGTGATACGCAAAATCATGGCTCCTTTGAAGTGATTGAAATTTATCTTATCACCAACTGACTACACACATAATTCACAGGTTGCAGTTTGTCTTGTTCTTGCAGTTTAAATTTCCATATGCTACATTTTGCTTTCAGGCAATGTTCAGCATTCTGAAGCAGACAGTTTCTGCCCTGATGGGCGACGTACTGCCCTTCTTGGATCAGATCGCGCAGCTGACTGTGGCCGGGTGCAGCCACCACCCCTGCGCCTCCGGGCTGGACGTCGTCAAACTAGTGGGTTTCTTCTACTTACATTTATTCATTTCAGTTTACCCCAAGGCCGTTTAAGCAGTATCGTCGACAAGCACGGTGAAGCCATCGCGGTTTCACTAGATGTCTCGAAAGCCTTTGATAGGCTGGCACGACAGCCTTATTGGCAGCTTTCATCATACGGACTTTCAGACCTCTTCTGTAACTGGCTTTGCGAGTTTCTGAGGGAAAGATCTATTCGGGTGTGTGTGGTGTATTAGTGGTTGATGGCTGCTGGTCTGATCAATTGGCGATCAACGCCGGAGTACCTCAGGGGTCGGTACTGACGGCCACATTGTTCCTGCTGCACATAAACGTTCTGCTGGTGCCCGGTATTATTGAGTACATAAAAAAAGGCTAACAAAGATTAGGATTTTCATGTCGCACGTGAATAAAAGGTAAAGGGCCGGTACCAATAGTCCTCTTTGATTACCTTAAATACAGTCAATAAAGGATCCATGTTTTATTCTCACTACAAGCTCTATTAGTTAGTTAAAAGCTAAATTCAAATAAATTAAATAAGTTCCTTAATATGGTCTACTCGAACCTGCGGCCACCCTCAGTACGGGTGTGCTCTAACACTGGGAACTATGCCACGAAATCCTTAGTCGATTTAGACCTCTTACGGCTCTAGCGCCGTTAGCGCCACCTACAGAAATCGTGACGTTGAATTTTTTTGGGAACTTATTTAATTTCTTAAAGATGCAAGGGCTAACGCACTATATTGCAAAAACCTTATCAGCTATAATGACCAAAATATTTGAAATCGTAATAATGTCCTATATTCCAATGTGAGCGATACATGCGACGAGAGTCCACTAGGGAATGGCTCTCCTTCAACATTTCACATTATTTTTTGTTTTCTTAGATAGTGATAGTAGCGGGTAACGAATGGGAGGGGTCCCGCGAGTTCCTGCGCGCGTGCGTGTCGGGCGCGGCGCGCGCGCTGGCCCCCGCCGCGGGCGCGCAGCCCGACCTGGCCGAGGGGCTGTTCACGTTGCTCTTCGCTATCACCAAGAAGAAGCCACAGTATCTGGACTGGATCGATGATCTGCTGGCGGAGTTGGTGGAGCTGGGTGCGTTGTAAATTGTACATCTGTTGTTGGGGTAGGAGTGTAAATATAAGTTATCGTCTTACGCCGTCGGTGACAAAAATGACAAGACGTACTACAGATATGAGTAAGCAGTAAAACATTTAAGACGAATAGTAATGGCAAATGACCTTGGACCTTTCCGCGCGCCTTTATGCAGCAAAGAGTGCTTGTTTTTGGTTCAGCATACTATGTAGTCCCATAATCAACCAAATAATAGGAGCCTCTGCGGTTGGGCGACGTGTAACTGGTCAGGTTAGAATCACAGATTTTGTAGGTGCAAATACGTTTTTACGTTTGATTTCATTAATTTGACTGCTTTTCGAAGCTAATGGACCTCCAAGCGGTAGGTATGAACTATGTGAATCACTATACTGAATTTGGTACTAATCGAATTTGAGACGCCGAAAAAAAGTGGGTCCGAAGCCGCTACACATACACTATAACTAACAGTATAACAACTACACTATGATTAACAGCAAATATTCGGAACCTCCAAGGGACCTTTCAGGATGCGTGTTACAGGATATATAAATTTCAGAGCTCCACAATCAATATTTTCGTCGGAAAACGAGTTCGAAAACACCTAATTTTCTTGTTTTTGCCTTAGTATTCGCCTTAAAAAAATATTTGGAGTCCTTCCCCAAGTTGTAACACAGTATTTCCACACAGACTACGCGAGAACGTTTCACTTAAAAAGGAAACTATTTATAAGTGGAACTTCCTCGCGTTCAGGCGTAAAGTTTGGATGATTATTACAGGTTGCACGTGCATCCGACTGTGGGAAGCGGGCGCGGCGCGCTCGGCGTGCTGGTGGCTGGCGGCGCTGTGCGGCGCGCGTCCCGCCGCGCTGCAGCACGCCGCGCCCGCGCTCGTGCACAGCGCGCTGCGGTGCATCGGTGAGTTACTGTACTTTACATGCCAACAATCTCTAACATATTCGAGGTAGGCACTGGGTGGACTTGTTTAAATATCTTACATATTTGTTAGAAAACAATTTGTAAAAATATAATTATCGAAAGCGTTATAAATTTGAAAGTAATTTCTTAATGAAATGTGGGTATACAACAAGGTTCCATTTTGGGTCCCATTTCCTTTAATATATTTCTAAATGATTTGATTGATTATGTTAGCAAGTCCGTATCTGATATCCAACTAATTGTGTTCGGACGACACCAATGTCATCATTCACTCGAAAAATTAGCGACGGTGTCCAAAGCAAAATAAATATAACTAAAATTTTATCTATGTTTCAGCGCAAATAATTTAATAATTAATAAAAAAGACTAACGCCGTACTCTTTCAGTCCACTATTCGTGAAGATTTTCAGCTAAATATCCAGCACGAAGGGCAAAAAGTAGAGTTTTCCAACTGTGCTAAATTTCTGGGAGTACATTTAGACAAACTCCTAAACTGGAAATGTGAACTTTCGTCAGTGGAGAGTTCTATAGGCACGGATTGTTATGCTATTCGGCGTCTTAGGGACAAAATGAATAAATTAATTAATTTAACACTAATTTAAACCAAAACCCAATTTAAGTGACCTTACCCAAATCTTGCTGCAAAAATGTTTCTCACAGTCAATGAGTTCCTCAACCGTAACAGTTCAATAAAACAAAATTGACTGTTTTTATAAGACTATTTTTAAGAATATTTCTCTATTTAAATGTAGTAATGTAACATGTTATAATTATTTATGTTGTATGCTGTATACAAAATTCAAACACAATTGTAAATTGTTAACTAAATAATAGAATGAATATAAATCAAGTTCTTAGGAAATAGTGAGTACATCTCCGTCTGGTAGAATCGGGGACGGAAATTGTGCTGTCTATCTGGTCACCTCTACTAGGCATGAAACTCCTATTAGATCTTATAATTAGTTATTCCACTCAGGTGGCGCGACTCCCCGCAACCAGATCGAGCCGCTAGCGGAGCTGCTCCTGGCGCTGAACCGCGCGACGTGGCGCGGTGGCGGCGGCAGCGGCGGCGGCGGCGCGCTGGCCGTGTGGCTGCGCTCTGCGCTGGCGCCGCCCGCCTTCCCCACGGTGCACGCCACCGACGCACACAAACATAAGTTCATAGCTGCTGTCATCAAGTGAGTCACTATACCTGCAGAAACATGACCAGCTAGCCAAATTGAGAGAGGCGTTTCTTTGCGGAAATCCATTGCAAAATATTCTCTGATAAGATCTAACAAAATGCTTCAACCAAATAGTAGAGGAAAAGCCCTAAACCATGAAAAATCAAAGTAAGTCAACTAGTTCCGTCTCTCAACGAGACGTCAGCAAGTTGTTGTTTCTCCGAGCTCCCTGCGCTAAGTGACAAAGTATAAGCTAGTAATAACGTCTTGCAGACATAAATAATGTATCCTTTAGTTTTGTCGGGCTGCGGTCTCCACTTCACAAATCGTGTTACCTTTTCGGTTCGGTTCTTCGGCATTCATACATAATACAAAGTGTAGAACCAACTGTAACTTCCAATATTTCTTTCCAGGGAAAAAAGCAGCAAACGAAGATTGCTCGACACGGTGCAAGAGTTCTCTCTGGTCTGCCGAGGGCTGGTCGGCACGGAATACGCGCGGCAAAGCATCGCCGCTAAACAGCTAGTCGCCTAGATTTGACCTGACTCTAGGCGTAAAAGTTAGAGGCCTACGTTTAATCTAGATTCCTGGCGTAACACCTTGTGTCCTAGCGTTAGTCTAGATTTTAGGCGTTACAGGAATAGACGGTGCTTCAGGCTTGTCTGGAAGACAAAGCCGATGGTCGTGTTGTGCTTAGGTTACGTGAATCTGGCTAAGTAATGTGGAGACCGTAATCTAAAGGGATTTCTTGTGTAGAACGTGGATTAGTAATTAATCAGGATAAAAATTATCTATACAAGGAATGCTCTTATACTAAAGATGTGTATGTAGCTAAGTTACAAGAATGCCAGTCAAGGTGGCTAAGATTATGATATGATGGTACGGTCGAATGGGTGAGCTGTGCAGCACATTCCTTGTGGAAAGGCACCCTAATCATTGTATATTTGATGGTCAAATAATGACCATTATGTACTTATTGCTTGCCATTTTACATGAGAACGAAGTTATTAATCTACATCGGCAGTAGTACACTAAACGCGTCATGGAATATCAACTTGTGATGCATTTGTGATGAAATTTGACAAATAAACTTTTTTATTTTGTTCGTACACTAATGTACGCTGTAATTATTATTATTTATGTGTAAGTAAACATATCTAAATTAGAATAGTTGTTTCTATGAAGTGTGTTGTCTAATTTATCTTGTACTGTTATTGATATTTAATGTAGAAATCTAAACTAAATGTTTTTCTCATTTTCAAAGTAATCAGTAATCAAATCTGCTGATATTAACTGTGCAAAATAATGGCGGCATGTCTACTGTTATCATATCACGTAACAATTTTGTGTAAATTAAGTAATAATCATGTACCTGCTCTATTCAATGTATTTGTTACAACCAACTAGCTATTTCAACTCATCTGTAAATAATTACCTACCTATGAACATTAATTATGCTCAAACTAGATAAATGTAAATATTAGTCAATTTTTTTATAATACAAATGAATAGTTGCGATAATAGAGACGTGTATTGAATGATCTCACTATCATGGAAAGGTTGAATATATATATTTTTAGTGACCTATTTAGACTTGTTTGAATTAGGCGGGGAGTTTTATTGAAAATAGACAAAAGTATTGGTTGATATCTTATTTTGTTTTATTAATTACCACAAAGAAGTAAATTACTGTGAGCTGGCGTTATTTTCTTTTGTTTTTCTTACAACTAAACCACGATGACGTCCAAAACCGCCGTGTTCTTGTCATCCGCAGTCGCGTATGGTCGCAAAAATATTTTATATAGTTTCATTCCAAAAAAAACACTCGTATCTACGAAAATCAAAAGAGGTTCGCGCCAGCTCTCTATAATTTACACCGAGCTCCATTATAAAAGTACGCTGAAGGGAATATCCCAACCCAATGACGGCTGTTTATTGTGCCGATTCAAAGCAGCCTCTTATTCTCGACCGTCTAATCTAGAATAAAATTGTTATTTTCCGAGGCGTACCAAAACAAAATGACATCCGTAATATTATTTTCAAAGACCGTCAAAATGGCGGGGCCTCATTCTGTCATAATAATTATTAAGAACTCCAGCGCACTTGTACACTGACACTCAGTGGTAGTTTACCATACCGCCAGTTTCTCTAACGCTGATTTAACTAATAGCCAGACATTTTTGCCAAGACTGCTTAGTGAGAAGTGGATTGATTTAGAAAAAATTAGGTTGATCATGAATCATGGAAGTACACATTTTTCATAAATGATAAATACAGTAAGATTGTTAAATCATCAACTACTCAGCGTTAGAGAAACCGTCTGTTTATATCTAGTATGACATCCTTAACATATTTATGAAAAATACATCTAATAAACTGGTTACATGAAGAAATCAAGAAGAGAATAGTTTCTTCTAATTACAAATAACAATACGCGTGTGGCCTACATACAAGTACCATATAAAGAATAGATCCAAGCTTATTTTATTATCAGGCGGGCCAATTATAATGAGATCTAAGTTCAAATAAAAATATTATTATAACCACTAAACCATTTTAAACCTTTTTTATCTCAAATTTTGGTCACGGACACCTATCTAACTGCAAGAATAATTTCCTTAAAATCTACACTACGCATGCCGAGTGCAAACACTGAAAGATTGAGTTAGTAATCAGGTAATCCAACTACTACAATGGTGTGACATAGAATTATTGAGATACCATAATAGTTTATGTTGGTAGACATCAACTTCTTATCCTACTAATATTAAAAATGCGAAACTTTGATGTTTGCAAGGTCGAACACAATCCGATCGCACACGCAGTAACGACTAAAATTAGGTTGATCAATCATTAATGTGCAAGTTAATATAATCAACCGTATTTTTTTTAATGTATGTGTGATAAAGACATACAATGGTTACAAATAGAAATCTTTCAAAATAACTTGCCCCCGAATACTTCAAGCATGAAAAGTCTGCACTTGATAAAGTGCACTGTGTACTGGGGGTTAACTAAGTATATGTATAAAAGGATAACTTATGTACATATCTAAATATATTTAAGTTGGTTTAAGCCGTTTAATTAAAACAATCCACAAACAAACCACAATAGTAGTGTTTCTTTTGGCACAAAAACTAACCTAAAACGTTAAAATCTTGTTTTTTTTCGATCGAAAAAAAAAGAGACTGCAACAATTTTAGGATGTTATGTTTAGGTGTTGTCCCAACAGAATCACTACCAATGTACAATACATAATACAGTAAATAGGTGGTGTTCAGGATAGAACTATGGGTGTGGCCTACATAAAAGAGCATATAATGAAAAACTTGAATATACATACATGTTTCAAGACTTCTACTTCTTCGGTTTAATTTGAAAATAATTTTAGAACGCCTGCACCTTTTTAAATCGCTGTTTGAGTAATCGCAACCCTGGACACCTACCTATCTATCTATATAATAATTTTGTACAAACTATACATACAGAAATTCCAATACATCTTACACTAAAAGATCGAATTCGTAACTGCTACAATGGTGACAAATTTAATCCTTTACGTACCATTATAATAATAATAATAATAATACAAACAGACACCTTACTAACTTCCTATCCTATTAATATTAAAAAGGCGATATTTTAATGTGACAATGTTTATTACATTATAACGTAATGTGTCAATACCATGATTTGACAAAAACACGCTGTATCTTTAAGAACCCGGCGCCCTTTTTCCGATCTTGTGCAAAATTTACAAGTATTTTTGTATTTCCGAGTGAAAAGTATGCTTTGGGCTAGTTCTGGGCCTATTTGTTCACCTAGGGAACGAACAAGAGGGATTTGTTGTAAATAATATGTTGTAAATCACAAAAAACTACGTCGTAGCAAACACGCGAAACACGAACGCCGCCGCCGCCGGCATGACAGGACTATGACAGTGGAACAGGTAGGTTAGGAACGAATTGCACCTTATAGCTTTCCATTTTCGAGAAGCTAGTAACTAATCTTCCCTTTTTTGCTTTCATCCAAAATCGATAAAAAAATGCAATTCTGGGGTTAAATTATGGGGGCTCTGGGGGTCACAGGCTAGTTATTATGCGGCACGTGAATAGCGTGCAAAGTCACGGGTAGAAACTAGTCTATGCGCACAGCTAAGCTTTTGTATTATAGTGCGTAAGCCCTCGCACTCTGGGTAATCTCTAAGAAATTAATTCCCAAAAGGACCCGCCAAAATCGAAAACTATGTGTAGAACTTACTTAATGCGCAAAGCTTTCGTGACAAGACATCGATGGAGTGTGATATAAACCATTTACATCGCACTTGTTATATACATATTACTTATAAAATATTTTTTATAAACTACACATCAAATTTATTGCATCAAAAAATTTAGTTTATCCACACCAAATATACGAAGATACCATAAAAAGGTTACGTTATAGTGCGTGTTATTATACAAAGATATATTATGTGACAGTACTTTGATTAAAAAACTGTACACATTTCCAATAATATTTGTACCCTAATAATTAATTCGTTTTCACACAAAAATACGCTAACCTTTGTGACTAAGTTTTCAAGGTCGCAGTGTGAGAAACTCCAAAGTAATTATAACGTTTTCTACGAACTAGGCCAACTAGACAAATCAATACTTACAATATTTAGAATGAAACATGAATGTCGTTCCTAAAAAATACGCTAAACTTTAACAAAAAGACAGCGACGAAGTGTGTGTAACATACCTAATTTAATCATTGATGTGACTCTACAAGTTTTCCATAAATTTTATATTTAATAGCTACGTTAAAAGACGAATAATAAACATTTAGCGTCAAGCCCAGGCTTCTAAATGAATGCGTTGCATTTTTCCGGGCGCAACGGCCCAGTGGCGTACAAAATTCATGTACGCTTGTATTTGATCTCCAACACGCTAGCTAAATAAATAAATATAGACTACAAAAGCACTTAGAACTAACACTTAGAAGTTCATAATGATGACTATACTTTAAACGTTTCGAATTTAAACACGTTAAATGAATTTACACATTAAGTTTATACAATCCCAACAGGGTTGGGTTAAATGTTCCTGACGTGCCAGTTGCACGTAGCTGTGCACAATTTAGGCATGATTTAAATATCACTGAACCATTCACTCCTTAAAGTTCTACCAAAAATAGTGACACTTATAAATGGACTAAAGACATCCGCTCACCACCTTTTTATCGAAGCAGAATCGGTATAAGCAAACTCTAGACATCTGGAACAGTCGGCCATTTTCTTTCGTTTCCCGACTAAATGGTCTCTAAGAAAGTTCGAAGGGGCCTCGCTCAGTAGTCGCAAGGGTCGAGGCGGAGCGTCGCGCGGGCATTCGCATTTGAGTAAAGCAAGCATAGCCTCGACTCATGAAGACCTCGCCGCGCCTCGTTTGCGACGCGACTAATGTCTGATCTTGGTTAACACATCGAATGCCAGAGGCACATGCAGTTTTGGACAGCTTGTTGCATTCGAGACATTCAAGGTGGAAACGAATTGCACCCACGCGCCAACTTCAGATGGCGTGGCGCACAAAATGTGTGTCTATAAAGCTAGGCCACCAATTTTCATAAAAGTTCAAGCCTCCACATCGCATAATGCGTCGCTGACAGTGTGGTAGGCTCAGTCTGTTTGCTTGACGATTCCGTATGGATAAATCCGGTTAGATCCCAACTAGCGCTTATGCGTCAGATTGTGCTTCTTCCCGAAATCTGGCCCTGGCCGCGGCGATGGCGAGTGCGAAAGGGGAGCCCGACGCCACGGCGTTGTCGAAGGAGGCGCTGCTGCCGGCGGCGATGATGGCGCGGTGCTCCTCCGTCCATTCAGGCCGGGTCAGTCGCAGGATCTGCGACATCACGAGATCGGGCGGCCCGGACGCAGCCTCCAGGAGCTCCGGCGGAAGGTCCGCTGCTGTCGATCCGGTAAGAAGACCTCTCAAGGCCAAATCGAAGGGTCGAACGTCCTTTACTGGAGTCCATTCAGCTGAAGGAAGAGAAGGAATTCTTAATCATTAGTCAATCAGCACGATTTACTAAATCAAATGCTCACTTAAATTACTTTCTAAACGGTTTTTATGTTTATCATAATTTGTGTAGTTCAAACTTATCTTAATACATTTTCTTACTACTTATTTCAATATTCCATATTGTAATAACCATGAAGGAGTCCATTTTAACGCCGCGACCGCCTATGCCAAGCAAAACCTACGGTCTTTTAATCCGGTAAATAAGTGTTTTTTGTCCGTCGAAAGGTAGCCTGGGAGAAATAGCATCTAAGCGATAAGGCCGCCCATAGTACTTTCATGATTCATGTGTCTATGTTTTTTGTTTCATTTTGTGTTGTGCAATAAAGTATTATGCATGTACCCGCTTCCATCACGTACAATATACGTGATAGAAGCGAGTAGACGGTACCATAACCTCGTGTTATGTATTGTATTGTACGTGATGAAAGCGAATAGACGGTACCATAACCTCGCTTACCAGGTGTCCCCTCTATGATTTGAATAGGAGTAGGTTCAGCTAAGAGTCAGGAATCGGAGTCGTCGCGCGACGGAGCCGGCTCTATCTTAGACACCTCCACCTCGAACTCGAGGATACGCTCAGCGTCGCAGTGGCGGTTCTTGAAGCGGATGAAGTTTAGAGCCTGAAAAGAAAATGATTATTTGAAAATGCCATTCTGGACCCATGAGACTCAACTTTGAATTTCAGCTGGCCATAACTATATCGAAATTCTAGACACATTTCAGAGAAAGACCATCCGAAACATGCTCTACATACCCACACTCGTGAGCAATAAGCATAGTTGAGAACTGATTTATAGAGTTAAAAAACCTTTAATATAATGCTGGAGAATAGCCCCAAGCTAATCAGAGCTTGTGTCATGGGTACTAGATAATCGAAGATTTATTATATATTAGTGTGGATGCTTGCACGATCACCTAGCCGATCACCGGCGATGTAATCGTCATCATCACCGGCAATAGTGCAGGCATCATAATATAACGAGCTTAAGCCCATACTTGAATGCAGTTTTGTATTTTGGGTGGTAGCGGTATTGGATTAATGTGTGCAGAGCTTACGTCACTACTAAACATGCCTCGCTTGAACTGTGATCTGCCATAATGACTACGCTTGACAGGCGGATTGGTGAAGAAAGAAAATACACAGTTGG
The DNA here is from genome assembly GCA_946478455.1 of Eupithecia vulgata. Lineage (NCBI taxonomy): Eukaryota > Metazoa > Arthropoda > Insecta > Lepidoptera > Geometridae > Eupithecia > Eupithecia vulgata. The sequence continues at coordinate 15,328,538 of OX297866.1, forward strand.
CTGACCTTCTTCTGGTAGATTTCTTAGTAAATAAATAAATAATTCTGGACGATTCACACAGCATTATCTAGCCCCAAGTAAAGCAGAGATTGTGTTATGGTTACTAGATAACTGATACATAATACAATACATTACATAGATAGATATTTTTTATTATAAATAGAAAACGACCGGAACAAATACCTGCAGATCGTACAAATATTTGTCATCGTCATCATCATCAGCCTATACCAGTCTACTGCTGGACATAGGCCTCCCCTAATGAGCGTTATAGCGCCCTGTCTTCAGCTTACCGCATCCAGCATCTGCCAGCAGTCTTTCGCAAATCATCATCCCACCTGATCGGAGGGCCTCCTACACTACGTTTGCCGAGTCACGGTCTCCACACAAGAATACGTTTACCCCAGCGGTTGTCGGTTCTTCTTGAAATATGGCCAGCCCACTGCCACTTCAGCTTGCTAATCTTTTGAGCTATGTCGATAACCTTGGTTCTCTGTCGCATGTATTCGTTGCGCATCCTATCCTTCAGAGAAACTCCGAGCATAGCTCGCTGTGCGACTTTAAACTGGTGGACCAGCCCTACCGTGAGTGTCCAAGTCTCAGCTCCGTAGGTCATGACGGGTAGGACGCACTGATTGAAAACTTTCGTTTTCAAGCATTGCGGTATGGATGACGAGAAGACTCGACGTAGTTTCCCAAACGCGGCCCAACCTAGCTGGATCCTCCTCTTGCCTTCCTTTTCGAAATTGTTTTTACCCAACTGCAGAATCTGCCCAAGGTGTACTTGGGCAAGTTGCCCAAGGTGTACTTGGAAACAATTTCGAGAAGGTGGCCATGTACGACAACCGGTCCCGGATCTATGTGGCCATTGATGACCTTGGTTTTATCCAAGTTCATTCCAAGACCGATGCGTCGTGAGGCTGAAGCTAGGCTGTCCAACATCCGGTTAAGCTCCTCCAGCGACTCCGCCATCAAGACTATGTTATCAGCTAATGGGTGTGTGGTGGGCAGGTGTGAGATAAAATCGCCGTTTATGTCGCAGGCGGATATTCGCCGAACGCGCCACAGAGGTCGTTAATAGACTCTTAGGATAACCGCGGGCTGGTTTGGAGGGTTCGATTGTTACGCTGCGACCGCCCCGGCTACGCCGTTTTGCGGCATGTAAGTCCTGTTTGTAGTTCCGACCCCACTGTAAGACAATAATACCTGATCGAGCGACAGATGGAAGCAGTCCTGGCGGCTCACGTTGTGCGACGAGCTCTCGAGGTCGCTGTGGGTGGCGCGGCGGTATATCATCTTACGGCCGTTGTGCTGACCGTCAATGGACACCTGAAAAAACATCGAAAGGGAATTCAATGAACGGTTTATGAAAAGGAGTTATCTATTAAATACATTTTTGCTTATTTATTTCTGATTCCAACGATATAACGCAGCCTAATCTTCTCATAAATTTTTAGAGAAATCGTCAATTTTAAAAAGCCGTGACAGATCGCTAAACCATTTTGCGAAACATACTATATGTCATTGCGGAGCGTAAAGGTTATTACAATATGCACGTTACAAGGAGAGCACCACGCACGTTCGCCGTACGTCTAATGTGATGACTCAGGAAAAATCTACCACAAAGCGTTTCGGTGTAGGTGGATGAAGCTGACCTACTCCTGACTGATAATTTTTCTTATCATACTTTCCAGTCTGATTTCGCCGCCATTTTTCACAAAATAGCTTTGCGACCTATCACGGGTCAGGGATGGTATAAATTAACAACTTCTCTAAAGTTATACATAAGAAGATTAGGCTGCCTTATATCGTTGGACTGATATTAATTCGATCGGATATTCAGACTCCCAGACCGCTAGTACATCCCAAAATACTAGTTACTTTTTTGTTGTGTAATCCTGGCTACACACCTCATAAGCGTAGTCCTTGGCGTTGCACTTGGGTCCGATATAGACCACGTAGACGATGACCCCCCAGGTGCGGATGTCCACGTCGACCCGCATGTGGAACACCTCGTCCATAGTCACGATAAGCCAGTTGTCGTGCGCCTCCGAGTTCACCTTGATGCCGAAGCGGTGGCGCGGACCCACCTTCACCAGGTTGTGGTGATTGGCCTAGAAGGGCAAAACACATTAGACCATCGATTTGTAACGCGCTCTATGAAAGTGAATGGTCTTCATGTTAACCAATGACGGGATCAGGCGTAGTTGTGTGTATGTGTGCATAGTTACATGGATGTGCGCGTGCAGATCGTCGCGCGCCAGGTACAGCTTGTCCTGGCAGAGCGGCACGGGGCAGGCGTACTTGTGGGCGTGTTTGTAGATAAGAATAAGAATGTTTTATTTAAAATTTTATAAGATAGCCTTAAGTTAATTTTACTCCATCAAAATGAATTTAATTGAATGTACTCAGTACAAACACATTTTAAAAGGAATACATAGATAGGCTACATACCCTCAAGACTACATACCCTCAAGGCTTCCAAGTTGTTAAAAAATTGATAAATTCAGTAAAAACAAAAGGTAAACAGAAGTACAAAATTTTTAGCAGAAAACAATGTGAAACAATTGGAAATTAAAGTAGGTAAAATCTAAATACACTGGCCTGCAAAATCAAGTATCATACTTTTTTTTATTTTTCTAAACTAACCAGAAATTTAAAATAAATTACGTTTTATAGCAAACTTTATCAGCTTTTTTTAACTATAGTAAACTATACAATAATAACATCAAAAATTTTACCTAAAAAAAGATAAAACAATAATGAGAATATTCCCCAAAATTGGCTCCGGAACCTTGTATTCAGTATGCCTAACTGGCCCGTAGCTGTAATCAGACCCGAGAAGGCAATACCAGTTATTTATAATTAAATAGCATGTAAAATATACTTATAAAAATGTTAATTGAGTTTTTGGACACTAAGCTAGAAATGGCTTTTGTATTGCTTTATCTTTTATCAAGTTAAAAATGTTACTAATGTATAGTTAACTCGGTATAGTTTCAAAAAAACTGATAAAATTTGCTATAAACTTTTCCTTAATTTTTAATCTTTCGAAAAAAAAAAATTAAAATTGTGATACTTAGTTTTGCAGGCCAGTGTATATATCTAATACTTTAAAAAGGTAGCTTATTAGATAGTAAATACAAGTAGCTTCTCAGTATCTTCATACTTAAGTGCTTGAAAAAATGCATGCAGAAGTTAGCCAAAGTAGATAGTCACCTGGATGCCTGATGTCCTGGCAGAGCGACACGAGGCAGGCGTACTTATGTGTGTGTGTATCGATAGTTACATGGATGTGTGCGTGCAGCTCATCCCGCGCCAGGTGCAGCTTGTCCTGGCAGAGCGACACGAGGCAGGCGTACTTATGTGTGTGTGTATCGATAGTTACATGGATGTGTGCGTGCAGCTCATCCCGCACCAGGTGCAGCTTGTCCTGGCAGAGCGGCACGGGGCAGGCGTACTTATGTGTGTGTGTATCGATAGTTACATGGATGTGTGCGTGCAGCTCATCCCGCGCCAGGTGCAGCTTGTCCTGGCAGAGCGGCACGGGGCAGGCGTACTTGCGTGCCGCGCAAGAGGCCTCATGCGGCGTGCGCCGGCGCAGGCGCACTTCGCGCCCGCAGCCGTGCCGGCACGGGTAGCGCAGCATCTCTGCCACCTGCAGATAAGAAACAGCGCTCAAATCCACTTTGTCAACAAATAATGTATAAATATATTTTTATTTAGGTCGCTTAACACGATCACTGCTAGCGCCGGCGGTGCGATCCGCAGGAGCGCGCCGTCGCGACACGGACCCGTAGATCCCACTCTGTGTTTTCAGCCATGAAAGTGTTAATTCCGAATTTCCAAAAACTGGTGCCTAAGTCTGTAACTTATATAGTTACAGTGATTTCGAGATGTTTTCAAAAAAGGGACATTATTAGTGTTATTTCGTAGGTTTGCCCTGACTTGTAAAATAGCAACATGTGCCGCTAACTCATAGTGAAATGTAGACTTCACGTCAATGTCATTCCTCTGGTCATATTTTTATTACAAAAGGAAGTTGTTATCGAATAACAACAAAAACGACCAGCAATGTATAGACATGTTTTCATTCAGCTCCCAAATAGAAGAATCAAAGGGAAAACAGAAAAAACTAAACATCGTGGTCCTAATCGAGTTGTGCCTGCCTGTGAAAATTATCGAAGAACATTGCGTGGTGAAAAGAATTTCGTAAATCTGAGTGCGCAACAAACCGTGTGAATGTGGACATATAACAATATAACAATTTGCTGCCTATATTTTAATGTGATTTCGAGCGAATAAAACCACCGACATATGTATTACTTATAAACTGCAGTGCCAATATTACCAAAACTTTACAAAGTTGTATGAAGTCGCACGTATACCTAACTAGTAATGTCAGAAAAATACATGAGTGAACTTGAGGACTTGTAAGAAAAGGCTCAAACGAACTACAAAAGTGTCCTACAGCGCGTAAAAGAAACGGTTATTTACAAGCACGTGTGCAGTGTGGATGTGGACAAAGTTTCGCGAACGCCATCTATTATTATAGAAAACCACGCCACGCCCAAACAGAAGTGCTCCTAAGTTGTGCACCGTCACGCGACACTTCGATCTCTCATACTCCACTCGACAAGTCCCGACTTCATGGCCTTTATTACAAGGTGGCCAAAAGGGCGATAGATCAAACAAGGCGGGGTAGGCTGTGAACCTAGATATAGCGAAGGACTTTGATCGGGTCTGGTACTGTTGTCTTCTAACAAAGTTGCCATCTTATGGACTGCCCGAGGGCTTGTGTAAATGGGTGGCTAACTTCTTGTCCAGCAGAAGCATAAGATTGACGGTAGTGGATTTGACAGCATGGACATGAATGCTGGCTTCCTCAACGCAGTGTATTGTCACCATAGCTATTCCTGCTGCATATAAATGACATGCTGTCGAGTGACGATGTTTATTGTTATGCGGACGACAGCACTGGCGACACCTTTTTATACAGGCCGAGCCAACATCTCGCAATCAGCTCTGGGGGAGTAGAAGAAAAAATAAAATGTCTTCAACACCTGACATGAGTTCTCAAGTTCTGGTTAGAGTTTCAGACTGAGGTGATCTAAACATGGTTGAATTTAATCCAACCAAGACACAATTCTGCGCATTCACAGCTAATAAAACCTTATTTATTAGTAGCCCACAGTTCCATAACACCCCCTTGACCATTTCCACGGGTATCGGAGTCCTGGGTATCGAGATCTCCAATGACGTCCAGTTCCGCAGTCATCCGGAAGGTAGTGCCAAGTTGGCATCCAAAAAGCTCAGTGTGCTAGGCAGTATTTCATTACGGGCTTAGACTGCTGCTCGTAAGACGAAAGTCAGGCCTCACATGAAATACTGCAGTTAACTTAGGCCAGAAGCGCCTGGATAGTAGCTTGAGCTCCTAGATGCAAAGGGCTGTGATAAGTGATAATCGTTGACGATTCCTTGCTCACAGGCGATATTGAACCACTGAGTCTCAGGAGGGACTTTTTTTCTTTGTGTGTGTTCTACCGTCTGTACAATGTGTGGTGTTCTGACATATTTTTGACATAGTGCGGCTCCCTTCTGCCATCGCACCGCTCGCCATCGGCAGGACGGCAGAGATTTCACGCCTACACCTTGTATGTGATGATCAAATACATTCGCGATGCGGTCCGCCCCGGGTACCTTGTGGGGTGACCTTGGTACTTTGAGGTAACGTCAACTCACACGCATAGCCCGATCGTAAAAAAATACGACTTGTTCTTCCTATTGTCCTTAGCTTCTTTATCTTGCTAAGCATCTCTCACCAATTTTAATGAAGGCTGCGGCTCACTCCTTTCGCCGATATTAAATATGTACTTAAGTAATAGATTCTTAAAAAAAAATTCAATGTCGCTAACTCACCAAAATTATCGGGGCTGGCTCCACTGACTGTTATTTATTTTTTCTTACTCCTACTAAACTAGTTTCTAAAAAGTTTTTCTACTCCTGAGTTTTTTGTAAGCCGAAGAAATAAAACGTGATCTTGTCTTCCTTGTTGCTAACCCGACCTCACCAACTCATAACTTACCGTGCATCGCTCCGCTTGCTGTTATTTATATTCATAGCTTTTAATCTACCGCCAAATTATATAAAATTCGCGAGGCTCGATTCACTCGCCTTCATTACTATAACTTTTCTCTGCCATATAATACTCTGGCTAACTATTCTCCAAAAATCTGGAAAAAATCTCATAAAATTTGCGCGGCATGCTCCGCTCGCTTTTACTTAGCAGCGGCGTAACGTGGGTGTGTACGTTACGCCGTCCGCGCCGCCCTCTGCAGGTCGGTATGTCAGTTAAACGTTACCTTATGTCGAATCCAGATACCTAACCTAAACTAAAAGAAAACAAATAACAGGTTTCCATGAATCATTAGCGTTTTGGAAAATAGCCTGTCCTGACACTAATCTGTCCAAAGACCTTACTTCTAAAAGACTGTGGGATGAGCCACAATGAGACTTGGTATTGGTACGGAATAACTTTATCAATACCAGCTCATCAGAACACGCTCTTCTACTCGCTGTTTCCGAGTGGGAATCAGGACTTTAGTTATATGTTTTGCCTTCCAAAAATCTAAGTTTTAAAAAATAACTCATTTCGTGTGGCCGTTTCCAGTGAAACCGTTGACAAGTTCACCATGCACTGGCATGTGTCTTTAGTGCAGGAGGGATGTCCCGTCATAGTTCAATGAGTGACATCATCCGTCGGCCTTTTACTAGCGTCATTGTATTTTCTAACTGCCCTGACATTGCTGCTGTTTAATAAGCGATATGATGTCGGGTTTAGGTTAATGTGCTCTGTCCTCAAGGTGTTTTCTGTCATTGTTTACCTATAGGATAGGTAGCTACTACCCACCATGTTTACTATGTATTGTAGTGTATTGTATTGTATAAATAAATAAATAATGCTGCAATATTGTTATAAAACCTGTCCACCTGTCCTGACAAACAAATGTTACGATCACGCGGGTAACAGTCTCAGTGCCCGCGCCGGCACTGCGACATGGGATGCTCCATCACACCAGCACACACAGCTTGCACTCCGGTGGAACACAACACTCACGCCCTCCATAGCTCGGTTCCTGACGGAGCTGAAGGTGGTCCGGCAGACGGGGCAGGAGGCGAGGCGCGCGCGACAGCGACTGCACACAAGGTGACCGCGCCGGCACTGCGACATGGGGGGTTCCATCCACTCCAGGCAAACGGGACACTCCAGCAGGCGGAGGATTTTCTGTTCAGGGCAACAAGTCATTAGATTTTGTTCTATTCAATATCATTGTCTCAGCTTAAAGAGGTCCACTACTGGACGGACGTAGGCCTCCAGTAGTGGAACATCTCTACAATGAGTTTTCCTGCGCCACCGCCTAATCTTTATGAACTCTTGGAAGCACGCGCGTGTGGCTTAATTTAAGCTGTCAGAGGGACGCAGAAGGGCGCAGTGAGTTAGTGTGAGTGCTACGTTCAACGTGAATTCATCATGTAATTTAATGTTAAACACAAGAATAATTTTAAACCGGTGATATATTCCAAAAACCATTATCATGACAGAAATAATATGAATTGTGTGTAACATAAACAGAGCGCCGAAAACTTTTTAAATTTAAATAAACAAAGATCTATAATTTTATGCGTAGTTATTGTTACGAGCGTGGGGTTCGGGTTTAATAGAAAAATGCACTAATTAATCCACTAATTAAAACCAACACTTTACTACAAATTTAACACAGAAATAACACAAACTGTACTTGAAAAATCCACTAGTCACACTAAGCACTTATACAATCCTTCGCTCCGAGTATCACTTTGAACGCACTGTATCACACTCACTACTACACCACTCACTGTATCGCACTTTGAACTGAACTAACTCTGTCGCGGTTAAAACTGTACTTTACTCTATCGCGGTTAAAACACAACTAACTCGTGCCGGCCGTCAGCTGCCTTTTATACTCCGAAGAACTTTCTCGAACATTCTCGTCCATTGCTGTCTCTAAAGGACCCATCACGAACTTTCCCGAATGTTCTGAGTATAGCTATCTCTTTCTGATGGTGCTGTCTTTGTCACTGATGACGTCTCGAATGTTCTGAGTATGGCTATCTCTTTCTAATAGTGCTCTCTTTCACTCCTATTGCAAATTTCGCCATATACTGAAAAGTTCTTCAAAGGCCCATAAGTGGTCCTGAAAACGCCTGAAAACGGGTTTTCAGGTTATTGCGTCATCGGATAGAGGGTGGCCTGAAACGGACTGAAAACATGTTTCAGGCGCCTGAAAACGACGGCAACATGGGTGAATTTTTGATTTTCCACCATGTGATAGAGCTACTCCTGAAACGGTCCGAAATGACTTTTCAGCCTGCTGAAAACGCTTCTAAAGCACTGAAATTGCCGTCTGAAGTTTATGGTCAATCCACCGGCGTAACATTATAATAAGTTTCCAAAAAATTTATAACTCTAAAAATCCAAACTTTTTTGTTGTGGCCCATTTTGATTGCACGAATAAGATAGGTCAACGACCTGTGTTGCCGAGCTATCTGGCACCTAGTACCTATAGAAGCGACAAAAACTTACTTGATTGAACTCCGTGACCGACAACGGCTCAGTGGTTCTATCAGCTGATGCTGCAACAATAAATTACTGTTAACACTGAAATAAACAAGATCCGTAAAGTGAGAGTGTAACCAGCAAGCCGAGGGTTTCGAACATTTGCCAATAATACAAATAATTAGGATACACTATTATAGGTACCTAATAAAGACTAAAATCAGTATCAGCGCACGAAGTTTATTATTATTTCAAACATCGAGTTAATAGCTGGAGTAGTTACCGAGTTATTCAAGAAAAAAGGGGGACGGACAGAGGGAGACAATAAGGGTTTCGAAACCGATCTCGAAATCTTAAAAGAAGTAAAAATCACATTTTAATCGAACTCAGAACACAAGTTACCCTAAATAATAAGAAACAAAAAACTTGCTTGAGGCAAAACGCTCCTTTTCTCAGCAGTATGCAGCTTATATAATTTGATGTTAACTTTAAAACTATGAATCTTGTGAGATGTATTGATGATCGATTTGTTACCGCTGTTCTATCGACAGAAAATATTATTTTTATTATTTATGTATTATGAAAACTTAGGACCTTTAATATTATTCCCAGAATGATGTTAAACTATCTGTATTATATTTATTAAAGTGTGTAGTTAAAAATTGTTCAACATTAGAGATTTTACGCACTTATGTAAAATGCTGTTTTGTATGGTACTACCAATATGAATAAGAATAACATATGATAAGGAAGAGCGTTGCCTCCTAATACAGGTATTTGATACTTAAAAGGAGGTTCCGAGCACGGATAAATGTTATATGTCAAAGATAAAAAATAGATTCAGGCGTTACTTTGCGGAAATCCATTGCAAAATATAAAGATGAAAAAATATTTAGTAACAATTCCGCGCAAGACCTTCTCCGATAAGTTCTAACAAAATGTAATCAGCGTCGTACAAGAAAAAACCGCCAAGTCTTGGCGCGCGGAGCTCGGAGTGGTAACATCTCTGGTGGAACCCTGCCGGAGTTTGCTTAGTGCTCTCAATGTCAAGGTCGAGTATTGTGGTGTCCTGATGATGTCTCGTGGAGAGACGAAACTAGTTGACGTCTTGCTTTGATAGATTTCTTTTCATTTTGTAGTTGGTGTGTTTTTTCTTGTACGACGCTGATTACATTTTGTTAGAACTTATCGGAGAAGGTCTTGCGCGGAATTGTTACTAAATATTTTTTCATCTTTATATTTTGTTATATGTCAAATTAATTATCAAAATCAAATATTTTTGTATTGTATTTGTAGTAACGTATTAAGTACGTACAAGCTCGTCTCTTCCTCTTGACGCCTTGTTGCGTGGCCTGCACTGGTTGCGACTCAGGAGCGTCCACTTCATCCGCTTGGCTGGTTGAAGCCTGCTGACAAAATGTTACAAATCATGACACCAAAGTAAGGGATTATACTTCCTTTATAAACAGAGATTTTATTACCTTACTACAATATACCTACCTATATAAACATATGCACTACTAACAAGTCTTATAATTTTAGCCTATACTAGGAAGGATGGGCCGAATGAGGTGTTGCAACAAATACGAACATTCGGTTTTAATAAAAAAATCGACCGACCTTTGATCCGCACGATGAAGATGGTTAAAAGAATAGAATTTGAAACCTATAATTGAAATAAAACATCTTAGGCGCTAGAGCCGTAAGAGGTCACAAAGATTTTCGACGAAACCGACTAAGATTCGTGGCTTAGTTGGTTAGAGCACACCCGTGCTGAGAGTGTGGCGCAGGTTCGAGTCTTGCTGAAATCGAAATTTTTTGGGAATGTATCTGACAATGTATGAAATTACCCTTTCATAATTCTAATAATGTTTAGATTATTTAAGATTATTTATCGGGTATTTATCGCGTACCTTTTTGTCGCCCCGTGACCACGATCGCTGTAACGCGGTTTAAACGTTGGGGAAAAGAAAGCAAAAGGTACGCGATAAATACCCGATAAATAATCTTAAATATGTTATCAAATCGCGAAAGTTTAAAAAGTTTTAATGTTTAGTTTGTATATAAAAACAAGGGGTTTCAATCAAAATAAAAGTAGTAATTGCCGATGTCCGTTACAAGTGTTGTTTTTATTGATGTTATAATTATGTGGTTACACTACTGATGTTTGTTGAGAAAATACTAAGTTTATTTCATTATTGTTTTAATTTACTGGCTTTTAATTTGGCAAAGATTTATCACTCTTCAAACAAAGTAGAACTAAGTATGTTAAATTTATTTTTATCACACCGCAAGTTAAAGTTTCATTTTCCTTACTAAAACGACTTTGAGTTGTATAAATGTGTAATTATATTTTTACGGTTTTGGTGATAGATATGATTTCTATTAATTTCAGTGAAAATATAGCATGTAATTAATTTTCCATCTTTTTCACCGAATGTTCGGCTCAAATTTTTTATGTATTTTTATTTATATTTATTTGGGAGACAGACAGTACATAGAAATATAAAGAGATACAATAATACAAGTTGGCGAAATTAGGTCAAATAGATTGTAAAACAAGTTTCAGCTCATCCCTAGCCTCTACGCATTGTATGGCATCATGTCTGAGGGTCGTGATTCCACCATTAAGTAACTATGTCACGGACAATCGCCAACTTATATCAATATGTATTATAAAGAGTAAAGGGATGTCGTGGTCGGATAACCTGCAAGTGAGCCCGTACTACTTGTTTGGGGAATCGTCTCTGGGACCGGTAGTACGGGCCGGTGCAACCCGTTTCCCACCAATAGGTACCGACCCAAAGAATTGTCAAAAAATCCGAAACCACCGGGTTCCCATCGACACCGACCTAAAAAGTAGAGCTGCGTCTTCGAATGTGCCCACACTTTATCTACGACTGCTGCGTCAATAGATGCGCCAAACAACAACCCATCAACGTCCGCCCTAATAGCTGCCATACCAATACCCGGGGCAAAAAAAAAGTCGGGCAAGAAGACCTACCAGCCGCCCCAGCTCCCTAGCAAGACCCAACAGGCTGAGACAGAGACAAGGAAGACTACTGAGACTGATGGTGGATAATAGCTCGGACCCAGCGCAGTCTATGCCTTCAGCAGGAGGGCAGTAAGAGGGACTTGTCCCATCGAAAAAGCCCTGACACCGGCTGCGCCACCTTCTGGAGAAAGCGGCCAGACTCCTCGTCGATCGTTAACCCCCAGAGCGAACGCAGGCAGCTGCAGGCCCCGATCACCACATTAGCACGACCTGACAGCTCTAAACGAGCCGACCCGAGCCTGTCCTCGTTTACTGTTACCAGTAGGCGTATTGCTGTTACTACGCATACATGGTATCAGTAAACTGTTATTTTTTATTAAACCTTTAAGGATGCTCATAAATACTATAATTTCATTTAATATTCGCTGATAAAGTTCTGGCATATAAGCGTGGTTAAGTTAGATGGTAACCAAGACTGTCGGCAGATGCTGGATGCGGCAAGCTGAAAAGTGGGCGCTGAGTTTTCAGTATACTCCCAAAACGATTTCGGTAAAACGAGCGGGAGGAACAGTGATACAATTTTTGCTTTTATGAATTAAACATTCCTATATTTTAAAAAGTAAGTAAAACTAGCTGTAAATTCACAAATTTCACAAATACCACCGTTTAAAGTAAAACTGCAAGATAACAATAAAAAATGCTCATCTAATCAAATAATTAGACGATCTGACTCTTTTTTTATCAAACCCACTTATGCATACTTAAAAACTAGATATATCCAGATTAGTATTAATTTCTTTGCTACTTACTACGAAACACAGTATCGAGTAAGTAACAGGTTTGCCATATAAATATGTTTCTTACCGAGTTTTGATCACTGGCAGGAACCAGTTCCACAGCAGGTTCGGTGGGCTCGTCTGAAATCTCCACAACAGCATCTTCGACCGCGACACCGGAGCCCGATGTGTCGTTCGAAGCCTCCCCTCCTGGAAGAGTCACAAACAAACATTACAAACATCGTCACAGACGGTACCCCGAGCCAAACTGGCGCCGTCACCTATTTTATGGGTAGTTTGTGATACCTATTATAACCTTTATTTTTAACCTATCATAGTTTTATTTTGTATACTTAGTTTAGGAGATACGATGTTGCACTTTGTAGCCACCAACTTTTTGGTTTGCCTTCAACGCAAGAGCTTGCTGGTTTGGTTCCCACCTTGGGACAAATGTTGTATATAGATTGTGTTGATATATAGATGTATATTTATTTCAATTATGCCTAAAAATAAAACGTTATGTATTTGGTTACTCTACCGTCTACCAAAAACTCACATCTAAATTTTTCAAGTTATAATGTACCTACAGCCTGCAGTTAGCTCAACGGTTTCAATTGTAAATACTAATTCAATTTGTTCTTGTGTAATTTCTTTGTTAATAAAGCAATAGTTGTATTGTAGGCACAACTGGCTCAGGATCGAGACGTATGAAGGGATCAGGATAGCCATTTGCCCATTATGGGGATACAATCGTAAACGTTACAGACCTTGGGTTTCCACCTCAGTTTCCATCTCTGTTTCTGGTTCCGGAACGGGATGGGCCTCATCGGGGTTGACACGCATTACAGATATCGGAAAGATAGTGGCATGCACTGTACCAACTCCCTCCGGTTCTTCTAGGGATAAGCATTTGATATCATTAGGTATATTAGACATGAGCTCTTCGAAAAGATCACCGGACAATTTTATTTTATATGACGTTTTTGACGGAAATGTTCATTAATTTTACGTCAAAGTCCCTTCGAATAAAACTCAACTTTCTTTATATTGCTACAAAAAAATTCTCATGCGCAATCTCTTCTCTTTCCAATTCTAGATTACGCTGATTCTTTCATTCTAGATATTAAAAAGTAAGCAGCACCTAGACAATCTTGAGCCCCTGTAGGGATAAGGTCGGGATAAGGTTTATATTTGGCTTGCGCAAGCATGACCATGTGTGAGTTTCGCAGAAAACTCAAGTAGCCTTTTATACATTATATATTATGTAAAACAAGTTTAAATTCTTTTTATTATGAAAGAAAATTACAATCAAATTCTCGGCTTATAGCTCAGCCTATAGGATCCACTGCCGGACGCAGGCCTCCCCCTCATTTTTTATCTTATGGGGGTACAATGAAATAATAGAATAAAATTAAAATTAGTATTTACAATTGAAACAATTAAGCTATTTGCAGACTGTTGCAAACAATCTACAGGTAGCTCAAGTGATCCATATCAATACTGCCGGAAGCGTGTCCAAGACACTGGCTGCATTGTAGTTTAGATTAATTTCCACCAGTTTGACTCTGTGAAACTGCGATTCTGCCATTCTAATGTGAATTGAGCCTGATATGTACATATTTATTATAGGTACAAGCTTACAAGTTTACATGATAATGTAGCATACACAGAATAAGTAGAATACGGTAGAAACATAAAATAACACATAAGCTACTTTTTTGTCTCATAAGTCGGTTCCCATGGGATATAAATAGAAATAACTTATAAACGTTCACATAGAAACAAATCGTGCGAAGCCGCCAGCTGAAACTAGTGTATATAATCTTACCCTCTTCTGAGTTATGCACTTCCATGCTCTGGGTGCGGCGCCGCCGCGGAGTCGCTGCAGTTTCCTCCACTGTTAAATAACACTCATGTTAGTAACTGGAAAGTTAGAATGGATGTGATAACGTGATAATGATAACCACATTGCTAACAGAAGCTCTGCAGGTGAATGTTTTACTACATGCAAACCAATCAAAAGATCAAAGATTATTATTAAGTTTATTGAATTGTTTATTGATGTTTATATAAGGCGGGTGTTGGAGCTCCGAAGGTCGCGCTATTATAATCTTCGCAATTTGGTTTTTCAGGTCTGACCGCTCGGACGAAGTCGCTTGGGTGGTTTCCCGTCTTCTTATCATCAATCCGAGAGTCTCGGCCAAGAGCTTCGATTTCATGCCAGTACGGTGCTTTTTACAGAACTTGATGCCTTCGTCCCTCAGAGTTTCGACCAGATTATGGGTCTCATCAGCGTCAAAAATAAATAATAACGTTGGAAATTAATAGGTAACCAGTTTTTATTTTCTCATAAGTTGAGCTCTTGACTCCTTTCAGAACTTTCTTGTAATCTCTGTTTTGAATTTGAACATTCAATCCCATTCCAGACTACAAAAATAAAATTTATAAGTTTGTTTTAGCAACGGGCGGCGAACGTTAGTTTATACAATGTTAGTTAATATATTTATGTGCTAGCTGTAACTACAACTACCTGCATTTGGGGATCACGACTGGTGATTGTGTTCTTTGTTGTCTTTGCAATGTGTATAGTTTGTAGGTAGTTCTAAAAAAAATTGTAGTTAGCTCCTAAGAATAACCTTCGTCGTGACAGCTTTAGTTTCAAACTTCTGATTTCTTAGAGATCCAACAACGGGGGCCTGTCTCGAGTGGTTCCGAATTTATGACGGTTTGAAATTTCATTACAGAAAAGTTAATAGAGCTCTTCCTGCTGATCACTTAGATACTCCATAATTATGATGTGTCTATTCCCCTTGGATACGCAGATGTGACATACTCGTAAATCAAAAACTTACTATTTGATAAAAACATCAGAAAAAACTTACAACCGTCAAAAAGTTAAAACTGTCACAATGGTCAAACAAGGTATGGCTGGTGAATGAATAATTTTGGTTCAGCGGGAACCGAAAAGAATTTTATGTGTCGCAAAGGAGCGGCGAAATATAAATGAAAAACAAATAAAAAAAAGTTGTGTGTTTTTGTTGTTTTTTGCTTTATTCTTATTCTGGAACGGTCCAAAGCTGTTACCTAAGTTAGTTGTAGAATGCATGCGGTGTACGAATACGTAGTTCAAAAACACAAAATAATTACAGCTTGATCTAGCTTACAAGAGCTCTCATCAGATTCGTAGATAGGATGTGTGACTACGTAGGTCTTCTAAAATGAATACACCGAGTATGCACTGAAATATCAGACTTCAGCACATATTAAATTTCGAATGCGAGATAATCGAGAATATAACGAGAACATAAAACCTCGTATAATATTCATAAGCTATACAGGCTAGAAAAAAAATACTGATTTTAAATGTACCTACTCAAGCATACCTTTCTTATGATACTAAATTTGACTTTGAATTGATTGAATTTACCCTCCTTGCAATCCGATGGATTTGGCTTTACTAAGTTACCAGCATATTTCACATGTCTGTTACACTTATCTGTACTTGTAGTACTATCAAATTTCAAGCAAATCGGATCAATGGTTGGACAGTAACATTCGAAGTTACTATTTCACCATACTGCCAAATCACCCAAGTCATTGAGAACTTCGTTCGCTAGATGATACAAGTATCCTTTGCTCGCGGCTTCACTCGCGTGTTATCCGTGTGATTTCTGCTTTCTGCGAGTTGTTTCGCTAACAGGGTTATCTGCAGTTTTACGACCATTGTAAGCCATTTACTATTAACCCTTTCGAAACAAGCTTCGAATCACTGGTCGTTGACAATGTAAGAGATTTATTACTATAGAATCAAAATTTTAAAATAACATCGATAGACTCCAAAATGAATTCAGTAAATTTTAGCATTATTTTAGGTTCATAAAGGAAATCCAGTATTTAATTCAGTCGTGCATTTGCATACGACGACGTACGACGTAGCTATTTGGCTAACATTGTAAAAAAAACTTCTTATCTGTTATTTGAATTACATACTAGTAGAACCAAGACGTATATATATATATAGTGTCGATTTTTTACTTTCCGCGTGACGTACCTTAATTATTAACTGTGCGACCAAAACGTCTCTGCTTCAAGTCGGGCAAAATTTGCTTACCTTTTTCAGTTTGTTGGTAATCCAACTACAGGTGATATATTTTACAACCGATCTGGACCGAGTTGGTTAGTTTTGGGTTAGTTTTTTTTTAAATAACTTAGGTGGTATATTATTTGTTAAAATAAAAGTTTTGCCTTTGTAAAACTTACTAGGCATAGGGTAGCTGATGGCAGGGATGCGATAGCCTCTCCGCTGCACCCCCGAGTTGGCCCTGCTGTTGGCTTCAGTGGGAACCACGGTGCCGGGGCGCGAGTTACCTGCTTTTCACACAATGCTATTTAATTTTGTTGAAATTTTTAATGGAGCTATGAAGCTGCATCGATGGGTACCGGTAGGAATACCTATTAAACAGACATTTTTAAACACTAATCTTTTAGTAAAATATGATTTTTTTTAATGAAAACAACGTAATTAATATTAAATAAACACCGGTAAAGACAGTGTACACTTGCAAACTGAGGGTTCCGTACAAAACTATTTGCAAAAGAATCCTTATAAAACGGTTTTTTTTTGTGAACACGCCCGAAGTTGCTTAACTTCGGTGATCGGTTTCGGTACTGAACGTTGTTTTATGGATGTGTGCCCCTTAATTTTAACTAGTGTCCCACCGAAGGTTCGGATACGGTTTCGGCCAAAAAATCAAGGTTCAACTGCGGTTTCGGTTTCAGTCCAAAATGGGCCGAACCTTATTGAGTTTTCACATGTTCCACATTTCCATCAATGGAATTGGAAAAGGTTGGTAATTTCGAATGTTCAATCTGCTATATCTCCGTAAAAAACAATAGAAATAGAGGCTTATTTGTTACATATTTACATACATATAGTGCAAGGCTGCGCTCCAGAATAAATATTTAACTGAAATAGAAATCCAGAATCTGATTGATTAGGCATTATAATTTTAATATTAAATAAGTTTCTATACCTAGTTTGTTACAGCACACCAGTACTGAGCGTGGGGCGCGGGTTCGAGTCCTGCCGAAATCGAACTTATGGGAACTTATTTAATATTTTACAGATTAAACGAAGACCCAGAGTGCGAGGGCTTACGCACTATAATACAAAAACCTTATAATTTTAATATATATGCTAAGTTTTTTAATGGTGATCAATAAAGTATTCTCTATCTATCTATCTAAGTTGCATTAAGTATATGCATGCAGTAAACCCGAGAGAAGCTAGTTAAACTAAATGAAGTTTTTGGAAATAAGTTCCTTATCGCGCGTTGTGAAAGGGGGCTGGACGGAAAAAAATCTCACGAAAAGTTGTAACGACACTTTTTGATATAGTAAGCTATTGTAAGCCGTGCGGCGTGCGCATGTTTCTCTGTCTGTCTCTCTCTCTCTCTCTCTCTTATATAAAGGAACTTCGTTCCATCCGGGTGTCCCTTGACACCTCTCAACTTTTTTATTTTTGGTTACAAATTTATAACATAATATACGACTGTTTTTTGCTAATTAAATTCGATCTGTGTCTGTGTCATGAGTAATCAGCAAATTTTCCTCCTCCCTAAAAAACCTAAACTATTACAGAGGCATTAAAAAAAAGCTTATGATAGGTATCACAAACTGGAAGATGGATTTGTGAAAATTCCTTTGTTAAACGGAATAATGACAAAGTAGGTGGTGGCGCTAGTTTAGGTGGTGTATGCGCCTTAATGGTTTAAGACCTTCGACCCGTCATAAAGTCGGCTGCACCAATTCATTACAATATTTCGTTGGGTATGATTTGGTGCAGCCTTTTAAACAAAACGCGACGACGACGTGACGACGTTTGAAAGCTGGGTTTTCTAAATAAAATTTAAACAGACCAAGTGCGTGTCAAGCCAAAAAAAAACACGAGGGTTATGCAGTTGCGTGGTTTATTGTTCTACCTATTTAAAAATGTGACATAACAAAGTCATTTTCATAACAGTAAAGTTTTATTTGACGACCTCTGTGGCGCGCTGGGCGAAGGTCCGCCTGCGACGCAGGAGGTTGCGGGTTCGATTCCCGCTTTGGGACAAATGTGTGTACGATCTGCAGACATTTGTTCAGGGTGTTCTGGTCGTTTTCTATGTATAATAAAAAAAAATACCTATCTATGTATTGTATTGTATTATGTATATTAGTTATCTAGTACCCATAACACAAGCTATGCTTACCTTGGGGCTAGATAATGCTGTGTGAATTGTCCAGTATTATTATATTATTACTTAGACAATTTAACCCGCTGTCAATTATTATTTGACAGACTACTATTCGTTAACTAGTAAAGCATACTTAGATGTGATATTTTTTCTGTCTGATTCAGTTACATTTACATTTATTATAATATAAGTGACGTAACCAAGTGTGCTTTGTGCTCCTACGGCAAATAATTGTAGACCCCTGAATCGTAAGAGCTATTTACCGATAGCTCAAACCATTGGCTAGACTAGACGAAAAAACATCATGACTGATGTTGCATGCATTGATGTTTTTTCGTCTAGTCGTTAGGAAAAATACCAAAACATTTTTTTTGCTAGTTTTTGTTTTGCCTCTTAGTCGGCGTGATTAATGTTAACGGTGTTAACCCATGCTATATAATATAACAGCTTTCTAGTACGACTATTCTGCTAAGCTGAGACGCGAAGAAAGACGGACGCGACGACCTCTTTGGCGCAGTCGGCGAAGGTCTGCCTGCGACGCAGGAGGTTGCGGGTTCAATTCCCGCCTCGAGACTAATGTGTGTACGATTTGCAGACATTTCATTTCAGGGTGTTCTAGCCGTTTTCTATGTATAATAAGTATTTCATTTATCTAGTACCCACAACACAAGCTCTGCTGAGCATGGGGCTAGATAATGATGTGTGAATTGTCCAGCATTATTTATTTATAATTATAGGTTAGTGTTGTTGACTACAGAATCCTAAAATCGGTTCATCCGCTATGATATACACAGATACACGTTAAAACAACATCATGCACAAATAGTTTTGCATACGAGTGAAAATGCACGATATTTTACCACACAAATATGTCGAACGAAACTGACATTGAGGCCGAAAGTTCAGTTTCGGTTTCTGCTGTAAATCCAGGTTCGGTCGGACACAAATTAATATTTTTTATTTTATATGTTGTTTTAGAGGCAAGAAAAATACACTGAAACGACGGACAGACATCGAAGGGCTAATAATGGTGTTCCGTTGGCACCATTTGGGTATTGATGCAGCTCTCTGTATAATTCCTATAGGTACGATGTATTTAAAGTATGTGTCATCATAAGCTTTTTGTTTAGTTTGGGGCAAGATGATGCTGTGTGTACAGCATTATTTATTTTATGTGCGGTGTATTTTTTTAGATACGTATTGTAGTATGGTTTATGTAATGTAGTAGATACGTATTGCGCTGTTTGACCGTACCGGACCGTAAACCTTGACCGAGTGGTAACCAAGAAACGACCGACGAAAACCAGGGTGTCCTTTCGCAATATGGATTGACGATCACACCAGGGTCGCAGGGCATACGTGGATGCGGGAAGAACAGGACATAATAGTCTGGCAAAAGCGAAAAGAGGCCTATACCCAGCAGTGGATGATATCAAGCCAATGATGATGATGTAGTGTAGTAGGTAGGGTACGTACAGCGCGGAATAGCCAAGCCGTTGTTCCGGGAGTAGCGAGGCATCGAGTTGGTAGGCATGACGTTCATGTTGCGCGTGAGGCGGCGGAAGGCCAGCACGCGGTGGATGTCGTCGCCGGGGCGGTCTTCGCCAGGTGGTCGGGCCAACATGTCTGGTGGGGGTGTGTTGAACGTGCGAGACATCTCATAGGGTAAGGTGCTTCTGGAAATAAAGACCAGAATTACAAATCAATTTGTATGTGAAGAAAACGCGGATAGAGACGTCCTGGCGGAGTGTAGGACGTCTCTGGCAGGCAGATCGACAAACTGCAATAGACTGCAGGTGGATGAGGATGCGGCAAGCTAAAGACATGGGCGATGATGTGTGTAGTAAAAGAACGTCAGTTATTAAGGGCGCTACTTTCGTGAACCTCCTTATGATGCCGACCTATACCGATGCTCCTAAACAGACTTTGGGTGTGGAAGGTAAGATGTTGATTCATTTCCATCAAATGCCTACCACCTGCTGTTGGTTGCCTCGTATCGGTGTGAAACTGAGAAGGGAAGAAAACCTTGCGACACACCGGTCGCAGGTCATGGATGCGGCTCCTAAAGACTTGCAATGCACTGATGCTTTGACGTCACATGATGGAACAAGGTTGAAACACACCTAAGTAACAGACTCTCCAGTCTAAATGATATAAGACTTTGGATGGCGATGCTGATATAAATGTTGCAAAGTAGACGGTAGACAGAGGGCTCTTTATTTACACTTATTAACTATACATAGAAGAGGCCCCATCTGATCTACGGACCCTGTCAAGTAAATTTCCGGCTGATTTCTGTTTAATCCCATTCTGATCGCTGGCGGTAAGTTATGATATGGTATGGTAAATTTTTCGCCCTTATTCAAAATATTTCAAAAAGTACCAATGTAACCTACTAAAACTGTTTTGAAAGGTACAAACCTTTAGAAAAATTACCACCAACCCAAGTAACATTTTTAAAAAATGTTACAGCATGCATCTTTCCTATATTTTTGCTGTAATAACAGATGTATCGCTCCGCAAACTAAAAATGAAAAATTTTTGAGAAGAAATTGGAATATTAGTAGGCAGAAGGAATATGTGATTAAAAACTCACATTTTGTGTATGATACAAGTATAGAAATTTCCTTAAACATGAATTTTATCTCCAAATTTTACTAACATAACCCCCCTTGCAATTCTTTTTTTCAAATCACTCTATCTGAACATACCTACAACTTGTAGAGCCAGCAGCAGAGGTGGCTGGTCTGGACCAATTGCTGTGCAGTCTGGAGAGAAACAGTAGGTTGCT
Source organism: Eupithecia vulgata (assembly GCA_946478455.1). NCBI lineage: Eukaryota > Metazoa > Arthropoda > Insecta > Lepidoptera > Geometridae > Eupithecia > Eupithecia vulgata. Next base: position 15,349,932 of record OX297866.1, read on the forward strand.
GGTTGGTGGACTCCGCTGGGCTCCAGCTGACGAGCTGCTGCCTGTGGGCTGTTGGCCTTAAATAATACACAATTGTTTAGTGAAATTCAAAGATCTGAATGCAACTTGATGCCTCTATGGGAGATGAGGACAATCTATCTTAAATTGTTTTTTTTTATAATTCAAATCCAGCATTTTTTCAAACAGTATATTCAGTTCAGTTCATTTATTAAACCATAGGAACACACATTGGAACACTTGGTGCCTTTTTTTTGTATCACATACCTCAAAGTTGAATTGTTATAATCTGTTTGTTTATTTTATACTCGTGTCCAAATAAATGTATTTTTATTCTATTCTATATTCTATTGGTAACTTTTCTGTATTCAGTTTTTAAACTGTACATTTAACATGTACTTACAGTTTAAAAACTTAATACAGAAAAGGCTATTCAAATAAACTTGTAGAATAAATATACCATTACAATTGCAAAACAATAATATATAGCAGCTGTATAGAGGCCTTGTCAAACAAATAAAATTACAGTAATTAAATTAATGTAATATTCTAGCCCAAACCTAAGCAGAGCTTGTGTAATAGGTCCTTGATAAATTGTATCTATATACCTAGTGTAAACCTTCAGCAAACTTCTATTTATATGAGGGTGGATTGCGGGTTCGAATCCAGCCAAAGACGAAATTTTTTGGAAACTTAATTCATTTCTTATATTATGAAAAGCTTTACTTAAATGAAAACTCCTTGAAATGTAGATATTTTGTCTGGTTTACATTGTTACCCATAATGAATTAATCATCAAACTTTTACATTTCATTTTTTTCTAACTGTAAACATGACTAGTAAAAGGAAGACTGTATTGATGCACGAGTTAACTTAATTTGCGCAATAGAAAGTTATTGAAGTTATTGTGTTTTTCACTAGTCTCCAATTTTATAACTAAGTAAAACACTCTGTCCCTTCAATTTAATATATAGTTTACACTGTGAGTACATGTAATAACATAGACAAATATTATGTATTACAATTAGACCCAGAACACAACAAGTAGAAACACTTGAATGTGAAAGTTTTCAGTTGTCTTGGATGGATAGCAAATAACTTTAGTTAAAAACTATGCTTCCCAGTTACTTAGCAAGCAAATAATTGCAGAGCACTTACCAGAAGGTCTTGCAATAGCCTGCCGCGTGTCTGTTGATTGCTCTTCATCGTCTGCAATAACATGATAACAATATTCATTATATACAGGAATAAACAATAACATGCTACATTTAAATTAATAACACAATATAAATACTTGTAATGGTATGTTGGTAAACTTGAATAGTATCACATTGTTTTTCAAAATCAAATCAAAAATTCTTTATTTCCATAATTACAAAAATGTACACTAAGAAAACGTCAAATTCTTAAAATAAAACACTGACATGGAAATAAAGTGATATTTTTATTTCTGTTACTTGGGTATGTAGACTAAAGTAAAGAAGTGACAAAGAAACCTTTAGCTTGTTAGTTGTTATTTTTCGAGTTGCAGCAAAACTCGTCCCAAGCTATTTTATCTTCTTTAATTTGTTTGAATTTATTTACTGATAGATTTTGCAACTCACTAGGAGTTTTGTTGTAGAAGCGTATACATTGCACTTTAAAAGATACATTTATCTTGGTTGTGGGCACAGCGATTTTATGATTATTTCTAGAAGGTATTTATATTATATTATGTATGACGCTATTTTTATTGAAGCTTTTGAATTTTTATGAGTGTACAACAAGTTTTCATAAATATATTGACAGGGAGCTGTCATTATGTTTATTTCTTTGAATTTATCACGCATGGATTGGGACCCATATTATAGATTACACGAACAGCCCTCTTCTGCAGCACAAATACGGTGTTAATATCTGCAGCGTTCTCCCACAACAGTATACCATAAGACATAATACTGTGGAAGTAGTTGAAATAAACAAGTCTGGATGTGTCCACGTCTGTAAGATGATGGATTTTTTTGATTGCATACTTTGCAGAACTATGTCTTATTATGTATTATCTATGTGTGGGCCCAGTTGAAGGGTGATCTAAGGTGATTCCTAAGAATACGTTACTTTCCTGTTGATGAAGGTGTCATTCATTAAAAATCTACAGAACCTGCTTCTCATGTTTCCTAGTTTTATGTGGAAAACGGTAAGGTATAAATTAGTACTGCTCTCGAAGAACAGGGTGCAGGGTTTTGTGGTTCTTTTCTATGGTGGGTTGTTATGTACGTAGGCACCTTATCAAATCCGCCTACCTGAACTCCATGGATATTCTGGTATACCCAGATTCTTCAGGATATCTTTTCGGCTTCCCATGGCTTATAAAATCGATAGGTAAGCAACTTATGCCACCATTGTTGTTTTACACATATACGCAAAAGGCTAAAATACACAAACCAAGAAGAAAGCATAAAATGAAATATCAAACAATCAATCACCACACTAATACCTACAGTTTCTTTACTTTGCGTAGGTAGGCAAATTTAGTGCATTGATTGAAGTGCGTGCAATTCAAACAAAACAATCTGCAAAATATGCAAGCAACTGCAGAGCGAGCATTACGAAAAAGAAGAAAGAAATTCCCGATCGATGGATCTTAATCGGCTTAAGGCCAAAATACACAAGCAGACTGGCCAGCTGGCCAGAGACTGGGACTGGCGCGCGCGGCGGCCATGGTATAATAATATACTCCGCCAGGTATGCCATTCCGAGATACGCATGTGTGCGTGTTTATGTAGTTATTGTATTCACTTTAGTGTGGATGCCACCAGCGACGGATACGGTGGTTCTCAAACTTTTTAGTTTGGGGGAAAAATAGTTCTAGGCTGATATTATTAAACATGATTAATTTAAACTTTAGTGTAAATTTAAAGCCACGCACGGTTTTGAGGTTCAAAAGCCTGCGTGGCGCTGTGCCACTTATGTGCATGCTTGATGATTAATTACCATAAGGCACAGGTCTTGCTCGTTCTGTTACCTACTCAATATCATAAAATAATATAATAGGTATGTAATTAGTAGTTACATATACATACCTACTACCCACTTAAATCTAGCTACTTAATCTTTTAGGCTACTAATGTGATACCTAGGCTCCTACTCACCTATTCAAACTAATATACCTAGGTACCTACATCCTAAATAAACAGCTTTATTAAGAAAGAAAATTACAATCAAATAATAGAATTAAATTAAAAGTAGTATTTGCAAGAGAAACAATTGAGCTAACTGCAGACTGTTGCAAACAATCTATGGGATAAATAATATAAATGTGAAAGTGTGTTTGTTTGATTATCCTTCTTTCACGCCCTAACTAAGCAAGCAATCGACTTGATTTTTGGCATAGAGTTAGTTGAAAGGATAGAGTAACATAAGCTTTCTATCCCATAAATCAGTTCTGTTACAGTTTTATATAAATACCTGTGCTTCAAAGTAACATTACACCCATATAATAACACTGGAAATCATTATTTATTATTATAGACAATATAATAATAATAAAAATATTTATTTACAAAAAAAGGTTAATGGTTTACAGAATTGGTACTTAAATGCCTAATAAAGGTACTTTAATGTTTAAAATAAAGTTACCAGTAAGTACATAATACTCTACTCCGAAAACCTGAAACTGACAATGTATCGTCTCCTCGCTCTAACTAAATGAAAACTTGTGATAAGACGCGAGGGCTACTTTACCTCGACAGACCCAGAGAGTGCGGGCTAAGTATATTATAGAGTTGGCACATAGAAAAAAAATCAAATATAAAATAAACGGATCAAATCAAATATAAAATAAAACGGAAACATTAAACTTAGGTAACCAAAACTCACCCCACAAATTGTCACGCGTTGTTTCTTATGGAAATCTAATTACACCATTTCCTCTCTGTATTTTCTCTGTGGCTCACAGTACATGCGATCAGTCGTACGTATACGGTTACGTACGTTTAGACGTCCGAATACAATCCGAACTTGTTGGGATTTATCACGCAGTCGTACGTTCAGTTCACTTGACGTACACGATATCACCGGTGCACTGCCTATTTGACTGAGAAAAACGTATTCAGTGAGCACTAAATTAGTACGAACAGTACTCGTAGGTATGTTTACGTACGAACAAATTCGTGTCCAAACTGAGCAAGGCCTAAGGCTACTGCAATACAAAGTTTTGCAAACCTATGCCGGCCGCCCGCGCCTAGTGCGCTTCTATTCTAGTGCATGATCGGACGAGAAATGTAAGCGCGGTCGGGTCGCACACGTCCAATTTTTTTGTCTTCGTATGAAATTGTCTTAGGCGCACAAAAGGCGTATACAACTATCCGAATCGATTCGAATCAATGTCAAAATCAATTCGAATGGTTCCAAAGATTTTAAATACTGACAAATCGCCTTTGGAATTGGAAGTGGCGCAGCCGTCAGCATAGATGAATACTAGAAACAAGCAAAGAACTTAATACTCTCAAGGCGAGAGCACAGATTTAAAAGTATAGCACCCACCCATCAGACAAAAAATCCGTCTTGCATGGCCTTCATGCTTTCTACACTGCCTTGCTTGCAGTGCGGGCGTATCTTTCTGGGCCTGAAAATAATGTACACTCAGCGGCATAATTAACCACCTACCCATTTTAAATGGCAAGTTTTGATGTTAGGCTGCCTTAGAAATTTAACTGTAGGTAGGCTGCTGTAAGCTAATGGATGTAAACACAGATTTATAAGTATGTAGACGAGGCGTGTATTTTAGGTAGCGGTAAGTGGTTTTATTCTCATACTTGGGGGAGCTTCTTTGGTAAGGTCGTTGAGATGTAAATCCATCCTCTGTTCGTGGTTTTGTTTGTCCAAATGATGACATTGACAATCTTTGGAAAACTGACACTGACAACTGAACCGTGTTGTCTATGCCGGTCGGTGAAAAAGGGCAGAGGCAAGATGGCGCGTGGCGGGCATCGGGCTCTTGGTATCGACCATGCGTAGAATTCACGATTTTATCAGTTGATTGGTGGAGTTTTCGGTGCCGTAGGGCTGCGCAGGGCTGTTCTGATTGTCTTAGCCTTTAAGTATAGAGATGTAAATTAGTCTAGTCAGCCTGCTGATCAAAGGTGTGACAGCACAGATGTAGTAGGGATGCTGTGACAGAGTTATTGTCTTTGATGATAACAGATTATGACATGGAAAGACCATTGAGCTACAGTCTACCTAGGGGATCTCTTTTATCATTGAGACAGATGGATAGAGCACGTCAAAAGTAATGTAGCCAGCTCAATCATGATTTTGTTTGATTGATTGGTTTTTATGTAAATGTCAAACCATTAATAACTTGCATGGGCTTATTGTCGTAATCCCCACCAAGCCGTCGCCACCAGTGGGGATAAAGCCAAAACGCAACTTTTTTGGCGTAATCTCCACCAACCTTTTTAATATTGGTTGGTGGAGATTACGCCAATAAACCTTAATTTTTATTGTCGTAATCCCCACTAACTATAAAAATAATTAAGATTTATTTTCTACTATCACTTCACATTTCTAAAATTAAACGAATAAACTTTCATTAAACTTTTTATTGAACTTTTTGTAGGTAATCAACAAGATTAAATTAAACTATTTTACTTACTATAACAAATTTAAGAATTCGACTAGATTGGTAATCAGCATCACATTTTTATCCTGTGCTTGCATTAAAATTTCACTATTATTCATAAAGAGATAACTAAGATAACAACAATAACGAAATCAAGATACATTAATACGGCGGCGTTTGCAGCCTGCAGGTCACGCATATTTTATAATGTTTTATGGTTGGTAGTGTTGTGCTCCCCCGCGTCCTTGGGTTAGGAAAAAATTGCACGTTTCATTAAAAAAAGTACGTGCGAGTGGATACTCGCGCGTACTTCTTAGCATTCATAAAGATTTGCCCGTATCGTACACATAGACATGTCACTCTAACAAGCCAACGACGTGTGGCTTTACTTTCTATTCTGTTTACTGTATCACCTGTAGAAGTGGTTCAAAGAAATAAACTCCAGAACTTGCACACAAAAAGTAGGTTTCAAATTATATAAGGGACTTAACTCGCTCTTATAATATGCAGAGAGTTGGTAACATTTTTTTGACATGATACGTCATGTCATTTGAAATTGAAATAAATTGTCAAAAAATCAATCCAGAGGGCGCTTTTTATAGCACGGCCACGTAAGTCAGGGTCGTATTTTCTTCCTAGATATAATAGAATTACGCTGTTTAGCCATTTGTGATAATATGTGAGAATGGTTTAGTGTTTTGGAAGTGCTAGTGACGCAATTTCTTTCAACCAACTTCAACAGACAACTTCGAAACTGCGGTAAGTTTCCTTGGATCCAAGTCAATCGTCCATCGCCCTTCCGTCATTTTCGAAGGTAGTGATTTAGCATGTTTTAATTGAATCCTATGCAATATCTAGGCTGATATCACAATAAAAACACAGAGCATCCGCCGACACGTGATAATTCGACTGGAAGAAAAATATTAGTTAAAATTCTATCGAATGTTTCCAGATTAACAAGCCATGTCCAACTTACCACCAAATCCATACAATAACGTGCCTGGAGGTCCTCAAGTGAAAGCAAATCCTGCGACAACCGCGTTCAACAACAGCCAGCAGTTTGGTCAAGTGCCATTGAGCCAACTGCCTCCAGGTTTTGCGGGGACAAAGCAAGATGCAAACTCAAACAGCCCAATGCATGCTTCAATATCTGTACCACCGAATAATGCCCTATCTAACGTCAATAACTACAATCAGAGTGGCAGCAATTCACCAGCATTCAATCAGCCAGGAATTATGCCTCCATCTTACAAGAGCTTGCAAGCATCTTCTATAAAACTACCTGGGTCCATGAACACCAGCGCTGTTCCATCAAATATGTCGTCAACCTCTGGCAGCCCTAGCCCCTTTAATGCTAATCCATCGCCAACACCTTACCTTCAGAATGCTCAGCCTCAGTGTCAGGTCAATGACAATGCTGCACTGCTCATCCCTTCTAGTCAGTTCAACCAATCACTGATGAATGGCCCATCCAATCCCCCAATGTCCAATTATCAAGGAGCAATGACTAACCAGTTTCCGGCTACATCTACCCCTTTCAGTTCTCCACCAGTAAACAGGCCTCCAAGTGGTGTTCTCCCAGGAGGCAATCTCTCTCTTAACCAAGCTTTTGGTCCTCCTCTGTCAAAACCAACTGCTCCAATAACAAGTCAGCCAAATATACCATTTACAGGATCATTATCAAGTCCATCAAGGGGCAGTCCATTAATGCAAGGACCTTCTATTAATGGTCCTTCTGGCCCAACTGGCCCAACTGGCCCACCATTAGGCCCCCCTGGGCTTATGTCAACAAATGGCCCCCCTTTACCTCCTAGTTCTGGACATTTAGGGCCTCCAAAGCCTCTTGCTAGTGGCCTACCACCTGCTTCTAAACCAGGACCTTATTTGAATGGACCCACAATGAGTGGGCCTCCAATAAGCAATCAGCCAATGAGTATACCAGGGCAGTCAGTTGGCCGTCTACCCCTGTCTGGACCGCAAGCAAGTGGACTTATGACTGGTTCCACAATGTCTGGACCTCCAGGTCATCCAATGACAGGACCACAAGGTCCTATGGGTGGACCACAAGGCCTTATGAGTGGACCACAAGGCCTTACGAGTGGACCACAAGGCCTTATGAGTAGACCCCCATCAGGGCCATCTATGAGTGGCACCCCTAGCTTGTCTCCTATGAGTGGTCCAACAATGCCACCTATGAGTGGGCCCCCAACAGGACAGCCTATAAGTGGGCCTCCATCACGGCCGGCTATCAGTGGCACCCCAAGCTTGCCACATATGAGTGGTCTTCCAACACCACCTATGAGTGGGCCCCCAAGCATGCCACCTTCGAGTGGTCCCCCAGCAGGGCAATCTATGAGTGGCCCTCAAATGAATAGACCACCTGTAACTGGAGCCCTAGCTCAACCTTTCAATGGGCCACCTAGAAGCGGTCCTCCAGGCCCAATGGGTCCTCAGAGTCTCCCTGCCCAGATTCCGAATCAAAATGTATCAGCCCAGTTTCCGCCGCGCCCCCTGCAGCCTCAGCCTCCATTGGGTCCACCTGGGCCGGGCCAGATACCGACGCAGTCTGCAGGGCCTCCAAGAACCAACATGCAGAACAGATATCCTCAAATGCAGCAACCACAGCCTGCATCGGCAGGATTTAACCCTCAAATGCCTCCTCAACCGATGGGCCAGTATCCCCAACAGTACACCACTCAGAACATGACTCAGCAGATGGGCAACATAAGCGTGACGCGACAAGGGTTCGACCAGCTCTGGGGTCATCAGACCATCGACCTCTTGCAATGCAAGAACATTTTACCCGAGTACCCAGAAGAGATGCCAGAGATCAAACTTGGCCCAGCCTTTCCTGATGCTGTGAACTGCAGTCCAGAGTAAGTTATTTGTTTTATTCTGGGCTTTCTTGGGACAAGAATGTTTTATTATCTGATCAAAACTACATAACTGTCGAGGTGTGTTGTCTTAAACCTTTTAAATATGTTAATCATGTTAAGATAAATTTAGTTTTTTGCAATAACACTATGATTAGTTACCTATATTAATTCCTATTTAAATAAGAAATAAAAACTGATGAGATATTTATCTCAGAGAACAATAGTGTGCTTGATGAATACTATTTTGCATGATTCTTGCTTTTGTCTCATTGAATACAAATCTAGTAAACAAAGCCTGCTAAAACATTTGGCAATATAATTATTATTCTGTCAACTACCTTAAAATGTTTCTACAAATGTTGATGAGTTTCCTCCTACTGTATTCCTACAGATCATACAAACAAAATGAACTTTGTCCATTGCAATTACGCCTTGACCTTCTTGCAATATGATTTGGGGCTACACAAATACATACATATATAATCTGCCTTAATGTGTTATTTGATGACGTCATTAGCATAGGCATTATCTAATTAGTAGAGTATCGTAAATAATTTGGTTTTACTTTTCTTAATCGACTTCAAAAAAGTAGGAAGTTCTATGAGTGAGTGTTGACAAAAGGTGAAACTCCTTGGGTGGTCCCAAACAAATTTGTACAAGATACTTAATAGAATGTATGAGAATGTTTTGTAGTTTTACATTAAAAACTTACCTACTGTTTAACATTAAAAACCACTTGTTAAGCCAGGCACATAGGCTGTTGATGATGATGCGCGTAACTTGACCAAAACTCTGCATGCAGTGGAACGCCATATTACTCTGTGGTCATCACGTCAGTTGGGTATGAGACCTGAACAAATGCGCTAGTTGCTGATGACCGTTGATACTATTTAATTCGGCTACACATCCGTAAGACGTAACAACATCTATCTTTGTGTAAGCTGTAACTCCCTGACATTGGGAGTCATTACTGTATTTTTAAGTGTATCCTCTGTTGGTAGTTCTAAATAAATAAATAAACATTGCCCCTACTATTTCACGTTGCTTGACATAAAATGAAATTTTGAATGGAATTTTAAAATTTATTTTGTTATTTTATAAACCAAAACGAACATTTTCATGCTGCTTTTTGCCTTAATAGCTATCTCAATAATATATTTTTAGGTTTGTTCTCATTAAGAGTAAAATAGCCTATGGTAAAATAAAAATTTGACACCACCTTGCTAGATAGTGATACGAGTAGAACAAAGTAGATGGCTCTTATCACTGCCTGAGATAAGTCACGTCTGGTTGAAATAACTCTTGATTTATGTAACTTCTGATTTATCTGTGATCTCAGATGATAATATTTTCACTGAGCTTTAGAGAGACTGATTGTTAAAGTTGTTGAGCTGACAATAAAGAACCATTGATTGACTTAAATAACGACCGACTTGGTGACCCAAAAAATGACAGCCTGGTACTAAGCAGTGTACGTTTTGTTAGGTTGAGGTGCAACTCACTCTGAGACTAAAGCCCGTATTATATAAGCTTGCTCAGTATTCAAACTGAGGTTGAGTAACGATTTTGTATGGCATAACATAATCGATACTCAAGCATAGATCGATGACCGATCAAGTTTTCATAATTTTGGCCTCGGAGCAAAAGCGCACTAGCGCCGCGGCGGGTTGCCGGGGTACGATACCCACGAAGCTGTTTTTCGTCCGTTTATTCCATATGAGCACATAAAGAGCGAGACAAAACAGTCGACAAATTGCACACAAATCAAAAATGCGGCCACAATCGTCATTAGCAAATAATTTAATGAGTTTTGTAACAACATAAAATCCTAGGTGCAATATTTTTACGCAATACAAATACAATATAGATGCGTGCGTATGTAAACTAAAAAGTAACAACTGTCATCAGCAACATCGGCGCATTTGTTTAGGTACTCGGTCATCTGACGTCCCGATGACAGAGCAATATGGCGTCCACTACCACCAGCGTTTTCGTCAAATGACGCGCGTAACTAATGCATTCAGATGGCACTTATGTATTGAAAACATTTGAAATTTTTATAGTGATTATTAGTACTGAATAATCAAATTTTCTAAAATGGGTGTAATACCCTATTCTATGAACATGGTCTCTAATGTGAAACTGCACATAAAATAACAAAACTCCAACACGCATCCTGCAAAGGAATTACAAAAGCATGGAGTTGTATGTTACACGATCATCAGTTGCATTGATAAAATCTTAGTCAAATTCTAATTTATTTCCCTATTCTGCGAACCAATCACAAGGTTGCCTGGAAGAGATCGCTCATAGCGATAAGGCTGCCTTTGTTCTTATACTACTCGTAGCATTTGTTTCTAAACTGTTTTCTGTTTGTTTGGTACAATAAAGAATTTACTATCTTTCTGAAAATAAATAAATACATAATGCTGGACAATTCACACAGCATTATCTAGCCCCAAGGTAAGCAGAGCTTGTGTTATGGGTACTAGATAACTTAAGATAACTGATATACGTAATATTATACATTACATAGATAGATTTTTTTTATTATACATAGAAAACACCCAGACCGACGGAACAAATTTCTGCAGATCGTACACAAATTTGTTCCGAGGCGGGGATCGAACCCGCAACCTCTTGCGTCGCAGGCAGACTCTCGCCCGCTGCGCCACTGAGGTCGTCAAATTTTTATCTATCACATGAAGCATAACATGTCAAAATCTATGATAGTTGGGCACCGTGTGGAAATATATTCGTAATGATCAGTAAATTTATCAGCCCGCATAACCTCCTTTAAGCAAACGAAAATGAATCTTATAGCGGACTATAAAATTGAGCAGTGACTCGCCATTGAATTTAGCGTACGAACCACTACGAACAGCGTCCATGACCCGAATATTGAGGTTGCTCTTAACATTGAATCACTTTCATATAATTATGTGAATTGACGTGAATTTTTCTCTGTTATCCTTATCGAAGAAGCTCTGAACAAATAACATTAAAATCTATGGGATACATACAAGGCAGATCCCCTTCGATGAAAAAAGTATGCATAAAAGTATTCCATCAGCTATTTGGTTCCCATCGTAGATACTTTTTCATAGGCTTACCTTTTTAGCCTTAAAATATCAAATCAAATATTTGATCTGATATTTGCGTCTTATCTGAACTCTCACAAAAAGACTGGTCTTTGGAGATGTATCAGATCTACCAAACTCGAATGTGTACGTATTTTTTACGGTTGTCTGGTAGTGTTAATTAATTATTTTATAAATAAATCATAAATTATTTTATAAATAAATAATAAATAAATAATGCCGGACAATTCACACAGCATTATCTATATCAGGAGGTTGCGGGTTCGATTCCCGCCTCGGGACAAATGTGTGTACGATCTACAGACATATTGATCAAGGGGTTCTGGTCGTTTTCTATGTATAGTAAAAATATCTATCTATGTATTGTATTATATTATGTATATCAGTTATCTAGTACCCATAACACAAGCTCTGCTTAGCTTGAGGATAGATAATGCTGTGTGAATTGTCCAGCAATATTATATATTATTAAATTAAATATACAACCTTTAACCCGCTCTTTCTCCTTCAGCCACTTTGTTAACTAACTGATTCGTAACCAGCTACGTAAGAACAGTTTTCTTCACTGTTTTGTAATCAGTTCCTAATACACTTCTCTGCCATCATTAAATACTTACCGAAGATACAACAGTCTGTTTTGTTCTCAGAATCTTCAGATGCACAGTGAATCGTATACCAGAGTCCAACAGTCTCCTGCAGAAGTCTCGGCTGCCGCTCGGTATTCTCATACACCCCTTCAAGGACTTAAATGTAAGTATATTGAGTATCAAACATATACACTAGCCAAACTCGATGTAGTATGTAAACAAACCACCCATATTTAACATAAAGTCACTCTGTTGTCGCGTCTTAATAATAATAATATAATAATAATAACACTTTATTGCACTTAAATAAATAACAAAAATAAACCTTATATCTAAAATTAAAAACTAACAGTATAATAGGCGGCCTTATCGCTGAGAGCGATTTCTTCCAGGCAACCCAGCCCGTCTTATACGGAATTTAGATTATTTATCGATTAGGGATCCTTCTTCAATAAATATTGCTTATGATTGTATCTGAAATTTGATGCCAGGCAAAGGCAAGTAACTTCTAGTTTTTGTGTTGTGGTTTGTTTACAAACATTCCACACATCGGTAGTCAGTACAAGCACCCATGCTTCGAGGTTAAAGAAAACAAAATGGCTGCCATTTTATCATGGAGAAAAAAAAATAGGGATAGTGATTTGTCGGTAAAATAAATAAATAAATAATGCTGGACAATTCACTCAGCATTATCTAGCCCCAAGGTAAGCAGAGGTTGTGTTATGGTGTATGGTACTAGATAACTGATATACGTAATATTATACATTATATAGATAGATATTTTTTATTATACATAGAAAACACCCAGACCAACGGAACAAATTTCTGCAGATCGTACACAAATTTGTTCCGAGGCGGGGATCGAACCCGCAACCTCTTGCGTCGCAGGCAGACTCGCCCGCTGCGCCACTGAGGTCGTCTCAAAATTTACAGTATTTTACCCCCCCTCCCCAAAGTCTCCGACACCGGTGACCTGACACATTGTAAAATAGAATAGAAGATATTTTTAGGGTTTCAAAGATCGGTTTTGAAACCCTTATGGTCTCGCTCTGTCCGTCCCCGCTCTTTCTTGAATATCTCAGTAACTACTGCAGCTATTAACTTGAAATTTGAAATAATGATACATTTCGTGCGCCATTACTGATTTTAAGAAAAAAATATATAAATAAATGAAAAATGAAAATGAATATTTTCAGTACAAATTTTGATGTTGAAATTTCAAAAGAGACCTAGGAAGGCAAATGGGGTATCAAATGAAAGGTATCGTTTTGTACATTTCAAAACACTTTTTGAAATTTCTGTAAATTTCATACTTTTTGAAATATTTAAAAAAAAGTCGAAAAATTGACCATACCCCCCCCCCCCCCCCTATCTCCGAAGATTGCACACCGATCCACGTACAATGTATAAGGCGTTTGTAGATATCGATCTATATTTTACAGGAAAAATATAGAGAAGTCTGTAATAATAATAGTTTTTGAAAAATGGTCAAAAAGGGGGAGAATTTTTTTTCAAAAGAGGGGGTACCTACCTATGTGGGGTATCAAATGAAAGGTATCGTTTTGACCATTTCAAAACACTTTTTGAAATTTCTGTAAGTTTCATACTTTTTGAAATATTTCAAAAAAAGACGAAAAATTGACCATTCCCCCCCCCCTAGCTCCGAAGATTGCAGACCGATCCATGTACAATGTATTAGGCGTTTGTAGATATCAATCTATATTTTACAGGAAAAATATAGAGAAGTCTGTAATAATAATAGTTTTTGAAAAATGGTCAAAAAGGGGGGGAAATTTTTTTCAAAAGGAGTGGTACCTGCCTATGTGGGGTATCAAATGAAAGGTATTGTTTTGACCATTTCAAAACACTTTTTGAAATTTCTGTAAGTTTCATACTTTTTGAAATATTTCAAAAATAGTCGAAAAATTTACCTTTCCCCCCCCCCTATCTCCGAAGATTGCAGACCGATCCACGTACAATGTATTAGGCGTTTGTAGATATCGATCTATATTTTACAGGAAAAATATAGAGAAGTCTGTAATAATAATAGTTTTTGAAAAATGGTCAAAAAGGGGGGGATTTTTTTTTCAAAAGGGGGGGTACCTACCTATGTGGGGTATCAAATGAAAGGTATCGTTTTGACCATTTCAAAACACTTTTTGAAATTTCTGTGAGTTTCATACTTTTTGAAATATTTCAAAAAAAGACGAAAAATTGACCATTCCCCCCCCCCCTAGCTCCGAAGATTGCAGACCGATCCATGTACAATGTATTAGGCGTTTGTAGATATCAATCTATATTTTACAGGAAAAATATAGAGAAGTCTTTAATAATAATAGTTTTTGAAAAATGGTCAAAAAGGGGGGGAAATTTTTTTCAAAAGGAGGGGTACCTGCCTATGTGGGGTATCAAATGAAAGGTATCGTTTTGACCATTTCAAAACACTTTTTGAAATTTCTGTGAGTTTCATACTTTTTGAAATATTTCAAAAAAAGACGAAAAATTTACCATTCCCCCCCCCCTAGCTCCGAAGATTGCAGACCGATCCATGTACAATGTATTAGGCGTTTGTAGATATCAATCTATATTTTACAGGAAAAATATAGAGAAGTCTGTAATAATAATAGTTTTTGAAAAATGGTCAAAAAAGGGGATTTTTTTTCAAAAAGGGGTACCTACCCATGTGGGGTATCAAATGAAAGGTATCGTTTTGACCATTTCAAAACACTTTTTGAAATTTCTGTAAGTTTCATACTTTTTAAAATATTTCAGAAAATTGATTGTCCAAATAATTGGCAAATGTTTGAAACCCTCGGCGCGCGAGTTACACTCGCACTTGGCGAATCTTGTTTATTCACCTTAAAACTAATGTACCTACACAAAAACCTTAAAGCCATATTACTATTACTTAATAGCGTTATCTATTACATTTGTATAGCTAACACTCTGTAAATACCTCATTGGAGAGTACCTTCAGGCCTTAGGCGCCCTTAGGCGTGGTAATGCATAAACAGCTTTTCAAATCGAAAAAGGGAAGGTGATGACCGGTGTAGCAAGCTGACCACTTGGTGACACCACACGTGCGAGCTCGAGGTGTGGGTGCTCGGATGCGAGGGGTCACGATGGTGCGCCGCCGTCTATTATTTGTTTATATAATGAACGTTAGGGGTAAACATATAACGGGTTGCTTAAGGCGGCAATAGATGTGAAATGGGCTAATTTGGGTTACATCAAAACAAATTTTCTCCGTCATCTTTATCGATAAAGCTTTGAAAAAAATACGTAATAATTTTTGCAAACATACATGTCTTAATTAATAGATAATCAGCAAAAACTAGATTTTTGAGCTTACGCCGCTCTGCTCTGTCCCGCTCTTTTAAACGCGAAATCCTATGCCTATCCTATTCACAAAATGGCGTCATAATGTTGCCCTTAAACCTAAGACGCTATGCTGGTCAATGGATGCGGCTAGTCCGGGACCGTGGTTGTTGGAACAATCTTCGTGAGTAAGGGCCCTTTTCCTGTCATGTGGATTACCGCTCGCGGATCTGGTTCTCATAGCATAGCACGCTCCAGGCTGCGTGTGGCCCGCGTGATATAAAAAACATATTACTATATGAAATTATAGGTTACGGGGCTATAAATAAATAATAAGTAAATAAAATAAATAATGTAATTGTGTTAAAAATTTCGTGTTTAAGTAGACGTGGCTTAAAAGTCGTGTCCAACGCGTCACGCTATGAAGCCGTGATGGTCAATACTATGCAAAATTAATCACTAATCAGACAATTTTTTACTTAATTTGGAAGGTTTTTGTCCTTGATGAAATATTGAAATATATTTTTCAGTAATTGATTAAGCTTATTGTTATTTTTAGTTTACCTGCCGATCCGACTTATCAAAATAAGTGTATAGCTAACAAGGGGAATAAAAACTTAATAAAATAATCATATTTTGCGGGACAAAAAGTTCAATGAATTTTAAAAAAAGTAATAAAAAAATACTTTATTGAAAAAGAACATTTTACCTCATTATTGTTTTGTTATTGACTTGGTCCGATACACTTATTGCATTCAACAATAAAACACGAACCAATCTAAAGTAATTCTATTTCGAGTCGCACATTGTTTTGCTTTGAAATAGGGCCAGTTTTTGTGTTGAATTTGTTCTGAATTAGACTTCCTGACTTATTATTTATTCGTAGTTACGGGTGGTCCGCACGCAGGAGGAAATACACATGACTGAAAAAGAGGCCTAACGTCATGTCAGGCTGGCATGCTGATGACGTTTTTTATATAACTGTACCATTTGTATGTTTTACCCGTTTGTATGTTTATTTGTTTGTTTGTCTTTCCTTCACACCCTAACTTAACTAACAAACTTGATTTTTAACACAGAGTTAGTTGAAAGGATGGAGAGTAACATAGGATAATTTTTATCCCATAAATCAGTTTCCATGGGATAGAAATAACCTGAAACAACACGTATACAATAATTCAATTTTACACAATATTACAGTAAGTAGAAGATTATACCGACACAACTAAATAATTTAATTTGAAATACCAAATGTTATGTAGGTAGGTAATTAAGAACGTTTCGAAACACAATAGCATGTTTGTAAACCAAAGACACAATATGAGAAGTTGATAACTGATTAAACATAGATAACATCAATGCACTAAACATACTAGCTAATCATACAAAAATTTGTCTTGCGTCAGGAATTGAACCCACAATCTTCTGCGCCTCAAGCGGACCTTCATCCACTGCGCAAAAGAGGTCAATCCGGGAAAAATTACAAGGTATGAAGGAAATAACTGAAAATGCTTCTTATCACTAGACTTGATAGAGAAGCTAATGTCTGTGTTCTGGTTACATAATATCAAACGCGATAAGTAAAGATAAAGTAGATTTTTTGTCTCAATTAATTATAATAATTTAATAGCCTGATATAACAGGTCTTATCTATATTATTTATTTGCAGTTTTCACTGAACAAAATATCACACTTTTTGTAGTCCTTGATCTTTTTGTAGATCTCGTATTTTTTTTTAAACTTACCTACTTCATTTTTTCGAACATTGAATAGATTCTCGAATCGTCGGCCTTTTTACGTTTTTAGGGTACTGTACCTAAAAAAGATAGATAGAACCATTAGAGTATCACTTTATTGTCGGTCTGTCAAGCTCCTTTTCTTAAGAATCCGTGGAAGTACCGGGTTGAAATTACCATCAACGCCTGCTCTATAATCAACCTTCTAAGTCAACGCAATCAAAAGTTACGGTCGTTTTTGCCCGAATATTTTCAAATTTGCAAGGAAATCGCATGCAATCAAAACCTAAGGGTACTCCCGTTGACCTAGAATAATGATATTTGGGTATCTAGGGTTGACCTAGAATCATGATATTTGGCTAGAAACAAGGTCTTATATTTATACGGCACCTTCAGTGTGCGAGTCCGACGCACTTGACGTTTTATTTCAAAGATGACGATGTCTGTGGTAGCTAAGGTCCACAGTTGGTTGCGGGTTCGATTCCCGCCTCGGGACAAATCTTTGGACGACCTGATGATATTTGTTTCGGGTGTTAGGTCGTTTATTATGTATAAATAAAAATATCTCTCTTCGTAATGTACTGTACAGTTATCTAGTACCCGTAACACAAGCTCTGCTTAGCTTGAGGCTTGCTGTGTGAATTGTCCAGCATTATTGATTTAATTCAATTTATATTATATTTTACATACATTTGATATACCTATGTTTATTTTATGTTAGAAAAAAAGGGCGGGGTCCTCAGGGCTGGTCTCATTCAAAAGTGACCTGATATATGAAATGGGTTGTAAAATGTAGTTTCAATTTTATTTTGATCCAATTTTATTTTATTTCTTGAATACCAAAACAGCATCTCGCTAACTAAGCTAACATTCGTAACAACAGCATTACTTACGTTTCACTATTTATCTAATGAACATTGTGCGAGATATAAATGATTTATTTGTGAGGTACGTGTGACGGTCATATATCGACAATGCACTGAATCAGCTGCGCAAATAACATTGATGTGAGTGCACATTGAACTGTTATTGTACTACGTTTGATGTTTACTAAAATCTGTTCTTATAGTATAAATAACTTGTTTTACTTAAGGGATGATAAGGGATAAAATGTGGATGCTAAGGGATGAGACATTGGTGTTCTTCGAACGTAAACTATATAGGTTCGTAGTTAACCCACGTACATTATCATTATCACACTAATATTATAAATGCGAATGTTTGGATGAATGGATGAATGTTTGTTACATCTTTACGTCAAAACTACTGAACCGATCGGGCTGAATTTTGACATAGGTACATACATGTAGCTGTAAGCTTGGAATCGAGTACTTTTTATCCCATACAACAGTTCCCATGAGATAAAAATAATCTTTAAACGTTTCCAAGGCGTGCGAAGCCGCGGGTAGCAACATATAACATACTGTTTTTCAAACTACGAAAGTTTTGTTAGTAAAAACTGGTGTTACATGATTTAGATCAAAAAGTCTTTAACAACATCAAACATCAGTGAAAACACTTAGTATGCGAACGGTCTCCGAGGCTGCTTCGAAGTTTTGCAGACGAAACGCGTAACGGCGTGAGGATCTAGGATCTACGGATCTGCTAACCCTAAGAGGATATTGGCCTCTGTCAGTAGACTCCTCCAGGAAACAAGCTTTTGAACTGTCTCCGCTAGCAGCGTCGAGTTCCTGGAAATATTCTTCCACCTTGTGAATTCAAATACACCTGGGACCGACTGGTCTTTCCCTTATACGATTTCTTGTGTATTCAACCTTTCGAAGTGTCCGAGTTCAGCGTATACGAGAGGTCTTTAACTATCAAATATCAATAACGTTTATTTCTTTAAGCTTACAAAATAAGCGCTTAGACAAGTCAAATTTTATACTATAAACACGTTTATCTCTACTATGATTACTCTTCTATGATTTGCGATTCGGCAAGTTATAATATCAAATGTATTTTTTCTCATTCCAGCACCTTCCCGTGATCCAGTGCAACACAATAGTGCGGTGCCGCTCGTGCCGGACCTACATAAACCCCTTCGTGTATTTCGTGGACGCGAAGCGATGGAAGTGCAATCTCTGCTTCAGGGTCAACGATTGTGAGTGATTTGTTGTACTATGATAATTGATATAAATAAATAATATAAAAAACTTCAAAGGGTAAGATAAAACATTCCTGGTAATTAATCATGTGTTCATGTTTCATCTTTTTAGTGCCAGAAGAGTTTCTATTCGACCCAGTCAGCAAATCCTACGGCGACCCCTCACGAAGACCAGAGATAAAGTCAGCTACCATAGAGTTCATAGCGCCAGGAGAGTACATGCTGCGCCCCCCACAACCCGCCGTCTACCTGTTCCTACTGGACGTGTCGCAATTAGCGAGGGACTCGGGGTATCTGCAGGTACCAAATACAGTAGAGTAGACCTTAAACTAAATAAAGAGGCCGTAGTTTAGAAACAGAGCATGAAGTTTTGGCGTTTTCTCGGTTTAAAGGCGCTCTTAAAGACACTTTAGTTAGAGTGACATTCTCATGTCATTTTAAAGTGTCTTTAAATGATAGATAGCTAGGACTAGATACATAGAAAATTCTTTATTGTACACACAACAAATAAAGTAAAACAAGCAAAATTAATAAAATTAAAATATATGACAATTGGCGGTCTTATCGCTCTAGAGCGATCTCTACCAGACAACCGTGGATGGATAGGATAGCTGGACTGAACGGAAATCTGTGTGCATTATAGCTATTACAATTAAAAAAAAAAACTAAATGCAGTTATAATACAAATGTATATTCGAATGTTTAGAAGAAAACTAGCATAATCCTTACCTTAGATAAAACTGCAAGCGGTGTAAAAACCGACGTGAACTTGCAAATCCCATTTTAATCCCCGCATCTTATAGTGCTCTAGTAGCACTAAAACACTTGCGTAGTTTAGAAAGCGTAAAGTAAACCTTATTACGTTCATCTGAAAGTCCTGTTTTCCTCCGCAGGTGGTGTGCGACACACTGCGCGCCTGCCTCGACGAGCTCCCCGGCGACGCGCGCACACAGATCGGCTTCATTTGTTTCGACTCGCACGTGCATTACTATCTCATGAGCGAAGGACTGCAGAGGCCTAAGGAAATGACTGTGCTTGATATTGACGGTGAGTTTTAATGAAGCGCCATCTAGTTTGGGAATGAGAAACATTTAATATCTTGATTTGACGACCTCTGTGGCGCGGTGGGCGAAGGTCTACCTGCGACGCAGGAGGTTGCGGGTTCGATTCCCGCCTCGGGACAAATGTGTGTACGATCTGCAAACATTTGTTCAGGGTGTTCTGGTCGTATTCTATGTATAATAAAAAATATCTATCTATGTATTGTATTATAATATGTATATCAGTTATCTAGTACCCATATCACAAGCTCTGTTTAACTTGGGACTAGATAGTGCTGTACTGTGCTGTGAATTGTCCAGCATTATTTATTTAATTAATTTTTTTACTCAATTGAAAAAGTTTTGTACTGGATGACAGGCAGAAACGATCTTTCATCGAAAATAATACAACAATAAGTGGGGGATATAAAGGATATTTCATGCATTTAAGGGCAACAACCTAGTTAGTTAGTTTTAGAGTAGGAAGGTTCGCTATAGAGCTACTGGAAAAAATAAATGGGGTATGTGTCAGGGATGCCATAGAGTACGTGAAACTTTTTATCCGTGCTTGAGGAGTACAGCAGACAATGCCTTAAAAAGAGTTTTATCAACTTGTTCAGTACAACGGGAAAATCTGCTTGCCAGCATGTTCCTTCAAACCGATAGAGCCCTACGCTACTTTATGTGCGGCTTGCACATAAAGTAGCGTAGGGCTCTATCGGTTTAGGGTCAAATTAAGTTTGTTGTCGGGACATGTTTCCCTCTGTGATTATTATTTCCGTATCGTATTATATAATATGATTATTATTATTTCTTCTGCAATGTCATTTATTCCACAGACGTGTTCCTGCCATCCCCCGAATCCCTGCTAGTGAATCTGGGCGAGAGGAAGGAGCTAGTCAAAGAACTGTTGACAGTTCTGCCTCAGAGGTACTCCGGTCCCGGAGTGCCGACCTCGGCGTTGGGCGCCGCGCTGCAGGCCGCTTATAAACTTATGGTGAGAATTTACTATTCATTATGGTACGAACGAAGTTCTAGGAGACTGCTTCATCTTTGAAGGTCTCAGTACCAATTAAAATTAATACGAAACTCTTGCTAGAATCCAAGATATTGTAAGCTCTGCTTAGCTTGGTTCTAGATAATGCTGTGTGAATTGTCCAGCATATGTTAGGTGTAATTATGGTAATTTAGTGATACCAAATCCGTCGAGGGGTTACCTAGATAACGGGGGTGCAAAGGGGGTAAAATCAATCGATAACATTTAGTAGGGTCTCATAAGAAAAGTATACTTGCGTACATTTGAAATTGTTTATTATTATTATTTAGCGTGTATAGTTTTTTTAAACAATTACGAACAGCAGCTACAATAGCTTTCATTTGGTAGAGATTCTTTGATTCGTAGGTCATGCACAATGGATGCGCCCAGTTTGCACTGAAGTGCATTGCATTTTCTAGGTTTTATATTTTTAATATACAAACTGGGTTCATCGTTAACCCGCGGTTACATTCGTAGTGAATATCATATATACAGGGTTACAGGTATTTAAGGTGCATACCTGAGCCGATGACCTTGAGCAAATAGGCGTTGCTATCGTTTCGGCCCCGCACCTTCCGCGCAGCCCCGCCGAGAAAAAGTTTTCACGCGGAAACCGCAAAATAAGGAAAATCTACATGGCGGCACGGCGCGGCACCGCGCGGCGCGGCGTTATAAACGAATAGCTGTCTGATACATGAGAAATGCGGATTCGATTCCCACTACGAGAGATTTTTTACAATATCAGCAAATATTTTTTCCTGGTCTGGGTTTTGTGGAACCATAACCTAATCTGAGAACAGAACTCGGTACTTAGGGAGTAGTGTTGGGTAGTTGTTATAACTAGCTGCTACCCGCGGCTTCGCTCGCGTTGTAGGTAACTATCCCCTTCAAAAGTAGCCTATATATAGGTACATAGGTATCCCAATCATTCGAAAGTTTCATCCAAATCGGTTTAGTATTTACGGAGACAGGTAACAAACATTCACACAAACTTCTCTCATTTATAATGTTAGTAGGATATCAACGAATAGGTAGGTAATACGGTTGGAATGATTTGAAACAAAAAATATCTGAGCTAGAGGAGAAGGGGCTTAATGAACCAATATAAAAAATGACGGTTACGTGGTACTTAGGTTTTTTACACCATTAAGAAGAAATACCGATGCAATGGACGGAATGATAGGTTTCGATAGCCGGTTCGGATAGAAAGATTTTCCTCGAGTTTAAAGAAAAAAAATAC
This sequence comes from Eupithecia vulgata, assembly GCA_946478455.1. NCBI lineage: Eukaryota > Metazoa > Arthropoda > Insecta > Lepidoptera > Geometridae > Eupithecia > Eupithecia vulgata. Next base: position 15,372,572 of record OX297866.1, read on the forward strand.
AACCCCCCTAGAACCATTTTTACGACCTCTTTTGGAACTCCCAAGGGGAGCTACTTGGAAAAGATTTTTTTTGCGTTAAGTGGGGAGGAAAATACATTTTAAACGCAAAAAAAATCTATTAAAAAAGTTTCCACACGCTTAAAGTTTTCACCTTTCAAAACTCGGCAACCGTCATTCAGGCCAAATTTTCCGAATTAAACAACTTAATGTATGTACATATTATGTTATAGGCTTCATAATTTCGGTTGGTAATAAATTTTATAGCATAAATTTTTTCGTTAAACTTATGCAATATTTAATAAAATTTCATTTTTTAATTTTTTATTAATATAGTCTGACCAGGAATTTTTAAGACAACCTACTCTATATTTTACTACTATTTTACTACGACATATTTTTAATATATAGAAATTGATATAGGTTTAATACTTATCTGTCATCCATTAAGCATATGGCAGCTGAAGGTCGTCCCTTTACGGATCTTAGACTATTATGATATTGTGCTGTACTTCGGAATTTTAATATAATAATAATAAATCATTTATTGTTCTTCTTGCACAATGAGCTTACATTTAAAACTAAAGTAGCAAGTATAGTATAAAATTAGATTAGAGCAACATTGCACAAGACTGATGCCTGCGTAAGGTTTGTAAAAAAACCTGTATTACAGTCACCAGGCTCCCACTCCGCGGTATAAGTGCCGTTACTTATAACATATAGGTCGGTTAACGACATTAAGCTAAGTGTACAAACAATAACTTAAAATAAAAACAATGATTACAGAAAAAGCAAAATTTCAAGTTATACAGAGGAAAAAAACTAAAAACTTTATTAAGTTTTGATTTTGGAATCATAATTATTAAGGCATTAAGGCAGCATTTCCTTGTGATCTAAGGCAATGTGTGTGTGAGGGTGTGTGTGTGCGTGCTTGAGTGCGTGGATTTGATGTGTGTTTCGGTAAGATCTTCTGAGGACACAAGTCTCAAAAAAGTATGGGCAACAAGATAACTAAAATAATATGAGGTATATATATAATATACTTTCGCGTAGTATTTGCGAGACCTCTAAACGTGTTTCCTTTTCACTGTCATAGCTTTCAATGTTTCTGTTTTTGATTTATAGTTCTTCTGTTTCACTTTTACAGTCTATCCACGTCATTTCTTTTTCTATCTTTTCCTATTCTAATATTTGTTCATCTATGTTTTAGTTGTCACTGTTAATTCTTCTTCCTGTTTTTCGTCTTCTATCTTTTTGATTTTTTTCTGCTAATTATTTTTGTCTTCAATAGCTCTTAAAATATAATTTGGGTCTCATAATGACATTGATCTAGAATGTCTTGGACTCACCAATTCTGGCAGATTGCAATCTATGTAAAATGTGTTCCCTTTTAATTATTTCGGTAATTGTACGATAAGATTTTCCATACCAAAAAGACATTTGAAATATTTTGTTACCTGCAGTTATGCATCGAATGTTAGAGATCATTCTGTGAAAAAGTCGCCTCAATTTTATTTAGATTTTTAGTATTACCAACTTTACTCATTGTTTTTAAGCTATAGGTGAGATAGATGAGTCGTGTATGGATATAATTTTCATTTATGATGGCCAGTTTAATAAATATTGTAAAATCCAAACGGGGTAATGATGCGATAATAATTGGCAGCTGTGTTTTGACAGCTGTCGTCGAAAATGTAGGTTTCCGTCCCACCTTTCATTTGAGCTATTAGTTGAAAGTCTAGCGCGTGTAGTTTCGGAGATAGCTCTATTTCAATTTTGACAGCTGTCATCGAAAATGTAGGTTTCCGTCCCACCTTTCATTTGAGCTATTAGTTGAAAGTCTAGCGCGTGTAGTTTCGGAGATAGCTCTATTTCAATTTTGACAGCTGTCATCGAAAATGTAGGTTTCCGTCCCACCTTTCATTTGAGCCATTAGTTGAAAGTCTAACGTGTGTACTTTCGGAGATAGGTCCAGTTCAATTTTGACAGCTGTCATCGAAAATGTAGGTTTCCGTCCCACCTTTCATTTGAGCTATTAGTTGAAAGTCTAGCGCGTGTAGTTTCGGAGATAGATCTATTTCAATTTTGACAGCTGTCATCGAAAATGTAGGTTTCCGTCCCACCTTTCATTTGAGCCATTAGTTGAAAGTCTAACGTGTGTACTTTCGGAGATAGGTCCAGTTCAATTTTGACAGCTGTCATTGAAAATGTAGGTTTCCGTCCCACCTTTCATTTGAGCTATTAGTTGAAAGTCTAACGTGTGTAGTTTTGGAGATAGGTCTGTTTCAATTTTGACAGCTACTGTCATTATTATAAGTTAGATGGCTATGCTGTTTTGACAGTGACGTTTGCTGTTATTTTGACATTTACCTTTTCTAAATTGATTTATTTAAGAATGGGGTACAAGGGAGACTCCAAGATCTTGTCTCCCAAGCCAACCTAACCTGCACGTGGTGTACCCTAGCAGGGATAACGAACTAGGCTCTGGTGAAAATATCAACATTCTTCATAACTTGCTAACTCATATTTTACTATTATTTTCCATTACTTGACACTGGCATAAAAGAGTCCAACCAGACTTATATTGCCATTAACTAAGAATCATCATTATTTAAGGATTGTGGATATGTAGATAAAACAAATAAATATAATTAATATTATTTCATTTCTTATTCAGATCTCAATTTATATATTTCCTAATTTTTTCATCATTGTGTTGTGAATATTTTGTTATTATTTTTTTTATATTCTCTTGTGCAAAAATATTGATTAAATTTGTTTACTTAATTATCTTTTCACAAGATTAAATAAAAGGAATAAACCTATTACATTAATTATTCACACATTAGCCAATGCTAGGCAGTGAATGCGTTCATCATTAGAGTACCTATATTTTATAAAACCAACATAAGTAATGGAATTTTATCAGTCTTACAAAGTTTTTTATATACTTAAGGGCTCTAGGCTCTAGGCTCTAGGTAGTAATGGAAAATTCCATTACTTATGTTGGTTTTATAAAATATACTCTAATGATTAATTCCCGATGTCGCTGCCGACTGTACCATCGAAAAAAAATGGAGTCGACGTGAAGGGAATTGAGGCGCGGTCGACTTTACGAAAGTCGACGTTGCGGGAACCGACGCTGCGGGAATCGGCGTGACGGATACCACTCCTCTACTTTTAATACATCTTCAATTATAAGAATTGATTCTGGTCTAGAATCCTAGTAAGTTATTTGAATCGATGTTGGTTTCATTGGTTTTAGCTGTAACATACAAAATAATAGGATTTTTGTTTGTTATGTTCATGCAAAAGACTTTGATCGTTTTCAGTTGACTAATTTGACAAAATCCATGTCAAAACTTATCAAAACTGTTTTACAAATCTCGAACTCTACAAGATGAAAAAAGTCTATGTACCGTTTTAACCCAGTCTCCTTTACAGTTCGAATCCCATTTCCATTTCATGTCAAAGTAAGTATTACAGAATTCACTCTCAATCTATGTGTCTCTTAGCTGCAGGCAGCAGCGTAGTTCCTATTCTTGGATCGGATTGGAGTCAAGTGAGAGGTTGGGGGTGTACCTAGTGCCTCACTTCGGAGAGGCATAGGATGGTTTTGACTTTGGTAATTACTTATTAGATTTTAGTCTGATCAGCTGCGTATTCACGAAGAGTGTGATATTAGAAATCTGATGATGATCATGAACCGGGTTAGAACACATGTCATACCTACTTATTGTACCTACCTAAGCACTATGAATGTTTTACCTCTAACACAGGCATTTTTACTCCAGTTTTAACTTATCCAGTCACTGTACATCTGTAAATGAATAATAAATAAATGAATAATGATAAATAAATCAATAATTGCATGGTTTGTAGGTACTACAAAAACTCTATGGTTGATACTTACTGGACATGATTTTCATTAGGCATTGTAAGATTTTTTTTCTTGTGTATTTGCCTGTTCCTCGATCTCCTACAATAAATACCTAATACAAACATGAGTAATTTGGATAATATCGCTAATAGCAAAAATAGCGAAAAATTGCTAAAATAAAATGAACCTTCTACCTACCTGATAGTATAGTTATACTTACATTACTTCTATCATCCTTTGAGCTTTCAGAGCTTTCTCCAGCTTACTGATCTTTTTGGCATTTTCCATATAAGCTGTACGAAGGTACACACAACAACAATGGGTAGTCAATAAGTATACCTACGGTATATTAAAAGTACTACTTTAGGTCTAAAATCGTCCTTGCTCGACAGATATAATTATGTACTTATATCTACTTATTTACAAACTATTTTATCATACACGAAATAAAGTTTCCGGGTCGTGTGCGGATGACTGAGAATAATAAATAAATCGTAATAATGAAGTGTCATCGCGAGCCAGACGAACACAACCTCCCCGTACAACAGCCAGAGTGGCACTGCCGCCCGTCGCCCGCGCGACCACCTTCAAAGGTTAACGCCCTATAATAATACGGAAAAACTTAAAATGATTATTTGCCATATGAAAAACCGTCGCATCACAAAATCATACTTCCAACTTGTAGATAAAGTCTTTGCCGACATTATGGTGTAGAAAAAAGTACAAAATTCCAAGTCGTTTAGAAGGAGATACAATTTTTCAGTCCAAAACAGCTTCACTTTGTTAATTTTTTTCACATGGTTAATGAACTCGTAGAACTTTTTTGTACTTCCAGTTTACAGATAAAAGGTCAATAAATGATATATATTTTTTTCAGCACATAGCATTAACTCCTCTAAGAGGAGATAGCCTCCAAAAAAGACCGATCAGCTCCTGTATGCGCCTTAATCAATAACCTCTTAAATGCGACTTGGGTAAATCAAGACTACCAAATTTTGATCTATGGCTGCGAAAGGAGGTGCGAAACTTAGGACTTAGACTTAGGTTATTTGTCAACACTTTCATTTAATAATGCTGGACAAATTCACATAATTGTTTTCATTTTTAATATATATTTCCCACCAAAATTTATTTTATTTTGAGAGAGGTCAAACTCAGCTTGGTTTCTGTGTAGTAGGTAAGGTCCATTTTGGAATAGAGTTCAATAATTTGATTATTGAATTCCATTCCCCAATGAACCTTACCAAATTGTTTATGTCTATTTCATGTCATGTTCAGATGTTACAGGCGGTAAGTATAAGTTCAGGTACATACATATTTGGTTGCTTTTTACTTTTAGCTTAGTTTTATTTGATGATTCTTTGTTAATGGTAATATAGTCGGGTAAGACACAATTCTGCCAGTGTCAAGTAATGGAAAATAAATGTAAATTATATGAGTTATTAATATTTAGAGATTTTTGATATTTTCTCCAGAACCTAGTTCGTTATCCAGCTGGGTACACCACGTGCAGGTTAGGTTGGCTTGGGGGACAAGATCTTGGAGTCCCCCGTACACCCCTTAATTTTATTTTATGTACCTAATGTCGACTTTTCCTGACGATGAATATTGTTCCAGGCACCAACGGGCGGCCGCATCTCCGTATTCCAGACCTGTTTACCAAATGTCGGACCAGGCTCTTTACTACCAAGGTAAATCAACATCATACATATTAAGTCACCCGCTGCTGAATCTAGACCTCGTTTATTTTGTTCTACCCTCACGTTCTATGTTTTACAACTACCTTTTTTAACAAAATACTCTTTGAATTGCTGCGTCATCGTCATCATCATCCAGCCTGACACAGCTTTTCTTTGGACAGAGACACTGTATTTACCACTATGCCTGAGCAATAGTAATAGATTAATTTAATAGAACAAACAGAACTGTGTCTGGGTCTCTAATATTAAAGAAACTGGATTCTAAGTGTACATTTTTGTATTTATGGAAATAAGGATATTTTGGTGAGAATAGTCAATTTTGGTCTGTCCCGTGCAGTTTCTCGCAAGTTTCGCTCTCGCAGGTACTTTGTTTATGTCCAACTTTTTTTATTATAAATAATTATTTACAGAGAAGATCCGAACGCCCGGTCCAGTAAAGAAGTCGCACACCTGAACCCCGCCACAGACTTCTACAAGCGGCTCGCTCTCGACTGCAGCGGCGCGCAAATCTGCGTCGACCTTTTCCTACTTAACTCGCAGTACACGGACCTGGCTACACTCAGTGAGTTACAGACTATCTTTAATACCTAGCCTCGGGATAGGGAAGCAGGGCAATCATTCACCTGAGGGTAAAAGAAACAATCCATGTCTAACCACCTCGAACTCGATCATGGCATAAAAGGGCGTATGTTCAATATCACCATTCAATATGGAGTATAAAATACTTCCCGACACATTTCTAAGTCGAAGAAAAAGGAACTGACTGTAATAATATTTTTGAACTAGCTATAGATTAGAATTTTATTTATTAATGTAGCTATTTCAAATAGAATCGCTAGATTCTATTCACTTCTTTCCTGTTTTGAAGTTAGTACAATAAAATACTTGCCCTTTATTTGCTAGTTTGATTTATTTCATATTAGTAGTGTGGGTTTATGCTAAATGTCCTGTAAGTATAGTTTGTCGAAATGTTTCTTGATCTGAATTGTTTGTCTCCAGGTGGTATGAGTAAATTCAGCGGCGGCACAGTTTACCACATCCCTCTGTACAAGACGAGTAGGTCCTGGCAGGCGGAGCAACTCAACAAGATGTTCACGAGATATCTCACGAGGAAGATCGGCTTCGAGGCTGTGATGAGGGTGCGAGCTACGAGGTAAGACCGCTTAGTGTTGCGGTTCAGCGACCGCGGATCCTAGCCTCCGTTATATAACCGTTATATGACGACCTCTGTGGTCTGATACTGATACAATGTCTGTGTTCTGGTCGTTTTCTATGTATAATATAAAATATCTATCTTTGTATTGTATTATACTGTGTATATAAGTTATCTAGTAAACAGAACACAAGCTCTGCTTAGCTTGGGGCTAGATAATGCTGTGTGAATTATCCAGCATTATTTATTTATAAGACTTCTCCAGATAGCCTTCTATCGACGGTACCGTCGAGCGGAGATCAATGGTTTTGTGAAGGCATGAAATTATTTCGGCATGTAAATAGACAATAAATATAATATAAATATTTATTGAGCTATAATGTGATTATGATTATCGGCTACCAGTTCGTCTATCCAGCGATACTTGGAGAATCGAGATGATCTAATGATGCAGGTATGTCTAATAGTTATATACGCACACCATAGTATTATTTTTTATTTTATTTATTTTATTTTATTCATCATCATCATCATCAGCCTATACCAGTCCACTGCTGGACATAGGCCTCCCCTAATGAGCGCCATAGCGCCCTGTCTTCAGCTTGCCGCATCCAGCATCTGCCAGCAGTCTTTCGCAAATCGTCGTCCCACCTGGTAGGAGGGCGTCCTACACTACGTTTTCCGAGTCGCGGTCTCCACTCAAGAACACGTTTACCCCAGCGGTTGTCGGTTCTTCTCGAAATATGGCCAGCCCACTGCCATTTCAGCTTGCTAATCCTTTGAGCTATGTCGATAACCTTGGTTCTCTGTCGGATGTATTCGTTGCGAATTCTATCCTTCAGAGAAACTCCGAGCATAGCTCTCTCCATAGCTCGCTGAGCGACTTTAAACTGGTGGACCAGCCCTACCGTGAGTGTCCACGTCTCAGCTCCGTAGGTCATGACGGGTAGGACGCACTGATTGAAAACTTTCGTTTTCAAGCATTGCGGTATGGATGACGAGAAGACTCGACGTAGTTTCCCAAACGCTGCCCAACCTAGCTGGATCCTCCTCTTGGCCTCCTTCTCGAAATTGTTTTTACCCAACTGCAGAATCTGCCCAAGGTAAGTGTATTCGGAAACAATTTCGAGAAGGTGGCCATGTACGACGATCGGTCCCGGATCAATGTGGCCATTGATCATGACCTTGGTTTTATCCAAGTTCATGCCAAGACCGATGCGTCGTGAGGCTGAAGCTAGGCCGTCCAGCATCAGGTTCAGCTCCTCCAGCGACTCCGCCATCAAGACTATGTCATCAGCGAATCGCAGGTGTGAGATGTAATCGCCATTTATGTTTATGCCCTTACCTTTCCAGTCCAGCGTCTTAAACACATCTTCCAACGCGCTTGTGAACAGTTTCGGGGATATAACATCCCCCTGTCTCACACCTCTGCGCAGTTGGATGGGTTTAGACTGCTGGCCCTGTACTTGGACACTCATGGTGGCGGCATTATAAAGACATCTCAACACCTCGATATAACGATAGTCTACTTGGCAACGCTGTAAGGATTCCAGAACAGCCCAGGTTTCGACAGAGTCAAAGGCCTTTTCATAGTCCACAAAGGCCAGACACAGGGGCTGATTATACTCTTCGGACTTCTGTATAATCTGCCTCACTGTGTGTATGTGGTCTATGGTACCATATCCTCCGCGAAACCCGGCCTGTTCCGGTGGCTGGAACTCGTCGAGCCTCCTGGCGAGACGATTCGTGACCACTCGTGAGAAAAGCTTATAGACGTGGCTCAGGAGTGTGATGGGTCTGTAGTTTTTAAGGAGGGTTTTATCTCCCTTCTTAAAAAAGAGCACCACCAAACTCCCGCTCCACGCCTTTGGAGTTCTCCCACTGTGAAGGACGGCATTGAACAGGTTCTGCAGCTCCTGTATAACAGGGGCTCCTCCTGCCTTCAGAAGCTCTGAAGTAATGCCGTCTTCACCGGGGGCTTTTCCATTTTTAAGCTGCCTCAGAGCAATCCCGATCTCGTCTTGACTGATGTCTGGCAGTTCGTCGGTGTAGTGGCGTGTCAGGGTGGCTCGTGAATCGTGGTCGTCCCGTTGGGCACGAGGGGCATGTGCAGCGTATAAACGGCCATAGAAATCCTCTATCTCAGCAGAGATCTCCGGCTTCGACAATACGGTCCTCCCATCGTGCGTTTTAAGTTTCGTCAGGTGGCTCCTGCCAAGCTGCTGAGTGAATACTTTGGACCCTCGGTTTCGCTCTATCGCCTCTTCAATGAGGCGTGTGTTGGAGCTCCGAAGGTCGCGCCGTACCATCTTCGCAATTCGCTTGTTCAGGTCTGACCTCTCTGACGAAGTCGCCTGGGTGGTTTCCCGTCTTCTTGTCATCAACCCGAGAGTCTCGGCCGAGAGTTTGGATTTCTTGCCAGTACGCTGCTTTTTACAAAACTTGATGCCTTCGTGCCTCAGCGTTTTGACCAGATTGTGCAGGGTCTCGTCAGCGTCATCAGTGGGTTCCAAGGCAACAAATCTATCCCCGAGAAGCTGCTGGAACTTCTCGGTGCCCGCCATGATTTGGATTGGGTTAGGTCGGAGCGTGGACTTCATCAGACGGTTTCTTTCAAGCTTCAAGTTGATATTCAGAGAGCCTCGGAGGAGTCGGTGATCAGATCCGGTATTGAACCTGTTGATCGCTGAGACATCTCTGAATATGTGCTTGCTATCCGTCATGATGAAGTCGATCTCATTTTTGGTCACAGTGTCGGGGCTTCGCCATGTCCACTTTCTTTGAGGCTTCTTCTTAAAGAAGGAGTTCATTAAGAACAGCCCCTCTTTCTCAAGGAAGTTGACAAGCATTTGCCCCCTGTGATTCCTAACTCCATAACCATGCGGGCCTATTCGGGATTCGTTGCCATTCTGGGTTCCCACCTTGCCGTTAAAGTCTCCCATAACAACGTTGAAGTGGGCCTTGGTGGTGTTATGCAAGGCTTTGGATATGTCTTCGTACATATCCTCCACTTCATCATCCGAGTGTGCCGAGGTCGGTGCGTAGACCTGAATAACCTTCATGCTATACCGTTTGGATAGCCGAAGGATCAGGTACGCTACCCTGGTCGACACACTGGAGATTTCTTGGACGTTGTAAGAGAGGGCCTTATTGACGAGGAAACCTACGCCACCCTGGGATGTTTTATCACCCTCACGAAAGTAGAGAAGATGACCCGAGTCTAGGGTTATGGTGTCCTCCCCCTCTCTGCGGACTTCACATAACCCTAGAACATGCCATTTGATGTTCTCTAACTCCACTTCCAACTGCGCTAGATGTTGGTCAAGCCTCAGAGTGCGTCCGTTATACGTAGCCAGGGTCAGTTGTTGGTGGCAGCCTGAGGTAGCCCGGTGATTCCTAGCACCCCCTGCCAAGCCGTTACCATGGCCGCTGCCATGGCCAGGAATAGCGAGGCGGCCGGGAACTGGGGGCCACTTTTTGTTTTGTCGTACCATTGGGGGGTAATGCCCTTAATCCCCACGCTGGGCATGCGGGTTGGGGATCGCAGTTTCGTGTTGGAATCGTTCTGCAGGGGACGCTGCTGCCCGCCCCCCGGTTTATGTCCCTTAGTCGCCTCCTACGACACCCACGGGAAGAGTTGGGTTGGTACTATTCTAGGCCGGCACCACACAGCCATCTAGGCCGGCACCACACAGCCAATTTTTTTATTTTATTAATAAAATAAAATAATATATTATGTCATAGAATGTACGGAAGAATTTCCCATCCACCTTTTTTTAAAATTTTAGCACTGAAATTATGCAAAAGTCCACTAAAGTGGAAGGAATGCAGAGTTATTTTCTGCTAGACAGCTGTCCATTGAATGCTTGAAAATGAAATAACGCGCGCGGCAGGTAATTCTTCTGTTTAAAACTTCCAAAAACGCGCAGCTACTGTTTTCAACCCACCGAAAAACCCAAAATCTTAACCCGTTCATTGTCCTCAGGGGCATTTCAATCCACACGTTCCACGGTAACTTCTTCGTGCGTTCGACCGACCTGCTGTCTCTGCCCAACGTGTCGCCCGATGCCGGCTTCGGCATGCAGCTGGCGATAGACGAGTCTCTGAAGGATCTGCAGCATGTCTGCTTCCAGGCAGCTCTGCTCTATACCAGCAGTAAAGGTAGGCTGATAGGAACATGTACACGTACAAAAAGTCTATGAGAAACCGGTAGATAATTCACAATTGTTATAAAACACCATATCGGCCACATAAAAGTTCGTTTTTTTTCAATTCTCCTTTAATTTTCTTTTGCTTCTATACAATTTTTGCAAGATAAAAAAAAATCTAACACCAGCTTATAGGTGATTTTTTAATTTTACATCGCTTTACCCTCATACCACAGCTGAAATATTATTAGTTATTTGAGCGCGGAAAACAACCCTTACCGTGCTGGGTACAAAAGGCCATAATGACGGCCGAAGTCAGGTTAATAGGATAAAACTAAATAAATCGATGTCTTCTGCCCTGTGTGACAGCGATGTACCAGAATGTAACGTATTGCGATGCTATGACTGACGCAAATGGATCAGCTATCTTACGAAAGAGAAATGGAGTTTGTACCTTGGACTTCACAATCAATGAGTTCATTGATTGTGATGTCCAAGGTACAAACTCCAATCGAATAGGCAGAGTAAACTCCAATGTCTTTTCGTAAGATAACTTATCGTACTAAAGAAATTTAAAATTTATAAACAAGTTCTTGAAACTAGGTATAATACGCACATCATCATCTCTCGTTCTTTGATATCAAATGAACAAATATCAATAACGTTTATTTCTTTAAGCTTACAAAATGGGCTCTTAGACAAGTCAAGTTTTATACTATTAACAGGTTTATAAATAGTAATTATTATCAAATAAGAAACAAGGTGTTATTGATTTTGTCCACTTAAATTTTTTGTCCACTAGTGGAAGAATCATCAAAGAAATCTTGAACATGTAGGCAGGCACTTAGAAAGAACAAACATACCTACATAATATGACATGACCAAGTGTTCCGTGTGACCCTAAGGTATTAATAAATAAATTGAATTGAACATACCTAACCTACCTACCCACTGCCTGGGTAGGTCCTATAACAAATTTAATTAAAATTATAGTGATGATTGTGCACTCAACTGTACCATGCACAGGTTCACATTCGAAGCTAGGTTCACAGAACTCATAAATATTTGCGCGACTTAAAAGCAAACATCAGATTTTGAAATCTAGACTTTGGGTCGTCGGTATAAATTAAAGCTCATTTTCCCCTGCAGGTGAACGTCGGATACGAGTGCACACGATGTCCCTGCCCATCGCTACGACGTTGCCTGATGTTCTTCACTCTGCCGACACGCAATGTATTATAGGATTACTTAGTAAGATGGGTGAGTCTCGTCTCCTATCACATTGTTATTTAGAGAAAGGGTGAGGTACTGAGGACGGATGACGACTGATAGGGGAGAGTGGAAGAAAAATGTATACTATACCGGTTATCGACCCCCAACTCCACTCCACCACTCTCCCTTGTAAAACTTTTACATTTGGGTTTACACTTACAGTTATTCGTCAGCAATAGACTTAATGCTAGACACTCAATCGGTAGTTGACTTATGATATTTCTTGTATGAAAATGTCGTTGTATGCTCATTAGGGGAGGCTTTATGTCCAGCAGTGGACTAATATAGGCTGATGATGACGGTGATGTTTTGAAAACCTAGATATTAGAAAACAAAACATTTAAACTTTGGCCCTAATGATAATATGCATGAAAGAGTTCATGCTCAGCATTGATTTTAAAAGACTGTAGGTCCCTTAAATTAAGTCAAGTTAATTTATCTCTGGACTTAAGGGCCTATACGACCTGAAATCAACTCCATTAAAGTCATTTAAAACGGGATATTTACCATGATTCGATTTTTGAGTTTTCCAATATTTCGGCACAGTTTCATGCGCCATGATCACGGAAGAACTAAAAACACCGCGAGTTGGTAGAAGCGCACTACTGCCTGCAGAGTCAAGGAGCACATACGAGCGGTTAAGAATCTGGCAACTGAGAAGTCTGCCATCGCGGAGCTGGATCGAGTTACACAATCCACAAGTAATTTCAACAGAGCGTCATTACATACCAAGACTGGTACAGAAGGCCATTGAGATTACCAAACACAGAAATTTCAACCGAGAAGAAGGTTTCCAATTATCGGGAACCTGGAACCCTGTGGTGAGAATGTATAATCGAAGAAGTGGTGAACCAACCAAGCCGTGTGCAGATATCGTTAGTGTTGTGTGTCGTGATCGAATTGCGTTCGTAAATGAAACCGGTGGTAGTGGTAACTTTCGTAGTAAAAGACAAAGAATGAAGGTAGATCGATATATCTGCCAACAAAAAGCAACTCGCGATGACTTTAAGTTCTTCCGTGATCATGGCGCATAAAACTGTGCCGAAATATTGGAAAACTCAAAAATCGAATCATGGTAAATATCCCGTTTTAAATGACTTTATTGTTAATAACCATGATAGTTTTAAAAGTCTAATCAACTCCACCGGATGTCCTTATCTTCCAATATACTGAATATTTAACTTTGAAATGTATTTATAGTAAAGTTCAAACTTCACGATTCCATAAAATTTTCTCGACAGCAAAATATCCCAAAGTTACCTCTACTATATAAATACAAGAATAAGCATGGTGGTCAAACTAAGTCTGAAGAACATTTTATATGTTGCGCTTTTTTTTAATAATCTCCTAATTTACTAATAGATCATAAGAAAATACTATGGCTATGGCGCTCATTAGGGGAGGCCTATGTCCAACAGTGGACTAATATAGGTTGATGATGGTGATGAAGCAAAAACATTATTTTTGGGCTTGCGTTGCTCTGCCCTATCCCGCTCCTATAAACGCAAAATCCTGTCTATCCTTTTCACAAAATGGCGTCGTAGTATAGGCTTTTAAGGGTTATGCAAAAGAGGTCTTAATCATAGTTTGTTTATTTCAGCCGTGGACCGCGCGCAGAGTGCGTCTCTCGGCGAGGCGCGCGAGGCGCTCATGCACGTGGCGGTGGAGGCGCTAAGCGCACATCGCCTCTCGCAGAACCTCCCCGCCGGCGCCTCCACGAGCGCACTGCACGCGTCGCAATCTCTGAAGCTGCTCCCACTGTTTCTACTAGCTCTGTTAAAACGGGTCAGTCATCATCCTAAAGCTAAAAATAGCCTAATGGTGGAGCGCACACGGAACAAACTCGCGCGGTACCTGTACTTGAAGCGTTACCGTTACCCCTTCTACCCATTAATGTATCCAATCTTGTTTGTTTTGGGCATGGTTGGTTACAACATGTTCTCTTGACGACAAGAGTGAATAGGTATCTTCTAGACCTTCGTGATACATCGTCCGCCACATCTTCATTTTCCATCAGGTCAGATTGTGGTCAAACAAAGGTCAAGACTTTAAAAAACAAGTTAGAAACACCCTGAATACGTATTCAGGGTGCTTTAGGGGAAAATTTCGAACCACAGGCACATTATTTCCAATATATCCGATATTGGAAAGACTGCCTGTGTGTACCCGATTTCTACGTACATCGGCGCTGGGCCGATGGGCCTCAAAGCAGCACTAACTTACTGCGAAACCACCAGCACCTCTTACCCGCAAATTGCACATGCTCTAATTGATTGCAGAGAAATAAGATCTGTTTCTGGTCTCTCTGAACGAACTCCGTAAGGCTACATTGGTTGTTTGTGTTATTTGTAACGTATGTCTTAGCTATGAGTATATTCCTGTAATCATAGTTTATGATTTAAAATAAATACCAAATATCATCATTATTCATGAATTCAGTCGAAAGACCCCAGGCCACTGGACCCCCCTCTCTAAAGATCGTCAGAATGACTGTTGTACTTCCTGCATCGAGTGATTTGTACATTAATTGCTCCATTTGTCCGTTCATAGTTTTTTGTGTGCGGCATTTTTAGTAATATCTATTTATTCTTTTTTTTTACGTTAAAATATTTCCTACAAAAAAGGAAGAATGTGCCATCCTAATTGAAACATTAATTCCTGTTGCAGAAAGCCTTCCGCACCGGAACATCAACCCGCCTAGACGACCGCGTCGCAGACATGTGCGCGCTGAAAAGTCAGCCGCTGTCAGCGCTGATGCGAGCGCTGTATCCGCCGCTGTACCCGCTGCACGACATCATGCAGCACTGTGTCAGCGCTGACGACGAGGAGCTGACGCCGGACCCTCCTCGGTTACATCTGTCTGCTGAGAGGTGAATATAACCAGAGATATATCTTGTAGGTAGAGAATATACGGGAAGGCTGTACCGGGGACAGAGCCGCGAAGGAGGGTACGTAATAATGTCTTGAGCGGGCTTATGAGCAACTCATAGCGCACTCGCTTCGCTCGACGGGCTGTGGGCGGGACGTCCGACTTGCTCCGCTCGCAGCGCTGGGATAACCCCTCTGACAAACTCAAACACTCCACTCTCCGTCTCTCACTCGTTCATCAATCGTTACATTTTAATTCTCGCAAGGACCTTACCAAGCGATTTGAAAGACATTTCACGTAAAATACTTGTGTTATGGCAAAAAATACCAGGTGTTCAATTTATAGCGGATCAAACGAAGTGTGTGTGTACCAATCTTCACTGAACCAACCCGTGGTTGATCCATATTTTTGAACTAATTTTGTTGCCGATTCTGAACCATTTTTAATGAAAACATGAGCTCAACTATCCAACACTCGTTTTTCACAGCGTCTTGTGTGGATTGAGTCCAATTTTTTACCACTAAATTGTCGTTTTTGCAGAGTAAACTCCAACGGCGCATATCTCCTTGACGACGGCGAGACGATGATAATCTACGTCGGACGGAACGTCAGCCCCGCATTCCTGTCCGAGACCTTCGGCGTCGCGGCCTTCAGCCAGATCCCGGACGAGGCCAGGAGTCTGCCCAAGGTGGACTCCGACACCAGCGCACTCATACACGCCTTTATCGATAGGCTCAATGACGAGCGGCCGTATGCTTCCGACATTCTTGTTCTAAGGTAGGTGAATAGTGTAATCTGAGACATTAGATTATTCTTTTACCAAATCTCGAACGAAGCCAGGAGTATTCTGCCCAGAGTGGATTCCAACACCAGCGTATAATCAATGAAGGCCTCGCACATACACATACACACCCTATATCTCTCTCTTACACACACGCACACACACACATGCACGACTTAAGAAAAGTTTGTTTGGATTGAATATGCTCCGAAACTACTGGACCTATTTGAAAAATTCTTCATTATCCCTCATTCACCATTGCTAATGGTGAATGAGGGATAATGAAGAATTAATGTTTCCTTCATTATCCCTGATGGACATAGGCGATAGAATAAACCCGTGCGAAGCCGGGGCGGACCGCTTGTTCTTTATACGCTGGTGTCTAAGACTTTTTATTTAGCTGAAATTCGGCATGTACCTATATAATTATATCTGATGGATGACAATGCAATATTAGAGCCTTTTCACATTGGCGATTTCCGAGTGATTTCGTCGGCGTCGACGGCACTAATCGCGACCAGCTCGATGCGTGCACGCGGCGTCGTCGCGGCGTAGTCGCTGCGTCCTCGTGGCGTGCTCGCTGCGAAATCGCCTCGCTTTGAAATAGCTTGCAAATCGCCTGTGTGACAAGGTCCTAAGAATGACTGATCTATGATAGAGCCAGATGATGGCCAAGATGACTGATCTATGATAGAGCCAGATGATGGTCAAGCGAACTCTGTAATAAAAAGTCACCTGTTCTTGTTTACAGGGATAACTCGCCGTCGAAACTACTATTCACGGAAAGATTAGTCGACGACAGAGTGGAATCAGCATTCTCCTACTACGAATTCCTACAGCACGTCAAAAACCAAGTCAAATGAGTGACGTAAACCTCATCGTCGAACTTTATAATGACGCGGAAAACATTGACGCAAACTGGTGTTGTGTATAAATAGTGGTGTGTAAATGTGACGCAATGTAAAAAGGTGATGTGATTAGTGAACTGTGAATAGAGGCGTGGATGAGATAAATGACACAATACTGCCCTATGTTAGGTAAGTTTGGGTTTAGAATCTTTTTTACTGCTGAATGTAATATAAAACGATATTTATTCATCTATTGACTTGTTTATTTCTGCAATTAAATGGAGTAACCCCTTCTGTTACAAATTGAGAATTAACTTTTGTACGTAAGCTTAACGCAAGTAGACTAGACCAATTCCTCAGCTGGAAACTTCAACCAGGCACGATACAATTCTTAAAAACATTACTTAAAATTCTACGAAGTGTTACATATTTTTTCAGCAGTGAAAATAGAGTACACCAAATTAATTCTAAAATAATTTGATAGATTGTACAGAAATATCTAGAATTGCATCATTTTGAGAAATAGTAAATCAAATCTAGCATCAAATGCTCCAAACAATGCTTCAAAGTAAATTAGTCTGTTGAACATAGGTTTCAAAATATATTGTTGATTAGTATGCCTAGCAGGTTAACAGTACATTTATCTTGTGGACTTTAGACGAGGTTCTGAGTGGCCATGTTAAAGTCCATGAGATAAATAAGTAATTAATAGATTGTTATACTGATATCGAAAACTTATTTGTATGGTAAGAGAATCTTTGTCTAGACTCTAGCTAGACTTTATAGGTTCAAAGGTAAAACATTTTTGTTTTAAACTATATTTCTGTGAATTATTCATAATACAATGAATTATGGTTTTATTGGTAATAATCATCAACCTATGAAAAAAGGCAATCACGCTCAACATACAAGTAATTGAATTATGATTCCAGAATTTTGTGTAACAAATAGGACAGAAAGTCTCGCTAGTTCTGTGCACAAACTGTAGCAACAAAACTAGGTATTATAGAGCAAGTTTAAAACGCATCAAATAAAACAGATGTCTGAAGAAGTTGTGTGGTCTGAGTAAATAGATAGGTAGATAAGAAATTGTTGTTCTCACCCATCTATACTTATATTATAAAAAAACAAGTCTATGTGCCTCTGTATATTCTAATACCGCGGTAAGACGAAGGTTAAATTATTAGCCAGGAAAAGTGCGCCCACACGCGTGTAGAAACCAATTTTTTAAACTATGTGATATGCCATCTCCAGTCACGAATGTATCATTTATTATCGCCCAAGCTAAATATTTTTTTAATTGCTAGCTTAATTATGTTATAGTTTGTGGATGATATGCTCGTGTAACTGACCCAAATATAAATAAATAAATTTGTATGCAAATAAATGAATGAAGCCAAAAGGTTATGCTAAAAATAAGTTTATTATGTTGTCTTGAATGAAAAAAGGTTTTGGAACAATCTGTAGGTCGAGAGCCACTAAATGTGGGTCAGAGAGAGATAAATTGGTAGCAATGCAGTTCCTTGAAGAAAACTTCAATGACTTTTTGACAAACCTGACCCAATTCTTTATGCAGCATTTCAACATTATTCTGTCCCTTTCTACCCATTAGGCTACCTGTCCATTGACACGGAGCAAGGCAGCGTAGCGCAGATTTTATGCACTTCCATTGATATATATAGTATTATATAGGATATTGTTTAAATATCCGCTCAGCTGCCCTGCTTCGCGCCAATTGCCAGGCAGCCTTTCCTGGACTGTACAGTTATTGGTGCCTGATGTTCTTCTTTACAATATTGTCAACCTATCGCGCAGGTGTAGCTCTTGCATATTGCCTACGGAGGATATTCAAAAGCTTAGATGAACTGGAAATAAAATATCCATCAAGCCATATACAATTATGTTGAGCCAGACAACTCCTCAAAAGAAAATTCACAAGAAGTAGAAAACAGTTAAGTTTCCTACGTCTAAAACAAAAAACAACATCGCTTACGCTCACTTAAAAAACAAACTTGTTTTATAAAAAGTATTTTTCAACAAAAGCCTTTCATAGGAATGTATTTGTTTGATGCGTGAATGATTGTTTATATTGAAGTGTGAATGACATTTGTACAAATACTAGGTATGTAATGTACCTACCTATCTTTATTATTTTATCGTAATTGTCTAGGTAATTTAATTATCATTTCCAATTGATACAATAAGAGTTTATTGTTTTGGTCACGCCATTTTTTGTGGACAGTTTAATGAAAGCTTTTGTTTTACTGCTCTATTTGCAGAAAACTATATTACTGTTTTTATCATTTTGCGATTGGGCGCATTTTCTGCGGTACCGGACATAAAATATAGCGCGACCATTCCTTTGTTAGGTGTACCTGTAGTGTTATTTTGTAATCTTTGTATAGCATGTATTTATTTGGGCACTTCTATTCGAATGTAAATTAAAAACTATTTATGAAATTCTAGGTAGAATGTTTTATACTGAAGTGAGTTCGGTTCATATGACTATAACGTAAAAACTCTTTTGTAGTTTGAGGTTGGTTATGGTACTGTTTGGTGAGAGACAGGAAATAATCCCGGAAATCAGTTACGAAAGCAATCTCTCCTTTCAAGACATGAAAAGAGAGATTTTTGAACGTACTGAGAGACCTAAAGAGAGAGAGAGAGGGCGCCGACTATGTGCCATGATTAATGCTGAAATACATACCTAATGGTTTCATGTTGCTATTAGCATTCTTAACAGTAAATTGAAATTTAAATGCAATATTTTATGCGTTGTATTGAGGCTTTAAATAAACATCGAACCGAATTGCCAGTTGTTATTGGATTGTTAAACAATATAAACAAATCACCCGAAAGTCTGTGTTTTAATGTTTTAAAGTTTATGAAGTTTTAACTTTAGTATCCTGGAGTCACTATAATTCCATTCACTTACATTTTTTTAAAATAAAAATTGCATGTGTAATGTTCATAATGTTATGATGCATTTAATGATAAGCGTAAATGGATTGCAATTAAGTTATCAATGGGAATAAACATTTACTTAATTTTATCGAATCCGTTGTGTAGTACTTAGTAGTTTCGCCCATTGATGGTCGAAACGATACTGGTTAGCTACAAGCGTTTCGACTACTAATAACATTTTATATTGGTTATTATTGAATCTACCGTTATAGAGAGATTCTGCTCGCCTAATACCACTTTTGTAAAGATAAGATTGCATCTTTCAGGGTTTACACTATCAACTATTATAATATATTAACTATAGCACTTGCTGATAAACATTGAAACAAAAGGTTATTGCAGAAGTGGGTTTAGGTGGTGATCAAACAATACGACTTGAAATTTTATGCCGATAAGAAAGATAAACGCAAGAAAAAGACTAGTTTAATTATTTTATTAATAACCAAAACTAAATCATAGGTAATCAAATAATATTTCTATAGCAAATAATAACTAAAACATTTATTAAATTAAAATTATTATAGTAATTACTGAATAAAAATAATTAAAAAATAAAATGAATGCGGTGTAGGTCATATAAAAAATCGTCATAGAGTAGAATGGCTTCTCTACGAGAGTTCAATTCCTTTTTTTGTGTTAGCTAGAAAAGTTTATTTATTTATTCATAAGTTTTACTGCCGGTTTAAGTATACAACTCGAAAATCAAAACCGCGCTTACACGAAGTGACTTGCACAAAACTCAAAAGCAATTCCAAAACTAGCAGAAGTTAGCTAGCCGCACCCGGTGTGAAGTGCTTACTTGCAAGTCAACTGCTTGCAAGTCAATTGCTACAAGTTTTATTGCTAATGTAATCCTCGCTTTATATATTTTCGCAGACCAACAGTAGGTACCTATGTACTTATAATAACTTTAAATCTCTGATAGCTCATATTCTTAGCTCGTGGAAATTGTTTCGTCTTAGATAAAAGATAACTAAAGCCCAATGTTATGAATTATGTCAAAACTTTCCGCTTCTATTGCATACGAGCGTTGTGACTGATGAAGTTATTTTATAATTGTACATACCTATTTAAATGGGCACTTGCGGACTGAACTCTAACCTTGTATAATGTTTCAATATAATAATTATTCTAATACTCGTTTTCATATTTCTCTATTCATAAATCTACTAGCAAATTTTTGATTCACCTTTTGGTTTCTGATTCGAAACACTTTCTGATTTCTTCTAGGAGCTTATTTCTCCTGAGCCTTTTACTAGAATAACAATTTAGACTTAAAAATCACGTGCTGGGATCATGAGTAGGTGAATGATGAATTTCCTTTTACATTCAATCTTGATTTTTGTTTGCATTACGACAATATTCGAAATGCAGCTCAACAAAAGGTAACTTCGGTGTGGATCCGGTTTGTAGAATAGCTAGGCGGTTTATAAAGCTTTATTTAGGTTATTTCCTATGTGATTGTTGAACAATCAATGTTCAATAATATGGCCAAACGTCACTTAGCCATCACGTAGTACATTTATGAGGTGTTCTCAACAAAAAGTTAAAAAAGGGCTGTTATACATATTTTTTGTCAGCTAAAATCCCGCAGCACTTTGCACACACATCGCTATCCGCGAACGTTTCCAGCTTCAGCTGAGTCGGCCAGGTGTCCTGCGGTCCGTATTTGCTCCTGGTCAACAGCTGTCTTTCAATAAAAGTCCAGAAGTAGAGGTAGGTTCTCGCTCGTCGGAACTTGACAGAAGACTCTAACACTGCGTCGATGGCTCGCTGGCAGACCGGGTCGAGGGAGTACGAGGTGTTGTAGCGGAGGTTTTGCTGGTTGCAGCGGAATACCTGAAGATACAAATAAATGTAGGGATTGATTGGCGACATCAGATTGCCCTTGTTTAGTACGGGTACCTACCTACCTTACCGTACTATTTTAATTTTTTAATATTCATAAACCTGTTATGGCAGGTTTTGGTAGAGCTATTGATTCAATAGATTGGCGTTACTTTACGCAAATGCAATGGGCATTAGGATAAAACTCTTTAATAGATAGGTAACAATACCGCGTAAAAACTGGGATGATATCCAACAAAAAAAATTATTTTTAAAATGACATCAAAAGCTCTTAGTAATCATAATAAATGCTATTGATGTCCTCTTAGCCGAATTTCGAACTCGACGGCCAGTCTCAACTGAAACTAGCCTGAGCGCAGGACAATTATAGTGCACAAGTGTATGTGTAAACACAGGTAAGTACATTCTCTATTCACTCGCTCTCAGTGCACTTGCGGTTTAAAAAAAAATCGATTATTTTTAGGGTTTCAAACATCGGTTTTGAAACCCTTATGGTCTCGCTCTGTCCGTCCCCGCTCTTTCTTGAATATCTCAGTAACTACTGCAGCTATTAACTTGAAATTTGAAATAATGATACATTTCGTGCGCCATTACTGATTTTAAGAAAAAAATATATAAATAAAATGAAAAATGAAAATGAATAATTTCAGTACAAATTTTGATGTTGAAATTTCAATAGAGACCTAGGAAGGCAAATGGGGTATCAAATGAAAGGTATCGTTTTGTACATTTCAAAACACTTTTTGAAATATCTGTAAGTTTAATACTTTTTGAAATATTTCAAAAAAAGTCGAAAAATTGACCTTTCCCCCCCTATCTCCGAAGATTGCAGACCGATCCATGTACAATGTATTAGGCGTTTGTAGATATGGATTTATATTTTACAGGAAAAATATAGAGAAGTCTGTAATAATAATAGTTTTTGAAAAATGGTCAAAAAAGGGTTTTTTTTTTCCTACCCATGTGGCTTATCAAATGAATGGTATCGTTTTGGACTTTTTAAAACACTTTTTGAAATTTCTGTAAGTTTCATACTTTTTGAAATATTTCAAAAAAAGTCGAAAAATTGACCATTCCCCCCCCCTAGCTCCGAAGATTGCAGACCGATCCATATACAATGTATAAAGCGTTTGTAGACATCGATCTATATTTTACAGGAAAAATATAGAGAAGTCTGAATAATAATAGTTTTTGAAAAATTGTCAAAAAGGGGGGGAATTTTTTTTCAAAAGGAGGAGTACCTACCCATGTGGGGTATCAAATGAAAGGTATCGTTTTGACCATTTCAAAACACTTTTTGAAATTTCTGTAAGTTTCATACTTTTTGAAATATTTCAAAAAAAGTCGAAAAATTGACCTTTCCCCCCCCCTATCTCCGAAGATTGCAGACCGATCCATGTACAATGTATTAGGCGTTTGTAGATATGGATTTATATTTTACAGGAAAAATATAGAGAAGTCTGTAATAATAATAGTTTTTGAAAAATGGACAAAAAGGGGGGGTACCTACCCATGTGGGGTAACAAATGAAAGGTATCGTTTTGACCATTTCAAAACACTTTTTGAAATTTCTGTAAGTTTCATACTTATTGAAATATTTCAAAAAAAGTTGAAAAATTGACCGTTCCCCCCCCTATCTCCGAAGATTGCAGACCGATCCATGTACAATGTATTAGGCGTTTGTAGATATGGATCTATATTTTACAGGAAAAATATAGAGAAGTCTGTAATAATAATAGTTTTTGAAAAATGAACAAAAAGGGGGATTTTTTTTTTCAAAAGGGGGTACCTACCCATGTGGCGTATTGAATAAAAGGTATCGTTTTGGCCATTTCAAAACACTTTTTGAAATTTCTGTAAGTTTCATACTTTTTAAAATATTTCAGAAAATTGATTGTCCAAATAATTGGCAAATGTTTGAAACCCTCGGCGCGCGAGTTACACTCGAACTTGGCGGATCTTGTTTATAAAGGGGATCCATAAAATAAGGTCTCAAAAACTTTTACCTCGTGCCCGCACATCTCTAGTTTACAATAATTTAAGAAATCCACTGGTATCAGGTCGAGGCGAAAGCCTAGCTTCCGTAGACGATCTGAAAGAATTAATAACATACTTTAAATAGGTTTTTTCGCTAGGCTTTTTTGTTAAAACTTTGTTTGAAGGCGTTCCTTACCAACAAGCCCCCTCAGTTTCAGCGGCTTATGATCGTAAGTGTTGAAGGACTCGCTTGGCCCGTAGTAGATGGTCACTGAGTTCATAGCCATCTTGAATAGCGATTAGTTATAGTCCACGGTAATTTAAAAAGTCTGCGATTATTGCTATTTCAATTTTACCAATTTTAAACAAACATAAGAGGAAAACGCTAGACAGCTCTGTGGACCAAAAATCTTCTAGCTACAGAACAAAATTCAACAAAATTCCACCCTCTCGCCATCCTGTACGTCCGACTCTGAGTATACAACAACCTCCGACGAAAAATGTACAATAATAAAAATATGTCGATGACATTCAAATGGCTAAGCCTAGATTCAAAGAGAATACAATAACTATGTCTAGATCAATGAAAAAAGAGATCCCTACTTTAGTACTATACTTATAAATCTGTGGAGATCCCCTTCGGTATAAGCAAGGGCCCTAAACGTATGGTTAGTAGATATGAAAATTTAATATTCCATGGCCAGCAGAGCTGTTCACGATGGCTTGGAATGAAATCGAGGCTCGGAATCAAAAACAGATATTATGCGCGAAATTCGTGTTCTGTAACGAATTAAACTACCAGAAAAGAAGTTATCCATAAAAAGTTAAACATTTTCTATACCTATGTTTTGACAAATTTATATTTATAGCTACTTTTGGAGCAATTATTAGTAAAATACATTATTAAAAATCAATATAATTTACCAATTGCTATATTATTTCATGCTCTATTGTAACATGGGTTCATAGAAATATGTCTACGATTTGTGGAAAACTTCTTTTCTGGTAGTTAAATTCCTGCAGAACGCAGAAAAAACTTACAAACGCAAAAATATTTGAATTTCGTTCGTATCTGTTTTCGATTCCGAGGCTCAGTTTCATTCCGAAGAATCGTGAATAGCCCTGCTGATCAGTCGGCTATGTTAAGAAGCTAAAAGCTTGCTCTATGGTTTTATGTTAATTTGTTTCGAGTTTTGTGGTAGGTAATCTGTTATTTTATTATGATTGTGATTATGGTTTGAAGAATAACAAAAACCAGCCTACATTGACCACGCCTAAGTAAGTAACAATTTATTCATTATTATTGTTGAATCTTTTTGGATTAATAAGCGATGTTTTGTAACAAAGCGATATTTGAAACGACTAAACAGGCTCTGGCTGGATGCTTGTGGCTGTAAAGTCGCTATTTTCTTTCGCTCTTGGAGCTAGTTTATTTATAAATATGGAAAAGTAACGTGCCATGCACATGATAACGAATCGATTGCCTAGTTGGTCTTATTGCTTCAATCGATGTGATAACCACGCATAAGACTAACTTCAGACACTTAAGTAGGTAGGTAGTATTGTTAAAAAAATGTGGGACTGAAAATATAAGTCCCTGATTTACGATATATAGTACCTATCTACATCTGCTCAATGCACTTCAGCCAACGCCCTGTCAAAATATTGAAATAATATTCATTATGTAATGTTCATTCTTTAAAATAATGTATTTCGTTTCAGGAATTATGTCAGAGAAGAAAACTGAGTTGACCGCTTTGCATTGTAGGTACAAATATAATCTATTTACATTCTACAAAACTGTAAATAATTAACATTACTAGGTAACTGGAAAAGGAATTTGATAAAGAAACTTTATTGATTAAGATCAGTTGAGCCACCTCTAGATTGTTTGCAACAGTCTGCAGTTAACATTTTCAATAATCTGATTTGTTTCTATTCATTAATTGGAATTTACTGTTTTAAAAGGCAATGTTTTAAATTTGGAATACAAATCATTGTATGACTTGATTGATTTTGTGTTTTATTTTTGCACGAGCATAACTGTCGAGCCACATTAGGGGAAGCCTATGTCCAACAATGGACTAATATAGACTGATGATAATGATATTAACTGTGACCACAAACTCACTTGATGAAAAGTGAAGGTGTGTCACGCACGAAGGTTTAGAAGATAGCCATTTACTTTAAACTTTTTGTCTTTAAGACATCTAAGTTGTTATTGACGACCGATGTGGCGCGGTGGGCGAAGGTCTGCCTGCGACGCAGAAGGTTGCGGGTTCGATTCCCGCCTCGGGACAAATGTGTGTACGATCTGCAGACATTTGTTCAGGGTGTTCTGGTCGTTTTTTATATATAATAAAAAATATCTATCCATTTATTGTATTATGTTATGTATATCAGTTATCTAGTACCCATAATACAAGCTCTGCTTAGCTTGGGGCTAGGTAATGCTGTGTAAATTGTCCAGCATTATTTATTTATTATTTATTCATTGACGGGAAAAACAGCAACAGTGAGCGTGTTCCAAATCCCAGCGGTACGAATGATGAAGGCGGTGGAAAACCGTTTAGTGCGAGTGGACGGTAATATGCGTCGGTGATATGCGTCTTGTCCTGGAGTGGAAAGAGGATGCGCGTTGGTTTATCAATTTTTGAAACCATTATAATAAAAACGTAGACTGGCTATCAATTTTACAATCATAAAATTTATATATTTTATATAGAAGTTGTTTGGTAGTAGGTATTTGTGTATTTTAGAGCCGCCATAAGGGTTTTCTTCACGCATATTTATTAAACAAACTTTTATTTTATAAATACCGAATTACCGGTTTTTTCAATTTCAATACCGGTATTCGGATCTGCCTTAAATCATCCGGTATTACCGGTTTTTCGGTAATACCGAATACCGGTGTCCATGCCCTACCAGCAGTGTCAGCACGCGCACTGGCATGTGATCTACGTCTAAGGCATGCTATCACACTTAAACGTAGGTAGGTACCTATATTATTTTATAACCAGTAGTTACAGGGGCGGATCCAGGATTTCATTTTGGGGGGGGGGGGGGGGGGGGCATTTTGACAAAGTTCAGATATAGGGTTAAAAATCAGATGTAAACAAAAAATAAAGACTTATTTAACTTTTTTTGATTAAATTGTATGTATGCATACGTTGCGCATAACAGACTCGACTCAAACGGAATGAACATGTCGTATTATCGAGTCAAGTGGCGCGGTAGGTAGGTACGTATACGTCGCGTCGCCGAATAGAAATTCATTCTCTAATCTAAGGGTATAAAATAATGATTTATTTAGTTTAAAAATGAATTCGGCAATTTTCGGCTTAACCTTTTGATTCAATTTCAAGTTAAACCCAAAAAATTTGATACCTTGTACCTAGGTATTTTAAGTATTTAGCTTTTCGGTTAGTAAATAATAGAGAAGTGCTTCAGTACTTTTGTAAATTTATCCCTATTATACCTACCAGTAGCGGCGTAGCGTGGGCTGGTATGCGGGCGATTTAATACCAAGCACCCCACTCCAAAAAACGGAAACATAAATACAGAACAATATGGAGAAAATGGTTGACAATCACAACCATCAACTACTAACAGGAAATATAAGAAACGGCGAGCGGAGCGAGCCGCGATTTTCTTTAATTTTTACGGACTTTTCGGATTTTTGTTGAAAACTAAGTAAAGAAATTAACAAATATGAATATAAATATTGGCCAACGGAGCGAGCTGCAGTAGGTAATTTTGGAGTTTGGTGAGGTTCGCAAAAATACATGCAGGCATTCTAAGAAGACGGCGAACGGAGCCGCAACATTCTCGCGACTTTTTTCGGCGATAAACAACAAACCAATGGATTGATAGCAACGGCGAGCGTAGCGAGCCGCCGAAATTTTAGTTTAGAGTGGTCACAAACAAGTTAAGAAGAGTATGATAAACCTGGACCTTAATTAAATCGAAAAATTAAGTCAAAAGTATGGAACGTTTGGGTCTTTTGGGGGGGGCCATGGCCCCCGTGCCCCCCCCCCTGTATCCGCCAATGAGTAGTTATATGTATAAGCCATTTGTTATACCTATGTAAGCACGAACTTAATAGGTAGATAAGTAAAAAAGTGTTTATCATCAAACGATCAAAGCATTATAAGGCAGGTAGAGCCACAATGGTAGAGCTAGATTATAATGATGATACGCTACAGTACAGACAATATGTAGGTATACCAACGAACGCGCTATACTAACGCTTGCTTAGCGATGAATTCTTCATAAGATAACTAAATTGCGTATTTCCTTTTACGAATCCTTATTTTCACTGTACGTCATTTGCTATTTTTAAAAAGTTTATATATCTGTGGAAACTTTATTATTGGCCCTCAGCAGACATGCGCTGGTATTTACCGGCATGTATTATGTTAGTAAATAAATTTTTGACCTAGCTGTAAGTTTTCCTAAAATTAATATAATATAAATAAATAAAAAAAAAAACCTCTACCAAGTTGAACAATTAGGTAAGTATGTATATTATTACCTACCCACATTAGTTTAGATACAACGAGTAGGTACTTACCTAACATAAATATAACAGGCAGGTATGTAAGACCTATTTTATTGTGTTTATCAACCAGATATCTTATCATTATTGGCTGTAAGATTGAGCGAGAGGTTACAGACAGGGTGCAGTGACAAATAGGTATCCAAGTAGTTACTTATCTGCTTAGGTTAGGTACAATAGCATTGTAATTCTTATCAATTATTTATAGTCATACGACGCGCGTATCTATCTATCTACTGTAGGTATCTGTACATCCTATAATAACTCACTCTAATATTAAGTATTAAGCCGAAACTGTGATGTTGTGTAGATTTTTGTCAGAAAACAACTCCAAAACAATAGGGACAGGGAACAATAATAAACCCATTTTTGAAAAGTGTCACAATTGCGCTCTAAAGTGCTAATAAACCACAAAAACCTTTTTATTCATTCGATATTCCATTTCCCTACAAATGTATTTAAAATTTACATTTTCGAAATTCAACATTTCCATGTCAAAAATGCTGGACTCCATGTTGCTCTGTGGTCATGAATTACGTCAGTTGGATGTGTCCTGAACAAAAGCGCTGATGTTGCTGATGACAGTTGATACATTTTTAGTTTGCCTACTCAGCCGTATGACATAACACCAATATACGCCTACTATTTAAAAAAAAACTGAAAACTGAATCGATATTAAAAAATATTTTTTTATTGCATGTAAGTACTAAAACTAATTTTCCGACTATTTGTTGCTTAAACTAGATTATCATATAATATCAATAACATGATTTTTTCTCATAATTGTTCAAATAGAGTTAGTTACCTACCCACTGAATGAATCGGTCTGAAATTTTGCACACAGAAAGAAATAACCTGGAATAACGCGTGAGGAGCTCTGCGAGCAAGTCAGTATATTATAAATATCTACCTTCCTACACTGTTTGATAAAAACTTAAGTAGTAGTTCTTTGATAGGTAGTAGGTACCTCACGATCACGACCTTACCTCGAGCGAGATAATAAAAATAGTACAAAAAATCTGAGCCGACACAACTGAAAATTGAGGAAGGAAGAACCAAACACGACTTCTGTGGCGCTACGGGCGAAGATCCGCCTGTGAGGCAGGGTTCGATTCACATCTCGGGACAAATATTTGTACGATTTGCAGATAATTTTGTTGGTGTTCTACGTGTTTTCAGTGTACCGTATCTTTAAAATACTCTATTTCTTTAAACTTTATTTCTTTAGGCTTACAAAATAAGCACTTTGACAAGTCAAACGTAACGGTGTCGATTGCACTTAAAGAATAACACTAAACTTAGCATTAAACAATAGGTTTCTATATAATTAGGCTTTGTAGTTTGTTGCTCCGAATAAATAAAAACTCTAAAATATCAAGGTATCCAAATAAGGGTACCTACCTACATATAGATCTGGATCTAGAATAACATTAAGGCTAGGCTATTTTTTATTCAGAGAAGCTAGTCGGACGAGAAAAAAACTATTAAAGCATTACGTAAAAACTAGTTGACTTCCACGTTAACGTTTAAATATTTTTTGGTTAGACGACACACGATTATTTCATAAACCAATAAGCATTTTCCGTTCTAAAATAAATATATAACAATCATGTTGATAAACCGTCCGATACTACCGCAAGGTTCAAGGTACAACTCTTTACTTGTTTGCTAAAACCGGCTCCGCGAGCGTTTCCTCTCAGTGCGCTAGCTCGCTCGCCGGCGACATGTTGCTCGTGTTACTGCTTATCGCTCTCGTGGGTTTCTACTTCTTCAGCACGAGGAGGCACGACTACTGGGCGAAACGAAATGTTAAACACAGACCTCCAATACCCCTTTTTGGGAACCATTTCCGCACCGTTTCGGGACAACTGAGCATCACCCAAGCTGCTACAGAGCTCTACAACCAGTTTCCTAAAGAGAAGGTGGTCGGCTACTACAGGGGAACAACTCCGGAGTTGGTCATTCGCGATCTAGAAATTGCCAGAAGTATTCTGACGGTGGACTTTGCGTGCTTCTATCCGCGAGGGCTGGGGAGAGATCCAAAGAAGGAGCCGCTCCACGGGCATCTGTTCTTCGCGGATGGAGATCTGTGGAAGCTGCTGCGGCAGCGCCTGACGCCAGCGTTCACCACCGCTAAGCTACGGGGGATGTTCCCGCTTATAGTGAACTGTGCGAAAAAGTTGCAAGTGGTGGGCGCAGACGTGGTGAGCCGCGGCGGAGACTGCGACGTGCGGGAGCTGATGGCGCGCTTCACCACCGAGTTCATCGGCGCCTGCGGCTTCGGCATCGAAGTCGACTCCATCAATAACGAGAACTCGCTCTTTAGAGAACTTGGCAGGAAAATGTTCACACCCACTTTGAGGTCTATATTCCTTATTGGCATGCACGAGATATTACCTGAACTGAGAAATCTCATGCCTCCGATAAGCACCGAGCTCGAAGCTGACATGTCTGTGATTGTTAAAAATATTTGTGAACAGAGGAACTTCCAACCGTCGGGGCGCAATGACTTTGTGGATCTGCTACTGGAGTTGCAGAACAAGGGCGTCATTAAAGGAGACTCTATCGAAAAGAGGAAAGCGGACGGCTCCCCGCTAGAAGTAGAAATGGAGATGGACTTTAAAGTTATAGTGGCTCAAATTTTTGTGTTCTTTGCGGCCGGTTTTGAGACCTCATCTTCAGCCACCAGTTTCACTCTCCTCCAGCTAGCGTACCACCAAGAAGAGCAGCAGAGAATACAACAAGAGATAGATGAGGTGTTGGAGAAGTATGACAACGAGTTATGTTACGAATCTATCGCAAAAATGACCTTGCTTAGTAATGCTTTCAAGGAGTCTATGAGAATGTTTCCATCTTTAGGAAACCTGCACCGAGTTTGCATGAAGAAGTACACGATCCCCGGAACGGATATAACCTTGGATCCCGGCGTCAAGATCATCATTCCGATTCAGGCTATACAGAATGACGAACAGTACTTTGAGAATCCGACAGACTTCCGGCCAGATCGGTTCGCCGACGCGGATATCAAAACTAACCAGTTTACTTATTTGCCGTTTGGCATTGGTCCTAGAGCGTGTATTGGTAAGTTTTTTTATTATTTATTTACCGCCGCGTCCTAGAGCAGTTTTTACTGTAGTTATTATACCTACCTAAAGGTGACTGAACTGAACACTAGTTTGTGTAAAACTATAAACTATCCTTCATGGGTGTAGAGGCCAATGATGATGATCATGATTCTCACATTATAGGTTTCTATAGCAATTTTTATTGATTGATGTGTAGGTAAGACGTGGCAATTTACCTGTAGGTATGAATATTAATTAACTTGTATACTCTGTCTAATCTGTATTTATTGTTTCTAGTATCTCAATACTATTACATAATAAATATACTTAGATAGATAATACTTCATATTTATTCAAACATACTAAAGAGAACAAATAAAATGAAATAAAATTTTGAAATGAAATGAAATTAAGGATGGATGGTACTTTACAACATAAATTCAAACTATTACACTAATACATACATACAACAAAATGGTACTCAGGTACTGCGGGACGTGACATATAAGATTATGTGGCCTCTGACAAATACTTCCAGAGTGTGGCAGCTTGAGCGGTGAAAGAGTCGCTGTAAAAAGATGTTCTCTGTACTGGAGATGCGAGCACCAAGGTATTCGATGACCTTAGAGAGAGAATTTGAGAAGAATGTAGAAACTGAAATCTTCCTTACGATAAGACGGGGTATGGTATGAGTACTCCCTTTTTCGCATTTGGACTCCTTATGGTCCATTATAAGACGGGGAAAGGGAAAAGGAATATTATTTTTTCGTCGGATAAATTAGCTTATCAATGTAACACAACTATCACAAAAATGATTTTTAACTTTATCAAAAATGTGCATGTCATGTAAGAAAACTTTTTTAAGAATAAAAAAACCGGCCAAGCGCCGTCGGACTCGCGTACGAAGAGTTTCGTACCATTATCTATAAAAATCACGTTTGGTGTATGGGAGCCCCCTTAAATATTTATTTTAGTATTCGTTGTTATAGCGGCAACAGAAATACAATATTTGCGAATATTCAACTGTCTAACTATCACGGTTCATGAGATACAGCCTGGTGACGGACGGACAGCGGAGGGCCCTGAAGTCTTAGGGTCCCGTTTTACCTTTTGGGTACGGAACCCTAAAAACTGAAACGATCAAATTTATCTATCTAAACGATGAGGAGATTAAATACCCACTTTGTGAAAATAAACAAATGGCTCTATCTTATTCTCTCATTAATACTGTCAATAATACATTAATTAATACCTACTTATTTAAAAATTGAACGAGTGAAGTACTTACAATGCAATAAGTATAAATTCTGTAGTAGGTAACCTACCTGGAGATATAACTTCAGTACAGGCCAGTTAAAAGTTTGAGTCATTGGTAGAGTGACATTAGGTACCTCATCTTTGGTAGAGTCTTAATGCTAAAAGAAGAAAAAGATCTGGGTACATATTGATTTTTGTTCCAGGGGCTCGTCTCGGCGAGATGCAGTCTCTAGCTGGCCTGGCCGCCTTACTGCAGAAGTTCAGAGTTGAACCCTCAGCGTCTACGCTTCGGCATCCCATCGTCAACTCTGCGTCTAACGTCGTGCAAGGGGTCAAGGGAGGCATCCCTATGAAACTTACGCTTAGGAAAAATTTATGAGTTATAGGTGTGTTAGAATGTTTGGTTTCATAATTACCACATCCTACTCACCTAATGTTAGAATTTAGTTATGACTCGAAATTAGGTTTTTTAAATTATTGTTTTATTGATTATAGTCATATGTTTATCTTAAGATACCTTAAATGTGAACGCAATAGTATTAAATATTACTCAAACATAGCATGTAATCTGCTGATTATTTTGACAATCGTCTTTGATCACAGTCGACCTATTAATAATAATACTGTCCGCTCTATGCGGTCCGTAATGTATTTTGAATTCTGTTTTTTTTCGATAATAGTTAGGTTCATAAAGGTTTTATGCATACTGAGCTTTACTAGCTTTACTGGCTGGTAAGAATAAAAAAGAAAACGTCGGAAACTGACAAAAGAGCATCGCGTTGAAATTTTTTGCATGATACGTTCTAATTATTTTTTTGAATAAACTACCAGTTTGCATTATTTGAGTAAAGCATTATACAAGCCTCGGTCCACAAGGACTGCCCTGCTGGCCACGATAAGCTGGCCTCAAGTTATGCTTGCTACGGTCTGGCCTTCAAGCTTGGTCAGCATTGCAGCCCTTGATGGCCAAGCTGAAATAAACTAGCTTGGCCATCAAGGGCTGCAATGCTGACCGAGCTGTGGCTTTGACCTGCACTACGCTTCGCTTTTAGCCATCTTCAACCGCGGCCAGCTACCCACCCATTACAAACATCATGTACCTACTATTGATCAAAAATTTAAATTTTTTGTAATCCTGACGACAAAAAAAAATAACCTCTTAGTTATAAAAATATAAAAATATATAAAAATCTACACTAAATACCTACCTGCCTTCAAAATACTAACCTTGGTAGGTACCTACCAATTGTATGTACCTAATAAGTAAGTACATATTAGGGCTTGATGATACTGTGTGGATTGTCCAGCATTTTTCATTTATTATTTATGTTTTTCGCCCTGTATTGAAATTACCGTCACTCGTATGCTTAGGTACTCATTGTGCTTAGGTAGGAATTAACTGATAAAACCTGTTATAATAACCTTTGGACCTCAGTTTAAAATTCAAGTCCAAAGGTTATTTTAACAGGTTTTGTCATTTTACCAGGTTGTACAATTATGTACGTACCATGATATGCTTATTCACTGTGTAAGTGCTTGTAGTAAAACATGATGTGTGTGTTTTGCTAGTGCAAAGAACATGATCTTTAGACTTTGCACCTACAAATAGATTCCGGAACTCTATGATTAGATTACATCATTTAATTTGAATTTCTCGTGTTGAAATGGACTTGGTTGACGCTGAGCACTCCACCCGGATGTGAAAGACTCAGGACAGCGCAGGCTGTCAAAAATATAAGGAGGCTTATGCCCAGCAGTGATGATGTGGATGATGACTTAGAAACGTTATATTGTTATTTTACTTTTGACATTTCTAAGTGCGCTGTGGAATGCCTTTTGAATAAATGAATTTAATTGAAAATTTTTAGCTGATCAAAAAAAAACGTGTGGCCGGGATATTAGGGTACAGCTAAAATCATGATCAACGTGGAACTAATCAACAGACCTATTTATTGATCGAAAATAAAGTTAACTTTTGATTAATCGATAGATTATAAGCAAATAATAATATATTTGATTCTACTTTAAAACACTTAAAAGAACTACCCAAGCTACGTCGCTCTGAGCGTGAACCTAAGTGGTAGTCCGTGAGCGAAGCCCTGCACGATGTTCTTAGAGTGGTCCACCTCGGGCCAGCGCCGCGACCGTTCAGTCGGCTCCACGTTGAACTTGCTCAGGAGGCTGGCTAGGGCCGCTAGTACCTGCATCTCTCCTACAAGGGAACCTGGAAAATAAAAAGTCTTAAAATGAGGTACGAACGAGGGAGCTACGTAATCCATCCATTTAGATTGTATAATTATTCTGTACAAGTTTCTGCCGGCGGCTTCGTATGCGTTGTTTCTATGGAGAGTTCAAAGGTTTCTTTCCATGGAAACTGATTCACGGGGTAAAAACTAACCTATGTTTTTATAGTATATAACTAGTCACACTTACTTCTTTAGCCTATATTTATACCGGGTCTAGATCTACATCTGTTAAAATTTCAGCCTTATTCGTTCAGTAGTTTTGGCGTGAAGAGTTAACATACATTTACTTTTACATGCAGACTTTTGCAATTACAATAGGATAAATCAGTCATCATGACTGATTTTGAGAAACTACTCCGAGATGTTTTAGAGATCTAGGTACTGAATACAAAATAAATCATAATTCTGCACAAAAAAAATGATAAATAAAATATTTTTTTTTGTTTTAAAATGCAATTTCAATTTCACTGTCGCTGAGTATTTTTACGATAGCTCTCGAAGTAGCTACTATAGTTTTTTTTATGCTGGACAATTGGACGTAGTTACGCTGAAAGGACTCAATCCACACTTTGGTCAAAAATGAGTTAAATATACCAAAATGTTCCTAAAGGTCGGTTCTATCACCTCGCAAAAAAGATCCGTAATCTGATAACGTTAAGGTGGTTTTTTGAAATACGAGAACCAAGCCACATGTATGGCGGGTATTTTTTTCTAAAACACTGTAATAACTCAGGCTACATGGATCCTTTTTAAGAAATCCAATCTCAAAGAAGTGTGTATTTAAGTAATTTAACAGAAATGTCTCATAGCACCTGAATCATTTCAGTTAAATTTACTTTCATAGAAACTAGTAAATTTTTTATTTAGCTGAAACGACTCAAACTGTATAGGTCATTTCAGATAAAATACTTTACTAAGAAACAAGACGATTTTGCATTTAGCTAAAAGGACTCAAACCATATGGGTTATTTCTAATAAACTGATTTACTATGAAACAAACCCATTTATCATTTAGCTAAAACGACTCAATCGGTGTGCGTCATTTCAGATAAATTCATTTTAAAAGAAACTAATCGATTTTGCTTTTTATAGTCTGTCAAATGAAAGTAGAGACTGAAAAATCGCGGCAAATTAAAAAAATATTAGAATGGCAACATCAAAACGACTATGACAAAATTTTAATAACATATTTTGATACTTGGTAATTAATTATTTATTTATAAATTGTGTATTTAAGTAGCAATTAATTTATCACTAGGCGGTACCAATATTTTAAATAGTTAATGGTTTATTTGTTTAGATGTTTGTAATTCTGAACGATTTTTAATTTAACTTGCACTTTGTTTTCAATCTTGCTTTGCATTTTCTGCACGTAAAATACAATTGATGTGGATTTCACTAATCCTAACGCATTGCGGTATGGATGACGATAAGACTTGACGTAGTTTCCCGAACGCTGCCCTACTTAGCTGGATCCTCCTCTTGGCCTCCTTCTCGAAACTGTTTCTACCCAACTGCAGAATCTGCCCAAGGTAAGTGTATTCGGAAATAATTTCGAGAAGGTGGCCATGTAGGTACGACGACCGGTCCCGGATCAATGTGGCCATTGATCATGACCTTGGTTTTATCCAAGTTCATGTCAAGACCGATGCGTCGTGAGGCTGAAGCTAGGCCGTCCAGCATCAGGTTCAGCTCCTCCAGCGACTCCGCCATCAAGACTATGTCATCTGCGAATCGCAGGTGTGAGATGTAATTGCCGTTTATGTTGATGCCCTTACCTTTCCAGTCCAGCGTCTTAAACACATCTTCCAATGCGCTTGTGGTCAGTTTCGGGATATATCATCCCCCTGTCTCACCCCTCTGCGCAGTTGGATTGGTTTAGACTGCTGGCCCTGTACTTGGACACTCATGCTGGCGGCATCATAGAGACATCACAATTCGGCACATGGCACTTCGATGTAACGATAGTCTACTTGGCATCGCTGTAAGGATTCCAGAACAGCCCATGTTTGGACAGAGTCAAAGGCCTTTTCTAAGTCCACAAAGGCCAGACACAGGGGCTGATTATACTCTTCGGACTTCTGTATAATCTGCCTCACTGTGTGTATGTGGTCTATGGTACCATACCCTCCACGAAACCCGGTCTGTTTCGGTGGCTGGAACTCGTCGAGTCTCGTGGCGAGACGATTCGTGACTACTCGTGAAAAAAGCTTATAGACGTGGCTCAGGAGTGTGATGGGTCTGTAGTTTTTAAGAAGGGTTTTATTTATGTCCCTTCTAAAAAAGAGCACCACCAAGCTCCTGCCTTTGGAGTTCTCCCACTGTGAAGGACGGCATTGAACAGGCTCTGCAGCTCCTGTATAACAGGGGCTCCTCCGGACTTCAGAAACTCTGAAGTAATGCCGTCTTCACCGGGGACTTTTCCATTTTTAAGCTGCCACAGTGCCCAGTGTCAGTGCCTCAGTGTCACGATCTCGTCTTGACCGATGTCTGGCAGTTCGTCGGTGTATTGGCGTGTCTGGGTGGCTCTGGAAGCATGGTCATCCCTTTGGATATGAGTGGCTTGTGCAGCGTATAAACGGCCATAGAAACCCTCTATCTTGGCAGAGATCTCCGGCTTCGACAATAAGGTCCTCCAATCGTGCGTTTTAAGCTTCGTCAGGTGGCTCATGTCAAGCTGCTGAGTGAATACTTTGGACCCTCGGTTTCGCTCTATCGCCTCTTCATTGAGGCGTGTGTTGGAGCCCCGAAGGTCGCGCCGTACCATCTTCGCAATTCGCTTGTTCAGGTCTGACCTTTTAGACAAAGTCGCTTGGGTGGTTTCCCGTCTTCTTGTCATCAACCCGAGAGTCTCGGCCGAGAGTTTGGATTTCCTGCCAGTACGCTGCTTTTTACAAAACTTGATGCCTTCGTGCCTCAGCGTTTCGACCTGCCCCACCGTTACCAAGGCCGCTGCCATGGCCAGGAATAGCGAGGCGGCCGGGACCTGGAGGCCATTTTTTGTTGCGTCGTACCATTGGAGGGTTATGCCCATAATCCCCACAATGGGCATTTTGAATTGTTCTGCAGGGGGCGCTGCTGCCCACCCCCCGGTT
The DNA here is from genome assembly GCA_946478455.1 of Eupithecia vulgata. Lineage (NCBI taxonomy): Eukaryota > Metazoa > Arthropoda > Insecta > Lepidoptera > Geometridae > Eupithecia > Eupithecia vulgata. The sequence continues at coordinate 15,410,230 of OX297866.1, forward strand.
TGTGACCCTTAGTCGCCTCCTACGACACCCACGGGGAGAGTTGGGTTGGTTGGTACTATTCTAGGGCCGACACCACACAGCCATACCGCAATGCTTGATAACGAAAATTTTCAATCAGTGCGTCCTACCCGTCATGACCTACGGAGCTGAGACGTGGAAACTCACGGTAGGGCTGGTCCACCAGTTTATAGTCGCCCAGTGAGCTATGAAGAGAGCTATGATCGGAGTTTCTCTGAAGGATAGGATTCGTAACGAATACATCCGACAGAGAACCAAGGTTATCGACATAGCTCAAAGGATTAGCAAGCTGAAGTGGCAGTGGGCCGGTCATGTCTCGAGAAGAACCGACAACCGCTGGGGTAAACGTGTTCTTTAATGGAGACCGCGACTCGGCAAACGTAGTGTAGGACGCCCTCCGACCAGGTGGGATGACGATTTGCGAAAGACTGCTGACTGGCAGATGCTGGATGCGGCAAGCTGAAGACAGGGCGCTATGGCACTCATTAGGGGAGGCATATGTCCAACAGTGGACTAATATAGGCTGATGAATACTCTTTTATTTATATAAATATAACTTTTATTAATACTTTTTGTCGTTTAGGTCATTTCAAATAAATTAAAAAAAATACTCCGTAATGTCAAAACCGATTTAGCAGAAACGACTCAACCCCATATTTTCCTCAATAACTGAAAAAATACGACAGTCTGTGTAATAAAAATAGGCTCATAAAATTAACAGTATTTTTGGTCATCTGACACAATAATTTCATTTTTTTTCGAATGCATTAACATTATTGAATCATCGTCTAAACTTTAAAATGCCATATCTCCGAAGTGACATTTTGTGGATTGAGTCCTTTCAGCGTAACTACGTCCAATTCACACAGCATTATCTAGCCCCAAGGTAAGCAAAGCTTGTGTTATGGGTACTAGATAACTGATATACGTAATATTATACATTACATAGATAGATATTTTTTATTATACATAGAAAACACCCAGACCAACGGAACAAATTTCTGCAGATCGTACACAAATTTGTTCCGAGGCGGGGATCGAACCCGCAACCTCTTGCGTCGCAGGCAGACTCTCGCCCGCTGCGCCACTGAGGTCGTCACATTTAACTACAGATTTTTTTTTAAGATACATAGAAGATACTTCTGAACACCCCGACCGATCTGCAGATCATAGGTACAAACAATTGCCTAAGCCGGGAATCGAACTCGCAAACTCCTGCATCGCAAGTGGCTCTTTGCCCGCTGCGCCATAGAGGTCTCAAGATAACATATGCTTATCTTGGGGCTAGATGATGCTGGGTAAATTTCTGTTATCGGTTGAATTTTGAATTGCAGAATTATTTATTTATCATTTATTTTTCTGGTTTTCCTCACCTAAACACATCCTAGGTCCTCCGCCGAACGGCAAATAAGAAAACTTGTGCCGTTTCTTCATTTCATCGAGCGAGAATCTATCTGGAAGGAATTTCTTGGGATCTTCGAAATGTTTATCATCAGAATAGATCCCTTGTGTCGGAATCAATATTTTCACTCCAGGATCGATTGTTAGGTTTAATTCTGGGATAATGCACGTCTTTGTGCATATTCGAGGGATAACACCAGCAGGGTCTCTCATCCTCATCCCTTCCAAGAACGCCATCTTTAAAACTGACATTTCGAAAAGAGCTTCAAAGCTTAGCTTTCCGTCATGCTTTGCCAAAACCTCGTCAATATTGTTTTGTATTCTCCGCTGTGTCTTTTGATTGTAAGCAATTTCATGAAGGGTGTAGCTCATGGCAGCGCTGGAAGTATCAAAGCCAGTTACAAAGAAAATGAATACTTGTGCAATCAGACACGACAGGTCCATCTCTTTCTCGACTATCATTGATGTCCCATCTGGGTTTTTCTTGAAAAACTCTCCCTTCATTTTGCCCTGTCCCTGTATCTTTAGCAGAATGTCTATAAAGTCATCTCGCCCGCTAGGTTTTAAATTCCTTTCCTGTAAAACATTTTCCACTAGCTTCGACACTCCTTCTTCCAATCTTTGATCATGTACGTGGAATAGCCGTCTAAGAGAAGGGAAAATATCACAGATTATTTTTAATACCTGAGTTTTGAGCGGAGGATTTACTCCAAGGTTTATTATTTCCCTGAACCGTGAGTGCTTATTGTTGATGGTGTCTGGTGATCTACGCCAAAACCTGCTGCTGCGATGAATTCCATAGCAAAACGTTCCAAGAGATCACGCGCATCGAATTCGTCGCCTTTAGCTGCTATTCCATCAGCTACAGATATAAGTTTATCTGTGCATACCAACAGTGAAGGGAACATGGCTTTGATTTTCGTAATAGTGAATGCTTCACCGACTTTTTTTCTAAGTAGTTTCCAGTCGTCACCGCGTGCGTGTAGCAAGTTTTGGTAGATTATTTCCACGTCGTTCGTAATAAGTCCTCTGTCGTGGAAATGCGGGAAGTCCAGGCTCAGGATTCGCTTCACAATATCCAGGTCTCTAACGATTAGGACCGGGGTGGTCTGCTTGTAGAAGCCGACTACCTTCTCGTGTGGATACTTATGGTACATTTCTGTAGCCAGCTCAGCTGTAGTTCTGAATCTTAGCAACTGTCGGATGTTGTTACCGAATAGCGGATAGAGGTGATCGTGCTCCACGCTCCGCTTGGACCAGTAACTGAACTTTTTTGTAAAATAATAGGTATACAGAAATAAATATTAAAATCAACACTAATAGACACATCGTGGCTGTATTACCTATGTATGTGTGGCGGTTCGTTTGGCAAGAATTGGTAACAGCAAGTGCCTAGGTAATGTTTTTTAACGTGGGTATAAGTGTTTCATATTATAATTACCTACTTTGATAACAAATAAGTGTATCAAATTCTATTTATTTGTCATTTTGCGATTTGATGCACTTTATAGAAATCAAAAGGTTTTTTTATCATTCCCCCAATGGCCTCTGCAGTAAAGTACGTCCCTAGTTTATTATTTCAGTCCTGGGCTGTCTGCGGTCGGGATTCCCACCTAATCCATTGGTAATTTCAACCGACAACTTCGTAGGTTACCATGGCAGGAAGATTTATAAAACTAAGCATTTAGGCAAACATTATTTGACAGGAAAATTGGAATAATAAGCATTGGTTCCCGGTCATTGTCGAAAATATAATACCTAAACTAACGGTTTAATAGATATTATTTATTGGAAATTTACCACGTGCTTGCTTATCGAATAATAAACATTATTAATTAAATAAGATGTGTTTTCCGGTCAAATGTCGAAATTAAAATCCTTAGTAGTTACTTAATTAAAATAAATAATGGTGAACAGGTAAAACAGTCGAAAAAACCGATGAAGAAGAAAGAAGAAAAAGAAAATATATTTATTTGCCTTAAAACTACACAACACAAACTAAACTAAATTAATTCTAGACTTAGTCTAAATCTATGATGGTCCGATGGTAGGTAATAAACCCTTTGTCCAACAGCCATCAACCTAAAGTGTATTCGCATCATTTTGTAGAAATAGACAAAATTACAATAAACTAAGTAGGAACATATAAGAAAATAAAAAAAAATCTATAGCTACCTATATATCCAGACATACATATAGGGCGCCATCCTCATACATAACCCTCATCTGTTGGCAGTCGGCTAAAAATATAAATAAAAATAATTCCGATAGAGGACAAACCTTATTGAACTATAATATGTAGCGAGAACAAAAGTAGGTTATCGGCTCATCATTAGGTTAATGTGTATGGAAACCCCTATATATCCCTAGTTTAGGTAATTTTAAGAGTAGGTAATTTTGAAAATTCCCGAAATGCATTTCTCAATATGGGGAGTTGGGTTACATAGGTATCTTGGCATGGCAGGCGGATAGGCGACCGCATTAAAAAAATTAAAGAATTTTTAAATTTTAAAAACTGATTGACACATTTTTACGTATGTTTCAACATATTATATTTTGTGTTTTACATTTTATTAATAATTCTTTTCTCTTATTTATTTTTAATGGATTTTATTACATATTATTTAATTTTATTGACATTATATATGACGATATAGTTGACGAGTTTTATTGTAGTTACTAAGATTTTGCACACCTTTAAAGGTAGTTTGTATTGGATATTATTTAAAATTAAGAACTTATTGTACATACATTCATTCAATAAAGATTATGATTTTGATTAACGACCAGGACACCCTGAACAAATGTCTGCAGACCGTACACACAATTGTCCCGAGGCGGGAATCGATCCCGCAACCTCCTGCGTCGCAGACAGAGCTTCGCCCACCGTGCCATAGAGGTCGATTAAAGATTATAAAATACACAGAGGAATGCTGCTACCCTTGTAGGTTCTTTAATCGCCTCTTACGAGAGGGGTCGATTCTTACGCCACGACTGCCACGCACCACGGCTCGAGCTCCAAACACCCAAAAATAAAAATAATCGCTTTGTGAGCTGTTACTGCGTTATTCAGTTGTACCGTCGCTGACAGCGTATGGGTACTGGTACAGGGGAGATGTAGGCAAAAGAAAACAGTTGCAATGGTGGTCACTAATAAAAACTGAACTAAATTAATATTGCCAGTGAACTAAATCAGGCGTGCCAGGAAAACTGCTGACGACGACATAAGTCTCGCTCTTAATATATATAGAGGTAAGTCTCCAGGACACGATGCGTTGAGCATTGAACACTTAAAGCATGCGGGGTTCCACTTACCGGGCGTGCTTGCCATGTTCTTCACCCTCTGCGTCGGGCACTCGTACCTGCCGGCGGCGATGATGCGGACTGTGGTTGTTCCTATCCTCAAGAGCAAGACTGGTGACGCATCCAGCCTGAACAACTACAGGCCGATATCACTCGCCACGGTCATGGCTAAGGTGCTGGACGGTGTGATTGACAAGCATTTAGAGAAACACCTTAAACTGCATGATGCACAGTTCGGCTTTAGAGCTGGACTGTCTACTGAAACCGCAGTGTTAACTCTCAAACACACCGTCCAGTACTACACGAGCAGAAGCACACCTGTCTACGCCTGCTTTCTAGATCTATCAAAAGCTTTTGATCTTGTTTCGTATGACAGGTTGTGGAGAAAGCTCGGGACCGAGACTCAAATTCCTCCAGAGCTAATTTCACTATTTAGGTACTGGTATGGCAATCAGGACAACAATGTAAGCTGGGCGGGATCATTATCGGATGTGTATAGGCTGGAATGCGGAGTGAGGCAGGGTGGGGGGACTTCACCGAGGCTTTTCTGCCTATACATAGATCGTCTGATCCGTGAGCTCAGCAGCACCCGCGTAGGGTGCTCGATTGACGGGGTCACCGTGAACAATATCAGCTATGCTGATGATATGGTGCTGCTGAGCCCATCGATCAGTGCTCTCAGAAGGTTGGTAGGCATCTGTGAGTGCTATGCGGAGGCCCACGGGCTCAGGTACAACGCGGCCAAGAGTGAATTGCTGGTCTTCAAGGCGGGTTCAAAAACTTACGCCACAGTCCCACCAGTTACACTCAATGGCAATCAGCTCAAGCGCGTGACGGAGTTTAAGTACCTGGGCCACTGGGTCACCGAGGCACTCACGGATGATGCAGATATGGAGAGGGAACGGAGGGCGTTAACGGTCCGAGCTAACATGTTGGCCCGTAGGTTTGCGCGTTGCAGTGCTCAGGTTAAGACGACACTGTTTAGAGCGTACTGCCAGTCATTCTACACGTGCAGCCTATGGATCAAGCATACGCAGAAGACCTGGAACGCCCTTCGCGTCCAATATAACAATGCCTTCAGGTGGCTGATGGGGCTGCCTCGCTTCTGTAGCGCATCAGGCATGTTCGCGGAAGCGCGGGTCGACGGGTTCGCTGCGATCCTGCGCAAACGAACGGCATCACTGATGCGCAGGGTGCGCGGCAGCGCCAACAGCTACCTGCAGGTCATTGCAGGAAGGCTGGACACAGCTTCTCCCTTCATGCAGCACTGGACGAAGGCTCATGTTTTCTGTAAGTTTCTTGTTTATTAATATAATGTGATGTCTATTTCATTTTAACTATATTGTATTTTTTTTTTTTTTTTTTTTGTAATCTAATAGTAATTTATCCTTAATGTATTGTAATTATTAGTGTAATTGTTAGTTTAATGTTTTTCTGTGTATGTCTGATTTTTGTTATTGTTTTATGGACTATGTATGTTACTGTGTCTGAAATAAATGTGATTTTATTTATTTATTTATTTAATAGCCTTACGCGCTATGAGCTAGAATTACGGTTATGATAAATAAATATATAAAAAAGGCTAAAAAATTCACACAGCATTTTCTAGCCCCAAGCCACACCCAAGCTAAGCAGAGCTTGTGTTATGGGTACTAGATAACTGATATACATAATATAACACTAAACATAGATAGATAATTTTTATTAAAAAAGAACGGTTCGGAACAAATACTTGCAGATCGTACAAATATTTGTCCCAAGGCGGGAATCGAACCCGCAACCTCCTACGTCCACATAATATGTCCCACATATGATGATGTGTTTTGTATGTAATTACCTAATTACATACAAAACAGGGGTCATCTTACGGTGAACGGTATGTAGTAACAGAGTGCGTAGCACTTCCCGTTTAAACGTTTTAAAAGATGATGACACCCTCGCGATTTTAAAAGCCGAACAGATGAAAAGATTCGGAAAATCAATTTCTGGAAGAAGCAAAGGGAACATAGAAAAAGATAAGTTTATTAAAGAAACTCAGATGCAGTTGACTGGTGGAAAAATAGGAGTACCTATTTTTTTGTATAAAATAGCTTTATATTTAGCATGTTGGAAAAAATAAACTGAAGTTAATGCATTTCGTTTTTTGGGAAAGTAGAATTGTGTAAATATCGGACTAAAAGGCTCAGTAGTCCGATGATCTGTATTGATCAGCATCATCGGACTGATGAGACTAAAAAGTCTCATCAGTCCGATCATCGGACTAAATCATCGGACTACTGATACTAGGCGTACCTACCCATATTCTATCGCTTTCAAACTAGGAAAAATGTTTTCTCTCTATTCCGGTAGAGGCGCTGCAATGTGCGCCAATTGCATTGATTTGAAAGGGTATAATCTGGTATAAAGGTCCAATGAGAATACAATTACCGTAAGAGGAATCTGTTTTTCAATTTACCAAATGCATGGAAAGAGTCAAATCTAGCTGTCAAATATTTTTATTGAATATTTTTCGTATCCGCTCGTACCGACTAAATATCTAACTGACTAGATCGCAATGACAATAATATCAAACACCTTCAGATTTTAAAAGCCCGATGTAAACAATGTGTCGTCACATGCGACAGGAATAGCCGCAGAATCACGTGGAATGCCGGATGCAGCAGCCACATAGAATGACACGAAGTTAGAGCTCCAATTTTAGGTAGCAGCACAGAGGTAGGTAGGTCTGTGCACCGCAAAACTATTGTTCACTCGTATCTAAATAGACCACTCTTATCTAAATAGATAAGAGTGACAAGAATAGTTTTAACGCGTTCACTGCCTATTGACCAGGACTGAAGCCTTTGAAAATAGTAAAAAGTGAAAAAAATAGTAGAATCAAGGATGTTTAATTTATCTATGGTAGAATAAAACCTATTGAAAAAGGAAGTGAATATAAAAAAATTAAAGGAATAATAATTTTTGGGCGATCTGAGATCGGGAAGTGGAAGGATAAAAACGGTTATCTCGATTTTCGGAAAACTACAAGTTCTATGGAAAAAAGTTTAATGACAAAGTGTAGGTAATAAAAAGATCTAAAATTTTTGTACAAAAACACTTTTTTTACATTATCTCAGCACCAAGTTTTTTATTTTTATCCTAAAGCTTTTTTTTTTCAATTTGGTGAAAACTTACTTTTTTATGTCCCAAACACACTGTACTTTTTTATTTCAAATATTTATTTTTTCACCTTATTTTGACTTAATATCGAAAAAGCACCCTAATTTTCAATCGAAAATACTCAAGTCAAAATATCAGCTTTTTAAAAAAAAAGCCTTGGTGGCCTTTTTGTTTGTTGAAATCTCTACTTCCTGATGGTGTGAAAAAATATACAATACTTAATTCAAAATTCAAAGTGCTTTATTTCCTTTAGACCTAACAGGACTCTTGGACACGTCACAAAAACTCAGATTACATAAGTAAAACTAGGAAATAAAGTGATCACTTTGATTTTTTGTCCACTTCAATCTGGTAAATGTGTCTCAGAAAATGCAAAGGAACGAAAGAAACTCGAAAAATTAGTTTTCCTTTTATTTTAGGTTTCATCCTATCGTTATTTTTTAACGCACCGCTGTTCTACGTATGTTTCAGGGCGTGTGCGTTGGTGGCACTCATTCTTCATGTTTTTGTTGTTATCCTGTCGCATCAGCCCCGAAATGGTTTTTACCTCCGACACAATGGATCGCCACCGGTTTCTGTCCGGCACCGCCTTCCTTCATCCAGTATGTTGGGAAGACTTGACGGTCCTTCTCTACTTCGTCCTTCCACCTGAACTCATTCCCATGAACAAGTAGAATGTAAAGAAGTTAGTATAGGTTCTACGCAGTCCTACTGTTGTATCCGATAATGATGGATGAATGAGAATCGTAAAATGATGTTGAGTGGTATAATGTAGCATTCTAATAGTGAAAGAATTTTTCAAATCGGTCCTGTAGTTTCGGAGCCTATTCAATTCCAACAAACAAAATATTTTTCCTCTTTATAATATGGTGCAGATTATTATAATTGTTTTTAATAAGTATTCTACAACCCTTTGCAGTGTCCGTCTCTCTATCCATTACTGGTTATAGTAATAGGTAACCGTAATAATGTAGAGTAAAATTAATCCGGAATACTTAGAGGCCACAATAATAATACATTTAACTTATTTGGTAAGGGTACGAAACGGAACACTTATTGACCCTGACTCACACTTGTCCGTTTTATTTATTAGAACCTGAAGTACCTACTCCAGAACAGAGTAGTAGGTACATACAAAAAATAACCGTAGTAGCAATCCACAGAATAACCAGCAGTGCAGGTCACGGATGAGGAGCTACAGGCCACCGCTACAGGTGCCGAGCTCGACCGGGCTGGCTTCAGTAAGACAGAGTCGAGCAGCGCGAGCGCACGTGTGCCAGACACTCGAGACGCAATCGATCTTAAACACGATAATCTGAACAAAATTACTTAAAAAAAATCTTCAAGAAAATTTAAAAGATTGTTCTCTCTAATAGGGGGCGCTCAACGATCAACCTAGTTTAATTTGAGTAAATATTACCAGTAAGGACTAAAGCGGCAAAGAGAGGAACTGAAAAGGCGGGAAGTGTTAGAAGTGAAGTGAAAAGTGCAATAATTTGTTAAATAGCGATGAAAGTCTTGACGGCGGCTGACAAAGTTGTAAACGTGGGGAACGAGAATGAACCGACGGTGGTGCTGGACTCGCAGAAATTGATTACGGAGCAATTGAACTTGTAAGTAGCAGATGAAGTCAGAATAACGCTCATGTGCCCCATTAACATAAGGTTGTTGTCCACGAGCACTTTTGCTGTATAAAAGCAAAGTGTTCATGGACAGTGCAATGGCTTTCAAACTTATAATACTACTAATACGCTAATATTTGTTATAATAAAACAATGGATCACATTTATTGGTTCTGGAAGTCTTGCGATTTAAGCATCTAAAGATATAACATTTTTTGTAGTGATAACTTTACTGTAAAGTATTTATATGCTTAATTATCTCATTTCTGTGGATCACCCACTAGAAGTTGATCTTGATATCGGAATTGAATCAAGGTTTCGCAGAAATAAAGATATCTGTAAAGCTTTAAAATTTTTCGTTTCGAAGGTCAGATTCAATAGGAATCTATTAGAGAAACATAAAAGTGCAAATAAATCAAAACAACGCACAGATAAGCCCAAAAGCCCGCTAGGTCAGGCTCCTGGCGAGATGCCAGAGTGACACAACTCGGAGGAATGCGGTGTTTACGTGCCCGCGTTTGTTGACGGTGTGGCGGTTATGATTGGGACGCTTTTTTGTTGGATTCCTCTGGATTAGTGTATCGCGAATTGAAATAATCCAGATTTTTTGGCTAGTAATTGTAACGTGCAGTAGATTTAAAACTTCTTGAAAAAGTACAGCTACTTTTCGTAAGTCTGGAGCATAAGAACAAAGCAAGAGAGGCTTTGAGTTTTTTTTATTATTATGCATATATTTGTTGTATTAGATCTGGTCAAAACCTATAGTAAGAACGAACGTATAATAGTTCATAAGACCAACTATGTTACACAGTTCACAATAAAGATTCTTATTCTTATTCTTAAGAATCCAAAATGATTATTCCATATTTCCCTCGCAGAGGTTGCCCTCTTGGAGTCTCCCGCATCACAAACTACCTGTACGTCTGCGGAGCGCATGCCCTTCCCGGAGCCGTGAGGGTGCTCCGGCCGGGGCTGGTCGTGAGTGCAGCCCCCGAGCTCGGTCCCCCGCCGGAGGACTACGTGCCGAGACAATTGGTACCTCTGCTGGACACTCCCAACTCTGACATGTATCCGTATATGGCGAGGACTGCTGACCTAATCAATGAGGTGAGGATATTCCTTTTACCGTTACCACACCCAACAGTGGGATACATTGCACTTTGGATGATGATGATAAGACATATAAAAATTATTTTCGTTAATAGCTTCCACATTGAAACGTTTGGAAGTGGAAGATTTTGTTACAAATATCTGATTTATATGTAGAGAATTTCCACAGAAAAACCTTCTGAGATTCATTGTCATTGCAAATGGTCTACCAAAACAGCCAGTCTTCTTTAAATTCTGTCAAACTTGCACAAATAGGTTTCCATCAGTAACAACATTACCATTTAAGTACCTAAGTATCACTGCTTAGTCAACCTTTTGTTTTGTCAGGTGGTCAAAAACGGAGAAGTAGTGCTGGTGCACTGCGTGGCAGGCGTGTCGCGATCCGTGACGCTGTGCCTGGCGTACCTTGTCAAGTGGCAGAAGATGACGCTCAGGGACGCCTACCATCACATGAAGCAACGACGGTAAGACTTGCTTCTTGAACGGTTAAGATTACTTAATCAAGGGAAGGAGTTTAACGAGTGAAAGCAGTTAATGAACTGTGCAAAGGAAATACTCCTAATTCGCCGTTTGTCAGTTTGTTCTCAAAAAGACAGATATACATACTACCTACACAGCTACATATCAGTAAAATAGGAATACATTTTTCTACCAGAATGTATATTAAAGATAAATATAATTTATATCCTGTATGGTTTGATGGTAGAACCCAGGCTTAAAGCTAACCAAATTTACATCTCTTTAAGTGGAGAAACAATAAAAACTATCGTAGTTTTAAGAATTCATGATGACGTTGAGTTAACCTGCTAATTAAAATTCGTTGTATGCAAAAAATAAAGAGTATGGAATTTTTAAGAACACAAATATCAACGAATTTTCCTGACAGTTCCCTCGTTGTTCCAGACCCCAGATCCGACCAAACACCGGCTTCTTCAAGCAGCTCATCAAGTTCGAGGAGCGTCTCTTCGGCGAGGCTTCAGTCAAGATGGTCTACTGTGAAGCCATCGACAAGGAGATCCCTGACGTCTACGAACCAGATTACATCGCTATGACTTGGTTCAGACAGCGGTACGGGCCTATCGAGACTCGCTAAGCGAACCACTTGCTCGTATTTCGTTCGGTATGCCACGTCCACATGTTGGCCGAATTAACACGAATGTTGATTGTTTCAATTGATTTGACACAAGTCAATGATAACACGAATTCAAGGCGCGCATTGGCACTGCGGTGAGCCTAGATTCTCGGTCTACGGACTCTGTCAACATGTGGATTCGCTATACTTAAAATATAGTTTAACGTGATGAACAAGCACCTTACAATCTCCCCTCACTTGAAATAAGAGCTATTTTTACTGTTTCTTGCCCAACTTTACATTTCAAGTTATGCAAGTACAATAAAGTGAGTTTTAAGCACATTTTTGCACAGAGATATAAGCACTGTTTTGCAGAAGAGCGATGTGAAGGTAGTATTGTATTGTCATTGGTTCAAAGCTACATTAAGATAAGTTTACTGTGATTACAGCATATTAGTAAAAGGATCGTGAGTAAGGGAATGTTTTGAATGCTGAATTAATAAGACTGATGGACTGAATGTGAACTTTGAGTGACAATATTACGCACGTTATGTATAAGAAAGTATAAAACTCAAAAATATATTATTGTGATAAGTTATATGTCTAGTTTAATAGTCACATCACTTACTTAATGCATTGACTTTTGGAAATGTACAAGTTATTTAGATATTTAAGAAAATCTATGTTTATTGGGACCAAAATAAATGTTATAAGAATTTAAATTGTGTTTTGTTTTATTTTAAAACGCACGTAGGTAATACAGCTAAGCGTTACAAAGATAACATCTAGAATACCAATTTAATTATAGAGCTACAAGTTTAAAATGTATTTATAACTCTATTTAAAATAAATGTCTCTAACAATATTCACATGTTACCTAATTGGCGTAGTAAACGAATAGTTGGATCCATTGAGCGGTGCTTGGCCCCGTGGCATTGAAGCGACGGAAATAGACCAGCGAGATGTACAATACAGCTTCCGCGTTCATGTGATACTATATTACTCAATGAATATTCCAGAACAAACTGAAGATCTTACTGAAACTTCAATGTTAGGAAGGTGGATGAGTACGGTTCTGCTCGTGCGGAAGATCTTTTTGCCTCTTTATTAGTGAGAGTAACATAAAAATACCTACTGATAAAAAAAATTGTAACTTGAAAAATGCTACTGTGCTACAGTTGGCAAGTGAAGGTTCATCTTCGAGTACGAGTGTTTTGCGGCGGGAAAAATATCGTCGCGATATCGGTAATTTTTATCCAACTATGAAAAAAGTTAGTGTTCTGATCAGTTTTGGTTTTTCATAACAATCAAATGTAAAGACTAAAGGCTTGTGAAAGTAGTCCAGAGGTTTCAGCTTCTGGGATGGCGATGAATATTTTGTGTTTCATTTCTTGAAACATCACGTGCCTTCTACGTGATGCCATGATCTTTGGTAATGTTTCAGGTCTACAAAAACGTTGGCATTATTATTTAGGACTGTGTTTTATACGAGTCCCTGTAGGCTTTTAACATTCTAGGTATACCGTAACGTAAGTCATCCAAGCAACGTGTGTCCATAGTTAGTAAGTTTTTGATTGGTGTGACATCAACACGTTCCTATAGTTGAACACAAACCTCTAGTAAATGAAACCCACAAAAAATAAAAACACTAAATCATTTATTCTAAACCTAGCAGCGCCTCACGGTTTCACCCGCGTAGGTCCCGTCCCCGTAGGAATTCCGGGATAAAATATAGCCTATTTGCTATTTTAGACTATCTCTTGGGGCTAGATAATACTGTGTGAATTGTCCTACATTATTTATTATATTTATATTTATCTAAACTTTTGCATTTATAATATTAGTGTGATTAAACGTACAAAGAAGTGGCAAGTATCACTGTCTTCTGTTTAACTTGAATTGTAACAGTCTTCACTAACCCTACAATGCTAAAGAGGGTACTAAAACAAATCACTTGCAGATAACCCTATCTGCGAGACGTTTACTTTGGCGTAGAGCCATCATTTAAAACGTGTTGTTCTAGACGTATTTGGTTTGGACAGAAGACAAAGTGATCTGATTGTGACATGTATGTTGTAGAACATAAGACAGGATATCGCTCAATTTAACACGAGCCACCTGATGGACAGACATTTTGGCAGTGTTTCATGGTACAAGTTCAAAGTTTCTTTCAATTTTGAAGGTAATTAGAGGAGTTTTTTTAAACGTTTCAGAAATAACTTGAAACATCACTGGCTAATTACGTCGGGCACGATAATATCAGTGATTAAAATAAATATTTTAGGTAAAGACGAAAATTGTTGCGAGTAAACGAACTCTAAAAGAGCTTTTACATTATCGGAAATCAATAAGAAGGGTTAATATTATAAATGCGAAAGTTTGGGTGTTTAGATGTTTGTTTACGCTAAACTACTGAACGGATTGGACTGAAATTTTACATTCAGGTAGGGTAGTTTTAGGCCTGGAATAAAACATGTTTTACTTTTTATCCTATGAATTAGTTCCCATGGGATATAAATTTAAACAACGCGTGCGAAGCTGCGGAGTCATTATAATATCACGGGGTATATTAATTTAGATAGAATACCAGGAAAACTTAATGTGAGAGTAAGGTAAAAGTGACTTAAACTGCGTAAATCATGCTCAAGACGCAGCAGCCCTTTGCAACGAAGACGTTAAAGATATTTTCGAATGACACTTGGATAAGCTCCCAGAATTTCACAGATTATTTTGTCCTTACATCTACATTGTCGTTATAACTCTTAACACAAACCAAATGTATACCATTGCACTAATGTATACCATTGCACTAATGAGCAGCTTTGTGCCAAAATTGTTAATTTAGATCTGCACATCAACGTTTTTCGGTAATTATGATAAATGCTAAGACAACCTAACCCTCTGTCAAGATTAACATACTGAAAATATGCCAACTTTTTATAGTTAAATAAACTATGGGAAATTTTTATGTGCCTAGTTGAACTCATTTATAAAAACTGTTTATAAAAAGTTTGTCAACGTATTTTTTGCCAAAATTCCTTCAAATAATAAGCAAACTGAGTAGTTAGGTACTTTAACAATTGCAGGTATCTTAGAATTTCATGAATTAGAAGTAGATATTCTATATATTCTCTAAATATTCTATCAAAATCCAAAAACTAAGAATCACGTGACATGTTTCATTCTTAAAAAACATGTTTTCTAGCTGCGACTGCGCAGATTCCGCGGACCTTTCTTGCGCCGGCGACGGGAATGCGAAGAATGCGCGGCGACGGCTATTTTCACGTTGTTTTTAGAGTTGCGGTGGCTACTCCTGAAATTCAAGGGCTATTTGAACAAGAAATAATGGTAATCTTTTTAGAACAATTTAGATTTGGAACATAACAATGTAAAATATTATAATTTAAATTGGACAAAGAATGACTGGTAGATGACAGATTCTTGGACATAACGAACCAACAAAGCGAAAGCGACTAAAAAGTCATTCACTTAACCAAATTTAGATGGAGCTATAAAAACATACAGAAGTAAACAACAATTCACATGACGATGACTCAAACCATCTAAATATACATTAATGGTCCGAGAATATGCCAAATGCCCTGAGCGAGCTTACCTTTCTGCTCGTAAATAAAATGTCTGCAAATAACACTCCTGTCATCAGCGCACTCTACGTCCACTGCTGAAAATCTAGCCTCCCCTAAAACTAGGGTTAATATATATTCACCACACTTGGCAAGCCGGGTTGGAGATTAGATTAGAGCTTTTAAAAATCATACGGAAGAAAGGGGTTATTCCCAACGTGTTACGTGAGATGTGCTCAGTCGCATAGTCTCACGAAAACTCTTCCCAACACGTCTCACGAAAAACGCACCTATGGCCAATGTCTCACGAAACTCAGAGCGTCCTCGTGGTTAGCTGCCGCCTTTTATCCGGTAGGTTCTCATCTTTAACTCTTAAGATATCCACGGGATGAGCTGGAGGGATCCATTCTTGCGCCGCGACCGCCACGTTGGATAACACTGTAGTTATATTAGAACGCATCAGTGAGTCACCAGTCAGGCATCACCTGAAGTTCAGATCGATCTAGAATTAGCTCTGTGGTGCACTGAATCTGTTCCCGGCGGATTGTTAGGGTATGACGTCATCGCTCGACAGTGTTTACTCGGTACATAGTAATATATCATCTGTGTCGTAACTAACGCACGGACGGGCATCACATAGAGGCCGGTCATTGCAGTGATGTCATCCAATTAACAACTCTGAAAACATGTGAAATAAGACTTAACTGCTAATTAGGTGCTAGCTAGAAATGCACTAGAGAGAGAGAGCGCTCTCCATCAGGTATTTCGTTACTATGCTTTTTTACAGTAACCATCGCCCAATCGCCCATAGTAACCTAAAAATAGTACTAATACCTACTAGAATTTAAGGGCGACTTCAGACAGTTAGATACCTACCTACTGCGCAACTAAAATCACACGTCTTTGTCTACGTGTGATTTTAGTTGCGCAGTAGGTAGGTATTGCAAATAATAGAAAATCACCTATGTACCCTTAAGTTTTTTTTAAGAGGCAAATTTTAGAGTGGATGAGCTCTAACTCACTAAAATTTGCCCAAAGTGAAGCATCTCCGCTACAGATGAGATGAGCCAGTGGCCACTCAACATTCCTTTAGCAAAACATGAGAGGATTCTCAAACCAGCTTCAAAGAGCGGGTTCAGTCAAGGGTTTACTATTGCATTATTTATGCTTCTTTGCATATGGCTTCTACATAGTATCACTGTATAATTATTGTTCACACTTCACTGGTTTTTTTTTATTTTAGTAACATTTTAGAGTTTATTGTTATTACTTAATTTAATTGTACTTTGTAATTTGTAGTTTGTAAAATAGCGCGCTACACAGATGGTCGTGACGTGACCTGCCTTCTCTGGCATGCACTGAAAACCAGCGCTGGGTAGACACATCAGTGTCTATCCAGCATAATGCTGAGTGTAGGTCATATTTGTCCTAAACCCTGCTGCGCACAAAATAAGCAGCAAAACCTAGGTGTAATGTTGCATCCTAAGATAATATGTGTTTTTGTGTAGTAGATTTAGGATAAATAAAATTACTTTCATTTCATTCATTTTCATTTCATAAGTCATAATAATGTTGAGGGTTTTCAAAGGTTGCCTACCTTTGAAAATCCTCAACATTCACCCCGTCTATTGCTGCATTATTGCTGCTAATCAGAAGATGACGTCGCGTCAATGGACGTCAATGAATGCAGCTATTGCAGGTCCGGTCCGTGATAGGTGGCATAGACTGTGATGATAGAATATAATGAGTATATATGTAGAAGATATTACAATAACCATCAAAACTGCATTTTGTGGTAAGGTTATGATGATGATGAGAGGATGTTAGTAAAATCATCCTCTCAGGAGGTCATGTTTGGGTAGGCATAGAGCATAGAGTCGCTGTCTACCCCAACAACTAATTTGAAGTTACAGTAAGAAAAAAATGTAGAAAGCGCGGCCAGCATATACTTTACAGTACGAGTATACGCTCATAATAAGGAATATAATATTAAATAGACACATTGGCATTCACCGATGACAGCGCTCAATTATCTCTGTCTTTTTCATTTCAAGGAGATAATAATAATCAATAAATAAGGGAAAGAACTGTTCCTGTGGCTAATTTAATATCGGCCTTCATTTTGCTTGAACTGAGCATAAATTTGACTTATTTTATTACATCCTCCCCTCTCCTTCCTCCTTATAATTTAAAGCAGCCTGCGGACATTAATCTCGAGTTAAATGCCAAATAACACTTAAACACCTGATCGCAGCCCTACTGTTGGCAGTTACCCAGAACATGCGGAATGCTGGACTGACAGAACAAAACACGGAGACCTGACTCTGAGAAGTCTTGTTATTGTGTACAGTGTGGGAATTATATGAAAGGAATTAATAGGTTCCGAAAGAGCTGATGTTGTCTGTACAGAGCAGCAGTAAAATCACACTGATGTCGTACATAATCTAATACAAATGTGAAAATTTTGCGATCCAACAATCCTGGTTCAGCAATGCAAGGTTGTCTGGTATCTTGAGTGGTAGACCGCCAATTGTCAGTTATATTCTTTAAATCATTTTTTAGTATATTTTTAGGTTTCCGGACACGGGCGGTGCCAACGAGACCATATTAATAAATAAATAAAATGATTAAGCCTCTTTCGTCTGTCTTTCTGACCGTCTGTCAAGGGGCTGTATCTCATGCATGAACCTAGGTAGACAGTTGAATATTTGGCCGGTTCAATTTATCTACATGTAACAAGTAAATAATACCTTTAAGTACCTGTTTATTCAACAAAAACAAAGTTGAATGTGAAACTATTATTACATAAAAAAATCTAGTAACGAGTATTGTAGGAAGCAAAAATTACATTGACCCACTTCTGACTCAAATTTGCAGAGAAAATATTCACAAGACACTTTGTCATCCGATTTATTTTTGCGAATAAAATGAGTCCTTGTATCTCACAATATTTATTGGCTTCTCGAAATATATACGTAAAAATAAGTGATATCAATCTCTTGGCCAAGGCAAGGCAGAAGCGAAGAAAATATTTTCAAAGAAAATATCCATGTTTAGGTCCTTATCGCCATGATTCAGCTATTGGGCTAGTTAATATGGACATAACAAGTAAGGCCCAGACATCACCAAAGTGGAGATGTGCGAATATGTCCGTAGCGAAGAAGAGAAGACTTTTTCAATAAGGGTGTCTCCTCAGAAGCTGTGCGTACTGCTAGACTGAAGCAGTGCTGGCTAAAGCGTAGATCCGCTGTGGAACGACGCTAAAACCACTCATCCTATATAGACATTTGAAAGCAATTTGAATGGCATTTGGTCCTAGTGCGGGATCCACTGATAATGTATTGTATTGCATGACTTATGTGGTTTTTTTTTATTTGTAAGTTGCAATTGTGTAGCTAAAAATTTTACATTTCAAATCCCCTTTAATGGGGATGTCAAATTTGTCAAATGTGGGATGGGTGGTTTTAGCGCAATTCCACAGCTGTGTTAGTTAGAGAGCGGCTGAGCTGCGTGCGGCGAGCGTAGGTTGTTTATGTTGGGATGAATGCTCTAGCAAGGACAGCTCACATCTCCGCTCATCTCTTCTCGTGTCCGCTGCGTGACGTCGCCCGCTTGCGAGACACAGCTCACATCTCCGCTCATCTCTTGTCGTGTCCGCTGCGTGACGTCGCCCGCTTGCGAGGCATAGCTCACATCTCCACTCATTTTTTCTCGTGTCCGCTGCGTGACGTCGCCCGCTTGCGAGGCACAGCTCACATCTCCGCTCATCTCTTCTCGTGTCCGCTGCGTGACGTCGCCCGCTTGCGAGGCATAGCTCACATCTCCGCTCATCTCTTCTCGTGTCCGCTGTGTGACGTCGCCCGCTTGCGAGGCATAGCTCACATCTCCGCTCATCTCTTCTCGTCTCCGCTGCGTGACGTCGCCCGCTTGCGAGGCATAGCTCACATCTCCGCTCATCTCTTCTCGTCTCCGCTGCGTGACGTCGCCCACTTGCGAGACACAGCTCACATCTCCGCTCATCTCTTCTCGTCTCCGCTGCGTGACGTCGCCCGCTTGCGAGACACAGTTCACATCTCCGCTTATCTCTTCTCGTCTCCGCTGCGTGACGTCGCCCGCTTGCGAGACACAGCTCACATCTCCGTTCATGATACATCTCTGCTCGGTGTACTGTGTGTCACTCAAGCTAAGCGGAGGCGTACCCATTTAGGGTGTTGCAAATGTTGCAATGGGAGACGGCAAAATAATTATTTTTCTACTAGTTTAATAATATCGTATGAAATGTACAGGTATATTGTATATACCTATATGTAGTCATTATGACTTGCCTTCTTAGTTATAACTAGTCTTATTGGATTTTCGTAGATCTTTTATTTGTAACTTCCCCAGTTATTGACAATTGTATAGTATATTTTGATCCGTTTCATAAAGCGTTTGTGGGTTAATTTGGTTATTATTTCGGATTCAAAGAACGAAGTATTTGGGATAACCGTTCGCAGAATTTACGTGTCAGGGACAACGAGGGATCGTAAATTTGATTGGAATTATAATTCGAATGAAGCGAATTCAGTCCGGTATGAAAAAAAAATTGTTTGATGATGGTGGCACGTTTCGCGAGTGACCTAAAACAAAAATATCTGAACTTATATTTTTTTGCGTCGACTGAGCAATTTAGATGAAACCAATTTGTATGATTCTATGCTATAATAAACTTCAATATTTATGTATATTTATGTGAAGTTTATGTGAAGAATATTATAATTACGTGAAGTTTGATAGAAAATACGTTATATTACCCAAATTAAATATAAAGCAGATTCTCACCTCAACCATAAGAATAGATAATCAGGTTATTTACTATTCTTATACCTCAACCACACCTCAAGAGCGTAGGTATATTGATCCACTGCTGGACGCAGGCATCCCCTTAAAAAGAGCTTCATTGGCTTTTATCTTCTGGGGGAAAAGCCCATAATTCCCACGCTGGGCATGCGGCTTGGGGATCGCAGTTTGGTGGGATTTATTTTTCAACAGGAAGCGCTACTGCCCGGCCCCGGTTTATCCCTCTTAGTCGCCTCTTACGACACCCGCGAGAAGAGTTGGGCCCAACCCTACCTCATCATCCTAATCTACAAAAACCCAATATTTTCATTACAACAAGCTAGGTACGTAATACCCACTACTAATTACCCAGCACGTGAGCCAAATATCTGTAAATGACATAACAATCGCGTCACGGCTCGAAGTAAACAACAGAGGCAATTGTCATTAGTGAGGGCTTACGCAAAACAAACGAAAATATTCAGTAGAGCAAGCTTTGAGGCAAGGATTGTGGGATTGTCTAGGGTAAAATGTAGAATAGAAATAAATTACGTCACTTTTTCATCGAATGTTTGAAATATTGCCACTGTTAACTAGCATGAGTTTGATCTAGTTATGTTTTTGGGCCTGGCAGTGAACAATAACCACACATAAATGCGTATGGTGTATGTTTGCTAACTCTTCACGCCAAAACTAATGACAGATCGGGCTGAAGGCTTTGCGTTCCGAGAGTTCTAGGTTCAGGCCAAAATATACGAATACATTTTTTCATAAATCAGTTTCCATGGGATAGAGATGACCGTGCGAAGCCGCGGCTAGACGCTGGTCCGCAATAAATCTTGAAGCTTGCTGTATTAAGTACCTACCTACCATTCAGGTAGAGAAATGATCTGGCTAAGATAACTGGCATGAGTAATAGGCTGATGATAGAAGCGTTGTGTTCAAACAAAGATGATGTAACTAGTTGCAGAGCACCTTGGTATCTGGAGCGAATGGAAAACAGATGCAGCGGAGCTAAGAGATGGGTGGACCAGCACTATTAAGAAAGAAACAGGACAAATAAAGGAAAGAAAATTTATTCCGCTTTTGCATAATAGCGTTTTTGGAATAAAAAGTAGCCTTTTCGTTATTCCATGTCCTGATCTTTATGTGCACAGTTTGAGCCCGATCAGTTCAGTAGTTTTGGCGTTGTCTTTGTGCAATCATCTTCACAATGGCAAACTTTCGCCATTATATACTGTCGCCCGCGGCTTCGCATGCGCTTTTAAATAGCCTCTGTTCGTCCCCGGGATACCATTTACCTCCTTATCAAATTCATTAAAATCCGTTAGGCCGTTTAGACAGGTAACAGACAGACGGACAAACAGAGTTGCTTTCGACTTAGGTAATAATATTAGTATGGAACTTTGTGAGAAACAACGCGTTGAATTTACAGGCACAAAAACTATTAAATAACAATTCGTTCAGCATCAGATGCCTACTTCCAGTAGATGGATACATGACAAGCACTCTACTAGTTTTTCTGATAAAGGTCAAATAAGCCCATTTAATTTAGCTTCATATGACTGTGCTTGCTCTCCTTTTAAGCGAGCAAACCCGAAGTGAAACGCTAGTTTATAAATAATGCTGGACAATTCACACAGCATTATCTAGCCTAAGCAGAGCTTGTGTTATGGGTACTAGATATCTGATATACATAATATAATACAATACATAGATAGATATATTTTTCATTATATATAGAAAACGACCAGAACACCCTGAACAAAATTGTCTGCAGATCGTAAACACATTTGTCCCGAGCCAGGAATCGAACCCGCAACCTTCTGCGTCGCAGGCAGACCTTCGCCCACCGCGCCACATCGCTAGTGACTGTAATAAAACCCGTAAAGTATTCAGGTCATCGGAATTTTAACTTTTCACAACAAATCATCAAGGGTATCACGACTGGTTAGCATCAAACGGTGTTTACTTTGCATGGCGCCACGTTTTGGAGTATACACCGCACTGGAGTAACAAGATCTGGCTATAGATCGTAACTTCGACCACAAGCAAAAGTGGTCCTTTTGTAACGCGTAGGTGATTTGAGGCCCTATACGTTTATTTTTTGGTTGTACTTGACATGACAGCGGCAGTTGCGTTTGCGGCATTGATGTTAAAAAAGTAAGTAGATAGAGATAGAGCAACTCCAACATAGTTTGGTTATAAAAATGCCTTCAATTGGTGCTTTAAGACAAATAAATCACATAGGATAACTCTTCACTGGCTAATTGCACCGAATCTAAGTAAATAATTTCCTTTGCGCCCTATGAACATACAAAGTCTAACCCAAACACCTCGATCATAAAGTAATAACACGCTCACTTAACAATTCTCTTGATTTTGAAGATAGAAACTAATCTATTTATGTGTTAGTTGACAAACATAATTACAACTTCAGTGCTTATCACGATTACGAATAGGAAAATGAGAATTGTTTATCGCATTTTTTTGTCTTTAGTTCGTTAGTGTCTACTAACATTCTAAGCCTTTTTCGTGGAAGACATGCTTCTCGATTACATTTATCGAATGTTTTTTTATTAACTCAGACAAGGCCTCACTAAGACTACTCAAGACTACTTAAGGTATGGACATTAATACTATCATGGTTATTAATACTAAAGAAGTTGTGGTAATATTCGTAGTAAAAGGCAAGGTGAGGGAAGATTGAATTGATTGATTGTGATTGAATTTTATTGGCAGATACCAATCTTCTTACTCGCATGGCGTAACTAGTGTGACTGTGCCGAAATATTGGAGACCAAAAGTGTTCAAAATAACACAAATTGTATGGATAATCCGTTATAAATTTAACCGACTTTAGTTAAGGTTCATCTTCACTTCAAACGTTAGTAACTAAATTATTGGTTCATACTTTGATCCACCATTGACTCTGGCTCGCTGACATGACAGCACCACAGATTACTTGTGGACAGTATTAGGTAGATCCGAGGGGAATGTCTCCAGCATTCCTCGCGGATGAACCTTGTTCTGGTTTACGAAACACGCTGGAATGTTTGGGGTGGTGAAAAATTTGGTGACAGATATAGAGCTTTCAGTTTATTTTTTACTCACGTTTGTGGGCCAGAGTATGTTACGCTGAAAAAAATCTTAAAACAAGATTATTATTATTGATTTACTCACAAGGTACTTGAATAAAACATAGCCTTTGGCTCTTATATGGATATCTAATAGTAGCTTTCTGTTAGTGGAAGTATTATTTTTGCATCAGCATTCACATTATCTCAGGATTACAAAGAAATTTCGCCATTTTAAAGTAATTATTAAATAAAAAATCAAAGAAAATTACAATCAAATAATAATAATTAAATTAAAATTAGCATTTACAATTGAAACAATTGAAAATTAAAACAAAAAACAAATAATTAACGATTTCCACAGTATCATCTAGCTCCAAGACGCAGAAAAAATTTACTGCCCAAGACAAGCACAGCCTGTGTAGATATTATTGAAGAAATAAACCGTTAAAACTCGCTTCAGCTCTTCCTCAAGAACGCAGTTTTAGGTTTAATACCTATTTGAATAAAAAACCTAAAGCTGCGCTTTTGGTGAAGAGCTGAAGCGAGTTTCACATGTTTATCTGTTCCACGAGGCCACCGCCTTTCAGTAACAAGAATGTGATTAACAGAGTAAGGTCGTAGAATGATTGATTTAATGAGTTCTTTGATGAGAGCGGATGTCGTGCGGACGTCCTCGTCTTGAGGAATGCCGATCACATTAAATCAGCTGGCAATTCTGGAAATCTAAAGCATCGCTATCGTAGTTTTCATGAGATGTTCACAATGAGAGTCATTTGCCTTATTAGAACGATTGTACCTACGTTGTTCCTTATTGGCTGTCTACTTCAACACACAATTGTTACTTCTGTTCTTCTATGTACTTTGGCAGAAATTTAATTACTTTAAAAAACAATTATAGTAAAGATTATTTATAAAACTTATAAAATCTGACCTAAAACCTCTGCCCATTAAAGTAGGAAGCACATCTGCTTCTCTCCTATTATATGCTTTATTAAAATGCACCTTTACTCCGTTCCAAAGCCTCGGACACATAATCACACATACGTGCTGGATCTGATCGCTTAGGTCGTTGTAACTTAAATATCTTGAGACGCATGTGTCTATTACAGCCTGAATGTGTATGGTTACAGCAAGCAGATTCGAGAATGGTCCGAGACTCCGCCCCTGAATACCACCGGACCGGTACATCGCACGGCACATTCGTAAGTGGGGCAGTTCTCGATCCGGACCGGTATGCGGCGATCAAGTCTATGTCACTTCCTGAGGAATGCTCCTGCACTTCAATGGAGGAATATCATTAGGGATTCTAGGACATTTAAGAAGTTTCGAATAGATAATAATAAAACCTGGACAATTCGCACAACATTATCTAGTCCTAAAGTAAGAGAGCTTGTGATATGGGTTATTAATATTCTCATTTTTTTGACACTTGCATAGAAACCACCCGGAAAAATAATCTGCAGATCGTACAAACATTTGTGAATCGAACCCGAAACCTGAATGAGAACTCGAATGAGAAAACTAAAATTATCCCAGAGATAATTTATTTATTTATTTAAAAAAGGGCATCCTACGTGAAAATCACATTAAAGCTACACAAAATATTATCTATGTGTTTTCACACGTATGGGACGCCACAGCGTGCACAAAAATTTTACTCAACTTAAATGTAGTTAAATATCAAATTAAAAACAAACATTAAGGATAGACATAATTAGTAAGTGAGATCTGAGTCATGTAACTTTAACTTAACTATAGCACAGTATGTGACAAGAACTACCGTTATACATAATATGTACTTACCAGGAATGATTTTGCTGGCAACCATTATTTATTTACTATTTTATTTACTAATGGATTTTAATTAGAAATCTTCAAATATCTTATTTTATTTGAAAACAATAAGAACGGCGATGCGGCATAGCCCAAATATTTTCTTAGCTTTTTAGCCTAATCCCCGGATTCCTCGAACTTGAGTGACGAGTTTATAACAGATTTTCTTTGAAAACTCAAAAAATCGCGACTTAAGACGTGCTTAAAACTGAGTTGCGTATCTATAAGAATAGGCGGTTAGTTTTACACCAAATAGTTAATTATAAATTGGAAACTCTTTCCCTCCATAAAATTATAAATATTGTTCTAATATTTTAAGTGATCATTTGTAAATTTCGTGAAATAAGTCCGCTCGTCGTTAAAACCGGCTCTCAACCTGATTACAGGGTGAATAATGTCGTCTAAAAATTATGCCCAATAACCCAAATAAAATAAAATGGCGACTCGTAAACACGTTCAGAAATAACTGACATCGAATTCCCTTGTACAAGGCACGATCTTCTTGAAACGGGTTTGTCGCGACATCACGAAGGAAAATGAATGTGACATGTAGCATAAGATGCACTCAATATTAATATCAGCTTACTTTATCGTGTAAATAATAGGGCTTCTAATCCAATGTCGCATTCTTGTTTTTCACCAAATCGAATTCACATTACTTAATCTGTATTGTATGCATCTACTAACGTATCCAGTCGTCTTTTGTTTTTGTTATGTTATGTATTATATTTTGAATTCTGTATAAATAATCTCAACATGTAGATAAGTTGGCTTCGTTATTGGATAGGTGTTACCTAAGTACAATAAAATATCATAACAAATAAGCATCAGCCCGAGGCTTCACACGCCTTAAAATAATTGTCTATTTCCTTATTCGAGATATCAGCTAGCCCTTTGTCGAATTCAATTAAGTTCTTTTCAGCCGTTTTGGTGTCAAACGGTAACAGACAGACAGAATTACTTTTAAATCACAGTTTTCACACTAATATTATAAATGCGAAATTTTGAATTGATGGATCGATGCTTGTTACTACTTCACGCCAAAACTACCGAACGGATCAAGCTGAAATTTGGCTTAGATGTAGTTCTAAGTCTACTTTCAATCCCATAAAACAATTCCCATGGAAACCTTTAAACGTTTCCTAAGAAACAACGCGTGCAAAGCCGCGGGCATTAGATGGACTAATTTATTAAATTAATATGGATTACCTAACAAGCTGACACAATGTACATGACGAATAATACGGTAAGCATGCGTTAGAATTAAATGAAGTGAATATCCACCTGACATCAGCAATCTATTCAGCTTTGGCAAGCATTGAAGAAAATGAATACATCTGAGCAATAAAATGATAATGGTGCATCTGACACGATGAACTGAAAACATATTGTCGTAAAATCGTAACCTACCCCAAAATACTTCTCTACTGGCTCGCGTAGTGCACACGTTTGTTTAGGTATTTCACACGGATTCTACACAAAATTAATATATGTATGCAGACTAGTATCCACATTATTTTTGAATTTATTAAATTACTTAATACAGTAGTAGTACAGTACATATCCCACGTCTCTGGGACATGGAGGGCAGGTTCCAGAAATGTGGATGATAGTAAGTTATACTGGAAGAAAACATTCCTTTATTTTCAAAAATAAGTAAAACGGCAATCACAGAGTTTGAAAAATTACCCTAGAACTGGCTCGTTTACACCAGCCAGTGAGACCGATCTGCTGCAGTTGAATGACAGATACTATCAATATTTAATCAATCGCTGGTATTGGTTGTCTGTAGATAAATTTTGATAATGACAAGACAGCAATCGGCTTGGTGCACTTTGTCCACCGCGTGAACTTAGGGACGGGCTGCGTGGCATGCGGTGCGGCGTAGACTCTTCTATCTTCAATATTTCTGGTATCTGCTCTTCACGTTCCATGGCCGTGGGACAGCCTGTATATTATATTAAATTTTAGGTTTTTTAGTAGCACCTTTATTCGCCAGTGACAACTTCTACGTGAAAACAAATCTCACTATTCTAGGTAACCGTATGTTGGAATCGTTTTAGATAATAGGTAATACCGGTGTTTAACTAAAACCCATCAACCCTCGACAGATGAGATAACTCGTGCTTGGCCGTTTACGCATCGAACACCACTCAAAGTCAGACAAAAAATCGATATGAAGCAGACTCACATCACATGCCATTGGAACTTCAAATTGAAATGTTTTAGCGCCGCCCACGCCGACTGATAAAGAATCTGTTCAAAATAACTTCATTCTATAGCTAACGGGCAAATAACTAAAATGAAAGCTAAAAATATTACAGTATAAAAAAAACGTGACCATAGAGTTGACGATCTCAGAGCGCTGCGGTCGAAGGTCTGCCTGTGACCTGCGAGGAGGTCGCGGGATCGATTCCGCGCTGTACTATCTACTACATGTACGCGCTTAGTACTCTCTATCATATAATCTGCAGACACTTCTTCGTGGATTTCTGGATATTTCTATGTATCTATACTAATATTGTAAAGAGGAAGGATTATCATCTTTAGAATATATTAGTCCACTGCTGGACATAGGCCTCCCTTAACGAGCGCCATAGCGCTATAGCCATACCTTATTATAGTAATTATGGTAGCATAATAAATAATACTGAAGTAGTTCTTATTTCGCAAAAACGCATGAAAAGCAAATGACGGAAGCTAGTTACATAATAGACATACCTAACTGGTGCAGGTAGGTACTAAGGACTAAATATTTGCGAGATCGATAAATAAATAAAATAAAAATAAATAGTTCTGGACAAGTGGGAAATATGTCTTTTTTTGCCACGCTCTTGCATTCCCGATAACAATGATAATTTTTCCAATGTCGATAGTAAGATAAGATCACATCACATAACTATAGGACCAGAACATTCTGATTGAGAATAGACCAGAAATAGAAGGTCATTGACACGCAATATCGCTATAAATCTGTTACTTGTGACTACTACCACTAAAATAGATCTAGCGACCTGCCTCCCGATAATTATTGGGCGTCACGTAGGCATACTGAAATTCAAAACAACACCCACCATTTTAGACCTTATTTATAGTGGTAGTTGGAAAATGCGCAGTGACAGTTTTTCGTGACGCATTTAGGGAAAGTCATTGGTAGGTAATAATTAGTTAGACGTAGCTATATTGTGTAGGTAACACTTTAACTTTTAAAACTTGTGACAACTTTTTAAATCAGTTCTATAATATTTTTGAACTTTTGTGTTTATATTGTGGCTTTCTTCCTGATTCACAAATTGTTGATTTTT
This sequence comes from Eupithecia vulgata, assembly GCA_946478455.1. Classification (NCBI taxonomy): domain Eukaryota; kingdom Metazoa; phylum Arthropoda; class Insecta; order Lepidoptera; family Geometridae; genus Eupithecia; species Eupithecia vulgata. The sequence goes on from OX297866.1 coordinate 15,438,535, forward strand.
GTACCTACCTCGACCTCGACAGCCTATAATGGTCCAGCTGGACGCAGGCCTCCCCTGATTTTTTTATCTCATGGGGGGTAAGCACTTTATCTCCACGCTGAGCATGCGGGTTGGGAATAGCAGTTCGGTAGTAGATCTTTTCAGCAAGAGGCGTTGCTGCCCACCCCCCGGTGTATGTCCCTTAATCGCCTCTTACGACACCCACGGGAAGAGTTGGGGTGGTGCAAACTCTAAGCCGGCACCACACGGCTTCCATACCGTTCCACATAAGGTCGGCAACCAGAATTCATCAGCAAAGATTGAATTCCAAAGAATTCATTGCATTTCGTCATGTCCATTAACATTTCAGAGCGATTTGTGAGCGATGGGGTATCACATGCCGCGGTGCTGGCAGCCTGCCAACATGCCAGCAGGGCCAACCTGGGCATCCGTGCTATTCGTCACATAGTACAGGTGAAAATTAGGCCCTTTACTTGTGCCTATTCGTTGGTAGGTAGTAGGTACTTATCAATATACTCAGCTGCATCCCTACTTACTTAGCATCTGATCAATTTCCCTCTGCTGAGTACCTATTGCCTTCTTCTTATCACGTCAATCTTTCTGATTCTGCGCTTCTCACGGTAAAATGATGAGAGAGTAAGGTAACGAGGAGATAATCTAGAAGAGAATATATACTTCTTTGTTTTTGACGTTTTGGGGCCGACAATCCATTGAAAACTGCCATTCAATATTCAATTGACCTTCACATCGGCTTATACGTCCATTTAGCCATTTGTGGCTGATCTGAGGTTACATGGAACACTCCATATATTATTATGCCTGTTATGCTTCTCCATAGACAAAAGAGTTTACCATTCTCAATACCTCAGAGCCACCAAACGAAACAAAAGGATACATTTAAGGCTGAGCGCAGAGTTGAGTCACGATAGTTTTAAAACAGACTAGTGTTTTATAAAAATTACAACTTAACGAAAACAATAGTCTGTCTTAAAACTATCTTGACTCAAGTCTGCGCTCAGCCTAAAAGTGTAGTTTTGAACTTGAGCTTTGAACCGCCTTGCCGATCGCGGATTTGGTCAATAATCAGAATCTAGATGGTGTTTACGTGATCAACAATAGCACAGCAATAAACCAACCTGTTTTCGAACAGCTAGAGTTAGAGCATAAACGATCAAGCAGCATTTCTGGTGGCTCGCGGCGTTACGGCCTTTTCAGGGTTACATGCTGGAAAACTGTTAACTGATAAGTACTGTTTGTTTCCCAATTAAAATAAAATAAAACTAGGTGCAGGCAAACCTTTAGGAGAATTCAAAAGGTTATTCTTTGATTTTTGCTCATCGTAGAAAATAATCAAAGACGTCCTACGATAAAACATCTACGATACGATGTTTCTGGATGCCTTCGAAGGCATTTCATTATATTATATTGACCAGGAGATTTCAATCTCGAAAAATCAAGCGAACTATACTAAGCAATGCACCTTTAAGTGTTCTGTCAAGCCTTTGGGAATCGCTATCATCAGCGATATAAAGAGGTATGTGTCAGTTGAGTAATAAATCACTCGGCCGAGGTTAAAGGCCAAAAAATAACATATTTACAATATCATAAACGGCACTCCGCACACTTTATGATCCTGTTCATTTAAAAGAAATGATGAAGTGGCAACAGAAATATTATCGGTATGGCCGAATTTGTTTATTTATGTTTCGTTTTATGACTTTATTTATATTGGAAGACATGGAAACATTAAAATATTTTCATGAATCTTTCAAGATAGGCAAGGATAGCTTCCGAACTATTAAATTAGATTGCACAAAAGTATTTTTGAATATTTTTGAAACCAGATAGAAGTGTGAAAAAATGCGATCACGGATTGCCTAACATATTGCTCCAAAAATATTCATTCTAGAAGATTTTCCCGTATCATGAAAACGGCTGACAGACAGATATAATCACAACACACTACCTATAATAGGTACTATGGCGCACTTCATGTTGTGACCTGTAACTTAATCAACAAACCGCATAATCGTAGTCATCTTAATCGGAGTTCATACCACACTCAAGTAAAGCTGTAGCTCGTTATTAAAGATATTTCGATATGTATAGGCAATGGGGAAATAATCTATTTTATAATTAGTGGATAAGGTGTACAAAGTGGAATACTCGAACACAGCGTCTGTATTCCGGCTAGAGTTCAATCTTGAAGCCATCATAATCCAGAGTGCATAAATTCCTTCTGATGAACTGTGATCCATCTTAGGACACATCTTCACTCACTTAAATGCGATAGTTTCTAAACGCTCGACTTTTAGCAATAAAAACTTCTATATATTGGGAGAGCACGGTGTAAAATTGACACCATTATTAATTTCAGAGCTTCATCTAAGTCAGTAGGTCAAAACGTGAACTGTTAGGATGATGCCTCTTATCACGTTTTTCCGTGTGACAATAATGATTACGCAAATTTATTATTGTCTCAAAAAATTATGATCTATAAAGTTACGCACGATAATGCAAAACCTAATAATGATTACCTTCCTATTTTTACTACCTTTATCTCATTGCTATTGTTAAGCAAACAAAACCGTTTGGCTTAGAAATAAAGGCTAATTTTAATCAGTAGCACTGAAATAAATTTAACCGTGCATCGCTTTGATGCGCACGCGGCAATTTATTTCAATTACTTACGTAATTAGTTCGTATGTGTTGTGTAATTTTATTAGACACGTGTTTGTTCTATTTGACTACTGAACTGCCTTTAATTTGTTCTGTATAATTTATTTGTAACAGACTGTAATAAACTAACGCAAACATCATAATAAATAAATAATGCTGGACAATTTGCACAGCATTATCTAGCCCCAAGACAAGCAAAGCTTATGTTATGGCTACTACATAACTGACACATAATATAATACAATACACATAGATATTTTTTATTATACATAGAAAACGACCAGAACACCCTGAACAAATGTCTGGAGATCGTACACACATTTGTTCTGAGGCGGGAATCGAACCCGCAACCTCCTGCGTCACAGACCTTCGCCTACCGCGCCTCAGAGGTCGTCATAGTAGGGACCTTACTTATATGTGCTTATATACAAAGGCGCAATAAGAACAATACCTTATAACTGAAGTGTTCCCCAAATCATCCCTATTTAGGCAGCAGGGAGCTTAAATTCGACTCAGAAAATGTTATAATATAAGTTTTTTTGTACCAAAATCATCAAATTTTTTAATTTTCGTGTTATAAAAGTTCTTGAGATGTAGTTGTTTCTGACAAGTTTTAAACTTCGATCTCTTTTTGTGATGTTTTTTCAAGGATCTGCTGATTTCTTCTGAATTCGCAATTCTCATATTCATATCTGGCAGGCGATCTGCCAGTTCGTAGGTACTTTCAAACAGCAGACCGGAAGTGTGATTGTGTAAATATATTCTGGCAAAGTTTCTGCTGGTGCAGGAATGCGAGGACGCCAGGTGCGCGCGCGCATAGGGCTCGCTTCCTTCTCGGACTCTCAAGGAATGTGACTCATTTTGATAATAGTAAAGTATTAAGAAAATGTACATAGCTAGCTTTATCCGCGGCTTTGCATGTGATCCGGAATAAACGGTCTATGTTATTCCTAGGGATACCATATCACTTCCTGACATTTTTTTTTATTCTTATTCATTACCAGCTAAGTATAGCTTTTTCCAGGCAACTTAGCCAGCCAGCCTATATTATAGTCCACTGCTGGACGCAGGCCTCCCCTAATTTTTTTATCTCATGGGGTAATGCCCATAATCCCCACGCTGGGTATGCGGGTTGGGGACCGCAGTTCGGTGGTAGATCTATTCTGTAAGAGGCGCTGCTGCCCGCCCCCCGGTGTATGTCCCTTAATCGCCTCTTACGACACCCACGGGAAGAGTTGGTGTGGTGTAAATTCTAAGCCGGCACCACACGGCGATGATGATACAGAATAACCATAATATTGTCAAGAGAAGAAGGTCCATTGATCTAAAGTCTATAGATGGGGACCTATCTATGGAATTTTCATGTATTACCTATAACAATTTGGCAGCTTAACATGGCGGCTTCACCATTGAACTAGTTCGTCAACTGACAGCAGATCTACCTCGAAACTCGAAACGAAACAGCTTAAAAACCATAGAGCATAGTAAACTTTTAACTTCTTAACATTGCCGACTGAACTGGCCATGGAGTATGAAGTTCATACTCATTCTTTGTACCGTGGGAATCTCTTTTTTCATTGAGCATGTCAGACCTTTATCATAGTTATTCTGTGCACATTAGGTAACGTAGTGATTCTGTAGGAATAAAACCTTAACAACACTCAAAACATGAAAAATGTTGTATCCCCTTTCTTTCGATCGAAAAAAGAGAGACGGCAACAATTTTAGGCTTGTTTGGTTTAGGTTTTGTGTCAACAGAACCATTACCAATGTGACGGTATGAGACATCACAAATCAGTATTCTCTGATTGGTATTATACTTATAAATCTGTGATTGGTATTCAACTTGTCATGGCGGACTGTATGTTATAGTTTTATTCTATCAAAATATTAATTAATCTCAATAAAAATAAAAATGTAATGGTATGGCTCAAGTATGACTCGATAAATATATAATTTTGGGGGTTTTTTGTTACTGTCATCGTCCCATTTAAGTAGGCACCCAGAGAGATCCAACTTTGCAATTATTGTTTTAGAGCGAGCAACCTACAATCAGTCGTTTATAAAATTCACAAACCAGTCCAATATATTTTAGTTATCCCAAAATCCTGCAACCCAAAAAAGTAAGTAAATTCATATAAATTCATTTCTGAAAAGAAATATAACTAAGTATAGGTACTAGACCAAGACCAAGTGTGATGTTAGAAAAGCGGCACTCTCAAAGCACTTAGCTTCCAACTCAATCGCCTTTGATTACATCATCGAGTACACGTTCCTAGATCGCTGATAATTTGTTCTGCCGAGCCACATTCCAGTGTCGTGCGTCGTCGCAGTGTTATTATTTAGCACCTTACACCACTGAAGCGCTTATTTCCGTTCGCGCGAAAATAAACTGTCTGGTCTGGAATGTGGAGAAAGTGCTTACGAAACGTCTGTTTGGTATGCTACAGATACAAATACCAAGGTATTTTCAGACAGATTTATCAGATCACTGCGGTTTATTATCTGCTGCTGTTTTGATGGCCCTAGTCTGCCGAGACGCCACACCGGTATAAAGCTTTGAAAGTTTTCTGAAACTTCTTGTATTCAATGAGTTATATCTAGTACTTAATATTCAAAATTGTGTGTTTGTAACTTTTGTTTGAAATCTGCTTAAAAGTAATTATCCTTTGCATAAACAGTAGATTTTTAAACGAAATCGGAATTCAACTAAAATTTTCAGAAACCTGAAATATTCTTTTAGGACACCAAAACCCATTTTAGCTTTGCCTTTGATTCGATTTAAATTGTGGAACAAGGTTGTTTTATAATGATTTTGATATGTAGTTATAATAACTTAAGATTGATTACAATAAATCATTCAAAATCGTGCGGTGTCAAGTCCAGGCGCCTAAAATTCCAACAAAACATGATGACTCAGCATAGAAAAATGGCGCACGCATGTTTATACATACAATTTAAGAACTGCACATTAGTGAAATGCAAATAGAAGTGACAATAAATCCACGTTGTTGACGCAGCGACCTTCACATCGACCGCATTTCGTCTTACACTGTTTACATTTGCTGAAAGAGCAACTAGTATTTGCTTAAGGTGGCTGAGCGATTTTAGATTTTAAAGTCTTGAGGATAAGGGCTGGACAGCAAAAATGTTTAATTGCATATTCGTGTAAATTGCATTCCTCGTTTATTCTTGGGCATGACTTTCACAATGTCAGATAATCAAGTGTTTTATTTTCAGCTCAAATCAGATGCCAATCTCACAGTTATTATGAAAAAAATGAAAAGTAAGCCTCTTTGAAGATTATATTATGAGCAGGAAACAGGCTCTCCAGAGACGATTTGGCTTCCGCGTAGCTTTTTTTACGAAGAGTTACATTATTTTTACCAGGCCAAATTCTTTACGTGAATTCTTAATTTTACTGGCACTAAACGTCTGTTTTATTTAAGCTTTTAACCAGGAGGTATTACGTTAACGATTTGAAATCCTAAAATTGGTTTTTATTGCTCTGTGTAATCTGTAAAACCGCTAATGTTTGATTGGCACCACGTTTCGGACGATAAAGTGTTTAATACCGACTGCAATTTGGAAAACTTGCAAACCGAAAACTTTTTCTCAGTTACGATTTGGTATGGTAACTATAGTTGGGATTTATGGTTACAAAGAAAGAATATGATAATTGATGATTAGATCAATGGTTAAAAGAAAACAAAAGAGTTAACATGATTTGTTTTTTTTTAAACCAAAACTTGTTAACTAAACGTAATAAGCTTATTAGGTTAAATAGGGTACATTACATACTCAGTGATTGCTTTGTAACTAGCGCAAGAGGAAGTTCTCACTTTCAAAGTTTGTCAAAATAATTACTTCAAGCAAATACAGTTAACTTTTATTATGACTCACCTAATTGACTATCAAACCCCGTAAAAGCCACCATCAAATCCTGCGCTATATAGCTGACAGGTGGGAAAATGCGCATTTTGTATCACAGTCGTTAAATAAACATAAAATATTAGGTAACCTTTACGTGTGAAAATAAGTTTTTAGTATCGCATTATCATGAACGATCGTATATTACTTCAATCGTATAACTCAACAGATAGACAATGTATTTAACGAAACAAATTATTCTGTAATTTTTAGTCTTGGCTTTAAACATCTTTCAATTGCTTTTATATAAAAAAATTAAAACCTTTCCTTTGTCAGAAGCAGGGCCTTCGAAGATTATTGTAAAAAATTCCTACCTATTTACGAAATATAAAAAGTTTCAGCTCAGAGGCCTTAGTCTGAGTTAATACAAAAACATTCGATAAACGTTATCGAGAACTATTGATGTCTTCTACGTCAAAGGCTTTTAGTGATAGTATACACAAACGAAGTGTAGCCAAAAAAATGCAATAAACTTGTAATGAACTTGTAATAATGCTTGTCAACTCACATAAATAGATTCGTTTTTATTTTGAAATCAAGAGAATTGTTGAGTGAGCGTGTTTTACCTCTAAGATTATAAATAAAGTTAGGTTAGCTCTAATTATGCTCACCTATCTACAGATTTTGTGCAATAAAGTATATTCTATTCTTTGATTGACGTATTTGCGTTAGACTTGGTCCTACGCTCATAGGACGCATAGAAAATACTTAGATTACGTGCAAGTACCCAGTGATATGTTTTCCCGTGTGTTCTTATTTTTCTTGTAGGTACTTACTTTTATAACATCAATGCTGCAAACGAGACTACCGCTGTCATGTCAAAGTGCAACAAATCATTTACTCGTAAAATCATTCGAAAACTATCATCGAGTTTGTAAGAAACGATTGGATCGTTGTCATACTACGATAAGTACGTAAGTTCCTCTCGATTCAGTAGGGGGCGCTGCAAGGCGTTAAGCGTATAAGAAGGACTCGAATTCGATGGAATTATTCGAAAGATAATGTGCACAAGTCGTACTAGGGCCTCAGATATTAAAATAATGTAGTATTAAAGATTTCTTTTCAACATCCGAAGGCGTAGAACCATTAGCTATTAGTCACATTCCAGATTAATAGTTTAGAATCGACAGTTTCCGGCCGTTCCCGAAGTTTGACAAGAAATGTCGTTAACCGGACTGTGATGCGCGGGAATGATGCGTAAGTCATACTCGATCATTACGTCATCATACTCCTACAACGTCACATGAGGCGTGACGGCGTAAAGAAAGCTTTACGCTTAGATATTATTGTTAGTTTTAAGGTATATTTTACTATGGACTGTAGCATAAGTTAAATTAGATTTGTAACGATTCTATGGTCTGGAATAACGGATATTATTAATATAAGACGAATTTTCTTTTTGTCCATAAAAATAATTGTCGTGCACCCCGCACATAACTTAAATGTAGAGATATAGAGTCATAAACCCATGGAACTTCATAGTTATCTGCTTCTCTATTTCAAGGTCAAACCGATTCATCAGTGCAGGAACTAATATAATTTTTAAGCTTTTCAGAGCTACGTATAAAACTAAACCCTGAAGATATAATTCTCAAAACAACAGCTTGTAGCAATCATATCGCCAGCCAATTCCAATTATTTATTTATCCTGTGAATTTGTAGTATTGTAGCGTCCTACGCGAAAGCTTCGCCACCATCATATTTATATTTAGTTCATTCATTCGTTCATTCATAGAGAATGAACATGCTCCCTTAAAAATCGCTTCACGTGATTTACACTTGAAAATGCTGAAAAAAATTGGCAGAATGCGAATGCTGACCGTTATCCAAACAAAATTGAAAATAGAACAGATGGGCTGCGAAAACAGGTGTTTGTTTGTGATGAAGATAACGTCGACTGAATACGGCGAGCGGGTTTCCATTGCTTGGCTATTGCTACTCCCAGATGATGTCTGTCATCGTGAAGCTCTACAAAGGATTTTGCCTCTGACCCAAGACTTCTCTCGGCAGACTTCCACCTTGTCAATTCTCGTCACCTCACCTCAACATCCTTTATTGGTCCACTGCTGGACGCAGGCCTCACCTTGTCAATTCTGATATAGGTTTATTTGGAGCTTGTTCACCGAGCGGCCCTATTTAGAATGCAATAGGCGCATTGAAATTAAATCCGGTTTTTGGTAAACCAGTAGACCCCGTCGAACGAAATTTACTTTGTGAATTATCACAAAAATTTTCGATAATTTGGGACAAACTTGTGGAGTTTTTAAGATGTTTTTTTAACGACGCTTTATCCTATCGAATTACGGAACAATGGAGTCATGCGCACACGCATTCCACTCCATTGATGCCGCGTCAGCTGGCGTCAATCGTGGCGTGGGCATTCTTATTTTTGCAACTCATAAACCACCGAGATGAATGGAACATCACTACGAATTAGTCATTGTTATTTTTTTTCAACTGCGTGGATCATGGAATTGTGAAATCTTAAAGGTCAAAGTTATCGGCCTCGAGATCCCTGCCACTTGGTCTTAATCCTGCAGATTCTGTGATGAGGCGGAGAATTTGCTTTTACATCTGTTGTTCAGTTAGGAGAGTATGGAGCACTCATGCAAAAAATTAGCAATAATTTTGGCAAATACTTGACATGTGCAAAAGACCTATAAGGGCTTAATGAAATAAAGCACTTTAAATTTCAACTTTATATGACCTACATAACCGGGACGAAGAAAGTCCTACGGTTCCGGTTGCAAGGGATTATGGAAAACTATGAGCATAATAGGTGGATCATAAAAGGCCTACCATGACTGTAGTGGAAACACTGCAGATATTATCGCCGTATTTATGCTGCAGAAGAGGGCTTTTCGTACAATTTATTTCTACTTAGTTATTTGTTTATCGCTACTTTTGGGGAACCGATTGATAATTTTATGAGTGTACACCAAATTTTCATAAATAATATATACCTATTGACATGGTATAAATAAATAAATAATGCTGGACAATTCACACAGCATTATCTAGCCCCAAGCTAAGCAGAGCTTGTGTTATGGGTACTAGATAACTGATATACATAATATAATACAATACATAGATAGATATTTTTTATTATAATTATATAGAAAACGACCAGAACACCCTGAACAAATGTCTGCAGATCGTACACACATTTTTTCCGAGGCGGGAAACGAACCCATATATATGTATATATGTATAGTCATTAATAAGAATAGTGAAAACATTTAAGTAGATTAACATAAAAAATACTAAGGATCTTTGGGGTACTTCAACAAAAACAAGCGGAGCAACGACCTTCATACATAAGTATTTGAACTCAGTACGAGCTCAAATATGAAGGAAGATGCTCCTTGTTTGGCCTATATTTCAATAGTTATGTTGAGGAAGGAGTTTTTTATGATCTCATGAAGTATAGTATACTGGTACCTCTTTAAATATCTGGTAGCCACACTGATCCAGCCACTTACAGTCCAATTTTAATAACAAAATTAATACCAGCGATAACTAAAGTTTTCTTGTTCGCTTCTTTGGATAAAAGATCAAAATGATCACTTTATTTCCTAGTTTTACCGGCTACCTAATTTTTCTTTTTAACAGATTTCATTTTATACATACTCTAGTGAGAGCGTGTCCGTGATGGTAGCGTACACATAACCGAATTCACGTTTGTTGTTATGCCTAATATATAGAGTGTATATAGAGTATAACTAGTGCAAAAGTAAAATAAATAGCGCCTCCTTGGTTTAAGAAATAATGACCATTGTTTGTGGGTACGCCAGCATAACGTTATGCTAGCGTACACACGACCGTTCTCAAAAACGGCTTATACTATAGCAACAAAATTTATACACAATTTTAGAGTATAAATATCGTTTCAGCTATGCAAAATTTCATAATGATTGCTCTCATAGGAACAGAGATATGGAACAAGACTATAAAATAACACCTGAGCTGGCGTTATGCTAGCGTACCCATTAAAAACCGATATAGTTCCTATAGAAAACGAGGTTCTCTTAATGTAAATATTATATGTATAAATAGAGTGTGAAATCCTCTTTCTCCCAGTAGTCATACTTTATGCAAATTCGTAATCAAACACTACAAAAAGTTGATGTAACAGGAAGAGCGAAAACTGTAGGTAAATAACTCTAAAATGAGCGCGAGTGACGGAGCACTGCTGCCCCGACCATGACGACGCATTATCTCTATCTCTTTCACTTCCATGGATAATTCACAATGCATCTTTCTCTATCTTTCATTGTGACCAATACCTACATTGCTTACTGCTCAGAGTCCAAACAAGATCTAGGAATAACGATATGCAATTCCATTCGTACAACTAATCAAAGAATCTCATCCGAAAATATAGGTATGTAGGTAAGTAGATGTAGTTAAAAATAAAAATCGAAGATTATGGGATATTGCTCTCCGTTGCAATGTAGTTCCGTCGTGATCTGCTAGATGGCGCTAAACGTGACAAGAAACGTGAAAGATAGAGAAAGATACATGTGAATTATCCATGGAAGTGAAAGAGATAGAGATAATGCGTCGTCATGGTCGGGGCAGCAGTGCTCCGTCACTCGCGCTCATTTTAGAGTTATTTACCTACAGTTTTCGCTCTTCCTGTTACATCAACTTTTTATAGTGTTTGATTACGAATTTGCATAAAGTATGACTACTGGGAGAAAGAGGATTTCACACTCTATTTATAAATATAACATTTACATTAAGAGAACCTCGTTTTCTATAGGTACTATTTCGGTTTTTAATGGGTACGCTAGCATAACGCCAGCTCAGGTGTTATTTTATAGTCTTGTTCCATATCTCTGTTCCTATGAGAGCAATCATTATGAAATTTTGCATAGCTGAAACGATATTTATACTCTAAAATTGTGTATAAATTTTGTTGCTATAGTATAAGCCGTTTTTGAGAACGGTCGTGTGTACGCTAGCATAACGTTATGCTGGCGTACCCACAAACAATGGTCATTATTTCTTAAACCAAGGTGGCGCTATTTATTTTACTTTTGCACTAGTTATACTCTATATACACTCTATATATTAGGCATAACAACAAACGTGAATTCGGTTATGTGTACGCTACCATCACGGACACGTGAGAGCAACAGTTACAACGTTTCTTGTTAATTTACTTATCCAAATAAATATAGTTACTGTTTTTGCGAAAGCCAAATACGAAATCAATTGTTACGGAATAGCTTGTACTAAAATACCTCTATGCAGAATAGACGCGACTAGAAGGAGTACAAATTTGGTCACGATTCAGAAGTGTAGTGTCACGCCATCTGCTCAGTGGTGGAGACATTAAAACTCAGACTGCGCGGTTTACAAGTGCGCTGGATGAAAAAGTGAGCTTTCCATTGAAAGCTTTCCACGGTTTCGTCTAGATGGCGCACAACAAAGTTGCTTAGTTACATAATGTGAAACTGCAATATCGAAGTACAAACTTATCTTGTACCTACTAGCGGTACGTATATTCTTCGACGACCTCTGTGGCGCGGTTGGCGAAGGTCCGCCTGCGACGCAAGAGTTCACGGGTTCGATTCCCGTCTGAGGACATATATTTGTACGATCTGCAGGTATTTGTCCCGGGTGTACTGGTCATTTTCTATGTATAATAAAAAATATCTATCTATGTAATGTATTGTATTATGTATAATATCCGTTATCTAGTACCCATAACACAAGCTCTGCATAGCTTGGGGCTAGATAATGCTGGGTGAATTTGTCCTGCATTATTTACTTATTATTATTCTATGTTTGAATATTTCAAACCGGTAAAGTAATTTTGGAGCCTATTCAATTCAAACAAACAAATGTTTTCTCATTATAATATTAATACATATAGACTAACGTATATACGTTTGCATATTATGAAGTACCTATTCTTGCAAAGCTGCAAGGAGAATTGTTTTCTAATCGAGGCACCACCTAGGCAGCATAAAGTCACATTTATAATAAATTCGTATAAAGAAATAAAACTGTAAAAAGTGTCGCTGTTTGCTGCGACAGTTTTTATTTAAAACATTTTACAAAACTTCTGAAAGTTACCAAATCCATTATTTAGCAACTAAGCTTCATTTCTCAGCAACTCCGCTCAACAAATTAGTATTCGTTTGCATTTAACTATGAAACGAGGTGAGGATGACTTGGACTGAATCAGCATTCAATTACTCTTTAGCTCAGCAGTTAGTCCCGAGTTTCAATTGAATTAGACTCGGTCATATTCCAGGACTATTGTCGCGAAGTGTCTTGTACTCTACGGTCTTATGGAAGTAACAACACGCTAAGGTGTGATTTTTCCGGGACTAAGAGTACCTAGCCTTTATGCGTTATGCGTCTATGGGTCTATGTTAAAATGTCAGCCCAATCCATTTAGTACTTTTGGCGTGACGAGGCAAATGTGCAAAATTACTCACGGCTTAGCATTCTTTTACTTTATTTTTCTAGGATGAAAAGTATTTTTATCTTATTCGAGGTCTAGAACAACATCTATGCAAAATTTCAGCTCAATGTGTCTAGTAATTTTAGCGTGAAGAATTAACAAACATACAAACGTCTGTTTCACTAAACAATTCAACGAACAGTTTCCATTTTTAATTCATCCGGGAAACCGTAATAGGGACATAAACATAACTCAGCAGAGGAACGCAAAAATCTGCATAATCGCTGGTCGCCAGAGAATTCATAATGTTGGTACTATGGTTGGTACCTATGCATAAATAAATATTTTGGATAACCCCGACCAACAATGGACAATTTATTATTTAGATGCCGCTTTTGCGCGTGAATTTTTCATGTAAGGATGCTGGTAGATGGACACTTTGCATTTAGATTCGGTGTTGAATAAACCGTATTAGATTGTTCTTCTATGAACAGGCAAGAGTTTTCGTAAAGGCTTAAAATGATTTTCGATGGCTGGTTTTGGGTCTACAAATGGTTATTTTGCTACTATGTGAAAGACTGTCTAAATGGTTTTTCTAACTTTTTACATTGTCTTTTAACACACCTAACTGAAAAAATAAGTATAAAAATAAGAAAAAAGCTCATGTATACTGGGCCTAAATTCAGCGGCTTCTTTTTAGCGACCGCGACGGTGATTATGGCTTTGAACCTTAGATAAATAATTGCCGGGAAAATTGTGGATTTGTCGGAAAATTCCTTGGGAAAGTTTTTTTTATTTGAATCGGAAGAATGGCGTCGTTTGCATTGTGTCTGTTTCTGTTGAAATAATTTTACTAAAGAAAGGTCCTTTAATTTCTAAAGGAATTTCAACAGTATTGTTTTCCTAATATTCTGTAGATATTCTCAGTTTTACAAGGGATGAAAAAGACTTTTTTATTAAAAATATTCACTGTCCCTCGTTGTTTTTTTATTTCGTTCAGCACTTTATTTATTGAACATACTTTTGCTAAGTTCAAAGTAATCGTTTGCTTTAAATGTCGTTGTTTCAAAATGACTAAAGTATTAAAGCTACTATTCTACATCGAAATCCAATAGCCCCGGTATTTACGAGTCCGACAATGTTGACGAGAGGGAAATGTAATTAAACGGCTCGTTCGCAGTTAAACAAGTTTTTATTGGAGACAGTTTTAAGCTTGAACACACAGCTAGGTCACATCATAAATTTGTGTTGATATGGATCAGTTGAGCTACCTGTAGATTGTTTGCAACAGTCTGCAGTTAGCCGTTAGTCAATTGTTTCTATTGTAAATACTAGTTTTAATTTAATTCTATTATTTGATTGTAATTTTCTTTCTTAATAAAGTTTATAAATTTGTTCTATGAATGTATTTTGTTTTATAATCGATTTTTTATAGTCAATAACGATGGTCTCCTTTGACCACAATCTCACCTGATGGAAAGATTTGTATTTCAAGAGAAGTGATAGGATCGCAATAAAGAAATTGAAGTATTCCCATTAGATCACCGATTTTAAGAGCTCCGAATTAGGAGCACCGATTTTATTCCCATTTGAAGCATCTGCAAAGAAGAAGATTCTAGTGATGTGTTTTCGATAATAACTAGCTGTCGTTGCGGTTTCTGTTGGGAGATATGTTTATTCGATTTGACTGAGCATTTGTTATTTTTGATGAGAGCCAATGTTTTTAATACCTTACCTACTGTATTTTTTTTTACCCCTCCTGCTCCGAAACGCGTGTTTACACGCTCAGCAATAAGGTTATTTGTTCGTTTCGTGTTATCCTTCAACCGAAAATTCGTTCAAAAAGTTGGCCTCGTTTAATTCTTCGTTTGATCTATGTGTCATAAAATTAAAATTAGACTCGAATACTAATTAAATTTCGCCATTTGAAAAATTATATCAAAGTCATCCGAATTAAAAACTATTTACAATCAAACCCATTTTCATTATAAAAGTCATTTATAACGGGATATTTACCATGGATTGATTTGCGATTTTCTTATTAACTTTAATTTTTTTGTCATTTTAAACGTCCCAATAAATGTTACTATAATGTTAATAACCATGATTGTTTCAAAAGTTTTACCATTTTAATTATTCAGGAATTTGAAGGCTGCATATAGTTTTGTAAAACACGCCAAATTAATACGTTTCAATGTTCACAGATTTATCCTGTTTTGATATTATACAGTAGTAAGTAGAGATGTAACGAATATTCGCATCCGCATTCGCATTCGCGAATATTCGCAGGATTTTCAATATTCGCATTCGCATCCGCATTCGCCAAAATCTATGCGAATATTTGGCGAATGTTGATGGGGCAAAAACTTACCTAATATATTTAAAAAACTGTTCTCTTACATGCGGAATTATAAAAAAAACTCTGCACATCTCGTAAATAGGGATGATGACAGTAATAAAAAGCATCATTATTATGTATTTACTAAATTAAGTCAGAGCCATACATGAAAAAACGCGTATTATAATTTTTATTTTGATCAAGATCAATTATTATTTTGATAAATAATATCTACAAAATACAATAATCCGCCATGACACGTTGAACAACAATTAGAGAACACAGACCCATGACGTCATGTGGTCACAAAGTAAAATGGAAGACACAGAATAACCACAGAAATAGGTAATTGTAAACGTATGACTTTCTTCAATCAATAGCTAGCTTCTTTGTTTCTTGACAATATTGTTAATACTTGTTTTATTATTTGATTGTATTTCTTATTTGTAAAGACATACTAATGAATATAATAAGGTAATTCTGTATCATAAAAAATTGTGCATCGACGTCTAGAGCGTTTTAGAGCGAAATTTAAATTACATTTTTAAAAACTCAATTTTACCTTCAAAATCCATGTTTTTTGTAGAAATATGTTTTATTTTCTATTCAGTAGATGTTTAAAAATATCAAGGAGTAGTCTCAAAATCAATCATCATGCCTATTACTATATTTTATTATGGCACTCATATTGCTAATTCTTTAATAAGAACTTTGTAAGAAACTTTGACAAAACTTAACTGAAAAATTTTTTCGCCATTAAATGACAATGTATTGATTATTCTAACCCAGGGGTTAAGGTAACCTTTTAATGGCGGGAACCACTTGACAAA
Source organism: Eupithecia vulgata (assembly GCA_946478455.1). Lineage (NCBI taxonomy): Eukaryota > Metazoa > Arthropoda > Insecta > Lepidoptera > Geometridae > Eupithecia > Eupithecia vulgata. Next base: position 15,454,733 of record OX297866.1, read on the forward strand.
TTTATATTTTGTTTTTGGCGTGCACAGACCTTGATCGGAGGACCTAGGACAAGGCCGTCTTTTATTTTTTATTATTATGTTATACTGGTTAATAATTAAATATGAATATTTTAAATATTAAAAAAACAAGTTAATTTCTAGTTACACCCAACCCAAACCTCGTAAGCTAGAAATCTTAAATTTTAAGCATAGGAGTTTTGGAAATTACACCCCCAAAAGAAAAGAGGATTGAAGTTTTTTACGTGTTTCTTTTAACTCTAAGAAGTGGCCAAATTTGCTTGAAATTTACCAAAAATACAAAGGCGTTGAACACGTATTTCAGAATTTTCTAAAATATTAATGAAATGGTTAGGTATATGAAAGTTTAAGATTTATAGTTGGGCTCCGACTTAAAAGGGCTGTAACTTTCTAACGCATAACGCTATTGTACTGAAATTTTCTGATTATATAAAAAACAATAGATTGAAAAACGACTATCAGAAATTTTCAAGAAAACTCTTAATATGATAGTATGCGTTTTTCAATCCATTCTTTTTTATATACTCAGAAATTTTCAGTACAATAGCGTATTGTATTATATCGATAGCGTTATGCTTATGTAACTTTTAAACCAGTACCCCTATTTATAATTTTACATTTTGCATATTCCGCATCCACTAAGTGAAATAAGTCTAAACGTGGTCTAAATTTTACTCATTGTTTTCATGGAGGCACTCATTTTTCCCAAAATAACATATAAAAGACAAACAAATCCAACTCCAACCAACAAATGTGTGGATAAAAATATTATCAAACAAACAACGCGATTGGTAGACGAAGATAGCAATTATTAAACGATTCATCTTCTTAAATTTTTGCTCTGCATCTGTTTTGATACAATTTTGCCAATATCAGTTTCAAATTCTGTGGTTATCAAGGTTGTGAATTGTCGATGTCATGAATGAATGAAATAAACATTATTACTCGTACGTAATTGGTAGTTGAAGATAGTTTATAGCAAACGTTGGTAATTGGACAACGCGCGCGCCAATAAACAGTACGTGAAGTTGGCGGCAAGTTCAAAATACCAACATTCGCATTCGCATTCGCATTCGCGAATGTGAGCATCGAATATTCGCATTCGCATTCGCATTCGCGAATGTCGAAAATTTGACATTCGTTACATCCCTAGTAGTAAGTAATATGTTAGGTCTAATTTTGTAATATTAATTGGTTGGAGAAGAGTTTTGTACAATAATATATGAAAATATTGTGGTACAGTGAGCTAGCTGCTCCCTTACTGCCCGTGACTTCGCAGTGACTTGTTGTTTTGTCTCCGGAGTCGATAGCGATTAGTTTTAATTATTCTCTTGTTATTTATTGGCTGCCCGTGATAAACGACCTTTGAGTAAGATGTTACTCTTTTTCTAAACGGATTAAAAAATACTTTGTAACAATTCCGCGCAAAACCTTCTCTTATGAGCTCCGCCTCACACAAATTGACATGCGATCCAGATCCGCAAAGTAACGCCTGGATCTATTATTAAACGTATTAAAAAACACTACAACAAAGTTTTTCTTTTGTATTGTGAAAGCAGCTGGGATTCAGACACATGCAAATAAGAAAAGGTCATGTTGTTTTATTTATGACATAAGCTTGTAGTTGTTTACTTTCATTTGTTTGAGTTATTAAAAATTATTTTACTTATTAAAATAAATATATCATTTATCATCATCTTTATATCAGCCCACTTACGTCCACTGCTGGACAGAGGGCACCCCCATACGACGTCACAAAAAAGTGCCCGAAGTTCCATCGACTCCCTGCGAGCGCTGTATTGTCGTCGGTCCATTGAGTGGATGGTTGTCCAACACTCCGTTTCGTATTTAAAAAATATAAACATACCTACAAATTGTTTTACATTGTTTAAAATAACATAAATTTGATTTACAATCGTAAGATTTAATAAAGATCAATATTATTCGAAATTTTCTGTTCGAAGTAAGCTTTATAATGGAAAGGCCTATGAAAGGAGATAGAAGTGTGTAGAATAGTGTATCATAGCCACTGGGACAGCTGGATAATTCTTTAGTGTAAAAACCTGTTCATTCATAATGTCTTTAGAACAATGTGTAAGAGGACACGCTCTAGAAGCGTCTAATGCAGGTTTATTAAAGGCCAAATGAACGTAATACGAGACGTAGTGATACGCCTCGGAGGTTACGACGTAGCTGGCTACAAAGGGCTGCCTTGAGATAAATGTAGAGCCATGACACTTTAGAACTGGTAGAAAAATTTCAAGATTATTATTGGATTGGTAAAAATTATAGTTACCATTTAAGGTGTATAGGTAGTGAGTTGTCCTATTACGGGGACGACATTGTATCTCTACATCTAATCTGACGAAGTGGCAAATGAGCTAGAGTATACCGCACTACTAAGAAATGAAATAAGTTCCCAAAAAATTTCGACTTCGGCGGGACTCGAACCCGCTAAATGCAACTTTAGTCTTTGAACATTAGAAACTTTAATGTTTTCTCTGTGGGTGGAGTCACCGGCGCTACAGTCCGTAATAGGTCCCAAAGATTTTCGACGAAAACCGACAGAGACTTCGTGGCTTAGTTGGTTAGAGCACACCTGTACTAAGGGTGGGGCGCGGGTTCGAGTCCCGCCGAAGTAGAAAATTTTTGGGAACTTATTTCATTTCTTAGAGATGCCCAGAGTGCGGGTAAGCACTATAACAAAAATCCTTATACCGCATTAATTTAGACGCTGGAGTTTTTATTACAAACTAGCATAGACCTGGTTTCCTGGTACCCGAAGGTTGAAAACGGGACACTATTACCAAGCCTCCGCACCTGTCCGTCTGTCCGTCGGTCCGCTGACCGCTGGTCAGCGGGCTGTATCTCATGAACCGTGAAAGGTAGATAGTTAATTTTTTTACAGATTGTGTTTGAGATATTTTGGGTATTTTTGTTATAAGTATATGGCTTTTATCTCTTGAACTATAGAAGGTAGACAGTTGAAATTTTGACAGAGTGTGTATTACTATTTCAACTATAACAAAATAAAATAAATGAATTTAATAATTATGGGGGTTACGGTAAACATAAAGATAAAGCTTTTTGCTCTTGTCTTTTTGCTCTAAGTTTATTTTTAGAGTTTCTTTTGCAATATAGTTTTATATATAGTTTAATTTACGATGGTACAAAGCCCTTCGACGAGAGACTCGACTCGCAGTTGGCTGGTGTCATTTACGCTATAACTTTACTGGTAACAATTATTGAGTAGTTTTGACGAAATATTTTATTTAATATTATTCTAGTTTTGTATATATGTATGTATAAACTACTGTATGTAACATGAGTTACGTAATAAGTACTTATTTGAATGTTGATAGTAAAATGACGAATGTTTTTTGTAATAATTAATTTGAAAGGAATATATTTTTATATGAGGTTTACAAAAAGTTTTCTTGTAAAATAGAGCAACATGTTTATAAATAAATACTAAACTCTTGTTTAATTTTTTACGTTACCAAACAACACAGGTTCATTTTTTGAAATTGACATAAAGCTCTGCGCTCATTAATCCAATACCTCTACCATCGGCACAAAATGTGAATTCAATAATGGACTTAAACTTGTTAACTTTAAACACATTGGAAACAATTGCCAAACCATTTCTCTAAAAAATAATATCAGGTATTTATCGCAACGTATTTACACGAAAGTGTAAAAAGTTTTATTTCATGAAAACATTTTAATAAAGTCACTTCTACATTTTCTTGAGCCTGTTTCCCTTTGTTTGTCTTTAAATAGATTAGAAGGAGTGTAGTACCATATGTGTCGCACACCTGAGTTCTCAGCATTCTTACCTACTGCTACTAATTCTGTGACCTCACGTAGCAACTTTCAGTTAGCTGTGTCTTTACTGCTAAATGCCAAAAGTGAATGCATGGGTGTGAAGACAAGTGCTCGCACGCATTCGATATTTTAGCCAACATTGTTAGCAAGATGTTATTTTGTTGTAGATGTTATGGGTCATCGATTTATCACAGGAGGCTCGAATGGGTTAAGGGGTTAGTGCGGAGAAATCACGAAATATCACAAGGGCAGCAGTGATATATCACAAGCAGCGGTCCGTATCAGAAGGACAATCTAGCATAACGCCTTTGTGGGATGAACGGCATAAACGAATTTATTTATTATGTAATTTTCCATGTCGAGAAATTGATAACACCTAACTTTAGCTTACGATAGAGTTAATCATTGTTATTGTGTAAGAACTTCTTTTTTTTTTTTTTCATGTCACACCTAAATATCATTACGCCACCGTTCACACAATCCCATTGTCTAATACCACAGGTGTGAAAAACCTTTAGCAACGGGCATGTTAGTAGATTTACAGAAACGTTAAGGGGTTTCCTACCCGTAGGAAACCGTTACTTTTTATAGAGGTAAGGCCATCGACAACAAAGGAATATGGTTTACCGAACAGGGTTAACATTATGTTTCACTTTAGGCACAGATAAAAAAACTTACTTAAACTTACCATACGAGTACCTACACTAGGAGTGTAAGAGAGTGTTATTCGTCTGCAGTAGCAGAAAGAAATTTTTCATAGAAATATATAGATAAAATATTTATTACACTGTAACACACACGGTCATGTCCCATCTGATCACGCTGGAACCAATCACGGTGCATCCGATCACCGCAAACGGCGTCAAACAGTTACATTCGATAACGCCATACAAATAGTTCCTTAATTTTGTGTTACGTTTGTAATAATTTCACCAAAAAAATCAAAAACTACTCTGTCTGCACCAGGCGAGGTCCGCTTTCTCACGCAAGGCAGCGTCATTATTTGTGCACCTTAATAACTTAGCCTGTGACGACCATTTTTCTAGGCGACGCTCATTTATAGATGACGCTGTTCGCCGTAAAGTCCATGTACCTGTTGTTTAGGAAACTAAACAACAGGTACATGGACTTTATTTGGGAGTTGCACCTCTCATTGTAGCTTATCGAAGAGAAGGATGTTAGACTTGTATTCAACCTTCATATAAAATGAATTCTCATCAAACCAAACATACATATACGTAGAGTGAAGCCCTGGTGACCTGTAATACAGGTTTTACTAAACCTACATCAGGCACCAGTCTTCACAAAACATGTTCGATCTAGTATACTAAATAACTATATTTTGTATCTACTTATAGAGAACCTTTGTGAAGAAAAATAAACGGTTATTAATATACCTCCGAATAACAGACCCTTACAAATTTAAATAACTTTCTTCAACAATGTTCGTACATAGAATTGCCTTCAGTGCAATTTTCACAATCGCTTTTATAATCATGAACTCCTTTCATTCCTCAATGAAACGTTCTCGCATTGAGCTGAAGCAATAATGAGCTCGTCTGATAAACTTCACAAAGAGACAGATGGATCGGATTCACAGTGCAGTAAAGCTGAAGTTATTTGTTATCTAATGCATTGGTGTAACTGTCATCCTTCGATGTATTACTTTAGTCCTTAGTCTATGGATAGAACCTAACAGAATTGAACTTTCTCGGGTATGGATCGTTCGTACCACTAATCACACTCATGTGGGTATTATTTAGTATACATATTATTATTTAATGACATCATCATGCGATGATTGCAATAAGAGGTAGGTATATGACGCCATTTTGTGTATAGGATAGGCATAGGATAGAACAGAGCGGCGTCAGCTTAAAAATCAAGTTTTTGCTGATTATCATTTAAAAAATTCATTTTTTTTGCAAAAATAAGCCTATGGTGCCCTGGGTATTCTTTTATTTAATATGGTCAAATAAATAAAAAAAAAAACTGTTGACTGATAGTTTAGTAGAAAAATTGTATAAACTACATATTATAAGAAAACAGATGATACTTTGCACAATTATTTCTGATATTACAAAGTTTTTTTTAATTTTCGAGCCGAAGGGGATCTGCCTTGTATCCATTAGATTATTATGTATTTTTACAAAGTTTTTTCGATAAAGATGACGGAGAAAAATTGTTTTAATGTTACCCAAATTCGCTCAATTCACATCTACCTGGGCCTTAATATGAGATTTCAATTTCATCAAAGTCCACTCAATTCAATTCAATAACGTTTATTTCTTTAAGCTTACAAAATAAGCACTTAGACAAGTCACTGCTGGACACTTACCTATAGTGAACGCCTTAGCACCCTGTCTTCAGCTGTCCACATCCAATATTTGACAGCCCGCAAGTCATCACACTTGGCCATTGTCTTGGCTTACGCACCCTACTACCTACCGTACTTATCACGGTCGCCGTGCTATGCCGTATGCATAAAAAGGCGCTCAAAGTCAATGTGCCACATTCTCTCTGAATACCTCTAAACTTATGCATTCCTGGTTCCCGCATGTGGGGCACTGGTTCGCTATAAATCTGCGGCATACATCATCGCCTGAATCGAGCCATTAGCCAACTTCGAGCGACACTTCAATGGGAACTTCAGAGTGGATTTATTGCTCAAGTTGTTCGCGTCTCACGTTGCGGAGCTAAGAAGCTGAATGAGACTTTTCCATGTACATGTAGGTTTTACTTTCTATTGTTAGGCGCTGAATGGAACTTATTGAGCTTTGTTGTGTAATTGTACCTAGGTATGTATTGTATTTCTTTTGTGTGTCGATGTGGTTCGTGATTACCATTCTCAAACAATGTAAGAAAAGCTTTATTTACTTCAATAAATTTATTGGTGCTCTCGCCATTTGTGTATTTAGGGTGCAGTTTTCGCAGGCGAGATCTACGCAGCTAGCCTTATTTGAAAACCAATGAACTATGAAGAGTTTTAGTTACTACTAATTGCCAATGAAGTAGAGTAGAATAAAAAAAGGATGGTATATTTTGAACGTGTTTTGGTGATTAGTTACCCGCTGATTATTATATCTCCTTCTAAATTTGACCAGAGCCTTGAGTTCGGTTTGGAGATAGGTTCGAGCTGTCATTTTTAAAATCTCATTTCTCTAAAATGAGTGTTGTGCTATGCCTGTACACTAGACATGCTATACGGAATTAATGAAACTCCAACCAAAGCTTTACCTTGCATTAAATTAAATATTAAATATACCAGCACGTCTAGCATACTGACATGGCACAATGCAAATGCCATACAAAAATGACACGATACGATGACGTCTCTAAACTATCGCCAAATCGAAGTTAGGGCTCTAAAGGTCTATTATAATTCTCCAAAATACGCAATCGATTGTTTCGGTTCGTTATTTAATAAAAATTGGTACTGTGATTCGGTGTATTAGAGTACAGCAATTGGCTTAAAAAAACACAAAAGTTAATTCTTTTTGAGAAATATGAATAATACCATACATGTAACTCTCTGTATATAATTATCTATATCAAGCCGTCATCGTTTATTTTTCTACTGTTTCTTAAATTCTTCATTGTACACATAAGATACATTATGTATAAAAGTTAACAACTTAATCATCATCATCATCAGCCTATACTAGTCCACTGCTGGACATAGGCCTATGCCGCATATAACCCTGTTTGCCAGCAGTCTTTTGCAACTCGCCATCCTATCTGGTCGGAGGGCGTCCTACACTACGTTTGCCGAGTCGCGGTCTCCACTCAAGAATCATATACCATGTACAATGGTGAGTTTAACCCTAATAGTTTGTTTGTTTGACGATAGCGTCAAACCGGACTGAGAGCTAAGTTCAATCTTACAACCATATCCAAAAACGTAGGAACATCCGTGTAAAAGCCCAAGCGTCGTTTATGTAAGTTGCTAATTACTTGATCAACATTCCTCTCAAAGGCAGTCCTGCAGGCTCATTCTATAAACTCATTTCGAACCTCACTAAGCTGAATTTGCAGTGAGTTTAAAGTTTTTTCATCATCTCTATATATATACTCGAACTGACTTGTCAAATAAAAGGTTACGATGGAGCGATCGAATTTGGTCACTTGAGTGAATTCGAGTTCGAACTATTATAGAATGAGTCTACAGAGCTGTTCGCTAATTGTCACGTAATTACATGAAATTAATACGGGACAATGTTTGCGGCGAGTTTGCGGAGGCCGCAGGGTATGGTTCCATTCTACAAACCCTGAATGGGTTTGTAGAATGGAACCATGATTAAAGACTTTTCTTTGAAAAATCTGTGTTTAACGAACAAAGCGTCCACTGATTGGATTATTTACCAAACGGCCATTTTCTTTTATAAAGTAATTAGTGTTTGGAATATTACTAACTGACTGCTAGGAATAATAAACCTGAGCGCCGGGTCTACTTGATTTAAATTAATAAAAAAAACTATTATTTCAATTAATAAAAAATACCTTTCAGCATGTTCGGTCCTATTTTAAGAAATAGGCCGGATGGAGTTATAAGGCCATGCAATTCTGGAGGCATATATAATGTTTGTACGATCTGCAGACATTTGTTCAGGGTGTTCAGGGTCGTTTTCTATATATAATAAAAAATATCTATCTATATATTGTATTCTTCATCATCATCAGCCTATACCAGTCCACTGCTGGACTGCTGTTTATTTATATTGTATTATATTATGTATATCAGTTATCTTGTACCCCACAAGCTTTCCTTAGCTTGGGAGTAGATAATGATGTGTGAATTGTCCAACATTATTTATTTATTTATTGGACAGTAATTTGTGGATTATGATGACGGCGACGATAGCAGGGCTTTTTAAAATTATAACAATAATAGACGATCATTGAGTATCGACAAAACAGAGAGTCTATTTATTAGACGTTCTAGTAATAAAATGATTTTATTAGAAACCCATTTATAACCGGTTCAATAACCCAAACGAAATAAAAGGTCTTATTTCATCGCGGGGCCGACAAGAATGCGGTACAGCGTCCCGCAAGGAGCTACGCAATATTCCATAGGTATGGGACGAGGGCCTGGCCACAGGGAGGGAGAGGGAGTAGAAGAAAGAATGTAACTAGTATTAAATAGTAAAGTATTAAATATTTTAGTTGCAAAAACAGGAGGATAATGTACATTTTAAACTTAGATTAATTTGGTTACTCTTAAATCTCATTATAGTGAACCACGAGTATGTATAGGATAAAGTTCCTTAAACCTAGATTCTAACATTTATTTATTTCAACTTTATAATAATAATAAATCAAAACACCGGCGCAATTATGAACGTATTCCGCAAAACTTAGAAACAGTCTAAAAATAAAATACACGATCTCGGTTTTTAGTTTTATCAAAGCAAACAAATTATATTTTAAATTATTTAGCAAGTGTTATGGGCCAATACAACCCCAAATTTTTGTGAAAAGGATAGAGCATACATACATGTATAAATTTCAAAGTTCTTAATTTAGTAGTTTTGAAGATAGGAGATATGACGGAGTTTATTAGAGGTTGTTAATAGCGCCTACAAAGTAAATACATTTTGAAATGTGTCTTCACTGTATTAGCTACCCTGCGAGCCACCTGTCCGCGACTGCCCATAAATCTGAGGCACTCGCTACTGTCGTCGAACATCCAATATACGAGAGTTATAGTCCAGGAAATTAATTCTGTCGACACAAGTAGGGTTACGTAGGGTATACATTCTTTCGGGAATTCCGAGCAGGTGTGGAACCCTAGTTTTATATGGGGAAAGTATTTATGTTATTCTGGTTTACTCGAAAACAAATGGGTAAGTGTCGCATGATTTTCCTACGGAATAAATAATGATTCAACTTATTTCTTTACCTAAAATGGCCTTTTGTTCTCGTATTATAGTGCGCAAACCCGAGAACTCGTGGTAGTTTATAAGAATTTAATTTTTTCCCCAAAAATTTACGGACTTGAAATCCCGCCGAAATATACCTATATTTTATTATACTAATGAAGGCTACGTTAAGGTTTAAAAATATAATTATGTATAAAATGTAAACTTCATCTTGGGTCTACGGGTTTCGTAGCAATTACTACGCGGCGTAGCACCGCCTGCGAAATAAGAGCCGCTTGAATTTTCCACGCTAACCTTGATATTACTGATACTTATCATCGCCTTTTGCCAACTTCTAGATTTTTAGCAACTTCTTCTTGCTACCAAGCGAGAAACACAAAAAAACACTTACTGGACACTTACAAATAGCTCTATTTGTATTAAAAGTTCACCAGATTTGGTTGCCGTGCCGGTAACAAATTTGGTGGCGCAACCAAGCTGATACCAGGTGTGAGACCCTACTTACAACTGTATACATTTTATTGTGGTGGCGCGACCGGTAGCGCCACCACGGTGTCCAAATGAGACAGGGCCCAAGTAGTCGAAGGGACCACCGAAAAATAATTTTTCCGTGGTGCAGTTAACTGGACTACCGAAAAAAATATTTTCGATGGTCCAGTCGATGGGACCAGCTCAACTGGACTACGGGCAAGGAGCGGCATGGATAACTGTTTATTAAACTAGGATATTTTTTTGTTTTCCAATATTTCAGTGCAGTTTCCTGTGCTATGAGTACCTACCTACGGCATTACTGTGCTGAAATATTGGAACACTCAAAAATCAAATAAGGCAAATAACCTACAGTTGTGAATGACTTTAGTGTCTAAACATAACATTTTCTTTGTTCTGCAATCGCGCCGTATGAAGATCAATCAAGCGGTTACGTAGCCTAAATTCCTTTGTCCTAATCTCGTGGTCAGTCGGTGGTCACCCTGTAATAAACCGAATAGATTTTTCTATAAGCCGCAGAAATAAGTATGTTTTGATTGTTATGTGTCATCCTGAGTACTTCTGTTAATGGCGTTGAGGGCTCTACAACAATCGAAGCGATTTTATGGCGGTCGGTTAAATGGGTTCTTCGGAGAAATTATTGTTGGAAGAAATTGTATTCTTTTATGTGCAGGAATTATTTGGGATACAGAGAAACAATGAGTAAATGTTGTCGGTCGAGCTACTGCCACTTTAATATCTACTATCTCTGCATTTCATAGTTTGCTTTACATAGCTAGTAGTAGTGACTCATAGTGAATTATTACTAAGTAGTTTGGTCTATGAGTCTCTGATGAATCATGGCATGGGGAACCTGGAGTGTGCCACCAAACACTTTTCAGCAAAGCGTAGGAGTTAAGAGATGTGTGTACTACACAACGCTATATTATCTTACTTACTTAGAAAGTCTGATCAGATATTATGTAGAAATTTACCAAGAACAATCTGATAAAAACTCCCATCGGATTTTTAGTACAATTGTTAGGTACCTTATCTCCTATGCATTTCTACTTTCCTAGTATTGAAAAGATTGCTTGATTATTTATTGCACGAGAAGTGTGCGGCCGACAGTACTTTTGCTACTTTTCTGTTAGAAATTTCAGATTGGGACCAATCAGAAACGCTTTCAGCATAAAATTTGAGTTTCTCGACTCGTCCCAATGGATTGGGACCAATGTGGGACGAATCAGGAATAACTCAACACTCCTACATTATTTTTGATTTCAGCAGTGTGTAACATTAACATGCAATCACTGAGAATGCCTCTCGAGGTACGACGAGGTAAACACGACATCGTGGCATTCACACTACGATACCGAGACGCACTGCATTTGGCATTTCGATAACGTTGAATAGTTGCGGAGCCTGCTACCGACAAAATCTTCCCAAAACATCACAACTGCTTCCCTATACCACGCAATTGCTATACTTACTAGTATTCAAATAGAGGGGAAAGTCCTGTGAGGGCGATAATGTCATCAATAGATAGGGAAGCAGTGATTCAGAGTAATGCATCATTAGGTAAGTTGTGAGTTTGGCATTCAAGGTTGTGGAGGGTGAATTGTGAGCGATTGATATTTCCTTCCGATGCCCTTCGTGCCATTAGGAGAAACTTGTACAAGGGGAATCCATTGTCAGTCTGTCAACTTTTTGTGATGCAGTGGAATGGTAGGTAGGGGATTACGAAATGTTTGTGAAGGTTTTAGTACTCGTGGGTGAAGTTAGATTTCAGTATTAAATAAACCAGATACGTGAGCAGTGATTTATGAACAAGTTTTAGTTATATAAATACATGTAGCACGCAGCTTAATCGATTCATAAAGTGTTTATATATTGCGCTACACACGTTGAGAGAAATTATATACAAAATGCAGCCGATGGTACTTTTGTAATTTTTGTAAGGGTTTTATTTAGAATACTCTCAATAATAATTTCCTTGGTTTTAATTCTACACCTTGGCTTACTCTACCACTTCTTCATGGAAATAATTTTCCACCTCCATGTTCATTCCACTCAAACAGCCGTTACTTCCCACATATTAATTGTAATTTTCCCTTTATTACCAACAAACTGCACTATAAGCAAAACAAGTCTAAATATAGTTCAAAATTAACATCACGAAGTAGTTTAGTGCGAATATATTCCTTGGGCGGGCGGGACCGCCCAAGCCGTGTTCAGGTATCGAACAGATTGTGGGTACAATGCTGAGGCATTTATCTACCAGTGACGTAGAGATTTGCATACACGTTTGTATGGGAGAGTCGCAAATAGTGCGGGGATCATTCTTGGTAGGGTTTCATTTAAAAATACAACCTAGGTACGGTTTTTACGAAGTAAGTAAAGCTGAGTGTAAGAATTCTTTAGTAATTTCGGTCCTCAATAATAGTGGTAGAGACGTTAAAATAACATTTTGGAATCGCAAGAACATAAATACAAGGCTTTCACGAAAAAAACTAAGTTTTTACTTTTTTTTTGTGACAGTTTACGAGAGAGCATTTGGTTTTCTTTAGTAATGTTTGCTCAGTAGTTGAAGCTACTTGACTGGTTTATAAAAGTATGTTTTCTCCTCATTTGTCAGTACTGCTGTTTCCAACAGATACAAAGCTGTGTTAGATGCAGCGAGCGTCTCCGCCTAAGTACCCGTTTTAATGACCACGCTCTACACCAGCGGAGGACTTGTCTCGTGTCCTAGGAGCAGGCAGACGGGCGATTTTGGAGCACAGCTACCACCCAGTACTAAAATATTATGCATTCAAATGTGGAATTTAATTCGTTACATTTAGATGTATTTTATATTGAAGGCATTAAATGACAGACATGTCGCGGAACACTCGTTTGAAGCTTGTGGAGAGCCATTTTGTCACTGTAAAATGTATCTAAAAATAACGAATTAAATTCCACATTTGAATGCATATTTCTGTGCAGGGTGCTTTGATCCGCGACAACCTTTAGTCAGGAACTCTATGAAAAAAGTCTCATAAAACTTTCTCCAGCGTGTTTGCCGAGCAGGCAACCCATTTTTGACAGGATTTAATAGAACTTTGGACCGCCACAGCACACTTTTAATTGAAACTGCCAGATTTCCCCTCTCGTTGGCTGGCTACCGAAAACGGAGACGCGGTGGCTAAAGCTCGTTTATAATTGCCCGTCCACTCCCCACGAGTATGTTCTTACGTGCGGTAGAATTCTAGACGCGGAGACGCCTCAAGGACCCTCTGCTAAATGGGACGGGAAGCAATCTGCGTTTACAGAGGAAAGGATTTACAGCTTCCTTAGCTACGAGTTGCTAAAAACAAATAAGAGCATGTGCAAAATGTGAAGGGAATGAAAAAAATAAAAGAAGTAGAGGAATGTAGCGCATTTTTATTCCTATTTGCTCAATATGGTATGTATACATTTATGTTTATTAATGAATCGATATTTATGTTATTTTAATTATTTAGTTTTATTATTCAGGAAAAAAACGAAAACGGATTTGCACTCAGTTTCAGGTGATATAAGCGCTGCCCTTTTTTGTGACATCACTGTTCACTTTGTTAACTCAACGCGCTTCTGTTTCTTCAATCAAAATAAAATAGGAAGATTAGTATTGATTTTATTTAGATTAAGATTAATTGTGGTGGATGGCACAAACTGAGGGAGGCCTATACCCAGCAGTGGGTAAAATCCGGCTGTGGATGATGATGATGAAGTTTAATTAGTGATTTTGTCGTTCTAATTAAATAAAGAAAATAATAAATAAAATTGTGTGTGGCAATTCTTAAATTTTATAAAAGATATCTGATTGCAGTTACCCTAGTCAGTTCTGGCTATATAAAGCAAAAGCAGATCTTTTGAGTTGTGCACGCTCGACAGCGGTCGTATAAGAATTCAATACGTGTATACGGGTTAATAGACTCCTTCCTTACACACTTTCCTTCAGCCCCATATCTACACACTGACCCACGTACGTACTCATGAATTAAGAAGCGCGTAAACCCAACACAGTACGAGCGATAAACTTAACGGTTTACTCGTACGAGCCTGCTTTAGTGCCGACTGAATATTTGACGAGAGCGTTTCATTACAGAAGTAGACCTTCACCTGTAAGTGATTCTAGCCGATACCCTTTGGAGTAGGTAAAGCTGGTTCTTTTATGAAGTGAGTCTTGGTAACTAGAAGTGCCTTGGTCTGGCAACTACGTGTGTTGATGCGTGATGAAAATGAAGTACCCAATGTAGTAGGAAGTTTGGAAGTAGGTGTCGAGTAGTGTACATCATTGTCACATGATAACGATGAACAATATCACGTGTTAAAGATTTACATCAGATCTAGTCAGATCTTGTCTAGATATCAATATTTAGTAGACTACAATGTACTGCCATCAACACTACCAAGAGACAATACATTAGTTAAATAAATAAAAGCTGGACAATTCACACAGCATTATCTAGCCCCAAGCTAAGCAGAGTTTGTTATGGGTACTAGATAACTGAGATACATAACACAATACAATACATAGATAGTTATTTTTTAACAATATCTGCAGATCGTACATTGTACCGAGGCGGGATTCGATTCCACAAACTCCTGCGTCGCAGCCAGACCTTTTCCCAAAACGCACACAGAAGTCGTCAAATACATCTGTAGTAGGATTTGACGACTTCTGTGTCAAGAGACAATACAATACTTAGAAATACAAATATTTTAGTCTTTACGCGGTCGAAACTGAAAGCGGTAACTACGTGAAACACAATTTTGTTTAGCTTCTACGTCTAGTCTATAACTCTCCATTATATCAAAGGGACCGAGCCCCGCAAAACTCTTTAGAACTTTTGCAGCCAGTAGTAGCCCAACTACTAACTCGCAAGCCTTTGTCCAAAACCACGCTTTGTGACCGTTTCGTCGTCGAAATATGTCCCGTGCAGAGACATTCCTTCAGAAGGGCTGGAAGCGGCAAACATCATCAAAGGGATTCGGAACAATTTGTCGTCCCTTGATTGGGCACGTCTCGGGAACGCACCTGCGTCACCCGGCTAAGTGCCAACCCCAAACAAAGGGCTGCATTGGCCCAAGTTACATGCGAAACATAAAAGGCCAAAGGCCTGTTTAGACCTGCGGTATTTTCTACCTGCAGCGGCAGAAAAATCCAAATGGGTATGGGTATTCGGAACTAAATGACCGGCTGGGTGATAAGATATCAAACTAAGGCGTAGGTCTGACTAGACCTTTAAAACGCACGTGTCCGTGTGCACCACCGCTGCTGGTCGTCTTGATAGTGAATGCGTTATACGAGTAACTAACGGCGTCATAGGACTTCGGCGTCAGAATCGCCCCCTTCAACTCAGCCCCTTGATGTGTTGATCTGTATTATACTTCGTATTCTGCGTCCTCAATATTAGTTACTTGAAATATAAGTATACTGAAGAATATTCACACAGTTGTAGTTACGCCCTAGTGTCACCACTCTTTACGACTTTTCGTTTAATCATAAATTTCTTTAACACCCCAACAACCATTGCTAACCCGCATGCCCAGCGTGAATATCGCATTACCCCCTAGTAATAAGAGTCATAAAACGCTTAACAAGGAAGGCCTAAATCCAACAAAGGAGTAGTTCCAATGATGACGACAACTTTTGTCCTCACTAGATACCAAAATTTCAAGAGAATATAAAGCTATCTCCGCTTCTTATAACTTGGGTCACCGGGTTAGACGACAGGTGCGCTCGATTGTCATGATAGGGGATTTTAATGCTCATCCGCAGGAAACTTTCTATAGAGAGCTATCAAACTTTTGCTCGGAACAGTCCTGGCTCTGTGCGGATGTGGAAAAACTAGGCTCATCTTCCAATACCTATACATTTATTTGTCAAAAATCTGGCAGTAGGAGATGGTTGGACCACTGTGTTGTTTCCCTCGCGGCTTGGCATACAGTTACCAAAGTAGGCACGTATGAGGATTTTTACACATCAGACCACCTACCTATATACGTGGAATGTAATTTGTGTGCAGTCAGACCAAGGTTGGTGACTCGTGACTCAACTCCCAGCTCCGTGTTATGGGGTGAAAAGAGTGATGAACAAATTAACAGATATAGAGATATATGTAGCAAGACGTTTCGGAATATTGGTTTTCCTACGGAGTTTGTAGAGTGCGGTCATGGACCGTGTGGTTTGGCTGAGCACAGGTCTATCCTAGACACGTTTTATAATATTGTGGTGGATACTATGTGTGGGGCGGCTACACGGACAAACCAGCGTGGTGGTGGGAGACCAAATAAGGGACAGAGTTTTTGTGGGTGGAATAAATATGTTCACGCCGCGCATAGGGAGGCCAGGCTTAAATTCCAAAGCTGGTTGCTGAGTAACAGACCTACTTCTGGCGAAACTTATGAGCAGATGTGCGAATCTCGCAAAATATTCAAAAGCCGACTGAAGTGGTGTCAGAAAAACCAGGACCAGCTTATTATGGATAAAATTGCTAAAGAACGTGCTGCGAAGGATTTTAAGACCTTCTGGAAATCCACTAGTAAACTGAATATTAGGCCTGGCCCTCCTGTGAGCGTGGAGGGAACGAGTGATCAAAGGGAGATAGCGCAGTTGTTCATGGAACATTTTAAAGTTCAATCCCCACTCGGACCTTCGTCTGGGGTGATTGATGCTGATTTCGACGGCCGGGGTGACGAACCTCTACTGCACGTGTCTGCGGACCAGGTCCGCGCTACGATCAAAGGTATGACGCGAGGTAAGTCTCCCGGACATGATGGACTCAGCATCGAGCATCTCAGATACGCGGGAAACCATTTGCCCGGTCTCCTTTCCATGTTCTTCTCAATGTGTCTTAGTCATGCGTACTTACCTGCTGACCTAATGAAGACTATAGTAGTACCGATTGTGAAGAACAGGACAGGAGACATATCGGACAAGGGGAACTATCGCCCTATTTCTCTGGCCACCACAATAGCTAAGGTGTTGGACAGTGTGCTTGATTCTATTCTACAAACCTATGTAAAGCTACATGACGCACAGTTCGGGTTTAGACCGGGACTATCCACAGAAAGCGCAATATTAGCTCTCAAGCACACTGTCCAATACTACACAAGTCGCAGGACGCCGGTTTACGCCTGTTTCCTCGACCTATCCAGGGCATTTGATCTCGTCTCGTATGATGTGCTCTGGGGAAAGTTGAGGGACAGGGGTGTACCGCCGGACTTGTTGAAAATGTTTAGGTATTGGTACGGACACCAAAGCAACATTATCAGGTGGTCCAATGCTCTCTCCGATGCGTATGGGTTGGAGTGCGGGGTAAGACAGGGGGGGGTAAGCTCTACCACGCTCTTCAACCTATATGTAAATGATCTGATTGTTGAACTCAGTGGCATGCGTGTCGGCTGTCGAGTTGATGGTGTTTGTATAAACAACATCAGCTACGCGGACGACATGGTGCTGCTGGGACCAACGGCCAGATCTGTCGAAGAGATGCTAAAAGTCTGTGCTGGCTACGCTGCTTCACATGGTCTCCGCTACAATGTAAAAAAGTGTGAATACATTGTCTTTAGGGCCGCCGGTAATAACCTCAAAGAATTCCCATACGTAACGCTTAACGGAATGAATATTAATAAAGTTTCATCTTTTAAATATCTTGGGCACTATATTACCGACGACCTTAAAGACAATGCTGACATTGAAAGAGAGCGTAGGGCTCTGGCGGTACGAGGTAATATGTTGATCCGTAGGTTTTCCCGGTGTTCAGAAGAAGTTAAAATAACGCTATTCAAAGCGTACTGCCAAAACTTCTACACTGGGAACCTATGGGTCATATACGCTAAGCGGCCGCTAGAGACCCTGCGCGTACAGTATAATAATATATTTAGGATGATGTTGGGACTGCCTCGTTTCTGCAGTGCATCGGGGATGTTTGCTGAGTATGAGACGGATGGGTTTGCTGCCATCCTCCGGAAAAAGACAGCATCCCTGATGCGCAGAGTGCGGGACAGCCCCAACACCATCCTACAAACAGTAGCTGGTAAAATTAATTCGCCAATATGGCAGCATTTTGTGCGAAAAGTAATAATATAGACATTATCGTGGTTTGATTTAATCTAACTTATTGTTTTTTTTTTTTTTTTTTTTTTTTTTTTTTTTGTATTTAATCCAATTTATTTGTCTTGTATTTAATTTAATTACGATTTTAATCAATTACTCTAAATTTAACTGTTTGTAGGTAGGTTTCTTTGAATATACTAACATTAATTATAAGTGATTTTTGCTACTAACAAACTATGGATCCCGTTATCTGAATTAAAAGAATTTTATTTTATTTATTTATTATTTATTGTCAGCGACACTAGAATGCTTGATGCCAGCTTTTACCGACAACATCGACAAGCGACTCAACTCCAAAAGTGCCGGTTTAATTCCCGTCATTTGTAGTCTGCTCACAGTTGCACGAACTTTTAATTATTTGAGTCGTTGTTTCTACTTTTACTTTGCAACATTCTGCAGTGTAGGTACGATTACAATATTAGGTAACTCCGCGCAGATGTGAATGTGGATGTCAAGCATTATGGTTTTGGCATATAGGCACATTCACCCAGAAATAATATAGGCAAAGTGGATATTGGCCTCCGTCACAAGACTTCTCCAGGCCTCTCAGTCCTGAGCTGTCTCTCGCCAGATATGAGCGTTCAATTTGTGGATATTGAATACTACTTCGTCGATTGCTGGGTCGACGAAGTTGACGAAATGGGAAACGAATGGGATGAGTTAATTGGAATCTTTCATCGATTTCAATACGATCCCTTCTCGAAAAATTGCGTTTTTTTTATTTTATATGTAACACCAACTGAAATTTTACTTGAGGCAGAAGTGAGTTAACATTAAGATAACAAAATGGGCTTATGAGTAGTTATGAGTACCTAAAGTTTAAACTATAAGAGTAAACAAAAGCCGACATATTTTTGAGAAGAAAACCTAAGCCGAGCTATAATTTTCTTTTTACCGCTAAGGAGCACAACACAAAACCTCTAACATCTTCGAATTTCGATTTATCAAACTTTTCCTATTTCTCCCCCGACATCTTAAGAAGATTAAAATCTATCTTCAAGAGTTCAATTCACGCCCTCTGTCGTTCAAAAATAATTAACTGAAGGGCTGTTATCCGATCAAGATAATTTTCCTCTTCAATGGCAAAGAAAATCTCCTCAGGTTCTAGCACCTTGCTGGGCAATTCTTTATCGGAGTAGATTTTCCTGAACATAAATACAATTTACCTACCTGCCGATAATTTCACGGACTTTTCAAGTGTAAGTTCTTTTAAAACTCGCAAGCACATTTATTTAAAATACAAGTTCAAATGATTTTTTATGATTCAAAAGGCAGTAATGGTTTAATAACTTCAGTACGCTTTTGTCTCCAAGTGTTTCATAATTATGTGATATCGCGTATACTGAAACTGATCACGTATAACTCAATGCCAAATCGGTTTGTAAATAAAATCATTTGAACCAGGCGCCAGAATATTTGGGTTCCTGGGATAGTCCTTTTTTAACCGACTTCAGGAGGAGATTCTTTGTTCGGCTGCATGTATTTTTTATGTATGTTCGTCGATTTCTCTATCAAGTACTAACCGATTTTAAATAAATTTTGATGATTCTTTAGTTGTTAAAAGTTAAATGGGGGAATTAATATGTGCGCTGTAAAGCCGTAAACAAGAATTCTACTTTGAAAAAAAAAACAGTTGTTTATAAATAAATAAATGCATTATCTAGCTAGCCCATAGCTAAGCAGAGCTTGTGTTAAGGGTACTAGATAACTGATATACATAATACAATACATAACATAAATAGATGTTTTTATTATACATAGAAAACGACCAGAACACCCGGAACAAATACCTGCAGATCGTACAAATATTTGTCTCAAGGCGGGAATCGAACCCGCAACCTCTTGCGTCGCAGGCGGACCTTCGCCTACCGCGCCACAGAGGTCGTCAATCGGTTTCGGGCTTAGAACTACTGTCAAGCACATTCGTAATTATTTAGGGGTTATAAATCTGTTTAGCTTTTTAAAACACTTCCAGCTTTTTTCAGATGCATGAATCATCTATTGAATCAATCAAAGTGCATGCCATTTGATTGATTATCATTACTTGTATTTAGCCATGGCTCAATACAAGTAATCGTAGACAAGAGTCTTTGGCTACGATTTCGGCATCGGATGTGATGTTCATGATGAAACCAACAGAATTGAAACCCAGAAGTTATCCCTCGTCTCGAGAAGTACCCTCTATTCATTGAGTTCGGATCCGATAGTGGAGGAAAGTTGGAGGGAGTTTATTTGACACAAATATTGGGTTCCGAAGAGATATAATAAGTAGATAGGTATCTACTTATTATATCTCTTCCCAATACTTTTAAGGTGAAAAAAATTTAGAGAAAAGGCTTTATTAATACCACTCAAGAGATTACACTATAAAAATGAAAAGGTGTTTGTGTTAGAGTGAGTTTTTTTCGGCATGATGATCAAAATGTCAAACCATTCCGATCATTTCAGAAGCTTTGGCGTAAAGCTTCCGAAAGGAATGGATAGAAATTTTGAACAATAATTAAATACGTTGAACGTTGGTGCTCTTTCGACACAGACTTGGTTTGTAGTGAATCCGCTTACACTCGTAATGTTCAATTTAACATAACGAGGTTACGATTACTTAGTTCTAGATTAGACATAGAAAAATATTGCAACTAAAAAGACAAAATGAAAAGAAATTCTGCGCCTAACTGAAAAGAATCATGCAGAAGAAAAGCTTTACCATGAAGTTAGGGTACTGTTTTTTCGATTGGTTTATTTTATAAGGCGCCTGATGTTACTATTCAAGCAAACACTTTAATCATGTCACCACATTTCATGCCCGAGTTAAATATCCATTTCCGTTCCAATGGTTTGGCCATGCCTCTGCACTTAGCGGACCGGCACGAAGAAAACAACGGTATTTACGCCGCTGCCAAAAACCAGGAGTAGGGCGGAGAGCCTCACGGAGAGATGCTATGAGATACTTATTGATGACGATGGTGTCCGGTCAACGAATGCCCAGCTGTTTTTCTTCATCATCATCATCATCATCATCACGCCACAAAGAGCAGTCCTGCACCACCACCATCCATCGACTCCCCGCGACCGCAACGATATCGTCGGTCCATCGAGTTGATGGTCACCCAACACTCCGTTTTGCGTTGCATAGCGGCCGCTACTCGAGAACCTTCACTCCCCAGCGGTTATCAGTTCTGAGAGCTATATGACCTGCCCACTGCCACGTCAGCTTACTAATTCTGAGAGCTATGTTGGTGACTTTATATCTTCGATGGATTTCCATATTCAAGCACAGCTCTCTCCATAGCCCACTGGGCGACTCTAAGCTTATGAACTAGGTCTATATTCTATTTTTTTTTATTATTAATTAATTAATTATTTATTAACATCGTTTCTAACGTGGACTGGTGGATGCGACATGGGCATTTGACTTTTTTCCCATGTTCATTTTAAGACCTGTCCGAAAACGGTTTTGAAGTCTCTGAGTTAAGGTCTTCCCGCGCTTCAAAATTGTGTAACACTGGTTGGAAAGACTAAAGGATTTCCATATTGGATCCTCTCTTGCAGTGTGGCACAAGGCTAGTAGAAGGATCCCAGGATGTAGCAGACCAATAAATCAGCGTGCATCGAACATTAAATCTGCCGTGAGCCTGCCAACGCCCGTCGCCTCGTGCTGGGCGGATTCAATGGAAACTTTGAATACTTACTGCTTCCGGGGTACGAGTATTCAAGGGTTTGAATCAATTTTCTAGTATTTTTTCACCTATGGTATGTAGAAATTGACCCAAACAAAAACTCAATCGAATGTAGTATATGTAGGAAACAATAATACTCGTACAGAGAACGATCAAACAGGATCCCTGGACAGGATATTGGATAACAGTGCATAAGTTAAATATTTCCATGTATGTATAAAATATAAATGGTAATATAGTTATATGATCTTATATATAAAATTTTGGCCAAATGTTCACAAAATTGTCAAATAACAGGTTTCGAGGAAGCATTAGCGTCTTGGAAAATAGCCTGTCCTGACACTAATCTGCCCAAAGTCCTCTCTTCTCAGAGACTGTGGGATGAGACGCTATGTGAGTTGGTACGGAAAAATCTTATTAATACGTCTACCAGCTCATCAGAACGCGCTCGTCTACTCGCCGTTTCCGAGTGGGGTTATATGTTTTGCATTCCAAAAATTTAGTTACTCTTTTAGACAATAACTCATTTCGGGTGCCTCTTTGCGTTTAGGTTCTCCTTGCCTAGTGCCACACCGTTGCCAGTGCGGTGAAACCGTTGATAAGTTCGGTCACCATGCACTGGCATGTGTCTCTAGTGCAGGACGTGTTTCCCGCCATGGTTCAATTAATGACATCATTCGTAGGGCTTTTACCAGCGTCACACTGACGCTGGTAAAAGCCCGCCAGCTACTCTCGAACCACGTGGTCTAATGCGAGATGATGGTAAAAGGCCTGACGGTATGACTCTGATTCCTTGGAAGATGGGTCGGCCTTTAGTTTGGGATGCTACGTGTGTAGATACCCTAGCACCTTCTCATCTTGCAGGGACATCAGTAAGGGCCGGCTCCGCAGCAACATCAGCGGAGTTCCTCAAACGGCGAAAATACGCTAGTCTTGACAGAGGTTACCTATTTGAGCCGTTTGGGGTGGAAACCCTAGGTCCTTGGGGTCCTGGGGCACACGTTACCTATAAAGATCTTACAAAACTATACTAATAGAGTCCACAGGTGATCGGAATGCTGGTTTTTATTTCGGTCAACGAATTAGCATTGCCATTCAACGTGGCAATGCTGCCAGCATTCTGAGTACTCTGCCTTCTGAATCTGATTTTTAGAAAATAGATGTAAGTGTAAATATTAGTTGTAATTATTTTTTGCTGTTAAATATATTTTCTTTCTAAATAAAGGTGTATATAAAAAAAATATATTGCATAGAATATTATCATATATTACAGATACTCATTTATTTAACAGCAAAATATAATTACAACTAATATTTACACTTACATCTCTTTTCTAAATATCAATTATACTATACCATGCTGAGGCAGACGCCATTTAGTTTCTTTTGCGCTTACAGTTAAAAATATTTTTATGTTGTTTTAAACATATGTTTTAAACATAAGAAAATATGTATGTCTGATTGAACAAATAAAGTTATTTTATTCTTATATTATGCATAGTAAACCTACCTAATTTTTTTGTCAAATTTTGTGCCTACCTAATGAAAAAAAATATATAGGTAAGTACCCTAAGTAGATCAAGGCTCGTAATAAGAAAGCTTGCTCAGTCATTGCTCTATACTTGAGTAACACTGATGCCATACAAAACGTTACTCAAACATAGATTTAAGACTGAGGAAGCTTTCATAAGCCTTTAGTCTTGTACTTTGAGAGTTTATGCAAAATTACCAGATTTTTTCCCTTTCTAGCTATTGTGAAAAGCCTTTTCCTAATACTAGATAGGCTAATAAAACTTCATCATCATCATACCTGCCCATACACGTCCACAGCTGGACATAGGCCTCCCCCACACGCCGTCACAAATAGCGGTCCCAAGCCGCCTCCATCCATCGACTCCCTGCGACGGCTACAATGTCGTCGGTCCATCGAGTTGATGGTCCCCCAAAAAACTTACAGCGTCATATTCCTACGTTTGTATATAGCTAAAGATATCTAGATTCATCACAACTCCTGCATAACATCTCAACATGGAGTTTTGAAAAGCTTTGAACAATGGTGACATTTTGCATTTCACGCTGGTTCACACAATGGCCCGACATGCTTATACTTTTAGCAAATACTCCGACTACGAGACCTCACACAAATATCAACCCTCCGGATTGTCAACAAGAAGAGAACCGCTGGTACACTGCTACTGGTGTTACTCATCGTAACAACTGACATCCACTGACTCCATACAATCACAATGTCTGTGGCGTTGCGGGCGAAGGTCCGCCTGTGAGAAAAAAAGCTGCGGTTTCGATTCCCGCCGCGGCGGTATGGTTAAATGATGACTTAAAATGACAAGTATTTGCTTTTCTTTGCATCGTAAAATATATCTTAATATTTCCACCATGATCCGGAACCTGATTTCACCTTCTCCTGCGTATCAGACCTCCTCCTGTGATAAGTGCCAGTCGCCGAGGTCCCACGAGAACTACGTTCAGTACCCTTATTCCAAGTTGATCTAAAAACATTAGATTAAAGCTTTTGAGAGTTCGATTTTTTTCCATAGATTTGGTTCCTTGCAGCGCCTCTATCGGAAAGAGGAAATATTTTTCTTAGTTTGACAGTGTTAGAATAGTTTCATGAAAAGAGTATTTATAGAGAAACCAATGTCAAATCTGTTCAAAATGTTACTTGCATGCCAACGCCCGTCGCCTATTGTCTTGAACATACACTAACCACTAAATCAGCATTATAATAACTGATAAACTGATTCTATAAGTGTTTAGTTTTATTCAGTATTAGAAAAACCACGCGCCAATCGCAGTGGAACAAGATTGGTTTATAAAGTTTTTATGCGTTGTTTGACGTTTAATTTTAAATTTGCATCTGAATCTGACGTCGGCTCCGCGAACACTTAGGCTAAGTTCAGATGACCGCGCGTAGCCGCGCGACCGACGCCGCGCGGTTGGAGCATTCACATGACGGTATATGTACGCGCGCCAGTGTGGCTTCAAACTATATGTGACAGTGAATATATGTACGAATTATGCCTATTTGTTTATTCGCTGCTCTCTTCTCTTCAGTCGTGTCGTGATGCCACCAAAACAGGATCAAACTGAAAACGCACTGGTGCGGATCAACGCTGGTTTTCAGTAGGTTAAGTGCACGATGCATGATGATGCTTCCCTTATCGTGTTTCTTGTAGTAGATAATAGATTATTAGGTACGATTTAATGTTATGTAGGTACCTAAAGTGTAAGCTGTATTATTATAGCTACCTAATATTTAGTAAAATCATGTATCCACATAAGTACCTATGTACCTACCTAACAATCCTCAAATTTTGTATTCCACCTTGTGTGTGTATGTCTGTCTGTGCTGTTCTTGTTGAGTCAAATAAATGTTTCTTTATCTTTATCTTTATCTCTTTGAATCATTGGTTTCTATCATTGAGGGAACAACTGATCGAACTGGTCACATTCAAGCTCTGCTATTCGCTCAATGCACTACTGTATTAATTCAATTCAATAACGTTTATTTCTTTAAGCTTAGAAAATAAGCACTTTATTAAGATTTAACACCATAAATAGGATTATAAATAGTAATTATAATCAAATAAGAAATAAGATGTTATTGATTATAATGTCTAATCATTCGATTTTGACTTGACGACCTCGGTGGTGTGGTGGGCGAAGGTGCTTTGAATCGAGCCCGCAATCTCCTGCTTCTATTTGTACGATCTGCAGGTATTTGTTCCGGGTGTTCTGGTCGTTTTCTATGTATAATAAAAAATATCTACGTATGTAATTATTTGTATTATGTATATCAGTTATCTTTATCTAGTGCCCATAACAAAAGCTTAGCAAGAATTGACCAGCATTATTTATTATATAAAATAATAATTTCGGAGCTTACTTATATGGTAAGATTTCCTTGCATTTTAGTAATTTTATTTTATTAGAAGTTCACCAGCTATTCCCACAGCTCTGTGCCCCAGACAGGGGCGACTTAAGACTTGTTGCGGCCTCCCCGCTATTACATATCACCCTAAAATTATTAAAATTTCCCCCAAGCAAAAACCAGCTTTAAAACCTAACACTAAGACATGCTTTCAATCTAAGGGTTGATGCTTTTGCAACCAATGTGAAATGTGATAATCCGTCTGATGATGGTATTCATAGTTATACTTACTGTTTATCATTCTGTGGTGAAGAAAGAAGCCTTAGATACGAAGGGGAAAAATTAGTATGCATTTCAAAAGATTGATATCCCTACCGCTACCTATAGTTACTGTTTTAGGGATAATTATGTCTGAGGTTGGATAAGAGGGATTGTCTTGTAACATGTCATTTTAATCCTATTTACAAGACAATGTTTTTAAAAATGCTCTGTCAAGTTTTCAATGTTGAAAACCAAGGGAGCGTATTCTATAGCCAAAAGTTTTTAGCGTTTTTTTTTAGTGAACGCAAATCATCGGTGCTGTAGTGAGCTAGTAAGTAGTTTACTTGTTCTTAACTAACCAAAACAAACGAAGGAGTAAACAACTTACTTGTATATCAATATTGCCGAGTTATTCTAAACGTTTCGAGTGAGATGTGCTTATTCCCAATGTCTCGCGCATGAGCCCTTATTCAAAACTAAAAAATAAAGAGAAACGTTAAGTTTTTCAAAAACTTTCTTTAAACCTAAAGATGGAAATAAAACATATATGGATTGTAGTTGTGTGTTTATAAGTTCAGTCTTTGAACTTGTCTGTGAATCCATAGAAATAGTTGACGTTCTAAGAAGCGTTCGTTTTGCTGATATAAGTTTAAAGATACTGAAATCTGTGGAGAGGATTCAATAATTTTAAGGGCTATCTTTCTAAGACGCCATGGTGGCGACGGCGCCACCGGATGCGCCGCCAACAATATGTGTACAGTTGTATAGAGGGACCCTCACCTGGTATCAGCTTGGATGCCAAATTTGTTTCTGGCAACCGAATCAGCCGCGCTGGTTGCGCAACCTTTAATATACATACAGCTATTTGGCGTCTCGCTCACTCCACCATCAGTTGGTGGTGGTGTTTCTTGCTTGCTAGCTCAAGACACCACGGTGTCGCGACCAGTGGCGCCACCATAGTCTCTTAATGAAATGTGGTCCTAAGTACTAAAGCTGTGTATACAATGATTGTGGAAAACCAAAAGAAAAATATGCTAAACGTTATCCGATACGACAAACCCGACACAAATGAATTCTGACGTTTCTTTTAACTTGGCGCTAATATAAAATTGTGTAGTCCCATGCAATTTCATACAAAAAATCTAAATTTATTTCTGGCTCCCTCGGCGTTTTCAGGTTGGAAAAGCATGTATCATTTAGCTTTAGAAGTCATTTATAATACCTAGAACAGAAATATTCGTGACTAGGACATAAAAAATAACTAAGGAAAACTAAAGCGACTCCATACCAGCCCTGACTTTCTTGCAAAGGCGTAAGCCATATAACTCAATTACAACTCCTTCGCTTCTCAGATATAATACAAAACGAACTAAAAGGCTTCCTACCCACTAGACCGAGTGAGCCGTGTGTCGAGATATGAATTGTCTGAGTCGATGGTTAGAGATCACACTAAAATTATAAATACAAAAGTTAATATTTATGTGTGTATGTTTGTAGCTCCTTCACGTTCAAACGGCTAAATAAATTTAGATGCCATTTGGATCTCAATATAAGCTACTCGTATACTGGTTGTATAGCTTATATACATACACGCAAGTGAAACCGCGGGGCGCAGCTATTTATACATAAAGTGACCGGTTTAAGACTTCAGCCTAAGAACCAGTGTTAGTTATCTAGTACCCATAACACAAGCTGGAGTCTAGATAATGTTGTGTTAATTGTCCAGCATTATATATTTATTAATTATTTATAATATGAGAAAGCAGTTAGAAAGTATGAAATTAGAGCGAATGTGCAAATGGGAAGAAGGATGACATGGGTATATAATGTATGGAAATAGTTTCGTTCGAACGATGAATTGGAAAATGCTGAAATGGGATATACACGGTAAATGCGCTCTTTGTTATACAGTATCAGTCACAGTAAATTATCGTCAGTGTACCAATTACCATAACAATTCCTTTACGGCCGGTGAACAATAAATTAATAAATCTCTGTGAATGTAGCGTGACTCATAAAAGTGGTTATTTGCTTTTGTTGCCTGCTGTAGAATGTCGTTTTATTTTTCAATTAGATCCCCAACCGTACCTAGGACTTGTTTAGGTCAAAAACAGATAGAATGGTCTGCTCTCCATATTTGTCAGTTTTAAATGTCTCGTCGTAAGTAGGCACAACATTGTATTCAATTGTTCTGAATACATTATACGGAAATGTATGGAAGATTCAGTTGTTTTAAAATGGTTACGAGATGGGAAAGTTGCCAAATGGGAAGGAGCCGTTAAATCTTATTACTAAGCCTCCTGTCTGTCTGTCCGTCCGTCTGTCAGCGCGTAGTTTATCAATATTTAGGAATTTGAAATCGGTTTATAGTTTATTAAAACACGCCATACTTGTTGAAAGCAGGTAGCTAGAAAACTGCAATTATTTTTCTATAAAAAACCTTTTAACTGAAGTGAACAAGAATTGCGTTTTGGGGATGATTTAGAGATGAAATACCTATATCGTCTATATATCATTTATAGATGATGTCCCTATATCATCTATATATCATCCCCAAAACGCAGTTTTTTGTTTTTTCGGCATAGTATTATTTCAACAGTAGGTACTGTTGAATTGAAATATAAAATATTTTTTTATAAACAGCGTACATACATTATCAAGTAAGAAAGAAAAAAAAAACTATTTTAAAATTCCGATCGTTCATTTAAGAGGGCGCAATGTGCGCCATTTTGTGAAAAGGATAGGCACAGGATTTCGCGTTCATCGGAGCGAGACGGACCATGTGTTTTTGGAACAGCGCGTCGCCGGTGCAAATGGAGTTTTTGCTTATTTACAAAAAAATACACAACTTATGAAATAACTATTAGAAGGAAACTAGTAATTAGTAATAACCTACGAATCATAACATAAGTCATTTCAAAGACCACAGGGTTCCTAAGATCTCGACAAAATTATGTGCAAAACAGTGGAATTTCATGATTTTTTTCAATCATTTTTTTTATTGAACAGTTTTCACGTTGTAAATCCGAAGAATAAATTTAGAATTTTATATAGGAATTTGAGTTTTTAATAAACGGGCATCCCGTGAGTACCTACTGAGATCTAGTCCTAGTTTGACAAGCAAACACGCTAGGTTCACCTCTTAAGAAAGCAAATTAGAACTAGTATTTACAATTAAAACAATTTAGCTGCAGACTGTTACAAAGAATGCTATTTGTTAATCATTCAACTATTTCACACAAAATTTTATTGCTCTATAATTTCACTGAGGTTATCGACATAGCTCAAAGGATTAGCAAGCTGAAGTGGCAGTGGGCTGGCCATATCTCGAGAAGAAGCTGGGGTAAACGTGTTCTTGATTGGAGACCGTGACTCGGCAAACGTAGTGTAGGACGCCCTCCGACCAGGTGGGATGACGATTTGCGAAAGACTGCTGGCAGATGCTGGATGCGGCAATCTGAAGACAGGGCGCTATGGCGCTCATTAGGAGAGGCCTATGTCCAGCAGTGGACTGGTAAAGGCTGATGATGATGTGTAACCTTTATTTATTATTATATTTTAAGTATTCATATTATTGTGTTTCACAAGTTTTATTGCGCGCATCAAGCCTGAAAACTTTCCATATCTGATTGAGCCACAAAAATCGCCGAGCATCAATCAATCAATCAAAAATGCTTTACTTCCATAAATACAAAAACATTTACACGGAAAGTGATATTTATGATATCGGCCGCTTCGGTATGTAGACTAAAGTAAAGAAGCGACGAAGAAACCTTTGCCTGTTAATTGTTATTTTTCGAGTTGGAACAAAATCGTCCCAAGCTTTTTTGTCTTCTAGATAATCTGATATTTTGTAGTAAGCCTTTTTGCACAGAAAGGTTTTGACAATTTGTTTGAATTTATTTACTGATAGATTTTGCAGCTCACTAGGAGTTTTGTTGTAGAAGCGTATACATCCTCCTCAGTTTCATTAAATGCAATTTGCAAGTGGCTATCAAAGAGTCCTGTTGATTTAAAGCCCGTATTCATATGGCATGGATGGCGTGAAATTACTTCGCAGATTATGACGTCACCCCGAACCCCCGGACCCCCGCTCCCCGCGTACTCCGCGGACCCCCACTGTGTAATTATAGCCTTTGACGTCGGCCCCTTGCCATCACCCGTGAATTTGTGTATTACAATCCGATGGGAAGGAGAGCTGGTGATGGGTTTGGTACGATACTTTGATGTTATTAATATAATGTTTAAAAAAAACTATGAACCGACTTGACATTCCTGACTAATGAAAATGGGTTTAGAAGTATTTGGGTCTGGTCAAGCGTAAATTAAAAGAAAACGTCAAATCTTTCAAGTCATTTGTGAATTTTATAGGGTTAAATTTGTGGATTCAACCCAGAAAGAACACTCAATAGCGCAATTCATTTTTTACTTCTCTTGCTCAAAACGTGTGTCAATATAGCGTAACCTAGCTGGCGTTAATACGATGTTGCACTTTGTGGTCACCAAATTCAATTATTGCATCTCCTCCTAAATATAAACAAGTGAAAACTATGATACAGGCATTAAAAAAAAGCTTATTATAGGTATCACAAATTGACCATAGAAAATTTTGAAATTAATTATCTTTGCTCAAAGATTATTTTTCTTTGTTCAAAGAAATAATAAGATAAAATAGATGGCGGCGCTAGTTTGGCTCGGGGACATCATCAAGCAATCAAAACATCATCCTCCATTGCTATCTGAGTAAAACAAAACCTCATCTGTAATGGGGTGGTTAGTTCCTTTTAAAAAAATATACAATAACATCGATAAATAATCGTGCGATTTATCTACCTAGGTAAATAAAAATTGGATCTGTTCTAACCAAGTTTGCTATCGAATATAAACTGTTTTATACAATCTATCTCCCGACCTAAAAGAAAAATTCCTCGCCAGATTCCTCGACATCTGGGTCCGAATTCTTCAGAATTAGTTTACGGAGATGGAAAATTGAAATACTGCGGACAGCTGTGCTTGTTAACAGACTTGTTACTATGAGGGTTGGGTGATGAGGACAACGGTTTATGTCTGTAGGACAATACAGGGAGTTGACGAACAGAGCAATTCGCCGCGGCCATCTGTAGCAGCCACTTATGATTATGAATGACTTGTTGGCGAAAGAATCGACCCTGGATGTCCACGGGCATAAATACACTTTTACGACGTCCCCTAAGGGCACCTACCAGAGGACACATGGAGCCTCCCTTCTGTGTATTTTGAACACCTCCTGACAACCTTTATGGCTTAGCGGGCGAAAGTTTGCCTACGACGCAGGCGATTGCGGGTTAGATTCCCTTGATATTGAAATTCGGGTGTTTAGTGTATTTTCTATGTCTAGTAAAATATATAATCAATTATGTACCTAGTGTTGTATCAGGTAGGTATATCAGTTATACCTAGTACCTAGTATACCTAGTACCTACTCATAAAACAAGCTCTGCCTAGCTTGAGGCTGTGTAATTTGTTTGCCATTATTTTTTTATTTTCATAACGAATATTCTGGCAAATTAAACTTTTAAGTCCATTCATTAACATCTTTATAATACTTAGTGCTTCACAAAATTACATTTACACTCCATTCAATTCCGGTCCTTAATCACCTCTAATTGTACTCACCGAAGGGCGAGATTTGCATAATTTTTGCGTTCAATTCCCACGAGACCGCTTTATACATTCTGCATAAATACATACAAAATAGACGCCTTTGATACACTATCGAGTTTAGAAGTTATCCCCAAGTTGGGTATTGTGCCAGACGCCAGGCGGCGGACTGTGAAGTTGTGTTCAATGATTTTTAGAAGGGACAGTTCTGGAAGTTTTTGGATATTTGCAAAGTTTAGGGAGATTTTTTGGTGATGGGAAAGATTGCTAAAAAAGGTTTTGATTATATTTTGCTTGTTGTTTGATAGATGCACAATCATTGTTTATTTTATCTATAAAATAAACAAAAAGAAACGTTTGGCCGTGTTTGCCTGCCACTGAATTTGGCAAGCAGATGCAAAAGAAGAAATTTTATTTTCTACCCGTTGTCTTTTTTTTGTTTCTATGTCGAAGAAGGCAAACATAGCATAAATAAGTACCAATCGTTAGAGATTAATTTTTGCCGTTTTTTTTTGTTTTAAAGCGGAGTTCACACTCGCAATTCAGCCGAATTAACCACGCTACAACACCAGAATAGTTCGTAACACGAAAACTTTTAAAAGCACGTAGGTAAAAATAAAATCTTCAAAAGTCTAAAGTGCCTATCCCTACTTCCTATTCGAGTACCCTCCCAAAGAGCAAAACAAACGAACATCAGGGTATTAACGCCCAAGGAATTAGATGGCGACAGAGTGGCAGGGAAATAAAAAGCTGTACTCCAATCGATGGGGTTCTGCACAAAGAGCACACTCCTGTTTGCGGTGTGCGCTATCATTCCATCGCGACATGCCACTTCCATTAACGCGACTGCATTAGATGCATGCTTCGGGAAATTCGAGGTTTCAATGAATGGTCGCTCGCGTCCTTCCAGATTTTGGAATTTTAGAAAAGAATATGAATATAAGAGAACGTTAAAGTAGTAGGAGAGAATAAAAATTTGTCAAGTGTTTTTTGATAAAAATCGGCGATTCTATTCAGTACCGATTGTTGAAGCGTTTTTGGTTTCGTTTGTTTGTTGTATTGAGAAGAAAATAAATTATGAAACAGACTTCTAGTAGACGTAGAAAATGACTGCAATTGTATTTGAGTACAATCACTACAGATTTCAAATGAAATCCAATAGTTTATTTTCCTCAACCTTACCTCAACAGCCTATAATGGTCCACTGCTGGACGCGGCCTCTCCCTGATTTTTTTTATTTCATTGAGGGTAATGCCCATAATCCCCACACTAGGCAAACCGTAGGTTAGGGATCGCATTTCGGTGGTAGATCTATTCTGCAAGAGGTGCTGCTGCCAGCCCCCGGTGTATGTCTTTTAGTTGCCAATTACGACACCCACGGGAAGAATTGGGATGGTGCAAATTCGAAACCACACGGCTTTAGTAATAGTTTGGTTCCCGTGTATATCTTTTAAGTAAATTCTTTCATACCAAATACAAAGCCACAACCGCGAGTGCCTTCAAATCGCCGATTGTTTGACGTCGGCATTAAACAGCGAAATGTCAATATTTGCCGGCAGGGGGCGCGGCGTGATCCCTCGCAAATAGATCTGTCTCCAGCCTCTTGTGCCTTTTGTTATATCTCATTAATAAACATCTTTTGAAGCGTTTTCACGGAAAAATATACAGATTCGAATCTTTTGTTCCTTCGGTTACGAGGTAGAGATGATGAGGCATTTGCTTGTACAAACGGTACAAAAGACGCTTTTCACGTCGAATTAGGAGGACCGAGAATTCGATGTTTTTTTGAATGTTTGATAATTTTGATTTGAATTTTTTTTATGTTTGAAATTTTAAGGAAGTCTTGACTTAAGCAGTGATGATGATACTATTTCACAGATTTAGATACTAGTGCAAGGAACTGTACCTATACATTATTTATTGTAAGTACTAAATAATAATTAAGGTTCAAGTGATGACAAAACACTTTTTACATAATAATGAATTTAAAAAATCTATGATAATCACCGCCACTGCCATGCAATTGAAAACAGATATAAAGGGACAATAGAACCCACACCCCACATTGTGGTCAGAAATAAACAACTTGTAAATAAACGCGGAATCCGACCGCTATCAATATTCTGAATTTCCCTCTCGTATTATTTATGTCTGGTGTGTGACCTATTCTTCACACTTCAGCGGCAGGAGGGGGTCTAGCAGGAAACATTGCTGGGCTTTTTGTAGTCCGTATGTTTTGTAATCCATAGTTGTAGGGACATTTTTTAGAAATTAAGGTTTAGGTTTAAATATTTAATACTCCAAAGAAGACAAGTTATTTAGCTTATCGTATACAATTTATTAAACTTAAATAAGGAAAAAAATCGTATGATCTGTAGTTAAGTTAGATACATATTACAAGTAACTCGAAATGAAAGATCTTATAAAATTGACAAAACAAAGTAAGTTATTTTAATATTTTTAATATATGAACGCACTTTATTCGTCATTTGCCTATTACCATACAACAAGTAATTAAAAACTTGCTTTGCAGAAACGGGCAAAAGTGTTACCAAATTACAACAAACAAATCGAATTAGTTAGAGTCTCCTAACTCAACATGTACATACATACATACATATTTAGGTTTTAAATTCAAACGAAGTAATGACTCCCTTGGAAGGAAATAATGAACTTTAATCCCAAGGGAATAATGAGATTGAATGTGTAACATCAAAATATATGTGATGTTTTAATCTAGAAGATCCTGTATAATGAGATCTTCTGCGAAATTCGAACTAACCTCTGTTCAGACGGCATTATAAAAACTAATGCCGCGTTACCAAACTTTTAACTATTTACTCGCAGAACCTGAAAATTAGAGTATTCTCCTCGTGCACAAAGCTGTCCTCGCAATCACAATTCTAGTAACTCCCTCGCTTTGCTCCTCATTTATTTTAGAATCCTGAGTTGCACTCGAGATTCAAGAAAGCCCGTGTCGTAAGACCTGCTCCATAATCTACTTTTGATAGTGAATAGCTCCTTCACCATCGCTTAAAACAAATAATTTTAAAAAAGTCCTACAATACAAACATTGCTAAATTGTCGATTTTGTTGGCAGAAAAACTAAGCTTAGTTATTTACCAACTATATGGTTAAGGTTGACATTTTGCCCCAATTAAAATTGGTGTACGAATGTACACCAATGTCAATGGGCCAAAAGTTTTATGTGTGAAACAAGGCGTACTCTCATGGGTTCCGGAATATACGAGGTAAGGCAGTTTTTGTCGTTGAATGTATTAGTAAAGAGGTGTTTACTGATAGAGCCTCTATTATTTATAGGAACGTGTCAAATGTGCAAATGTTTTATATCAGTTTAGCTCTGATGCCCAACATCAGAGCCTAAACTGATAAGCAAGCCCTGTTTAAAAATCACTATACAATGTTTGAAGTGGTTTTTCATGATCACCAGGGCAAGATTCAGGTAAAATACCTGAATCTTTTCGAGTTCTAGTTCGAGTTCTAGTTCAGTCAGAAGATTTTGGTATAATTCCCCAACAATCAGAAGTATTGTACAAATGATTCAATAAATAAAGAAAAAGCCAATTAAAATAACTTCAGTGTTTTTTAGGTTGAATACTATCTAAAGTTTACTTTTACCTTCTAAAAAGAAAATCCATAACGCATTTCATATAATATATATTATAACAATATTAATTTCAACAATAAGAAAATATAAGCTCTCTACCTATCCAAAGGTCTAATATTAATACTTTTATATGTAATGGCTATTGAAGGAACATTATTACGTCCACATTATCAAAGCTTCTGGTCAATTTATAGATCTTTTGTGTGCGCTGGTCAGTCCATTAGCTCATGAGTGCCGTCTGTTATCTAGCTCTTAACCTCGCCGCTTGACAATGCGAGCTCAGATTGGGCAGGAACTGGACGTAAAGATGTGAAATTATAACTGAATATCAAAGATTTGAGTCCCACTTTCAAGACTTTTGTTATTCAGGTAAGTATTTGTTCACTGACGAAGGCTTCTAAAATGCGATTGAATGGTTATGTATGTTTTTCACTCAGCATTAACTTATACAACCAAAGTCAGTTGACAAGCTCCGTTGTTATGTCAGGCATCGAACGACCATGAGCCCCACTTGCACAACAATATTTAAAAGTCTAATTTTGATTAACTTTGACGTATTTGTATGGTTTGACAACTCACTAATCAAAATTAAGCCAGTTAATTATCGTTGTGCAAGCGGTTAATTTAATTCAAATAAGCCATAAATTTTATCTGTAAAAAAATCTGATAAGAAACACATATCATATAAACACGACAGAAATAGACCGCAACGCTCCGTGCGTCATTGTTGAATTAAATTAAACCAGGATAAAATACTTTATCCTGATTTAACTTTTATCCTAAATATAGGTTGTATGCTAAACTAAGCTCACACTAAATTACATTTCTTAATGTATGTTGTGTTCTAGCTATCTAATAGTAGAACAAATATAAATATCTAAATACGATATCCCTATTTATTATACAAAGACCAATCTTTTTCTGTCCTAGTTCCAGTAAAGCAATAACTAAATATCGTCTCTTATCTTACAACACCGCTCAAGTCGATTTTTAGCGGTACTGACATTTTGATGCCATTGGATAGATTTTAAATTTGCGCGTCGAACTGCCTGTCAGATTCAAGGATATCAACCAATCACAGGCCAGTATTCAAATAATAGTGACAGCGCTCAAGTCGGTTATCCCGCCAACACCGCTCAAATCGTCATTCCACCATACTGTCTGCGAAAATAGTTTTTCTACTACTGATTTTATCGGTTTTATGGTGATTAATTTGTGGAACTTGTTTTATGAAGTGTAATTAACAAAGAATAAGAGGTAAGTTACTGATTATATTATAAGATTTGTTGATCCAGGTGTTATAATGAACCTAAAATCGAATGACTTTGTCACCATCTACTTAGGCGGTGTTACTAGCATCTTGCTAATGTATCGAGTATGACTTAAGCGGTGTTATAATCGTTATTTCTTGCAGCTAACCTGGTGAAGTGGTAAGATAGACCATGGATGGAGAAGAATTTGAGTCATTAAGTGACCAAAGTACGGATGAAGAATTGTGTCAACAGTTGCGAGATGCTGGACTGAAATTGGGCCGTAAACGGCAGCGCAAGCAGAGCTTTAGAGAGTCAGAGAAAAGGAGTAAGCTTGGTAAGGTGTTTTTGTAGTTTTATTCGTAATATTAAGTAAGTTTTACCAGTAGGTATTATGTGTTCCTGTTAGAAGTAATATTATTGTTGTTCTATTCTTTTTAGATTTCAAACAAAATTTGGACTTGGATAAGTTAGACATCATGAATGCTTCATTTTTTGAAAAAGTTGGTGAAGACTTCATAGAACTTGATGCATGCACTTCGGTTTCTTCAAATAGAAGTTTTGCTGAAACGATACCAATAGTCGCCGACTGCCGAGCAAGCAGCGGAGACAACGTTGGAGACCCAGGGGCAGCCATGTCTTCCTCGCTTACTACATCAAGTACTATCCAGGCCCTCAGCGACGTACACTATAACGGTGATTTGGTAGATCAAAATGGTGCAGGCTTCGTTGAACTCGTAACGGTTGATCAGATAAGTTCTGCGACTGTCTGTGCAGACGCTTTGCTTGCTTTAAATGAAGATGTAACTGAAACGGTACAAATAGACGTTTTGTCAGAGAATGTCATACAGGATAAAAACGTTACCCAACCTACGGAGAGCACTACAACAAGTAGTCAAGATAACGTTGGAGTACCCAGAGTAGTTATTCTCAGCGACGAACCTTATTACGGCGATTTGTTAAGTCTAAAACAACGACAAAATAAAGCATCAAAAGATCCAAATAAATATCCACGCAATCTCAATAAGGATCTAAGGATGAAAGGTGAACGTTATTTGGGATATAGACGAGACAGAAAGGCTAAGCAGAACGAAAAATTTAAAGTGAAACAAGACGTTTTTAAGGCTGCTCGCTCCATGAAACCAGCGTGCACTTCATCGTTTTGTAAGAAATCGAAACTCAGAGCATGTGATATTATAAATGAAGAGCAACGAAAACATTTGTTCACAACATTCTGGAAGACCATGAATTGGGAACAGCGAAGATCATTTATATGTTCTCATGTTATGGCAGTTGCAAAGAAGATTACCAAAAATCCCGAATCAAAGAAAACTGAAAGCCGCGCTTACATTTTTACGATTGAAAACAAACGTTACCAAGTATGTAAGAGAATGTTCTTGGATACCCTTGGAATAAAAGACTGGTTCGTGAGATATTGGTTGAAGAAAACTGACTGTGCGATGCCGCCAGATAAGGCCACATCATCAGTCAATCGAAATGTGCCAACGAAAACTGGTGGACACGAACATGTCGAGAAATTCTTAACTGTTCTTCCCAAGATGCCGTCACATTACTGCCGTGCTTCAACATCTCGAGAATATCTGGAACCAGTTTTCCAGAACATGACAGATTTGTATAACAAATACAAAGAAGATTGCGAGTTTGCGTCTAAAGAATGTGTTGGCCGAAGACTATTCGATGAAATTTTTATGAAACTCAATCTGAGTCTATTTCATCCTAAAAAAGATCAATGCGATGTGTGCTGTAGTCATAAGACTGGAAACTTAACGGATGAAAAGTATGCTGAACATATAATGAAGAAGAATCGAGCTAGGACTGAAAAAGAGACTGACAAACTTGATGCGCAATCAGGTTCATGTCATCTTTTCACACAGGATGTCCAGGCCGTAAAGTTGGTTCCATACCTGCAAGCTAGTGCTATTTACTACAAAACCAAGCTGTGTGTACATAATTTCACTATGTACAACCTATTAACCAAAGAAGTAATGTGCTATTGGTTTGATGAATCGAATTGCACGCTTGAGGCCTCGGCTTTTGCTTCATGTATAATTGATCACTTAGAGAAAGCTTTGAATGAGAAATTGTTGCCAGTCATTTTATATTCTGATGGATGCTGTGCTCAGAATAGAAACTCCACTTTAAGTAATGCCCTGTTACGATTATCGATACAGAAAAATATAGTCATTACCCAAAAGTACCTAGAGAAAGGGCACACTCACATGGAGTGCGATTCAGTGCACAGCGCTATCGAATGCAAACTAAAGCGTAAAGAAATGTACCTGCCAGAGCAGTACGTATCAATAACAAAGACTGCAAGGAAAGATCCAATGCCATACGAGGCACGACTTTTAGACTACACCTTCTTTACTGATTTCAGTAAGGATTTGGTGTACAAAACTATACGCCCTGGGAAAAGGTCAGGTGACCCAGTAGTGACAGATTTACGTGTCTTACAATACAGACCTAACGGTACAATATGGTACAAAAATGATTTCGATCATGAACTACAGCCCTTACCACAACGTTCTACACCACTGGATCGCATAAAACCAATAAATCTACTGCCGAAATTGTATAAAGCTAAAATACCGATTACCAGGCGTAAGTACCAGGACTTGCAAGACCTGAAAAGCGTCTTACCGCAAACCTGCCATTCATTCTACGATGAACTACCGTATAGTGGATAAGAATATAATTCTTAAGGTTTATGTACATACCTATTTAGAATCATTAGATTATTTACTTTTTTAGTTTTTCTGAAACATTTTATTGTACTTATAACTCAAAACAATGAGTTGATCTCGTTAATGTTGATTCAAGTGATACCAATTACCTACCTAAGTAAAGTTGTTAATTATTAATAAGTTCTTAGTTTAATAAACAAAAAGTATTGTATCTACCTATAATTCATTAAAAAAACTTTAATATTAATGGTTTTTAAATTCATTACAGTTAACATTTTCTCATACATTTTCTTATCATCACCGCCTAAGTCTCGTAAATTTATCACGGAACACCGCGTAAGTCAATTTAAACGGTTTACGTCAATAAAAATGATATAATAGGTATATTAAAACATTTGTTGTATCTATTAAAGCACATGTTAATAATTACAGCCTTAAACCTTTTGAATTGAATAAAATACACAGTTTTTAGTCTCTCCTGAAAAGTGAGTAAGAATGACTTGAGCGGTGTTGTTAGATAAGAGACGATATGTGGTAAATGTGGTGTGGACTATAATTCATGTGTTCCGGACGAGCGAGCGGACCGGAATGTCAGCACCTTGACTTATTTATGCGCCGGAGATATGCACTGCTGGGATTGGGTGAATAGTTGGGACTGGACTGAGTTCCTTGGGCTTGTGGAACTGAAAATTATTTATATAAACGAGAATCAGAATTACCCATAAACGTTTGAATCGAATTGCCACTGAAACTACAGTAATATTAGTTATGATTGATATACGAGTACATACCTACACATGTTCAAACCAAATAATAGGACTTTTGTTAATGCCTAGAGAGAGGGGATTTTTGGCCCGAAAGAGGTGCTATGGGGCCTCTACGTAAGTACGACGTTTCCTTTAAGGAGGTGCTATGAGGCATGTACGTAATATATTATGCTACACTACTTCTACGAAAGTGCTACGCTGCCTCTACGAAAGTTCTACGAGGCGTCTACGTAAGTGCTACGATGATTCTACGGATGTACCACTGACGTCTACGGAGGTGCTACGAGGTCTCTACGAAAGTTCTACGAGGCTTCTACGGAGGTGCTACGAGGCCTCTACGAAAGTTCTACGAGGCGTCTACGGAGGTGCTACGAGGCCTCTACGTAAGTATTAGGTAGGAATCTTCGCTGCCTCTACGCATGTGCTACGCTGTCTGTACGAAGGTTTACATGACCAAAAGGAGAGTGAGGGAGCAAAACACATACATATATACACGCAAAACACAAATACACACACACCGTAGTCTGAGCAGTAGTCAAACCACCTGAATAAAAAATTTCTAATAAGAACTACTTTCAAACACCAGAGAAGTTATTAAAAGGCAAACGAACAAAGAACATTCAAATTGAATTCCTCGAAATAAACATGGAAAATTAATAGCATAACATTATAATAAAAGGCTCTTAGTAAATCACACATTCCTTTTGTGTTATTATTTCTGTCATGTAGCACTTAATCACAAGGAAATGGCTTCAAAGACAACATCGATGGCCTATAATTCCCTTGCGACAGGGCAACACTGTTATTTATAAGGGATATTAATGTAAGTACATATCGCTTTCGTATTACTGAGTTTGAAATGTGAAATGTGACACTAAATACAGGATAGGACATTTGTCCTGTTTTCTGGAACGCGTATTTAAGTTTGAAATTCCTTTGCTATTATTTTGTCTATTATATAGAAGAAGAAATTGTTTTGTTATTTGAGCTAACTGTAGATTGTTTGCAGCAGCCTGCATCATTTGTGTCAATTGTAAAAACTAGTACAGTAATTTAATTTGTAAATAAAGACCGTTGTTTTCACCTTCTAACATATTGCACCAAAGTTTTGAAACGAAGAAGTTTAGTTTTAAAAAGATGAATTTGGTATTCTGAAAAAAATTTCTACAATGGCGTTCATAGATAATTAATCTTCCTTGACTTGCATTAGTAAGATCCTAGTAGCTCTATTCTAAAGGTAGTAACAATCCAAGATACCCTTGTATTCCCACCGCTCACACAAAACTCGAACTGACTAAAATTTCAAAGAAAAGTCTCATGAAATTCAAACGCTCCGAAGTAAAATCAAATATCTCCATTACAGCACTTTATACTGACGGATCCTTATAAATGTTCAATCTGGTATTCAGACGTGCATCCGTGCATCGTGGCTTATAGGCACGGGAAAACGGCGGCCGGGATGTAGCGGCGAAGAATGATCATTAAATAATGAAAAATTCATACAGCACACAACTTGCCACCATGACGGTATAATCTGCCAAGAGTGAGTGTCTATAAGCCCCGCTCCACAAAGAGTTGGAGCAAAAAGCTTGAGTTGAACTTGGGTATGACCTTACTAAGAAGCAACAGAAGAAACTATATAAATATGAAATAAATATGAAATATGCTGATGGTTTCTTTTTCACTTTCTCCACAAGAGGACAAAAAAAATATGAGAAAACCAAATCAATCACACTTGACGCATCATACGACGGCAATGCAGCCGCGTTTTGGGCACGCTTCCGACTGTATTGATATAAATCAGTTGAGCTACCTGTAGATTGTTTGCAACAGTTTGCAATTAGCTCAATTTGATTTGTCTAATTGTTTATTTTGAAATAAAGTTATTGACTTCTGACTTCGATAAGATGAAGTCATAGTTAGATTTTTTTATGGCGCTGTGCAGTTTTGTTAACAGAAGGTTTAAAAATAAATCAGAATTAGTTTTTACTAATATTAGAAGGTGCATGAGAACTGAACCTAACTTATATATAATAACGGCGACCGCTATCAACAAAAATCCATAAACGAAGCTTCTCCAGCACCCGTGAGGATACTGACTGCGATATGAAAGATTGATGTCTATCTCTTTATACTGCCTCTTATGAGTTCTAGTTCTACCTCTTTCAGTACAATCAATAGGTATCTGCCTGTCTATTTTAATATCGCCAAGATTGAATAAGTCTTTTGGTAATTTAAATCGTCTTGGTATGGAAAATTAGGAAATATATAACCTAATATATAGATCGCAAGGGAACAATAAATTTAGATTCGGTGCAAGTACCGAGTGAAATGTTTTCTTTTGTTTTTATTTTTTTAAAGCACCAATTGAAGGAATTTCTATAACCGAGCTATGTTGGTAGTGCTTTCTCTACTTACTTTTATAACAATCCAGTAGAGGTTCTACAAGGAACTAAATTTATAGGAAAGCTCGAAAACGATGGAAGTATTCGTAAGATAATGCAAACAGCCCATACTAAACCCTCGGTTACCCCCGTGTTTCTACAACCAGGAAGTGACTGAAACAGACTTTTTAAGCCGGTATTAGCAACTGGTATTTGTGGGGTCATCGTATGGGCCTGTATGAAGCCGTGAATGTGTGTGAGGTGAAATGTAATTTTATTTTTTTGAGTATGTTGGTTAGGAAAATATTTTTCTTGAATTTTCTGTAAATCTGTCATTCTATAAAAAATGTCTAAATGATCTTTGTAGCGACTTCTAAAGCAATATTGACTGAACTACAAAGATTACGTCAATAGAGGTGTTCAGGGAAGTAACATCGGAAAACTGAAATTAGCTGCCTACCTAAGCGCTTCGATGACTATCCGCTAGATGTCGTTACGACAAAATTGGAGCGCAAAAAGTCAAAAATTTCCTAAATCACACAAACGCTTGTTTAATTTACAACCGGCCTATATACAACAATCCATCAACTGTCATCAACTGGCGGTCAAATGACCACCAGGCAAGAGGACCAGCTGGGTTGGCCTGTAGGGGGGGAGATCTTTCTCTGCAACTATTCTATATATAATTCACCTTCTCTCCCAAAATCTCTTATATCCAACACATTCACATTGTTCCAGAACGGTGTTGTGCGAGTAGACTATAAAAAAGCACCGTGACTGGAAGAGCACAAAGCCAGAATTTATCACGTGCCTAAAGCACTCCTACAGGAATCTATGATAGCTTCTAGAAGAGATATACATATACTTACAGACAAAATACAACATGCTTTTAGGCAGTTTTGTCGTTATTACACTACCTACTTGATTCGAATTCCGAGATTTCTGTAGGCCAAGCACGAGGATTGTTCTGTAGGGTAGAACCTGTGGGTAGAACAGACAATAATGACATCGCATCGTCATACATTGCGTATTTGAAGGAATTAATATCAAACAATTTAACCAATCGATGACAAAGTGACGTAATTTTTCTCTATTCTACTCTAGAGAACTTAACAAGAAGTCTTGAAGTACTTAGATTTTAGATATGTACATTTAAAAATAATCTTTTTGACATTGAATATTGACATCTAGTAATTCATGAGTCCATTGCTTTGCTAAATGAAGTCACCATTATTATTTATTACATTTTTTGGCGTAGCGTTACATTCTCTATGATACATTACCTATTAAACTAAAAGGTGAAATAGCCTTTGTTTTTTTTTTTTTTTGTAAACTATGACTCGGTGTTTGTTTTAGTAACTGTTGTGTTCTTTTTAAATTAGTATCATATTTTGTTTAATTTACCAACTCATTTTATGTATGCATTACCTACCCTGTTTTAATTTTGCACGCACTTTGAGGCATAATGTAGTGAGACTATTTAATGTAAGACTATGTACTGTACCTACATCTCAGCAAATAAATAATTATGAATTATGAACTAATGTAGTTTTATAATCCATGTACATCGTTGATTAATGACGTTATATGTAGTTATAAATAAATAATGCTGGACAATTCACACAGCATTATCTAGCCCCAAACTAAGCAGAGTTTGTATTATGGGTACTAGATAACTGATATACATAATACAATACATTACATAGTTTAATGTATGTATCCTATCTAGTG
Source organism: Eupithecia vulgata (assembly GCA_946478455.1). NCBI lineage: Eukaryota > Metazoa > Arthropoda > Insecta > Lepidoptera > Geometridae > Eupithecia > Eupithecia vulgata. Next base: position 15,499,007 of record OX297866.1, read on the forward strand.
TTGTTAAGGCAGTGTTGGCTGTGTAGTCCACCTAAGCAATGCGACGGGCGATGCAACTTTCCCTTTGTGCGAGTTCCACCAGCTACCGGCCGTACCTCAAACTTACACCTCGCAAGCCGTAGATATGACTTTAACGGGTTTGCTTGTACTTTGTTTCGCGTTTATACAATGTAAAAATGAGACAATAAACATCTAAGCTGTGAAGATAAGTGAGTTTTAAGTAAGCCGCTGCCCCACCGCTACGCACGGAGAGGTACGCACGTGTGTCTAGCTTTGCTTTGTAAGAAAATGTGCAACTCACGAACACGCTACGCACGAATACGAGATTAATGACGTCATTGCTACGTCATGTGTCACGAAGCTTAACGCTGTTAACACTATGTACGCGGAACAAGCGTAGCTTGAATGTGGGAAGTGGCAGAGGCGAGGAAGCTACACCTGTATAATGTGTGTTGCAGTGGAAACGTAGACCCACGTTGTCGATCAAATGAACCTAAATAATGCGTAGCGTGGCCATACACAGCGTGCGCCGGTGGAACATCGACTTTATAAGGTTTAAAGTTCTTGAAAACCTGTTTTGCCCATGGTGCGACTTTGTTTCTATGTCACTGGCTGGCTACCGGAAGCCCTAGCAAAAGAACTTATTGGTTTCTAGAAAATGTAATGACATCACATTACTTAACTTCTATTCTTTTGAGTTATTTATTAACTAAGACATTTTACAGGTTTAATGAATATATTGACTCAGTTGATAAGTACCTACCTACTTATTTTAAAATTGGCAAACACATTATTTTAAATTCGTAAAAGTTTAGCTTGCTTTTGCATCTTCTGGTAGATCAGTGTTCTTAATTTTATTGCTGAACGTCCCTGTAATACCTGTGTATCACAAATGAGTCAAAGTGAAATTAAAACATTTATAGAGTACTTAGTACACCTACTTGACTTGCCCTTCCTCTTACATTGTCAATAAAAATTCCAAATTTCTAAAACTATCACCAAATTAGTCTGTATAATGTATATGGGTTTACAAAGAAATTTTATACACTTCTGTAAATCCAGAAATATGAATTTGTGTACGACCAACAAGATTAGCGAAGGCTTGTCTTTGTGTAAGATTTGTGTGTTTGTGTGTAAGGTGGGTGAGAGGTTGGGTTCGTCAAGTTGATGCGAGAATAGGCTTCTTAGGAACGGCGATCTTGTAATCCGTTAAAGTGCTCAAAGTGAGGAAATAGGGTTAAGTTTTAAAAGCACTCTATCTACCGTGAAAATTGGTGCAAGGCATAAGCGTTTGGGCTTTGCTTTTGGTTACGTTTTCCACCTACCAAGTGAAGAAACTTTATAACTTCTACCTTTATTTTGTATCACCGTTATTAGACTATTGTAAATGTTGTAAAAGGTTTTATTAGAACCCTAGCATGATAAAAATAATAATAGTAAACATAGGGGAAAAGGGCAAACCACCAAAAACTCCGTCCGAGGACACCAACTATTAAAAACTTTCTTAGAAATGATATAAGTTCCCAAAAAATTTCGACTTCGGCGGGACTTTTTTGGGAACTTATGTCATTTCTCAGAGATGCTCAGAGTGCGGGTAAGCACTATAACAATGTCTCCTAAATCTGACACCGGCTGTGTTTATCGGCTGTATCAAACTTTTTAGATAAGAAGTTTTAAGCAAGTCCAGAAATTAAATTTGCTAAAAAGTTGTTGGTTATTCCCAGCTATTAGTTAAGTGAAAAGTAGTTTGACTCGATATAATTAATGAAACCTCTTCCGTTTACAAACTTCTTCGATCCTTTGCACACTACTGTATAGTAGTGAAAAAATTCTATGTCTATGACTTTACACATAGTTCTGTATTCTTTACTTTATAAGCATGGTTACAAGACACTTCCATAACTTGCCTTCCGCTTATGACTCGCACCAACAGCCCCGTACATAGGACAATCGGATCCCGTTTTAAATAAATAATGAGGGAAAACGCGCACCCGGTCCTGTTGCTTTAACTTTTTTAATAATACACTTATACGTTTTACGTTTGTTCAGGAGTAATGAGATCCTTTGATAATAGAAGACTGCTACAACTTGAAAGATATCGAGTCGTTTGTGTGAGGAAATGTAGGAACGTAATCATTTAATATTTTGTATCGACACAGACATATTAAGTCTTAGGTACGCACTGACTGTAAATTATGAAAAAAAAACTTTCACGTTTATGATTATTATTGTGATGTAGAGACATTTTTTACTTCTTTCTTGTCAACACTAAATATCTACCTAGACCAAATAATAGAAATTTTAGCCTAACCCACTTTTTATCCAGATAATACGCGAGCGAAAATCCGGATAGCAGCTAGTATTGTAATAAATGAAATAAGTTCCCAAACTTTTCGACTTCAGCGGGACTCAAACCCGCCAACTTATTTCATTTCTTAGAGATACCCAGAGTGCGGGTAAGCACTATACAAAATATCCTTAGTATTGTAATTATCGAACTAACCTGACCTATATATCTACTTTTATTTCTCTATCAATGAAAAGCAGCATTCCTGGCACCTTTGGTATTGTCCAAGGGTGGGCTGAGTGGAGAAGTGTGGGCTTGGAGGGCTGGGATAATGTATTCAACATAAAGTACAAATCATTACTAGGTATTCAAATACGGTTGCTGTCTCGTCATCATCTACTGACAGCATTCATGAAAACGAATGGGACACTGCACTCCCAAAACAAATAAAAAATAGCTGTAAAGGAGTATTTACATGAGCAAAAAGTCACACCGCATTTTAATGTCATAGTTTGATAATTTGTTTTGATGGATGTTTGTTACTTCTTTAAGACAAAATTAGTGTATCTTTGTTTTAAAATCTCCTTATTTTTGTCATACTAAGGTTCCATTTTTTCACATAATCCCGCAAAAACTTATTTTCGTTTTCATTGAGTTAACACTAGGGCCCGTATTATGAAATCTTGCTCAGTTGCTCAGCTCAGTCATCGAGCTATGCTTGAGTAACGCTTTTCTATGGCATAAACATCACTTGAGTGAGCAAAATATCATATTACGGCCTAAGAACCTTATATATCATACTGGCGATTTCTCAGCGATTTCAAAGCGAGGCGAGTGCGCAGTGAGTACGCCGCGATGACGCCGTCGTATCAACGCAGCGGGCGCGCAGCGAGTTCGCAGATCGCAAGTGTGACAATCCTGTAAGTACTAAGCTATGGAAGTATTATCATAATATTTATTATGGTCGGTGCAATACATTTACATTGACATATGTTCATAAGAATAGATAATAACCTTGATATGTGGTTGTAAATTATCTTTTAGATTGCGGGTGCAGTGTGAAAGGCTCCCTAGATGCAGGGTCGGCCCACACCTCCCGGAGTTTTGACTACGGACAAATTAAATCAATTAAGGGCCAGCCTGCGTTTTTGTCGCGCCAAATGTCCTCCATTTGTTAGTATTACGCTTTTATTTGCGATTCGTTTGTGGACTTGGAAAAAACACTTTGTTTTCTGTGAAAAATGTGAGTGTTTGAATACTTTACATTGTTTAAATTTTTGTAATGTCCTAGAAAGGGCGAGCTCTGCGGCCACGGACGCACTGCAAGACGGTAGGTTGGTAGGTTAGCGTTACGATGATGGTAGCAACACATCTAGAGAAAACCCATTTTTAATAATATATATTTTATAATAATTATTAATTCTGTTTTATAATAATAATTAGATATAATAAAGATAATAATATGCTTGTTTTAAGATATGTATTTCTATGGACAGTAAATATAATATATATGACAGTAAATATATAATAAGTAAAAGCGATAAGCGATATAAGATCTGTAACTTTTAAAGGAACTGTAACTTTTCCGGAACAAATACTTGCAGATTGTATATAAATTCGGAATCGAACCCGGAACATACTGCGTCGTAGGCGAACCTTCGTCCACCGCGCCACAGAGGTCGTCGTATACCCGTTCACACACAAATAACGTTGACATAAGTTTAATTAATCGCCTAAGTAAACAGTTTTCAATAACAAACATATTTTCTCAATATTGAATTAATAAGGTCAAAGGAAATAATTTGTAATGAAAACAACATTGTTTCAAAATCAAATAGTCATTGAAAAGATTCTAAAAAGCTCATTCCGAAAATAGCTGGCCATTGTTTGAAGAGTGTAGTGAATACAAATGCTCATTCCAGTCAATAAACTAGGTTCTAGACAAATGGCTAGGTGAAACGAAAATACTGGCAAAAACAAAAGCTTTGGTGAAGCTAGTGAAGGGCGAGCGTATGGAAATGCGAATAACTGTCGGATGGGATTACGAGTATCTCCTTATTAATGAGCGCTCAAGATAAAGTTATTGAGTATTTCGTGCGCCGCTGATTCTGGTTTCAATTCGCAGAGTTCTCAATACAGTACTAAAAATTAATTTATCGTACAATAATAACTAACCTAACCTAATTGCTAACTTGTTCTATACCTATGTTATCTTATTTGCCTAAAATTTAAATCATCTTGAATGCTTTTGTAAATTAGACGTAACAGTAGAAATACATTGAATCAGTGGGCTGACTATATCTCGAAAAGACCGACAACCGCTAGGGTAAACGTGTTCTTGAGTTGAGACCGCGACTCGGCAAACGTAGTGTAGGACGCCCTCGGACCAGGTGGGATGACGATTCGCGAAAGACTGCTGGTAGATGCTGGATGCGGTAAGCTGAAGACAGGGCGCTATGGTGCTCATTAGGGGAGGCCTATGTCCAGCAGTGGATAAATATAGGCTGACGATGATGATAAATAGGTATATACATCATATTTCACGCAATAAATAATACTTTATTTTACAAGGATACAATTAAATAAGAATAAGTACCATGGGCGGCCTTATTTTCGAATACGTTTTAGCATACCTACCGTTGTTTTAATTTTGTATATTTCCAAGACACGATTCTTCTTAGATATACTATAGTGACTTTCGTAACTTTTTGTATTGCTTTTGTCTATCCTTGAAACGGAACAAAGTGCCGGGAATATTGTTGTAATCATTTCGTTGTACGGACCTACTTTGAAATAAAGGTCAGTTCATGGCAAGATGTTTTTCGTAATAGGTAAACCTAGTTATTTTAACTATATTAAAACATATCATTTCTATTAATAATTGGACATATCACATAGTTTTGTTTAGAAACCACAGAATAACTTTTCTCATTTATATAATATCAAATATAAAATATGCATTGTAATTTAGGGCCGAATTTCCTAGGGACGAATATGGCATAAGTCATAATGCATTGTATAAAAAAATATTAATCAGTCATCTATCTATCTATCTTGTAGGTACCCAAAAAGGTCACATCTAGCCCCAAGATAAGCAAAACTGCTTAGCTTGTTGTTAAATGATGTCCATTATTATTTATTTATTATCATTTACAGTACTAGCGTACTCAAACTAAGCAGAGCAAATAGAGATAGTGATTAATAATGAGAAAATAATTCAAAGCTTTTTACTTTAGTTACTTTACTTTTACTTTTTACTTTAGTTACAGTCTAGGAATATGGCCCGGGAGGATGCAGGAGGCAATTCTGCGATGATCAACGACACCATTGTCACAGCAAAGCGAGCGGTTGGTCAGCAGAATTGGCACTTCACACTATTCACACAGAATCATCAAACTCAAAAGTTTCCTTAGAATTATTTTTTGCTTTACACTATTAGTAACCGAGTCGATGGTCGGTTGTCTACAGTATGTCCACAACATGTCGGTTACCCTCTTAGTCTACTGGAAAATATTATTTTGTTTTTATGCAATGTAGACTAGCCTTACGAAACACGAATTGAATTCATCGGAAACAAGGAAAGCTCCCGGATAAAAACATCAATTGTTAGAACGTGACAGGCCTGCGTTCAAACACGGCTCTCGAGGAAATCACAGAACACGTTCATTAAACATTCAAGTGGAATAAAATGGAATAAAAACTTGTTATAATACTTGAAAAATACAAACAACGAATTTACTAGCACGAAAAATGCTCACTGGCAGCCTGTACACGCTCGTGCCTCAAAAAGCCAAAAATACGCCGTTGGTCCCGCGCCTCTCGTCTCCCTGGACGTGTCTGCCCTCCCATCGGATTATAATAGTGAGGGAATAGGGAGTGCACCTGTGTGTACGCGCACACTATTCACTATTATATTGTCCTGCGCACCTGACTGGTCTTTTTAAGACTTCCTTTTGAGTCACCGTGTTCGAAAATCGGCTAGGATTTGATGAGATCATCGTCATTATTATGTCCTAGGCAAATAGCTAGCCTCTGTTGAGGCTGGAGGTCGGGCCAAAAATTAACTAGGAGCTTATCAAATTACATATATTGTTTGTTGGAGAAACAATGCAAATGTGCAATTTTTAAAAGGAGGCATTAGACCCAGCTTTTGGTAAAATTATGATGATGATGAATGTGAAGTTATACACGCAAATAGCTCATACGGCCCATGAGCTAAATTAGTCTAAGACTTTCCCTTCGCTGTTGCCAGCTGTTTCGAAAATTTCACATAATTGTTTATCGTATTAACAATTCAGTTGTACTTCTAGCCAAATTTTGGGCCGGCCGCCAGGCTCAACGGAGGCTAGCTGTCACTGCTGGACATAGGTCCATAGGTTGGCAACGAAGGTATAATCACGATAAAAAGTACGAATGTCATAGGTACCTATAGGTCCCCCTTGTAGCCTTATATCCTCTCCACCGTGTTTACAATAAAGCGGACTGGACTCCAGTGAAGCTATTTATCTCTGTAGGTACGTAATAACTGTATTCACTTTAAATTCATAAATACCTCCTTAATAATCCTATATCTAGAGAGAAGCACACTGAAAGTAAAACTTTTACTGTACATTTTTCCTGCGGATAAAAATGACTAGGAACAAACCCCGGTTAAAAGTTACAGAACAAAAACAAAAACCCAGCGACGGTTTTGTTCCAGCGTTTGTTTGATAAATACTTTGTTGGCATGTTGGTTTTCTGCTGGCATCTGTAGCCACGTTCACAAAGGATTTTTGTAATAAATAGTTTAAGCAATGATAAAAAGTTACTGTTATTTCAGCACCGATATTTTTATTTTGCTATGAAACATTGTGTAGGTTGCCTATAAGAAGTTATACAAATTTTATTTTTGTTCATTATTAAACTTTTTATTTTCCTTGAGGACTTTACAATGTCATAAAGCGACCCAGGAAATTCAGTTGATTTCACAATTATTTACATCATCAAAACACACAAAGGTGTTTCAAAGTTTGTTTTACCAAATACTCACTCAATGTTACCAACCTTTTGAAAGAAAACTGAACAAAGCAATTTGTTCAAAAGCAAGTTTTGCGGTTACGTTGACCCAACTCCACGGCCTCACTCAATACTGAAGCCAAACAATATTAAAATTTCCTTTGAAACTTGCGGTGACCGGACCTGACTGAAAAGCCGCTTATTTTATGTATTTAATAATTTGGCAACTCATATTTCAGCTGGGATGAACTGCCTATACAAAGGTTATACGAAAATTATTTGTTATTCAAGCATATTTCCACCACATTGTGTTATTTTTTGCATTTGCATATTTTAAGGTCGAAAATTAGCATACCTACCTTACATTTGATACACACCCATGCTCAGTAGAAAGCTATAGGTTCCAATCAATTAGGTACCTGAGTAGTAGGTACCGCCAAGATTACTAAATTAATTAAATGTTGGGTATCATTAATTTCTCATTAAATGGAAACCTTTCTACTTACTGAGTGACCGTCAATTTTGGTTCAAATTTGAAAATGGGTTAATACCGAGACTATCTCATCTTGGGTGGAATGGAATACCTACTCAAAAGAGTAAAACAGACCAATGGAACATGTTTTCCTTATGAAGTTACCAAATCATCATAAAACAAAGTCACAAGTAGGTAGGTATATTAAAAACTTGCCACAATAAAAACGATTTCACATTTTCCATTCAACTTTAAATCAGATCTTCATAATGAATGTGAATTAAAAAGAAACACCGGAGGCTACGGCGCATTGACATAATCTCATTTATCTTGCCGAGACAACATGATTCAATGCCTCGGGTAAGGGTTTGGTGGGAAATATTGTGGACCACGGTTACCTATCTGAGGTTTTATTCCCTAATCGCATTTTGCCACAAGGTGTGCACTGTGGCTGTATTGTTTTCAAAGTTTTTATACAGACCACTAGACCACAGATTTTTGCAAAGCAAACTTGTAGGTTTGAATCCATTTTACAGTATTATTCATACAGCAATGCTGAGTAAGACATAGTTTTCAGTGAAGGTCTTGGGCTTCTGCCAATAACACTGTTTTATCGTAAGAATCACGGACCATTCGTTCATTATTTTAATTGTAATCTAGTTTTCTACTCGCTACGCCAGTACTGCAACCAAACCCGATAAAGATAAGGTGCTGTTGGAAGGGAAATAAGAAAAAGGTTACCAAATGAGACCGTGGCGCCACCCTCAGACGTAGGAGATGGCTTCACGGAAACTTTTATATTGCAGGATATTTGTACAGTACACTCAAAATTTTGTAGTTTCAGCTTTGTTATGTTTAATATGTAAGTATATCCATAGTACATCAGAACATAGAAAATCGATATCTTTTCTATGATATATCTAAGAAATTAATAAGTTCCAAAAAATTTCGATTCCAGATCATATCTTGAGATCATGATCCAGAGTGCACGGCATACGTACTATGATACAAAAACCTTAGATAGTGGTTTCGTCGCAGAATCGTCCAAAGATAAAAAACTTATAAGTAGCACCGCACGCACTAACGAGTTTTTTTTCATACGGAAAATGTGATTTGCGCGAAGAGCTTGATATATTGGATTCAACCTTGACTCTATTGACACGCTGCATCTGCAGTTTCTTTCAACAGCGGTAAATTCCTAAACGTGTCATTCTGAAACCTTACCATTGTTAAGTTTAAGCTTTAATTTAGTGGAATCCGGCCACAAGGTTCAAATTTTATTGATAAAGTTTTGAGTTTTTCCAAAGCTTGATTTTTAGGGTTGCGTACTTAAAGGTAAAACCGGACGCTATTACTAAGACTCCACTTTCCGTCCGTCTGTCTGTCTGTCCTTCTATCACCAGGCTGTATCTCATGAACCGTGATAATTAGACAGTTGAAATTTTCTACATATTATTTGATTGAAGTTTACTTTGTTATTAAAACAATTTTTATACTAGCCATTACATGACAAACTAGTGGAAAAAAGTTATCCATTAATGGGCTGAGGTAATCTCAGTGGATCAGAGCGGAACGGAGACTGAAAACTACCATATGATGACCATAAACACGTTAAAGGAGATAAATAGTTTTGTTGGTTATTGGACAACCTTTGACCACCTCCTTTATCATCTCTGGTCAATCATCGCAAAAAATTGCATCTACCTTTTCTATCTCAAAACCATGACAAACCATGACACTCTAACCTCATTACGTAGAGTAGAAGGAAAAGGTAAATATCCAGCAAGTTCTTCTAATCAACTTGCCGTCCGTCCATCCTCCATCCGCCGAAACTTTTGATCCTAATTCATCAGGCTCAGATTATTACCTGACGAATATAAAAAGGTTCTGTCTTCTATCAACGTTGATTAAGTGGGGAAGCTTTGCAAATTATCCGTCAAAAGGTAGAGACTCATCTATCAGCTTGTGTTTTTTTTTCTAGTGTCCGAGATATTTATTATTTCAAAGATGTTTAAAAGTATGTTTTTTTTGTTTCACATTTTTTTGCATGCAGTGGGGTATAAGGCGCCTTTTCATGATGTTCAAAAAAATAAAAAATCTGAAAACTTTTGAATTGAATTTAGAAAAATTATTTCGTTATTTTATGAACTACTAGTAGCGCCTCGCGGTTTTACCTGCGTTCCCGTTCCCGTGGGAATTTCAGGACCAAACATAACCTTTGTCACTCCTTGAAAGTAAGCTTTCTAATGGTAAAACAATTTTTGAAATACGTTCATTAGTTATCAAGTTTATTCGTTACATACAAAAATATGAATCTTCCCTTTTTATAATATTAGAGTAGAAAAATATCTAAAACTCATTAATTTCAGGCAGCACAAGGAGTAATGGGAAAGTAATTTAAGTAATATACAATAAATTACTAAAGTTAAATTACCTTAGAGACTAACATAATATATAAATTATAAAAAACTTAAAAGAGGATCGTGTCTTTCTAGGTCGATGACGTGAGCGCGATTTTCCGACTGCTTTTTGCCTCTATAATACATTTAAGAGTTTTATGATTACCTCCCTGCCAAATGTCAATAAGATCCGTTCAGTCGTTTAGGTGTGAAAAGGTAACAGACAGACAAGCAGACAGAGTTAATTCCGCATTCATAATATTAATATGAATTTAGAAAAACGCGTAAAATATTTTGTCAGTGAAATTAAAATGTTCACGCGAAGTCCTATGGTTCAACCAAGGGCGTCTTGAGGGTCCAAAGGCACCTTATTGGATTATCTCTGTCTTTGATGTCCGACGTCGCTTGTTAGACGCTCAAGCGTTTAAAGTAATATAAGTAAATTTCGTAAAGGTCCGACAAATTGAGAAAGTTAACTAAGTAGAAGTGGGAAGGGATGCAAACGATTTCGCAAATTGATCTTTAGGAGAAGATTTCGTCGTTTTATTTATTGGAAGCTGATTACATTTTATAAGAGAGAGTGACTTGATTACTACGTATTCAGGTCAGGCAACTGGAATCAATTACTAAATAAAAAATAAAAGTAAGAATGTCTTCTTTGTACAAAAATAAATTGAGTGTATGTGCAAAGAGACGCAGAGTGCTGCACAAATTGGACCCGTGACTCGTGACGTCACTCGACAGAATAAACGCGCAGTGTTTTACCAAAATATGATGACTTATCATTTTAGTTCAGCAGTTAACATTTTATTTTGAATAAAACTTCGATCGCGATCATGCTATTATCGTGAGTGATTTTCTCACGATCACAATCGTGATTTTTCTCAGTTCAAATTCCAGGGGCCAAATTATGCTAACCACTTCATCATCATCATCATCTGCCTATACTAGTCATAGGCCTCCCCTAATGAGCACCGTAGCGCCCTGTCTTCAGCTACTTTATCACAATGGTATCGTCGCAGAAACGTCCATGAAAGAGACTCTTAATAGTGCTTGTGATGCTATTTGCAGGGAGATATAGAAATAATGGTTTCAACCTTGATACTTTTGATACGCGTCTTCTGTATCTGTAGTTTCTTTCATCAAAGGTAAAATGCCAAAATGTGTGTCATTCTAAGACGGTACCATTTTTATGGAGAGGCGATGAATTAAGTGGAATTAGGGCCCAGTCTGCTGAGTATGAGTGTGTGCATTACGAAAAAGTTATCGTGACTCTAATCTCATACTATCGAGTCGGCATCGCGAAGTCTAAGTCTTTTGTGTGGTTGGCGTAGTTATGGAACTACACCAACCACACTGAAATGAAACCCACGGACCCATTTCCGCACGATAGAGGTTTCATTTTAGTCGCAGGAATGGAAAAAGTGGAAAATGTTATACTAAAAACTATCCCTTGTTTAAAAATATCCCTTCTTGTATATTAACAGCGTGACTATCTTTGCGTTGACTGTGCGTATGTTAAACACCTCACAGGTAAAATTATATCGAAATATATAGATTGATAAGCAAGCTGTACTTTATTAAGGTTTTTGATTACAATGTAATTTAAATGCATTTCTCTCTATTCTGTGTAAATTACATAAAAATTAAAATAAAGTGCTCATACTCGCTGAGGTCTTCTTATACATAGTTTTTTTCTGAAGTTCACCCTATGCTGTGATAAGCGTGAAAAAAGAGTATGATGTCTGCAGAATCGACTTGAACAGTTCCATGTTGAAGACGACAATCCACGCATTGATGATGAGCGGTCTTTGCGCCCTGGCGATCATAATGACCAGCATCCTCGTAATATCCAGGTGGGTGGAGGTCTCCCAGGGTACTTGGTATATTTCTGTACCCACTGTGTCGCCTGCCTGAAAACACAACATGGATATCAGTGATTTCCTATCAACCTCGGGTTTTCAAAAAATTATCTGAGCGTCTGGTCGAAGCGACGCGTGACCCGAGAGCTGGTGAGTATCTGGCACAGCGCATCAGCATTGCTATACAGCGGGGCAATTCAGCCAGTGTCTTAGGCACGCTTCCAACTGGTATTGATATGGATCAGTTGAGCTACCTGTAGATTGTTTGCAACAGTTTGCAGATAGCTTAATTGTTTCTATTGTAATTACTAGTTTTAATTTAAATTTGTTATTTGATTGTTATTTTCTTTCTGAATAAAGATTTATATCAACCATATATGTATATTAATAACTAGTTGTGTCCCGCGGTTTCACCCGCGTTGAATTAGATTTTCACATTTCTAGTAACACACGCAGTTCTGAAAATCTCCCAAGGTGATAAATTACCAGGACGAAAAGTAGCCTGAACATTATAGTAGCCTCTCCATCTTTTCAACTAACTCTATACCAAAAATCAAGTCGATTGATCGCCTAGTTAGCGCGTGAATAAGGACAAACAAACAAGCACACTTTTACATTTGTAATATTAGTTAGTTTAAGATAAACAAACATAATTAATTAATTTCAGTATACTGTGATCTGTTATTGTTAGTAAAAATATCTCATAAATCTATTAAATGATAGTATTCTTAAGGTCCCTATTAAATCAAGTTACATTATATTACTTTTTGCACAAAGTGCTGCCATATCAGCAAAGTAATCCTGGCAGCAGTTTGTAAGATGGCGTTGGGATGATGTCAGTTATTCAATATGTACAAATGGTATGAATGTCATACAGAAAAATACGAGGATTCCTTAGTAATCATAATTGGACGCTTCTAGATTGAGCTGGGTACCTTTATCTCTGTGCACAAATAAGACGCGCACAGGTTTCGCGTGAGTGAACCAATAATTGGTTCAGTAGATAATCGTATTTTGGTCACGTATCGTTATTTCTCTTACCTCAGTTAACGTACTAGCGTAGTAACACGGCAAATATATGTGACAAACTCCAACAATCCCAAACATCGTATACTTCGGCTCGAGTCTTTGCAGCAGGTATATCTGGTACAAGTTAAAGGATATCATAAAAGAAGTCAGCATGAACACCGAGAACAGCCACGGCCCGTACACAGCCTGCAGGGTGTTGTAGAACCCCAGCGCGTCCTGGTGCTCCACGATGACCTCCGACACGCGCGCCTTCAGCTCGCGGTGGCTCCGTGGTACAGAGTACGCCTCCTGAAGCCTGTAGATCATCAGCTTATACTTCATCCGGAGATGCGTGGTTGCGATGCAAAACGAACCGTCAAACCCGCAGAAGTTAGGCACAAGGACCACACATTGACAACAGTTGTAAGCAAAGTACAGGTGGAAGAAAGGCCAGTCGTTTTGTAAATGCTCCACATACAACATATCCATGTCGTGCACCATCATTCTTTTGAAGTTGTCTGTCTTTATGCTTTCAATTGTCATACATATACCAGCATATACTGGAAAGAAACCACTCATGAGTGTCGGTATAAGCAGCCATGACCACTCTCCAACCTTTCCCTGTTTAATGTATTCCTGATAGATCTTCTGATAATCCTCCGGTAGATTATTAGCTCTCAGCAGGTCTTTGGACATCCAGCGGAGAAGTAAGTTAAACTTGTTCGTGGCGCTAATTACATAGTAGGTTTTGATGAAGAAGAGAATGAGGACGACTGCCAAAGTCATGTTTCTGGAGAAGTTGTAGATATCGAGGGTGACTAAGCACTTAACGGTGTAGGTGGTGAACCAGAACAGCTGGCCGCCGTTGAATGTCACGATGAACGTGATGAGACCGAAGCGCCGCCACATGTTGACCCGGTTTGGGTATAGGAACGCGAACGCGAGTGAGAAAGCGCACAAAGGGTACGTGTCATCGAAGTTTTTAAATTTATTTTTGGGTTTAGGATCCGTTGTTCTCTCCATATTGAAAGTAAACTGATTTTGACGGTGTGAGTAGCAAGTGTGAAGATTGAATGAATAAAAATGTAACATCTAATTGACATAAACTACCTATTCTATTAATTCGAGAAAAATTGCAATGTAATTTTTTAAGTCCTGGTTTTCAAGATGTTTTCTGACGGATGGGAAAATTACGGGTCTTTTTAAGACAAGAGTAGTAAGGTATCTTGTAAACCTTAACTATACATTTTGGCCACATCGTAATTTTTCAGGTGAGATTGGGGTCAAACGAAGCTCTATTGACTAGAAAGAAAAGGACAGTGAAGAATGTGACTAATTTATTATCTTATGATAATAAATTAGTCACAGTAGAATATATTACTGAATAAATTAATATTACTACATGGATTTTTAGCTTAAATAACGGATAAATGTTATATCCAATCAAATTTAATTTACTACAGTAAGAAGCGGCCACCGCCAGAGGGAGCTAAAACAATCACCACCTTAAATCATTACACCTACAATGTTGTCTGCAATTTTGTTGTTAGATTCTAGAAAACATTTCACAGCTGTACCAGTTATTTTGCATAATCAGGCTTATTACACTTTATTAGAAACAGAAGTGATAAATGTAAAAAAGTACAAGGAACATACATATGGTGGAGATACATAGATAGATAGAGAATACGTTATTCATCACCATTAAAAAAATATAGCAGATTGATTTAAATTAAACATAATTATTAAATAGAACAGCAATGGATTTGGTGGCCTTATTCATCCAGGCAACCAGAACAATTGGGAAAAAATAAAGGATGGCGGTCCTTTACAACGTGCATAAATTCAAACTATAAATACTAATACACGCTGCATTAATACCACAATCTACTTGCAAATACAGAACACAGAAACTTTTTAAACTTTCACGATTTGATAACATATTTAAGATTATTTATCGGGATATATAAGATTATTTATAGGTATGTAAGATTATTTATATTTAAGATTATTTGTCGCCCCGTGACCACGATCGCTGAAACGCGATTTAAACGTTGGGGAAAAGAAAGCAAAAGGTACGCGATAAATACCCGATAAATAATCTTAAACAGAAGAAACAGAGTTTGGTATAACTGGGATAACCTACATAAAAACCATCTTCACTACACTCACTCACTCGTAGAATAATTTGGTGTATTATAAAAAAAAACTATAAACCGACTCATATTCCGAAATAGTTTAATTGGGTTTGGAAGGAACACTCCGAAAGCTCGATCAAATTTTTCAAGTGTCGACAGTAGTTAAAATTGTAGTCTAATTCAGATCTTTTGATATGATGAGTAATGGATGACGCATGGATGAAACGACTAATGAACCTATTGTTGTCCGTCGGTCCGCCTAGAATAATAAATCGTCTGGAAGCAAGTACAAATAGCACAAGTAAAGGGAAAAATCCAAAAACCATTCATTTGTATTTAATTAACAAAAAATATTTTTAATTTATGCCATAGACCTAAGAACTATGTATAATGGTAGCTTCGCGTTGACCTAGAGTGATATAATTTGGGAAAAAGCAAGGTTTTATAGCACAAAATTATATAGGAAATATCTGAAAACCGTAAATGTAGGTATACATTCACGATAAAACATTGTAGTTCTCACCCTGGACCAAAACCAATAGTGTGCTTCCCGTTGACTATTTGGCTAGAATAAGACCTTGTCTTACAAATATAGTAAATATATATAGAGTTCAACTCGCACTTGACGTTTTATTAGTTACTGTCATCATTCCGCTCTGTATAGGCACAAAAGTAAAAAAAGTAAGGTTATCAGTATATTTATTGCAATTACATGTAAAAAGATGGCAAATACAGTAAATGCGTATAACAATGTAGGTAGGTACCTAATTTGCCGTTTTTTCTTATTTACATGCAATAATAAAAGAGACAACTTGACGACCTCTGTGGCGTGGTGGGCGAAGGTCCGCCCGCGACGCAAGAGGTTGCGGGTTCGATTCCCGCCTCGGGAAAAATATTTGTACGATCTGCAGGTATTTGTTCCGGGTGCTCTGGTCGTTTTCTATGTATAATAAAAATATGCATCTATGTACTGTATTATGTTTATCAGTTATCTAGTAGGTATCCATATAACAAGCTCTGCCCTTGGAGCTACGAGTAGATAAAGCTGTGTGAATTGTCCAGCAATATTTATTTATTATTTATTTAACTAACTGGTATTATGCAACGTACTAAAAGCTTCTAAAGTAAGCCCGCGTCATCGAACCAGAATTTCAAATACCTATTTACAAATACTCCATGCAACTACCAAACATCACCAGTGCTCCAATTACTCCTCAAATCAGACAAATCAACATGGAATCAACCATCAGGCATGATCATGTACCCCGGTGTCGGTTACAGCATTGCGGACAAACAGACAGACCTACCTGTGACAGATTAGTTTGCCGTGATAACGCCCAGCCAAACATCCGCAGTATACATGCTAACGAAAAGTGGGGGTTAGCTTGAGATTTTAGTTCATTGACGACAATCAATGAAATGCCTTTTACACATCATCGTCTAGGCTCAATTACTGGTTCAATAGGGTCAAGTGAACGGGCAAAAGAAATTCAATTAAATGAATAGAAGCTATCCATATTTAAGAAATAATAAAATTTCATTGTTAAGCATTATGGCAATGCTTAACGTTGACTTTAAAATTAAATGTTCGAGATTTCATAAACTGACAGACAGCGATTCGTTGTCTTTGGCTTAATCGACGCGTTCTCAGCATAGAGTGTGCATTTACCTTTATAATTCTATATAATATTAAGTATATAATATATTATGCAATATTATAAAGAGGTAAAGTTTGTGAGTTTGCGAGGTGGTAATCTTTGCATCTACTGAACCTTTTGTAAAAATTATTTTATCAATAAAAAGCCACGTTATTTGTTAGTGTCATAGGTATATATTAACCCAAAAAATAGCATACATGAAAAGCGTGGGCAAAGCCGTGGGCAGCAGCTAGTTTTCAATAAAATTCAACATTTCTTTCGGGAAATTACACTCAGAGCCGCGCATAGCGAGAACGATTATAGAGATTTAACTGATGCTTGGGGCACAGCTTGAAACGAAAACAACCCATCACGTGCGCTGTATCAATAGTCCAAGCTTTCAGCGATTGCGGACATTGTGTCCTCGACCACGGCACGAGCAGAACGATTGCGGACATTGTGTCCTCGACCACGGCTCGAGCAGAACGCCCGACTGTCATATTGAATTGTATTCTGTCATGTTATTTCATGACTTTATAAATATTTATAATTTTTATAAACAAATAATAATTTAAATCTACATCTGTTTCTAAGAAATTAAATAAGTTCCAAAAATTTTCACCTTAGGCAGGAAGGATCAAAGCAAAAAAAAATTGGGACTTATTTAGTTTCTTAGAGATTACCCACAGTGGGTTACCCACACAGGGTTACGCACTATAGTACGAAAAATCTATTTCGTCAGCACAGCGGTGTGTGGGAGAAGGAATCACACTAATATTATAAATGCGAAAGTTTAGTTAGATGGATGTTTGTAGCTCAATAACGCCAGAACGGCTGAACGAATCTGGATGAAATTTGGCACAGAGATAGATTATAGTCTGAAATAGCGTATATATATGCTATATTTTATCCCGGAATTCCGACGGGAATGGGAACTACGTGGGTGAAACCGCTAGGTGCTGCTAGTTTATAATGTGTGTTGTGTATAAATAGACTTTTCGATCACTAAGTATCGACCCTTCTGACTCAGCTTTTTAACACTTGTATTATCACCGATCTGCCTCCTGCGTGTTGATTACAAACTTTATGAATGCAACTATTTACGTCATCGCCAGGGAGAGGATGCATCCGGTATAGGTAAAATACTTTTGAATTAGGAACACTATTAAATATAGATAAAAATTAAAAAAAAATGCGAGGAATTTTATTTACCATGCGTGTAAGTTAACATCAACTGTACCTACGCGAATAATAATCCGCGAGAAAAACTATCGCGAGGCGAGATTTTAAAATGCGGGTTAAGAGTAAATTATCCATCGAGTGGATGGATTATTTTATTCGTGTGATATCAGCGTCATTACAGTTTACGCTTTGTAACAAGCACACATCGATACGCTGATACAATCTATGTTTTTGCTAATCAGTTGAATGCGCGTTGCATTGCTTGCCCGCGGTGAGTTATAGCGGGCGCATGCTAATGCACCGCGCAATCTAAATGCAAATCGCACCGAGCTAATTACGATCAAGATTATTATGTTTTGCTACCGGTAATGGAGGCTATTAAAATGTCTTGAGTTTTAGTTTAAGGCGATATCCTATGAGAAATATTAAATTTTACTTTGTATTTCGATTCGACTGAATCGTTGAGTGGACGTCAGAGGCGTCAGCGGGCGAGGAGCCCGGGTTGAGATGAGACTGGTCCGAGATCGACAGAAATGAGGGACCAGAGAACCTAGGTCCTTAGGCTTTAACTTAAGGTCCTTAACCTAGGGTCTAGTCTAGAAAGACCCTCCGTGAAGATGATGATAGTGACTTTATATAATTTATCTAAGTGGTTATTTTTAGCCCCTGACGCCTCATAAACTGACTTTTTTTATCTGGATCAGACTCACTGATGCCCTGAACCGTGATACCCAACTACCAAACCCAACTGTGGGATTTAGGGGGCTGATAACAACGATAAATTACATACCTCTTATTATTATTTTTGTACTGTTACCCTGTATCCCTATATGTAGATATAGTTCAGAATCATTGTTATCATACATAAATCAATGTATTGTTACAGTTTTTTAGTAGATATAATTATGATAGGTATAGGTATATGTTTTTAAAAAGTTGGTTGATATTTTTTTTTAATTTCATATTTATAAAATTTTCCGACTTTAATGTTCGTCGCCTTTAATGTTTCTATTTTTATAAAATTGAAATCCTCTTGTTTGGCAATTGACCGAAACGAAACAATCATTAGCTTGTTCGAAACAGGCCCTTGTGGGCACAGTCCGGGCAAGAGTGATTTTTATTGTATTATTTACACTAAATCCACAGCTTTCTTAAATAAAAGATAACTTAACTTAAAATACCACTTAAATCGGAGTCCTCTCGGTAAACTGAATTAGAGTAACAATTTGTACAAAAAAACGAAACACCCAAAACCGTATTTGGAGAGGTAGAATAGGCCCTAGGTATTTCTTTTTTGTTTGTCAGCTCTATCTTTTAGTACCTAAATATAAGATTTATAATTTAAACCGACTTTATAAATAAATAAAATAAAAAAAGCCTTTAGTCACTAACTTTTAAAATTTTTCTTAGTTTTTATATCTAATTTGTTATAAATATAATTATCTTTATTGATTAACAATTTTGACACCGGGTGGTAAGTTAGGTTGTCCTATGACATAGGCAATGGAGGAGCCATTGCATGCCACTGCGCGCGGTTCAGTAAAACGACTTTAGTACTTTAATATACTTTACAAAGTAAACCTTTCTGGTTAAACTTGTGAAAATACTCTCTCTCGACTTTTCTCATTTAAGTCACAATACACAATGGTAAACGACATTATAAAACTCTTTTGTTGCTAACACAGAGTAGCGAGTATAAAGGTTTATGGGGAACTAGCTTTTGCCCTCGACTTTTCGCGAATTCTTGGTTACTTTTGGAAAATCTTAAACAAAGATTACTCACGAAATTTGTACCATGCCACGATCATGAGGTATACCTCTTATCCTGAGAACTTATACAGGAAGATATACATAAAAACGCTACGTAGAGTAGTCTTGTGCTTAAAACTAGTGGGAAAAAAGTAGTAGTAGTTCTGTACAGAACTTTCAGCACAGATCTACTGGGAATAAGCGAAAAACTGACAATTTCATATCTAGCTGCAAAATGATGATTTCAGCAACCTCAAACCCGAAATTAGATGGCAAATACCTTATCAGAAAAAAACCTCAATAATCTTCTTTTTGATAAAATAAAAACCATATTTTCTTGGTATGATAGTGTAATGATGATGTTCGCTTTCTTATTTAAAAATAAGAGATCTTCAAATCGGTCGCAATAGGTTCGCTGCAGCCACAAATACGAACATTCGAACCTGTTACAATATTGTGTTCTTATAAGTGAGTGAATACTTTGTATGCAAGAGGCACTGTGTTCAACCGGCAACATATTTACGGTAGCCAGGTGGATTGCAACGACCGTTCCTGAACAAATAACTGCTGTGAAATAATACAAAGCGAGAGTATTAGAAATACAATAAATGCAATTTCTAGGTATTACTAGTAAGATTTACTGTTGTATCATATGCTAATAAATTAATAAGTCTATTTTTGCTTAGAATATCAGAAAATTGATTTCGCATACTTTGAAATGACCACTGATATGACACACTACAATAAGTGACCACTGATATGAAAAAAGGCACGTATTATCAGTCCACCGAACTGGTGTTCATTGGAATTTACTTGATAGTTATCATTATGATCACCATTTATTTATCGTCATATCATTTTTATTTCATTTTTCTTCATCATCATCATTTATTAATTCAGTAACAATTTACATTGTGTTTGAATTTTGTATCATCATGGCATCAACCAATGTTAGTCCTTTGCTGCACATAGGCCTCCCGTAATAAGCGTCATAGCGCCCTGTCTTCAGCTTGACGCATCCAGCAACTGCCTGCAGTCTTTCGCAGGTCGTCATCCCACCTGGCTGGAGGGCATCCTACGTATTCATCAGTACATCAGTATATGTCTACTGCTGTACAATGCCTCCTCCAAACAAGGGACAGTAGGACGCTGGCCCTTCCTTTTGTAAATTCTCGGTTCTTACGATATTCACGGGTAAGTGTAGTGAAAAAATTCTAAGTCTATGAGCTAAGTCGGAGAATTCTTACCCGTGACCACCTCTGCCATTTGTTTCACAATAACTAATTGGTTCCTTACCAAAAAAAAAACTGATATAAATCGTAAATATTTTCTCTCTTACTATCTTTTGTACCATTTCATCTTTTAATCTTATCAAAATAAAAATTAGAATGTCTCGATTTCATTGTAAAATTTTGTTAACAACTAATTACAAAACACAAACCAGATTTCATTTATTTATTTCATATTGTAGATACACTTGTAAATAGTTGCCATATAACTCTCTCCTTCCCACTCTATCTCGCAGACTGGCGCACGTATTACTCTTGTAATTTTCGGGCCCATTGGCCGGGAAAATATGAATCCCAGCCCATAGTTCAAAGAGCTTAGAGAATTAACATGATGAGTGTACCGCTTCTAAATGGATATACAGTCAGAGACTCAACTATGCGATGCGGCAGGCGCAATTTTAAGCCAGCATTTCGGTTCATTTGTTACGATGATAGGAATGAATATTTCTGTATTTGTACAAACATGGTGCAACAATACAATACTAATAATAATACAACAATACACAAAAATGCTTCCGAACTAGTTACACTGTATTATAATTTCAGGAGTCGTTCAGGAGTGGCTAATAATATGACTGATCGTCGATTCAAACAGACATTTATAAACACGGGATGCAAATAGTATCCTGAGTAGGTATATTTTGTATTTTTTTTAATCTTAAGAAAGGAACCTGACTTATTATTTTGGAATGGTAATTTTTTCGACTTTTTTTGAAATATTTCACAAAGTATGAAACTTACAAAAATTTCAAAAAAATGTTTAGAAATGTCAAAATGATACCTTTCATTTGATATCCCTCTTGCCCCCTTAGGTCTCTTTTCAAATTTCAACATCACAATTTGTACTGAAAATATTCATTTTCATTTATTTATATTCTTTTTCTTGAAATCAGTAATGGCGCACGAAATGTATCATTATTTCAATTTTCAAGTTAATAGCTGCAGTAGTTACTGAGATATTCAAGAAAGAGCGGGACGGACAGAGCGAGACCATAAGGGTTTCAAAACCGATCTTTGAAACTCTAAAAACAGGCTTCTAAATTTTTTGTACATATTAGAAGGAACTTAATATAGATTAGAGGCTGACTGTACAGCTGTTAATTACGACATGGTTAACTATTAGTGTCTACGTCGTGTTTGCTGATGGAAGTGCTCTATTACGATTCTGCCAGATAATATAAAGGTATGAAAATACGGTTATTGTCATATTGTCAGTTAACTCTTTGTGAATGTTATGTAACTTAAAATATGGTTCGTTTTCAGTGAGCAGAGGAGGGAGTTTTTGACAGGTTTCAATTAAACTTTGCGTGCACGCGCGATGTATTCGTTACAAATTGTGTAAATTCTGCACTCGCTCCTTTTTTATTTCCTGGATTCGGACCAAGTTAGCCCAAATCCTATAGTCCGCAACTTAATCCTAGTCCCTATAGATACCGGAAGTTCAGATATTCGTTTATTTGGCCAACGAGTTACATTTCATATCATAGGCATACATTACAAATATTAAATTACTTAAACAATGATTTAGGTTTTAACTTAATGAAGTATGAATTTACTCGTAGAATGAACATGTCATGTACCTATTCCGCTATGTTTTATAAAGGGTTTACTTCAAAAAGTATTTTTATCTTATTTTTAAACCCATGAAAAGGGAGTCATATATTACTAAGAACGATCGCGATGACTCAGACAAAATGCATATAAATTGTGATTTTTACAAAAAAAAAAAACAGCTTTTATCCCTCTAATGCCATTCGACTAACTTCTCCATTCTAATTGATTTGCTTTGAAAGGTCATAAGTTGTGAGCCACGCGCTATGACCCCATCCAACTCCGCGCCACACAGGACTTGTCACATCGTTAGAGGCAGCAAGACACGTGTCTCACGAGTCAGCGCGTCGGCTGTCAGCAGTCAGTCAGCACAGTAATGAACGATGCAGTACCATTATGAATTCGTACGCAGAATTAATGCTCAAGAAGAAATTATATACTTAGAAACAGAGATGAATATTCTCAAGAATTTGAGTAGTTGTAAAAATTATGAAAGAATTTTCCAAATCTGTCTAGCCTTTCTCGAGTGATTACTTCAAACAGTCCATAATGGAACCAATCAAGTCTAAGATCTGCTTTAGGTTATGGAATGCGAATTACTCTTCAGTCCTTCGTCACACAGAGTTTGACACATCGTTAGAGGCAACATGTACGACACGTGACTCACGAGTCAGTGCGTTGGCTGTCAGCAGTTAGTCAGCATCCAGCAAAGTAATGAGCGATGCAGTGGCACTGTAAACTTGAATACAGAGATGTAACTTGTATCTTGTATGCTTGTTTGTAACTAAGTACGTTTATTTATTATATCTAGTCTCGTTGCCAAAACTAAAAATTGAGCTCAGTTTAAACAGAAGATTTTTATGTAATGAGTTTACATAAAAATATACTTATACATATAAATATACATAACCATACCCTTGCCATACCTTTGGTGAATGATGAACTTGACTGAACCTTTTTTGATCTATTTGTTTTTAGTGAATTTATTACCTACTTGCTGCAAATGAGTTGAGTTCGTGCTCTGAATGATTAATTTTTGTCCGATTACGATCGACGGTCACGTCGATTCAGCTTCCTAATATTTTAAATAGTCATTTGGCCCCAAAAGTGGAATCAATTTCCAGCATCCAGTTACAGTTACAAGAGAATAGGGTATTTTACCAATTATGGAAAAGTATCTCTAAGCTCAATAACATATTTATGAGATGGCAATAATATGTTTTCTCAAATAGTGTAAAATTATTTATTGATTAGATAATTTGTAGAGATGTTCAACTCACGAACAACCAGCTGCAAGGTTGATTGATGACGTACGTGGGTATAGGAACGCAGAGTACTAAAACTTTAAAATAGTGGGTTAGCACCCAGGACATATAATTTTTGTAAAAATTTCTCTATCCTCTCTTTCTATAGAATCTACTTAGGTATATTAGGAGATTCGAGAGAAAGAGTCGCTACAAAATATTGTACCTAGTAAACGTGTTATTTTTCTGAGAAAGCACACAATAGGTGGGTGATTTCCACCTATAACATTATAAAGTACCTATTATTTTTTAATCTACCATATCTACTATAATAATGTGCATTATGGCGGATAATGCAAAATTACTGGGTAGGTAAAAATATGGAAAACCATTTCTAACAGACAACAAAATTGAGGGCCATTATTGAAGTGAAGGTGACGATTGATTTCATTCATTTGAACGGTGGCCGCTATGTTACAGTCGCTTTTGATTTTAGCTTATATAAAATAAATCTAAAAATACTTTAGACTAAATAGTTAGAAAAGTTAGTACCTACCTACGTTTTAAATTCAATCTTTTTATACTATAAAAAGATAAAAAGTAGGTATTTTTATACAGCTGTATAAAAATATGAATAAGGTCGTAACATTGAAAACCAGACCTTAAGAATTGCGATTTGTCCTCTAACTGATTGCCTTTGAGGTGTTGCCTTTTATTAAATGCATATTCTTTTCCTAGGCTTCGTCAAAAATAGTCAAGTTTAATTATGGAGGAAAACACGGATCTCAAACCCAAAAATAAATTTAAAAACTTCGATGACACGTACCCTTTGTGCGCTTTCTCACTCGCGTTCGCGTTCCTATACCCAAACCGGGTCAACATGTGGCGGCGCTTCGGTCTCATCACGTTCATCGTGACATTCAACGGCGGCCAGCTGTTCTGGTTCACCACCTACACCGTTAAGTGCTTAGTCACCCTCGATATCTACAACTTCTCCAGAAACATGACTTTGGCAGTCGTCCTCATTCTCTTCTTCATCAAAACCTACTATGTAATTAGCGCCACGAGTAAGTTTAACTTACTTCTTCGCTGGATGTCTAAAGACCTGCTGAAAGCTAATGATCTACCGGAGGATTATCAGAAGATCTACCGGGATCACATTGAACGGTGTACATTTATTGAGCGGTTATGGCTGCTGATGCCGACGATAATGGGCGGTTTCTTTCCATTATATGCTGCCATGCTTATGTCAATTGATAGCATTCAGAGGGATGACTTCACAAGGAAGATGGTGCACGACATGGATATGTTGTATGTAGAGCATTTACAAAACGACTGGCCTTTCTTCCACCTGTACTTCGCTTACAACTGTTGTCAATGTGTGGTCCTCGTGCCTAACTTCTGCGGGTTTGACGGTTCGTTTTGCATCGCGACCACGCATCTCCGGATGAAGTATAAGCTGATGATCTACAGGCTTCAGGAGGCGTACTCTGTACCACGGAGCCACCGCGAGCTGAAGGCACGCGTGTCGGAGGTCATCGTGGAGCACCAGGACGCGCTGGGGTTCTACAACACCCTGCAGGCTGTGTACGGGCCGTGGCTGTTCTCGGTGTTCATGCTGACATCGTTATTGATATCTTTCAATTTGTACCAGATTTATCTGCTGCAAAGACTCGAGCCGAAGTATACGATGTTTGGGATGTTTGGAGTTTGTCACATTTTTATGCCCTGTTATTACGCTGCCACGTTGACTGAGGTAAGAGAAGGTATTCAAGAATGCAGATTAGTTAAAACACCAAAAAAGTGATCCGTCACAGGTACATATGTAGGTACCTAAAAAGGAAGGGTCTGTAATTTGATTAACAAGAGAGCTAACACAATTTTGACTCACGCCATTAGCCAAAATAAAAACGCCGACAGCTAGAATAATTGCTTTATGAATTGGTATGGTCATTACATGTGGATCTAAATGAGAATGAGAATAGATTTATATGATGTGACCGTGTGGACTTAGAATATAAGAGTAGCATGTTGTATTTTCAGGAAGCTGATGCAGTAAGTGAAGAGATATATGATGTGCCCTGGGAGACCTCCCCCCACCTGGACGTAAGCCGGCT
The DNA here is from genome assembly GCA_946478455.1 of Eupithecia vulgata. NCBI lineage: Eukaryota > Metazoa > Arthropoda > Insecta > Lepidoptera > Geometridae > Eupithecia > Eupithecia vulgata. Next base: position 15,524,937 of record OX297866.1, read on the forward strand.
GCTAATCTTCATGATCGCCCGGGCTCAGACGCCAATCGTTGTCACCGGTTGGATTGTCGTCTTCAACATGGAGTTGTTCAAGTCGATTTTGCAGACATCATACTCTTTCTTCACGCTTATCACAGCATAGGGTGATATAGCAGATAGAGCATAAAATATTCACAACTTTATAAAATGCTCCAGATGATTATAAATACGAATATACTTGCAATATGGACACTTTTATAATAGTTAACTAAATCATCATCCCACTTGGTTCAGTTTTAGATAAATTCAATTTCATGTAATTTATTAAATGCAACTTGAATTACCAACAAATTTATTTTCTGTACTGGCGGCCTGATTCTACGAGTAGTACCTATCCATAACACAAGCCACAGCTTGTATTATTTGTGTTATTTAAAAAATGAATGTTAGTTTTTCTACAGAGGCCTGAAGATGAGATATTGTGACAATATCTCATCTTTTATCGCTACAAATGGCTTAGCTCAGCTCAACTCCACTAACTTCAAAAAACTTTTATAGGGAAAGATCATGATCTTCTTATAAGTAAGTAAGTAAGGCAGTGATTGTTTAAACAATCGCAATTGCCTGACTTAGTTTGGATTTATTTTTTCGCGAATGTTAGGTTTGTAACAATTAAAGTGTTTTCGAAAATTATCTGAGCATATGGTCAAAGCGACGCTTGATCCGAGAACTTATTAGTACCTTTCTGGCGCAGCGCGTCAGCATTGCCATACAGCCAGCATTTTGGGGACGCTCCCGATTGAAATAGTTGACCTAACCTAAACTGTTCAATTGTAAATACTAGTTCTGATTTTGTCTCTATTAACTGATTGTATTTTTTTGTTAATTAATGATGATAATTAAAATATTTTTTTGAGTAAGAAGATAGAAGATATACAGGTACATACTGTATGCTATTTACACTGTTTTGTTCTAGTGAGTGACGTCACGTGACGTGGGTCCAATTTGTGCAGCGCCCTTCGTCTTTTTGCATGGACACTCGAATTTAACTCCAACTGTGTGTAACCTTCGATTTTTTTTACTGAATTTCAATAAAGCACTTATGTCGAATACCGACCCTTTCTATAAACTATGAATTTAGCAATAATCTAACAATCTACCAAGAAGTGAGCTGAAGTTTCGATGGGCAAACCAGAAGAGCTGCAGTAAGAGCAGCACTTAAAACCGTGGGGAGTACAAGTTTTCGTTTGCTGGGCGCGACAAACGAAAATCTATCGAAACCTTGGTGTTCTTCAAACACAAATAATTAAGGTTCGCAGTAAACCCGCTTACATCCGTAATCAATTCTAGAAGCTATATTAAAAATCAATTAATTTTAATATACAGCGCCTTAGACGCTTTAGTTGGTTTCCTGTTCTGTGATCTAAGCTGAACCCTCCTTATAGTTTGGTCATTAATTTTTGCTACACCCTATAAAATGTTAATTTTTTAGTGGGTGGATGTTTCCTACAATAGAAATATTTACCTAACTTGCTATGTCTTTGACAGTGTTTTCCACCATCAAGAATATTGAAATTCCTTTTTATCGTATATAAGCTCATTAGCTTACACAAAGTACGTTTTCAGAGACCCCTGCTTCTAAGCCCAGGGTTGATAAGTCTTATCAGCCTTTTGATTCATCAAAATGGCGTAATGTTTCTCTAATTTCTTTCATTTTACCTTTTACAATAAAGAAAAGTTACACTATGTCTGTTTGGATTTTACTCTAATAAGCAAGAGAATGTTTCGTTTTCGAAATCTAGTTAAGATTTTGTGGTCTTTTCGTTCGTCGTTTCAGTCATGTGTCATCAGCATCACTCATCACATTTAACCAAATTATACTCAAATATTAACTAGATGTCGCCACTTGAAAAATTTAATTGCGCTATCGATGTTTTCCAAACTAATTTTCATTATTTAGGAGTTTGAAATTGGTTTTTTTTTTTAAAACAGAACCAATTATTGCTAACGACGACGTGTAAATAGGATTACAGACTGTCGTGGTCTCGGGACGACAACTAAATCGTTTTTATGTGATTGAATCGTGGGAGAAGTCGTAGGCAAAAACTAGTCTTTTTTATATTTGATACAGTATCGCAGATCACAGGGCTTGTTAAGGCGGAGCGTGCTGCACACGTGCTGACGCCAAAGTGTACTAATTGATAATGCTTGCCCTTAATTGTCCCCTTTGGCGTTTTTTGTAGGGTGTTTCTAATTGTGCTTTAATTGCTTTCATGTTATGTAAGGACCAATTCTTGTTTTCTACGGGGTCATAATTGGTAGCATTTACTTGTTATTTTTTTTTCTTGTAAAGGAAATCACGTGGTGCTGGCTTGTGGCGGTAAACATCTTTTAACAGAATTAATATCTTTCTTTGAAGTCGTTAATTTGTTTTCTTTATTTTTCAAAATTCTATCAAGACAAATCTATCTCACTCTATCTTACCGTACTTTGTCTCATCCATCATTTGACGTCCTCTTCTCTCTACTGAACCTATGTTCAGCATTATCCCTTACCCAAACGAGACGCCACAGATAGCAATAGTGAACCGCCTTGATCCATACTATCAATACAATATAATACAAGAATACTTTATTGTACACCAGAAAAGATCATTACATGAGACAAGTAAAATGGACGGCCTTATCGCCTAGAAGAGAAGCGTCTCTTTTCTAGAAAAATCTTTGAATAGAAAGAATTATATGAATTTAAAAAAGGCAGAAGGTATACCAAAGTCAACCTAAAACAAACATAAACAGAATAATTATGAATACTTACATAAAAATAATATAATAAATAAAGGTTACACATTAGCTCACTAAATATATACACTAAAACATGTACCTATAATAGACTACATAGATACATAAATAAATAAATAGTAAGTACCAATATTCACTAATTTCACTATCCTATTTTACTATTGTACCTCTGTAAGGGAACCCAAGTGCAAAATCACATAGGTAAGCTCATTTCCCTCCATCAAGTCCGAAGCAAGTCGTTTGAAATATTCAAGTGATTCTGAGCCTGTTGCGGACCGCAAGCCGCAAGCCGCTAACAAATAGGATTCCCCGGACCTGTCCGTGTTTGTCCCAATCCACCCGAATCTTGTTTGGGACACACGGACATGGGTAATAAGACTGAATTATATTATTTACTATACCTACAGGATAGTCCGTTCCGTACATATACTATTTATTTTTCAAGAGTACATGAGGCAGGTTTCCATTTGATACCGTTTCTCACAAAAGTGATAAAAACGACGTCATTGTTCATCGTTAACCGACTTCAAGAGGAGGTTCTATGTTCGGCTGTATGTATTTTTTTGCTGTATGTAATTTTTTGTATGGAAATTTAAGGTTTACCCATGTTTCGTCTATGGTCCGTAATG